>CM076994.1:31150000-32350000 GCA_039090855.1 Macrothele yani | reverse complement strand
AAACTGGTGCTGTCAGCGTTTTAGTGGCATTCTGCGTCCACTCATACCAGTGAAAGGCACTATGGACCGAATTCATGATGAATCCATCCTTGCAGACTACGTACACCCATACATGCTGATCGTCTTCCCTGGGGCGGATGGGATCTTCCAACACCACAATGCAACGTGTCACACAGCTATGAATGCTCGAGTGGTTTGAAGGCTTCAAAGTACTTCCATGGTCCCCTAATTCCTCAGACTTAAACCCAATTGAGCATCTGTGGGACCACCTGGATCTTGTTGTTCACTCTTAGGATTCTCCAGCAGCTGCACTGGAGCCAACATGGCTCCACGTTCCTGTTAACAGCTTCCAGCACCTTATTGAGTCACTCCCAGTCCGTGTAGCTAATGTCCTCGCTGCACACAGCGGTTACTGTGGATATTAGTGATCACAATAATGTGACTCGACCGTGTGTGTGTATATGATCGTAAACTACAGTATTTTAGGTGACGCCAGGCAAAAACTAATTAATTGGTGGCAGTGAGGGGCCCTTTGCGGTTACCCGTTATTCCAGCAGTACTTGGGACAGCCACTGGCTACACGCACGCAGACCGTTATGACTGTTAGTGAAATATATATTCACTATCTTGACAAAAGTCACCGGACACCCTTCAAAAGCAAATGAACTGATCCGCTGCGTTGTTAAGATGCGCGGTACAGCTGCGAACTGTATAAAAACAAGCCTGCAGCTGATCGATTATATCGCACTGTGAGGTTGAGTGAAAATGTCGCGGCGAGAGAGAACTGACTTTGAGAAAGAAAAGATTGTTGGGTGTTATATTAGTGGGTTGTCCATAAGAGAAACCGAGAGTCGTTTAAACCTACCAAAGTCAACAACTGCTTTGGATGTACTGAATAAGTGGAAGACATGGCGTGCCGGCAGGCCAAAGGAAATCTGTGATAGAGGACGTCGAAGCCTCAAGAGAATCATTACAGCTAGTCGACAGAGTACTGCACAAGACCTCAGTATACAATTGAGTAAAAATGCTGGAACCTCGGTATCTACACGAACCATTCGCAGAGAACTTTATTCCGTGGCCATGTGGCCGCTCATAAGACATCTCCACTCGGAATGCTACTCGTCGTTTAGCATGATGTAAAGAATATTTATCGTGGACCGTAGATCAATGGAAACTGGTCCTATGGAGTGATGGATCCAGATACACGATCCATTAGTCTGATGACCGGGTGTGGATATGGCGGCAGCCGGGGAACGGTATTTACCACAGTGTATTGTTCCTACCGTCAAGTTTGGAGCTTGCGGTGTATTCGCGTGGGGGTATTTTTTGTGGTATGATCCCGACCCATTGGATATCGCGGACAAACCCGTTAACCAGCACGTCTAACTCGATATTCTGGACAATTATGCCCTACCAACTCTGTGGCAATACTATGGAACCGAGCCTTGTGTGTACCAGCAGGATAATGCACCGAGCCATAAAGCAGTGACTGTTACGGCGTGGTTTGACGATAAATCCATCTCGTGTGTGGACTGGCCAGCACAGAGCCCTAATCTTAAACCCATAAAGCACCTATGAGATGAATTAGAGCGCCGCATAAGAAGTTTGGAACCAAGGCCTACTACTAAGCAACAGTTAGCGGCAGCATTATGTACTGAATGGAAGCGCATACCTATCGCTGTGTTCCAAAACCTTGTCGAAAGCATGCCTCGAAGGATCAGTGCCTGCATTAAGGCCGAAGGTGGACGAACACCGTACTAATGTACGTCAATGAAGTAAGTGTATATATATGTACAATATATATAGGGCACATGAAGATCTAAGAAAGTGCAGACCTGTCCGATGCTGAAAACTTAATAGAAGGTACCCCAAAGACCATCGTCATGGATTTGAGCAGAGAGTAAACATTAAGTTTTGCCGCAAGTCCAGGAAGTCAGCAACGGAGACCTTCAAACTGATCAAAACTGTTTACGGGTAAAATACCATATCCCGTTGTCGGGTTTTTGAATGGTGTTCTGGCTTTCGCGAGGGAAGGGAGACGATGGGGATGACCCAATGATGGGAAGACCGTCAACCGCTGTTCTGAGGAAATGGAAAAAGTTCGCGTTCTGTGCAGTCAGACGGTACGGATGTGAAGGATGAACCATGAAACAATCCGGCTCATTTTAAAGGACAATCTCGGGAGCAGAACGATTTGCTCAAGGTGCTGCACAGTTTGACTGAAGAACAGAAAGTGCAAAGAGTCGAAAGCTGCAAGGTGTTCATTGCAGCCGTGGAGTGGGACCCTTCGATGCTGGACCTCATTGTGATGTGATGACACATGGTACTTTAAACACGATCCAGCGGCAAAGCATGGAGTGTAGGGCACCGAGACCCAAGAAGGTTCGCCTGTAGAAGTCTAAAATAAAGACAATGCTGATCACGTTTTTTGACAGCGGTTGCATCATTCAAAGGGAATGGCTCCCGGAGGGCGCGACAATCGTCAGTACCTTCTACCTGCAAGTTCTTGATCGCCTACGGAAGAAAATTCATCGTGTGAGGCCGCACCTACGAGCACGTGGAAGTTGGTTCCTTCTGATGACAACGCGCCTGCCCACTCGGCACTGTCTGTGACACAGTTACTCGCCAAGTCCGGTGTGCCCCGAGGCTCAACCATCCGCCGTATTCCCTGGACTTAACTCCCACCAACTACTTCCTGTTCCCCAAAGTGAAATTGGCGTTGAAACAACGAAGTTTCAGGACATCAAGAAAACCGTTACCGCGGAAATGAACAGTGTTCCTGTAAATGAATTCAGGGGGGGGGGGTCACACATCAAGTGGAGCTATCAAAATGGTGCATCGATAAAAAGTGGGACTACTTGGAAGAACCGTAACCACAATTAGACTCAGTGCATTAAACTTTCCTCGTAACAGCAGCTGTCCCGGAACTTTAATTGCCAGACGGTGTATGTGTATATATATGAGGGATAGGCGTTCGTTGTTTCACTGGAAAGAAGAGTGTTTCTAACTCGTTGCAGGACTAACTTCTTTTGTAACAACTAAAATAACGTTTAATATGTAAACAGTATAACAAACGTCGTTGAAACGGAACCAAAGATCGTCTTGGGAACACTTCCTTTTTCTCGCGCACAACAGCTGTCAACTTTGTCTCTTCGTCGTATCTCCGGCTGCTAGTCTTCGTGAGGAAAGGAGGTGAGCTACTCCTCGCACGGTATCGCTGTGACCTCTATCGGCAACAGTTCAAGGAAAGTTTACAGGGGAAATCCCATAACTCAGCCATTCTGACGATCAGCCCGTCCATCCTGGTAATAACCTAAATGAAAAATTATAACACACTTACCTTTAGGACTTCATCGCATCGTCTATGCCTTTCGTCTGTCAAACATCATTGTTAACATTCACAGACGTCTGCCCATTTTTCATTTGGTCAGCTGAAGACGATGTGCCTTCATGCTGTCCAATCTTAACAACTTAAAAACGATCTCGAGGCCTCTCACGGGTAACTTGATACGGTTCTAGAAACTTGGGATGTAACTTTAGTCCGGCTCCAAACTGTTCGCTTGGCCACCCCGGTGGCGCAGTGGTCTACGCGATGGCCTCTGATCATTCGTCCGAAAGGGGTCCGTGTTCGAATCCCGGTGAGGCATGGATGTTGTGTTTGTCTTACGGCACTGCTCTCTCCCTTCCCTGGAACCAGTGACCCTAAATTAGGGACGGGCGACTGCTTATAGCCCATTGAGTTGCTCACGGTGGTCGTTAAACCTTCAATAAAAAAAAAACCTGTTCGCTTGGTGGGAACTAGTTCCCCCTTGTATTTGTAATGTCTCTGCCTTTTCTTATTGAATGTTCTCCGATTTTTCTCTTGATTCTTCAGTATGTTCTCAGCGTCCTTCCTAATTTTCTTTCGATTTTCCATCACATAACTCGTTGCCTCTTCAAGAATCTTTCTCACTTCAAGGTCTAGCAATTCTCCTACTAGCTATTCAAACGGTGACTACTTTGTGCTACGAGGAACTGTATTATTTAGTATCCTTTGCACTGAATCCACGTTCTTAAACCAGTGGCGGCGGAACCGCCAGGGCCCGGTCAATAATTTCAGTAATTTTAGCCAATGTGTGCGATTTTTTGTTGTGATATGCCTTAGAAAGTTCCTCTAGGTAAGTGGCCAGGTATTTCTAATCCCTAACAAAGCTCCTTGGGCATTGTTTTTGTTCTGTTTGTTCCGGAAAGCGGGAAGAGAGGGGGGTGAACCATGAATCGCAATTTCGGGCCTGGTCAACGAACTTCACTTTCCGCCGCCCCTGGCGTAAACCATTTAGTCGGATCATCAAGTGATAATTTTCATAAGACAGGTATGAGGGTCTTATGGATTCTTCCGACTAGGCTGACGGGGAACACCAGTAGTGATTTGAAAATGCTCTATCGGTGAATTAATTTTGAATTGCTCTATTAAATGCTCTAAAGCACTACCTCTATCGGAGATTATTCTTTTTGGGTTTCCTGCTGCAATTTCAGCTTGTCCAATGCGTCACTGGGTACAACCATGTAAGCTTTGTAAAAGCGTCGACAACAGTAAAAGTGTGGTAATTTTTGTTGGTGGATGGGAGGGGACCAATAAAGTCGGCATGATAGGTACTTAGCGCTACTTCCTCCTTCGGAATGGGATTTAAAACCCCTTCTTGCTTTCCCGATTTCTTGTTTAACAAGAAACATTTGACCCAGTTCTGTATCACAGATTTAATGCGCTTACCGAGGCCTGGTATAAAAAAAAACTCTCGCTTAACGATTTCCTCAGTTTTCGCTACCGAAAAATGACCCTTTTCGTGTGCATTTTTGATGACTTCTAATAGCATGGCCCTCGGAGCAACAATTAAGTCATGACCATTTTCATATTTGTAAAGCACACTCATTGTCATAAAAATCCGCGCACCAAGAAGGAGACGTCGGATTGAAATGAAATTTTTGTAATGAGATGGTACATACCAAGGACAGAAGTGATTGCAATATCAGAGCAGCAGGACGATTTCCCGCCAGCATACGGTACACATTTCGGTCAGCGTTAGTACTGCATCGTGCTCGGATACATGCGGCGATACGGTCCGGCATGGAGTCCAAGAGACGCCGTATGTTATCCTGCGACAGATTGGCCCACACTTCTTACAACTGACGCTCTAAATCACGAACACTGGGACTTGGAGAAAGCTGGCGTCCCATCTGGTCCCACACGTGCTCGATGGGCGACAGATCTGGCAGGCCACGGAAGCGTTGAAGTATGACTTAGACAGTCCTAAGAAACCCGAGCCTTGTGCGGACGGGCGTTATCTTGTTGGAAAATAGCTCTCGACCGCCCCGCCAGGAAAGGCGGCACATAGTGCCGCAGTATCTCCTGTACATAACTTTGGGCTGTCAACGTCCCTCGGATCACTGCTAGGGAAGTCCGGTTGTCATACGCGATGGCTCCCCAGACCATCACGCCTGCGGTTCCGGTCGTGTGCCGCTGTACAGTGAGGTTGGGTTTGTAGCGCTCACCTGCGGTCCACGCTCTGACACGGTGGTCGTTCGTACCATACAGAAGCGGGACTCGTCGCTGAACACTATACGTCGCCATTCCGTAGCATTGTGAGTCTCGCTGCTGACACCACTGCAATCGACGCCGTCGATGGTCAGGTGTTAATGGCAGAAAACGTAAGGGCGGTCGAGAGTGCAGATTCGCCTCTGCCAGGCGTCTGGAAATGGTTCTGGCGGACACAAGATACCATTGTACAGCCGCCACATGTCTCTGGATATTGGACAAGGACGTCGTTGCATCTGTACGTGCCACTCCCACGATCCCACGGCCTCTCTGCTGGAGGTGTCTCTGGGTCGTCCAGAGCCAGTCCGCCGTGTCTGGGTGCCTTCCCGAGTCCATTGCCCAACACGATTGCACCGTACTGCCGACCGGCCAGTGCGGTGCGATGGCGGCTGCCGATTCGGGGCGCCGGCCACCCTGCCACTCATCCCGACGATACAGCCTGGTTCAAAATCCGTCAGTTGCCCGTACATCTACTGCGGCTCCTCGGCATGTCTATCGCTCAGGGATCTCCCTGACTCTTACCGTGCATTTCGTCCCGAATGTGGAGCCCCTGCGTGGCGCTTTATAAACCCCAAGGATTGCGATCGCAGCGCCGGTGGTGGACATGCGGAATCTCACGAAACTAGTCGTTTGCATGTCGGACATCCCCGTAGCTATTCACCGAGTTTCGCATTAATAGCACGGTTTTTCTTGGTGCGCGGATTTTTATGACAGTTAGTGTATATTGTGCTTAACAAAATAATCAGAAACACTTTCATTCTCAAATAACTTTCTCTCATTGGTAATATACTAATTTTCAAACTGCGCAGCTGATATTCTTGGCGTGATATCTGTATCAGATATAATCATGACGGGGTATCTACTCAGTACGTCAACATGTTTCATTTGCTCACCCGGTCGATGCGCAATCTCATGCTGAAAGTCCTCTGAAAATAAAACCTATCGTGCTACTCTGGTTACTTGATCATTTTTGTCCATAGTTTCTTGAAATGCTGAGCAGTCGGTCCTAATCTTGAACTTCTATTTTTCTTTCTTGGCCTTCTTTTTTCAAAATTATGGCTTGAACAGCAATAGCTTTATCAACTACAATTTTAAATTTTTTCTATTTTCCACTTCCAGGAACACTGAGTTCTGGGTATTCAAAAGTTCCTAATTCAGAAGTTTGAAAATTATCATCCTCTTCTAAGCCCCCCCCCTTTTTTTTTATCTTTTTGGGAGAGGTATCAACACCATTGATGTTCATTGTTTTACAGCTAATCTGCTGTTTTTAACCGTCATCTACGTTTTCTTCATCTTTCTTTTCGTCGTCTTTTTGTCACCATCAGCATCTTTATCACCATAATCTTTTTTATCATCCATATCTTTATCATCATCACTCAAAATAATTTTCATTTTAACGTCGGTTTCTTTGATCTTATTCGGTCTATATTCTGTAACAAGTTGAGATACCAATTCACGTGTCTGCTTATCCTCAATGTGGTCAGTTTCAATTAACTCGGATGGTTGGTCTGCAACATTAGCGATGTGCATTAAGAAATTTCCACCATTTGCATTTTGTATCTCTATACCCTCTCTACTAACATGAATTTCAGCTTGGCGAAGTATTTCGGTTCTTATCACCATTTCCATTTTCAAAGCACTTCTAGGCATTACATGAAAAAGTGACTCAAATAAATTACTGTTGATACATATTGAGCATACAAAACAACCAAGCGTAGCTACTTTGTAATATCCGATTCCCGAAAGAGACACGATACTATTTTGCAGCCGGGGATTTCCTATCTTACGATAAACATCTTCACGAATGGCATTTACTTCACTTCCGGTATCGAGAAGAGCTACTACACTGCTGGACAATTGCTAAGGACGGATCATAAACGGCTATATAGCGCATAAAAAAGTAAGTGTGGTTGGATGCCAAGTGAAATAAAATAATGTCAGAATGCGAGGACATTACAAGAAAGACAATTTATTGTGCTCTGAAATCCAGAAGGCTTTGGAACGTGTTCAAGGGACAAACAGGCCATTTTGTGCAGAATACGTAAACGTGAAAATATGCAATTACCGTCCGCAGGCGTTCCGGCGTAAGATGTCAATACGGGATATGGCCACCATGGAGGGCGATGCAAGATTCCACACGTCGTGTCATGTTTTGCACAACATTATCAAGCAGCTGTTGGGGTAATTTATCCCATTCCTCTGTCAGTGCACGGATGAGGGTGTCCTCGTTTATTGGAGGGCATTGGGGACCAGCAAAACTCCTCCCCAAAGCATACCACACATTTTCAATGGGATTCAGATCTGGAGAACGTGCTGGCCATACGAGGCGCTGAATATCCTCGCTCTCAAGACACTCCTGGACAGCGACTGTTCGATGACATGTTGCGTTGTCGTCCATGAAAATGAATCTATCACCGACAGCACCACGGAACATGCAAACATGAGGTAGCAGAATATCATTAATGTATCGTTGGCCAGTCATAGTCCCAGTTGGAAGCACATAGAGGGACGTACGGCCATTGATCATGATGCCAGCCCATACCATGACACTACATGTCGGATATCGGTCCCTTTCCTGTATGCTTGCTGGACAATATGCAGTACCACTATCACGCCAGATCTGTTGTCATCGACAATCAGACGATAGACTGTATCTACTCTCATCTGAGAAGAGGACAGCAGACCAGTCGTTATCAGTCCAATTGCGATGTTGATGGCACCATTGCAAGCGGGCGGTACGGTGACGTCTGGACAATGGGATGCACCCAACAGGACGGCGGGCGTATAGTCCTCCTTCATGCAAACGTCTGGCGACAGTTTTTCGGGAGATCCGCTTGCCAGTAGCAGCCATAAACTGATTTGCTACCTCACTAGCTGTGCTGCGCCGGTGTCTTTTTGTTGATAGCACTATGTACCGATCTTCTGCAGGTGTCGTACTGCGAACACGATCTCCCCCGTGACGTTTGCTACACTCTCCATTTGTTTGAAATGATTTCCAAAGCCTTGAAACAACACTGGCTGACGTCGAACTCCCTTGCAACATCTGTTATTTTTCGCCCTTCTTCAATGTTGCCAATAATACGGCCACGCGTTAAAATCATCTAGGTGATGTCGGGAAGACATACTGAAAATTGCAAGTTCGTCAATTGATTCTTTCCCTTTCAACTTTGCGGTTGAACAACAACGGCCAATACGCGCCAAATCCTTTATATCTCTTATCAGCGCTATGACGTCACGAACAAGTTCGGCAATCCAAAATTTGCATACGCACAACACGTCTTACTGTATCCCGCACTTATGCTGATTTCCGCATTTTCCTGCCTTCCATTTTATCGTTGCTATTGTCATCCGTCCTTAGCAATTGTCCGGCAGTGTATGTCGACGCCAAAGCATTCGACCTTGACTTTTTTTTTTTTTTTTTTGATTGGAGGTTTAACGACCACCGTGAGCAACTCAATGGGCTATAAGCAGTCGCCCGTCCCTAATTTAGGGTCACTGGTTCCAGGGAAGGGAGAGAGCCAGTGCCGTAAGACAAACACAACATCCATGCCTCACCGGGATTCGAACCCGGACCCCTTCGGACGAATGATCAGAGGACAACGCCTTAGACCACTGCGCCACCGGGGCGGCACCTTGACTTGTGACGTCGGATTGTGAGGCGCCGCTTGGATTAGGCAACTTCCAGGCTCTGGAAAGCAATTATTGACTATCGCAATGCTCTCAGGATTTCTCAACTGGGAACTAGACGATTCAATGTCGCCATACGTATTACAGGCAAAACACTTAATTCCTTTATTTTTCGAATGGCAATTTCTGGACTTGTTATTTTTTTCACCACAATTAAAACAGCAAATATCAGAGCTTCTACTTCTATTCAATGGTGCATTTACAGTTTTACTCTGCTGCAGATACTTACTCTTCAGCCGGTTTTCATTTTGCTTTATGGCTGTATCATTTTGATCTGAGACGCTTGTGCAACCAAACGAATTTCCTCGTAGATTAATAATTTATCTCTAAATTCCCATAGCCGCCCCGGTGGCGCAGTGGTCTAAGGCGCTGGCCTCTGATCATTCGTCCGTGAGGGGTCCGGGTTCGAATCCCGGTGAGGCATGGATGTTGTGTTTGTCTTACGGCACTGGCTCTCTCCCTTCCCTGGAACCAGTGACCCTAAATTAGGGACGGGCGACTGCTTATAGCCCATTGAGTTGCTCACGGTGGTCGTTAAACCTCCAATCAAAAAAAAAAAAAAATTCCCATAAATCATTTGCTCCAAATAAAATTGCTTTCTTCTCAGCTTTATCTGAGATCCCATCGATAACATATTCCATTAAGGCTTCAGGTTCAATATTACCTCTACTCGCAATCTCTTTCATTATAAGAAAATGCTCTTGCAACCTCATGGCTGTGTAGTCGACGTCCTGATAACATTTGGTGAAGTTGACCGCTATTACATCTAGGAGCAAATTCTTCTCTCAACGCAAATTTTAATTTATCCCACGTAATTAGCACTGATTCACTCTGAACAAATAATTTTGCTATGCCGGTCAAAGATATTTTGGCAAATATCGACCTTTTGAAAGTCATTCGATTTGCATAGGTTCCAGTGGCGGCCCGTCAGATGAGGCAAGTGAGGCGCCGCCTCACCTGAAATTCCGCAGAATGAGAAGTGAAAAAAAAACTTCGGTCAGTAACAAAGATATAAGAACTTTGCAGGATAAATGAAACACTGAAATTTACATTGTGATTCATGAATTAGGTTAAAAAAAGGCTTTCAAGAAGAGGAATGAATCATTATTTTTGCAAAGCAGCTGCATGTTTTAAGCGCTTAGAGGCGACCGGCTGAGTCGTCTCGATGAGAAGCCGGTTTTGGGAACTGGGGATCAGAGAAGAGTCCTACAGAGTGAACCCCCCACCCCACGGTCTACCTAAGGAGGTGCCGGACTTCCAGTAAGAGAAAGGAAATTTCTGAGGCGACCCTCCATTTCGCTTAAACTAGAATCGCATCTCTGCTGTTATTGGAGAACCCAAGGATTGTGTATCCAATGGGCGCGGGATAATGAGCAGATGACCTTGGTAAAAAGTGGTTTTACAGGCGATGACGCCGTTCGCCTCTATATGTTTTGGAGTATGATGATTTCTACGTAGCTTTAACTATTCGTCAGAGTGTATTTGAGTCTAACTTTTTGTAGTGTGTTTTCAATCCTCTCTTCTGCGGGTGTTGGCTAGTTCATAGTAATGTTGAGTTTTTCTTCTTTTTTATTTTGTTATTGTTACTAAACAGCATATTTTGATTTTGGTTGGAAAATATGAATGGCCCAACAAACGACGTGATTTGTGTTCTGGAAGAAATTCCTTTTAAACACTGGAAAGATTATGATAAAAGGGATGTTCTCATATCTGGAAGACCGACACCTATAATAAGTTCAATATCTAAAGATAAGAAGTGCGGCAAATCGTTTTTTAGGTCTTTCAATAAATCATGGTATGAGATTTTCCCCTGGCTTTCTGGTAGCTATTACAAGCAAACTCTCTTTTGCTGGCCATGTTTACTTTTGAGCAATAAGAAAAATGTGTGGAATACGACGGGTTATTTTGATCTGAAAAACTTTTCTCGTAGTGCAAAATTACATGAAAGCTCTAAAGAGCATATAACTAATCACGTAGGTCTGAAACGAATGGAAAAAAATATATTTCTGATATGCTCAAAGAAAATGCTGCTCTTCATAAAGCTAAGTTTAATGAAAAGGTCAGACTAAATAGGCTTTTTATGGAACATATAATCGATTTAGTTGTCGTTCTAAGCAAGCAAGAACTGCCTTTTCGAGGACATGATGAATCTATTTCCTCATTAAATAAAGGTAATTTCAAGGAGATGTTCCATTTGTTACTTCGTAGGAGCACCCCAGAATTAAAAGCACATTTTGAAGAAATACGAAGCTTATTTTCTGGACAATCTAAAACGATACAGAATGATTTACTGGAGTGTATTCATGAATATATAAACGAATGTGTTAAAAGCGAAATTAATGAGTCAAAACTTTTTTCAGTGCAAGTTGACGATACAACTGATATTACTCAAAAATCACAGTGTTCAATAATTGTCAGATACATATTGGACTCAAATTGTGAAGTAGTTGAGCGCTTCCTTGGTTTTTATGATATCAGCACTGACAGGACTGCTGTGGCACTGTATGATCTGCTAGCATCGGTTTTGGAGGAGTTTGATTTTAAATCAAAGTTAGTAGGCCAGTGTTATGATGGTGCAAGCGTTATGGCTGGAGAGTTGAGCGGTCTGCAGAAAAGAGTCAAGCTAGAAGCCCCGCAAGCTTTGTTTACCCACTGTTTCGCCCACCGCCTTAACCTTGTCCTACAACAGGGGTGCAAAAGTATTGTAAAATGTCGCATACATTTTGCAACTGTATCCAGCATGCCCTCATTTTTTCATAAATCTGCCAAGAGAACCCACGTAGCAGATTCAGTTGTTGGGAAACGGATTCCTCAAATAGCGGAAACACGTTGGTCATCACGTTCGCAAATTTTGCGTTTAATTGTAAGCGAATGGGGCAAACTAAAGAATGTGTTTGAAAACATAATGAATGACCCGGAATCAACGGCAGAATCAATCAACGGAGTCATAGGATATTTGAAAAATTTCACTAATTTTGAATTTGCTTTTTTATCACTGATTTTTGATGACATTTTTGGAATTACGGTTGTACTGTTTGATGTTTTACAAAAAAAGACTTTAGATATCAGTTATTGCCAAAGACAAATTAAACAATGTTGCGAACGAATAAATAAGAAAAGGAATGTAACCACTTACTTGAAACATTTCAGTGAAGCAATTAGTTTGAGTGGAGGTCCTAAATGTCGCCAAAAGAAACATTTGACTGAAGAAGAAGTGGAAAACTATTGCAAAATTTTGTTTTACGAAATCGTTGACAGCATAATAGTCCAAATAAATACCAGATTTGAAGATATGGGAAAGCTCGAGTTTCTGCAGCTAGTTGACAGCTCAAAATACCATAGTTATTCAGAGTCATTTCCATCCAGTGTCCTTAACACTCTCAAAAAAATTTATCCAAACATTTTTACAGACACACAACGACTAAAAAACGAATTAGATTTTTTATATAATGATCACAACTTCAGGGAACTCAGTGTTCAGAAAACCTTGAAAACAATGAAAGAAAACGAGCTGAAAGATGTGTTACCAGAAGCCTACAAATTATTTTCTCTTGTATTGACACTGGCATCAACAAGTTCTTCTGCTGAAAGAAGTTTTTCTTTTTTTGAAGAGAATTAAGACTTTCCTCCGTAATACAACGGCACAAGATCGTTTGCCTTCACTCGCTAAAATTTCAATCGAGAAAGAATTGCTGAACCATCTAATGTCCACTCAACCATTTTATGATCTGATCATAGACAAATTTACAGCCAAAAAGGATCGCAGAATTGAACTTATTTATAAAACATAAACTGAAAGCATTCTGTTCGAGACCAAAGCAAATTAATATCGCATTCCTCTGTTTTTAATTCCAGGTTTAAATTACCTAATACTTTTTTTATATAGAAATGTGCTTCCTTAACTTGACTTCTCCTGTACATAGTTATCACGAGCCTGGACTTCAGTTTGTGACCCGTGCTAAATGCACCTTCACTAATATGCCAATCGAACTGTGACTTTTATTCAAGCTCAAGAAACATTTCGTGAGAAAACAATTTCTATTCAAAAGATTTACTTTGAATTTTTTAAGAAGTGGATCTCCGACTGGCGTTGGGATGTGAGTGACGCATTGACTAGCTAAAGAAACCGCACAAATTGCGTATTTTCGCTCAAGTGTATTACATAAAAGAATACAGGTGAAATATTTCTTTCTTTGTTGTAAAATTATCGAATAATTGTTTTCATAAAAATATTGTTGCAAAGGTAGCGTATATTACACACACACACACACATATATATAGTGGTATATGCACATTTTCCCTCTAAAATTTTTGGATATTTTCGTGAAGAAAGACTCCCCACGCCGTGTTTCATATATTTCTATAATTTTATTCCATTACTGTTGAATAATATTTGTATATAAGGGCTAAATGGCATGGGCTGAAGCCCTAAGGGATGGGGTTTACAGCTGTTTATAACAAGGCGTCTACCCGAGACCAATGGCTTAACGAGACTTCCGAATCTCAGTGGATTTTAATGATTCAGCCGACTCGAACCCAGGACTTCAAAGATATCCGATGGGTGATACTGCCTTTGACATGAAACTTTGTGAGGGGGGTCTGCACTTCTGCTGTATAACTGTGTATAAGTACATGTAAAAATTTGGGGGGGGGGGCGCTTCGACAAATATTTTTTTATTGGTACGTACGCACATCTTGAACATTAATACAAAACGAAGCTAATTTAATAAAATGAAGAAAATGCAATAAATTATAGTTGTTTTTATAAAAATTTAAAAAAGCAACTTCTTTGGCCGCTTTGCTTTCTTTCTCTTCTATTATCAAGAAATTACGTTGATATTATGTATCAATGTAATTTATTTGTATTACATTGTAAGTTATGTAAAAATCAATGAATTTAAATAGGGAAATTATCTATAAAACGTACTTAGAAAAAGCTAACTGTCTCGCCTACTTAGGGGGTGCTAACCACGACCCCCCCCCGGCTACGCCACTGATATATATATATATATATATATGTTCATATAACGTTATACGAATTTATATATTTTTCAATAACATATGTCTTACTGATTTACATCAAGACCGTTCGCCTCACCAGCATTTTACACCACGAGCCGCCACTGATAGGTTCGCAATTTCTTCAAAGTTGACTATCCACTTGTCAATTGAAAAGTTTGAGTCACCGTTATACTTCCGAATAGAATCTTCGACGTCACGGTAGCTAACGGAGTATTTAAAAAAGGTATCCTATTCGAATCCAGATTTAATTAAAGGCTCACTAATCCCCTTAACATTAGCTGTTTGAAATTCCCCGTCGACATCAACATCTTCGCACTCACTCTCATCGGATTCAAGATTTTCGGTCAGCAATTTCAAATTTACTAAGCAACTCAGGATTCTAATTGCTATTTCTTCGTGAGCTGCTTCGTAATCCAATCCCAAAATATTACACATTGTAACCAATTCTGTTGCTGAGAAATTAACAGAAATACAGTAGACTCTCGCTAATCCGGCCATTCCTTGCACAGAGCCTAGAGGTGTGCCGGATTACTGAGTGCATGAAACAGTTTAATTATTCATTAAATTTAACGTTACAATTACAAATTTACTATGTGTAGTACATATGTATAAAAAAACAAATAAGAGACAAGCATATGATAATTGTAAAAGAACACGATTAGTACGTACTATACTGTCTCATTTACAACAATGAAATTATCTTTTCATGTTATCAGTACAGTAAAACACAATATGTATGTGTACGTGCTATACCCAGTAAAAGAAACGTACAATTGCAATACAGAGATAAAATCTTGCATTTTCAACTCAGTGAGGTCACTTCGAAACATGTCACAGATTTTTGTCTGCTTTAATGAAGATGCTCGTCGATGGCACGGTTTGTCACGCAATCGCTTTACTAGCATTACGTCGGTACTGCACGTATCTGGTTGTTGCATTATGTACTTCGGGAAGATGTCAGCAGCTTCAGCGCCAGCAGTATGAGAAATCTTTGTGCTCTCTGTGTCTGCGGTGCCCTGTTTCTCATCCCTTTCATCTTTTTCTTCCTGCACGCTTTGATGATTTCTTCATCTGTTAAAGCCTAGTCTACTCCACAATTTTCCTCATTCAACCACTTAGTTACGTACTCTTCATCAACTTCTCCTCCTGAAAGCTTGTGGAACAAGTCAACGAAGACAGCATCTGGAATTGATGATTCTGATTTGACTGGCTCATCACTGCCACTCGATGCTGACTCCAACTCAGTGTCAATACATGGCCACACTTTTCCAAAACTTCCGTATGGTAGTGCTCTCCACAATATTCCATGCTTCTGCTGTTTGGAAAACAAAATCATGCATGTTGATTGCTTTCCACGCCTTCAGTATAGCCTCGGAGGAATCGTTCTGACATTCATCCAACAGGTAGGTAAGAAGCTCATGTCGGTAGCGGCGCTTATTTGATTCCAAAATTCCCTGGTCCATAGGTTGGATCAGAGCTGTCACATTGAGTGGAAGAAAGACAGCTCGTATATTACTCGACTTCAGAGACAAGTCGGAGGGATGACTGGGAGCGTTATCAATTAGGTGGATGGTTTTTAATGGAAGTTTCTTTTTCTTCAGTTCTTCCTTCACAGCTGGTACGAATTTATCATGGAACCACCGAGAGAAATTTTCTGAGTCCATCCACGCATTCTTTTGAGCACGATAATCTACCGGTAGTGTACTCATCTCGCTGTGTTGAAAACATCGTTGCTGTGGGGCTTTTACAATCACCAGGAGGGGAAGTTTATGACTCCCATCGGCGTGACGACATGCCATTAAATGTAACGCGCGGTTTTTGTTTTTTTATACCCACGAGCTTCCTTTTTGTTCTTGGCAGCAAGGGTTTTTGAAGTGAGCATTTTAAAAAAGAGTCCGGTCTCATCAGCATTGTACACTGCAGCAGGAGTTAGTTCTTCCTTTATGATCTTCTCCAACTATTTTTTAAACTCTTCCGCATATTTTTCCTTTACCGAGCGACTTTCTCTGGTGACTGTCAGCTGCCGCACAACATGTCTTTTCTTTCACTTTGATATACAGCCCTCGCTTGCTGCAACCCGTTCACTGCCGCCAAGTTTATTGTTAAACGCCAATGCTTTTCCTTTGATTACCGGTCCACTGACAGGTAGTATTTCACTGCGTTGCTGTATGAACCATCTGTAAACGGCTGCATCAAGTTGAACGTTTTCAGCCTTTCGTTCTTGCAACTCACTGTCTATTTGGCTCGCGTACTGTCGAAGTTCATTCTCTTTCATTTTTATGTCATAAACAGTGGCACGTCCAAGGTTGTACTCAGCAGCTATGGCTTTTGGGAACAACCCCGCTTTAACTCCTCTAAAATTTCCAATTTCTGCGCCAGTTCTAACGTAACATGTTTTCTTTTTGAAGCCCACCACGTTGCGCTGAACACTTGTCCCGCTCTCCTAAATGTAAACTAAAACCTTTCACACGTGCCGTTACAGCGCCGCTTGGGTAGCAACAAATGGTATAAAAATAGGTCGACGTTAAAGTGGATGGCGTTCCAGCATCGTGACGTCACACCATTCGTTCGGCTCGGGGTTCGGGAAACTTGTTCGGAGATTGGGGCTTGTAAGGCGCAGAATGTAAACAATATTGTCGTTTTTTTTTTTTTTTTTTTTTTTTTTTTGATTGGAGGTTTAACGACCACCGTGAGCAACTCAATGGGCTATAAGCAGTCGCCCGTCCCTAATTTAGGGTCACTGGTTCCAGGGAAGGGAGAGAGCCAGTGCCGTAAGACAAACACAACATCCATGCCTCACCGGGATTCGAACCCGGACCCCGTTCGGACGAATGATCAGAGGCCATCGCTTAGACCACTGCGCCACCGGGGCGGCCATATATTGTCGTTGGACTGCGAATTCGAAATGTTGTATGTAACTTAGTTTTCACTGTAACAGAATTGTAATAATGAACAAAGGTTTTGCAGAAGTATATATATATATGGAAAATATTTGAATTTAACCTTTTGTAATCCAGTGTGAATATTTTTACGGCTGTAGACTGTCAAAAATGATATAGAACTAAACACATTACGATTACCCTAAGTTGTTTATTCAAACAATATTAAAATTATATTAAAAAAATTATAAAAATTACCATTTTCATCCGACATCTGATGTTTCCTGTAGTATACAACATAACTGCTGTTCGTTGAAACTTCAAAACGTTTTATGAGCTCAACTGCAGCGGAATATGTTGAAACATATCCAAACCAGGGAGAAATTGAAACTTCAAATCGGTGTTCCCAAGGTAGCTGATCCATAATGGCTAAGCTAATCATCCACGAAGATTCCGGGTTCTGATGTCTCGGTCACGTCGAAGCAGATATTGGCGTAAATGTGACAAGGATGGTAAGTCAGATAATATCCGAAAACTTGAAAATTTTCATCGTCCTGGAGCGGCACTCGAACCCGCGTCTCCCAGAAAACACCCGGGTATGCTAACCACTACACCACCCAGAACGACCAAGTTTCAAGTTTCCGATCAATTTGAATTTAACCATCACAGGATTCGCTAGTCGAAGCAACCGGCATTCATGTTTAGCGAATCTGGAGGTTAAGAATCTTATCCCGTGTTTGTCCGGAGAATTATTATCTGCTGCGTTATGTTGATATGATATTTTTATTTTTTTTAATGCTACATATTTTTAAGTCTCGCAAAAGAAAGCGCATGAACCAAAGGGAAGCAATGCTTCCCTTGCTTCCATTGACGCGTCGCCACTGGTTAATGCAATAGTAAAATGAGGTGTGGCAAGAATTGCATCGAGAGCGAGGGATATCGACATCTTACTTAATGAGCAATGCTCCAAGTTGTATGGTTGATGGAGTGTTTTTGTGTGTTGATGGTTTTCAATTCTCATTTATGGGTTTTATCTGGCAGAGCTGTTAAAGAGTGCTGGAAAAAATATTCTCCGTATCGTTAGTATTGAGCATTTTTCATATCAAATAGGTTAATTAAAGCCACAAGGAGTTGGAAGAAGTATTGAATCACAGGGATGACCAGGAAGGAAATCTCCCTGAAAACTGGAAAACCACGAGCTTTCCAGATTCCTTGACCTCAGATGTGATATCCTCTCCTCTCACCAATCAGATTGTCTTAATGCCCTCGAAACCCCTCCCGCCCTCATCCCGAAATGTCTTTACTGGAATCAGTACCGTTTGGGTAGTATAGGTAGCAACCGACTACTTTTAATATCGTTTTATACAGTTTGTTGCGTCATGACCGGAAGTAGAGAGGCTGAAATAGTACTAGTGATCCGAATTTCGTTTTTTTTTCTTTTTTTCTTTTTTGATTGGAGGTTTAACGACCACCGTGAGCAACTCAATGGGCTATAAGCAGTTGCCCGTCCCTAATTTAGGGTCACTGGTTCCAGGGAAGGAAGAGAGCCAGTGCCGTAAGACAAACACAACATCCATGCCTCACCGGGATTCGAACCCGAACCCTGTTCGGACGAATGATCAGAGGCCATCGCTTAGACCACTGCGCCACCGGGGCGGCCCGAATTTCTTGGTGCAGAATATAAACAAAAGTTTCCAAGCTTTCGCACATCAACCAGATGGCTCTTTCAAGGAAAGTAGACAGCTGACTGCAAACTGGATAATAGAACACTTCAAACTGGATAAAAGGAGTGTTAAAATACAGTTCAAACTGGATAAAGGAGGGCTGAAAATATAGTTTGTTGCGTCATGACCGGAAGTAGATGGCCCAGGGTGGTATAATCTCCAAATCCTCCCTTGTTGTAGTGGTATGCAGGAAGTCCACAATTATCATTTTTTAAAAATCAGTAAGGAATTTTGAGCATAGAAGTTTTGTACTACTATTAAAACAGTTGCTCACAATGAAAATTTGAAGCTTCGGAATTTTCTTTTTGTTGTTGTTCACACATTTGAGAATCAGATGAGTCCTCTACTGCGTTTGAATATATCATGAGCATAAATTTAAATGACATTCAATTCTTCATGGAGATCGTGTAGTTATTCTTTTTAGAGATTTTGAAATTTTTCATTTTAGGATTCTGTACTCGAATATTTAGGTTTTATAACCTGAAATTGATTTTAGAATTTCATTTTCGTTTCGGTGGTTAACAACCATTACGCAGTCGCTCGTGCCAAATTTAGAGATACTGGTTGCAGGGAAGGAAGAGCTCCAGCGCCATGAGATAAGAAAAATACCCATGCCTCATCCGTTGCTAGATCACGTGCGCAGTTGCTAGATCACGTGCGATCTCCTTTATGCCTTTAACTATTCTACCACCTGAGCGTTGCAGAATTTCATTCTCGAAGCAAAATAAAAAACACATAACAAGAATTATAAATTTCTTCACAAATCCATTTTTTTTATTTTGATGATGATTGCTCACGTAATTTGAAGTTGTGTCAGATGGATCTTCAACATTTCTATGAACTTGAGGTAGTTTCCAATACGCACTAAAGTGAAATATTTTTTTAACATTGGAATAATTTCCGTCAGACAAACGAGAACGTCAAAGCGTCAATGTATATTCGTTGAAGTCAAAGCTCTGGACCTGCGGCTTTCTGGTAAATCCAAATTTTTAGTGAAAAACTTCTCTAGCCATGCATTTAAATTTTTTTATATATCTTTAAGAAACAAGTTGTCTTACATACCTCATAAAAAAAAATGTTACCTTGTTCAGTAATTCTCATATTTTCGGGGTTGTGTTGGGATGTTTAGGAAGCCTGCTTTTTCATTTTGTTAAAGTATAAATACAAAGTAAACTCAGTTTTCCTTCTTATTATGATCGAACCAATTATTTGTGAGTGGCAAAAAAAAAAGGCAAACCAATAATTAGGAGAAACCAAAACTTTCTACTTGTTGAAATTCGTTGTCATGCGCGTTTTCCGAAATAGCACATTCACATATTTATTTGAGAGTACGACTTTTCCAACCTGGCTGTCAAGATCCAAATCAACGCCATTTTGTTTGCTGTTAGTCTTGTTTCTGTGAAGTGTGAAGTGTTCTGTTTGTGTAATCTTCGTTGTGACGTAGGTAAGCAGATGAGGGTGAAACACAGGTCTTCACCGATCGTTTAAAAATAATTGTTCAAATACATCACACTGTTCGATTCATATTTGTATATATTCATGGGATATAGCGTCTTTGGTAAGACGCATTTCTGCGTGTGCTATACTCTTTTTAAAAACTAGTTTTCGCCCAGGAAATCCACATTATATGCCTGCCTGACGTATTTAATTGTAAGAAATCTCACAAGTGCAGCAAGATAGATAGCTGCAGTATATGAAATTGCGCAAAGATTACGTACAGTGTAATGTTGATTAGCGCTTCTTTTTTTTTTTTTTTTTAAATATTTTTCTTGGAAAACGAGGAGCGGCAGCATCGGTGGTGGAACATAGTCAACACATATGTTGGGCGCAGTTTTGATATGAGTGCGGCGTGTCGTTAAAAGGGAGAACATTTTGTGATTGATTAGCCATTTTTACGAGAAATCAGTGGCTTTAATTGCTGGGAAATTATTCCGAAGCGAGTTATTGTATGTTTACAGTATGCTTTGTTTATGTTTGACGATAAGGTTGGGAGGAAGTGTTGAAATTGATTCATTTTCGTTATGTAACGTACATGATTCCTTGTCCGGTATAGTTTCAACGCGTACTTTCATTTTGCAGATATTTCTAGTTTAGTTTCAGGAAAATCTGATTTAAGTAACAGATTTTGTGATTGCTATTGATATCTTTTCCCTTTCTCAGCGTTTGGTCATGTGTAAGCTATTTGTCCATGAGCTTTGCCATGCACCATTTCCTTGTGGTGTATAGATCAGAGCAAAACATCTGAGTGTAAAAAAGTGATCAAATGTAAAAATGAAACCATATAACATTGCATGATCTTTGAATCCATGGGCAGACCATGTGTTTTGAAAACCAAGTTATTTCAGTAAAAGCCTGAATATCTCAACTGGAAAAGTGAGATTTGTTTTAGTTTTCAAAATTAGGTTCTTATCCAAATTTAACCAAAATTAGGGATGTGTACAGCTCTTTCCAGCCTGTATGAGGTCACACACACAATAAAAAAAAAAAAAGAAAAAGAAATGCGTTATTATGGATTTTCTATCAACAGCTCTGGTTATTTACGTTTTTAATAATACAGCAGGTTAAAAAAATAAAAGCTTAGTAAATTGAACATGGAAGGTTTGGTTAAACAAAAACTTTTTATTTCAATTTCCTAAGTGTGCTATTCAAAATCTGTTTGCATTGGCATTATGAATATGTCATGGGACTACTATTGGTTCACAACATGAAACTTTGTGACTTATGAAACTATAGCAAGGTAAGGGCTAAAGTGATGATTTTGTGCCAGTGTCTCTAAATTAGGGACAGGTGACTACTTCTAGCCCATAGAGTTGCTAATGGTGGTCGTCACCCCCAAACAACAAAAAAAAAAAAAAAGAAAAAAGAGGAGGGTTTTGAGTCGCTGTGTAGCTTTTTTGGCCTTTCAACATGTGAGTGATTTACAGCTATCAATATTTAAAATTTTATACTTTAACCCTTTCCAGCCCCAAATTGTATTTTTGAAATCAAACTTTTTTTCAGGTTTTTGTGGTGTTTTGGGCTTGTAATAAATAAAAATAACACTGAAAACTTTTTATAAATTTTATTTCTAAAATACAAAATGTCTTTTGGGAACAACAACATTGGGATAAAAAAGTTCAAATTTCTGTTAATTTGACTTTTCCGTGTTTTGTTTCCTTCATGAACGTGAAACCACATAATTCTTTTTCAAAAGGAAATTATGTTTTGATCTCCCATCTTATGTAGTAAAATGTTCAATGGGATACTTTTCACTTCACAAGGAAATCGACAAAGCAGTTTTTTTTATTTGTGAAACACAAAATCATATATTTTTGGCACACAACATAGGAAAATCCTGTCTTGCGGTTTTTACAGTGTTGTTTTGGATAGCTGTCTATCAGCTACAATGGGTTTAGTAAGAATTTGTTTTGTTAGGACTATGGAAATTTGAAGAATATATGTTGTTTCTGAGCAACAATGGGCTGGAAAGGGTTAACAGTGAAAAGAAAAAAAAATGACTTGCCCTTTCAACATGTGAGTGTTTTACAGCTGTTGATATTTAAAATTTTATACTTTAACAGAGAAAATAAAAAATGACTGCAGCGCACGTGTACAGGATCCATTTTCTTTTTAAAAATTAGAAACTTTAAAATTTGTCCTTGATTTTAAGTGTTGAAGGTTGTGATGTTCAGGTAAAACATCACATTGTAGGGAATTCAAAGCTTGATGTGGATAAATCCGTGTGTGTGTGTGTTGAAAGGTTCAGATGACAAAAAAGCTGTACATGTTGATGAGGGGTAAGGTCTATACTTCAATTCACCCTGAAAGTGTACTGTTGGTAAAGGTGGGGGAGCCTTATCACGACTCGTTGTGGAACGCAAGAATGGTATCCATCCGCATTAATGTGCTTTTCTACTGTTTCCTTTCTGAACCCCCCACCCCTCCCACTCACCCACACATCTCACAAGCAGTGGAGGTCTGATAGAGGCCAAACTGCTTCCCCTACTCCCTGTTTAAGTAACCTATCCTTCAAGTTTCCCCGATTTTCTCTGTGTTGTTAATGTTAGGAGAGGTCTTCCACCCCTGTCTGACTTGTATCCGAAGTGGGTAAAAACAGTCGAAAGTGCCAAGCTCTCGATTCAGCAACTTCTCATAACAAATTTATTTCCAAAAGCACGCTAACTTCTGGAACTTTTTTTAGATGGTAATTTTGTCTGATAAACTGCTGAGCAAACAAAAGTGAATTCCGAGCAATAATTCTACTGATTTTTGCTCCAAACTCTAGGGATTACTTTTCGTAGCGGAGGTAGCTGTTTCGCACCCTACATAGTGGTATATATACTCTTAGATTGACTCGGAGTATGGTGATAAGTGGCAGTTCACTCTTGAGCACTGGCTATGGATATGAATGTGAAAGGTTTGTAGTACCAGCATTGCCACCCTGAGTTGATTTGCATTATTTTTAAGCAGCATCAAGTTTCAGGATGGATGTCATTTAGTTGGTTGTGCTATCATAAAATGCATGAATGGCAGTATAGATATGGATAACATATATTTTGGTATAGTTGAAAGCAGTTCATGATCTTTCTTGATAAAAGTGAAGTTTCTTTGTAGAAAGCATTACAGTGGTGCAAGATAAGTACAGTCAACCCTTGCCACTGTTTGTTACATTAGATTGTGCAGAGTGAAAAATATCTGAAAAGTTACATGCTCAGCTGGGCATGTGCAGCAATTATTTATCTACCTGGGTAGTAAAAGTTGGATGCCTAGGAAAATTTATTTTTTAAGATACAAATCGGAACACTAATTTTTTTTTCTTTTAAATTGAAAGATATGATGGACTGAGATACTTCATGTATATCTTTCGTATAAGGAAGTCTCAAGTTATACGTGGTTAAACTACATAATACGTAGAGATTCAGTACCTCTTTTAGAATTGCTATGCATAATAGCAATTCTAAAAGAGGTACTGAGTCTCTGTATTTATATGATGGACTTGTTTTACATGTTTTGCATTTCCGTTTTAAGGGACTGTATTCAAAATGTTCCATGCACAAAAGCGTGTATGTCAAGTTTTAAGATGATGCTAAAATTGGTATGAGATGGTATGGTGATGAAATTAGTATTTGAAAAATTTAGTAATTCTGCAGTGTTCCTTTCGTTGAAGTTTTTGCCTTTTGTCACTAAACATCAGGCGCTAGTTCCATCAGAGGTATGTATCCCATCAGTGACCCTAAACATTTGTAGCAAAACTACATATGAGTTCTCAGGGCTTGAAAAATACCATGCCCGAGGTATGTAAATTATTGGCCTGGGCAAGTAAAGATGAAATCTAGTTGCCTGATTAGACAACTAAATTTAAAGAAAAAAAAAAAGTTTGGAATGGAGAATTTTCTACTTTAGAAAAAAAAAGACAGTCGTCGTGTGTTTTTCATTTTACTGCAAATCACCAGTTGTATTATTATTACAGAATGAGTGCCAAAGCCAGGAGAATAGCGCTTCTTCAATTATATTATGCTCTACATCTAGAAATTGGGGCCATACGTAATTTTGCTCCAGATGTCGTTTACAGTTAACAACGGGATGCATGCCTCTGATGAAACTAGCCTCCGGTGTTTAGTGACAAAATGCGTAAACTGCCATGAAACAGGAGGACACAAAGTGATGAGCAAAACAGCCATGCTTTATGGGGAGGGAGTGACAACGGAATATTTATTGCCCATCTCCAGGTGGGTTTGGGTCTCTGATATAACTTGTGCAAGTGAGGGAGGGGAAAGTGGAAGCTTCTGCGTTCCGCCCGTGCACTCCCCCCCCCCCCCCCCCATACACACACATGAACTGACTGACAGCAGTACTACTGAAACAAAGGCTAAGTTTCGTTTAAGAATGAGCCTGCACACTTAGCCGGGAGAAGCGAAAATTGCCGACACCAATAACTTAGTTTATCTGAGAGATCAGTAGTTCGTGTTAGTTGCGGATATAAGTTGTATTTTGTAATGGATATATGATGTTTTTTTGGTGTAAAAATATTCAGCAGTGAGTATATCTCATAGTAAGCAATTATGTGAAATTCCTGATCTGTCAGCGATAGTTACAAATTTGTCTTCTGTATTGTTGAGTGACGTAATTTCAGAATCTACATCGTTGGCAAAACTGAAACTTACGCAAGCATACTATGATAAAGTGTATGAAAAAAAAAAAAAAAAGACCTGACGTCGCACAGTTCAGGAATCTTGGATAAAAACATTTAATTGTCTAAAATCAGATGACAAGACTATTATGTGGTGCACTGTTTGCCAAAAACCATCCTAAAATTGCCGATACCACCAGCAATTTTTTCAAGGAATGTGGGGTGTCAGGTGATAATATTAGTTTAATAACTATAAAAGCACACAACAGTAGTCAAAAACATAAGGATTGCCTTTGTTTCTAAACAACAATTCTTGGGATATTTTATGATGCAAAATCACTTCTGTTTGCACAAGAGAAAAAGAAAAATAATTTTTACATTCAAAATTGTTGTTGAAAACTACTTAAACTGCTGTCCAGTTAACTATGATTATTATTATTATTATTATTTTTTTTTTTTTTGCAAAACACAGAACATAAATTAAAAACTCTTGAACATGGCATTATCACTAAATTTCTTAAGTGCCATCGATTACCTTTCTTAAAACTTGAGATATATGCGTTTGTGCATTTTGAATACACTTTAAAATAGCAATGCAAAGGATGTATAAAAAGTTTATCATAATATTTAACTTTAAAAAAATGAGGCTTCTGTTTTGTTATCTTAAAATAAATTTTTCTAGGCATGTAGATTTTACTTCTGGGCAAGTAAATATGTAAATATTTTTTGCACATGCCTAGCTGGGCATGTAACTTTTCAGATATTTTTCAAGCCCTATTTCTAATTTCTGGACCTAGAGTGTGATATAATTAAAGATGTCATATTCTTCTGTTCTTTGCACTTTGTAACACTAATACGACTTCTGGTGATTAGCAGTGAAATGAAAAACGGCATGCGATGACTTTATTTTTTCTTGTAGTAGGAAATTCTATTCCAAACTTTATTTTTTAAATTTAGTTGCCTGGACCAGGCAACTGAATTGTTTTTTCATCTGCCCAGGCCAATAATTTACATGCCCAGGGCAAGTTACTCAAATTTGTTAATTATGGTTCATCAAAAATCATAAGATTAAATTAAAAACATGTTAATTATATATATATAAAAAAAAAAGGAGTTTTATGTTGTGTACTTAGTGCTCACTGAGTTTGAAGAGTCTGTTTCCATCTCAGAAGCTTCTGGTATGTATTAAAAAAAAATGTGGAAATTTACTTTGTATAATAGGAAGACAATTGAAAGGAAAAGTAGTTATAGGAGTTTAATTGTAAGGAAATGAATAAAAAATCTTGTAATATTACTGAAACTTTATCAAGTGAAAATTAATATCATTACACAAAATCATTTTGCATACCTTACTTTCTTTTACAAACTTCTATTTTCATTTGTGTTTTAGATTTCAACACTATTCAGCATTCGAATAACTCAGTGGTCCGCTAACCATTGTCCAGTAAAACTTCTGTTGGACCACTAAACTATTGATTTTACTGGCCCATATGGCCAGTAAGTTTTTTTTTTTTCTAATTTGTCACAAGTTAAAAATGAATTTCTATTTCTTTTACCTTTCTATATGATTTTCTTTTGTAGGCTGCAAACTAATGATAGGGTTAAAAACAAATATTGGAGATAGTTCCATTGAAATGATACGATACATTATTTTCTGCATATATTGTAAAGTCTTCAATCTTTTTTTTTGGAGGGGGCATTAAGTTGGACGGTTAGCAAATTCTAGTGGTCCGCAGGGCCAGTAGAAGATTTATTTCTGATTCTAACACTGCTATTTCTAGAGCACAATCTAGTTTAACCAGTGTGTTTGAGATATCACCATCGCCGCCCCGGTAGCGCAGTGGTCTAAGGCGTTGGCCTCTGATCATTCGTCCGTAAGGGGTCCGGGTTCGAATCCCGGTCAGGCATGGATGTTGTGTTTGTCTTACGGCACTGGCTCTCTCCCTTCCCTGGAACCAGTGACCCTAAATTAGGGACGGGCGACTGCTTATAGCCCATTGAGTTGCTCACGGCGGTCGTTAAACCTCCAATCAAAAAAAAAAAAAAAAAAAAAAAGATATCGCCATCCCACAAGTTTGCTTCAAAGAATTTTAATTTTAAGAGACATTTGCTGCTTTGATGATGATGATGGGCAATAACATGTACAGGGGTGAAAGAGTTCCACATTTTTGGAAGTCATCTGGGGTGTTCCTGAGATTGATTCAGAAATGCAATAATTGCAATAAAACAAATTTGATCAAGTATAAATATGGGATTGACATTATTGGTTTGATGTAAGCACATTGGCTAAAATAAAATTATCATTCATTCCTAAAGAAATATTAGACAATTTTGTGGCTTTTATGTATGCATATATGGTGCTTTTAAGGGTAGTTAATAAATGTTGAAAAGTTCAGCCTTTTTTTGCCGTGACCACTTTCATGCCTGCATGTAACGAGAGATAACTAAATTAAGAAAAAATGGATCACACTTTGTTCTAAGTTAGCCAAATTTTGTTAATTATGGTTCCTCAAAAATCATAATTAGCATTAAATAAAAAAATATGTTAAGCTTGTAGCATTAAAGTCTTTCATCCACAGGGCTCATCTCATTTGTGACAACCAATTTTCTCTTCAAGAAGAATTCTCTCGTGGTTTATCTCCTCCCAGTCGACAGCCTCATAAGAAATATGAAAATAATATTAAAATGGGATGCCTGTCCTCAAAAGAGGGATAACCTAAAATTCTCTGGTTTTGTTCCATACCATCGTTCTTCTGCTTCTAAGTTACAAAATCTGTTCATAAGTTTTGATTACCATCCTGCCAATAAATATTCCCCAAGCATCACAAAGCTTTTACAAAGTGATTGGGACAAAGTTGAAAAACTTTATCTCCCAGGGGTTTGCCCCATCCATTTGTGAAAGTTTCCATATTGGAAGTACATGCAAAAGCTCAGTTGTATAAAAGTAAAATATATCTGCATACACAACCATTGAAACAGAAAACTTGCTGCAAACCAGTGCGAGCCACGATGACAATAGAATAAGATAATTTACAGAAAAATTAAAACAATAAATAATTATTAGAACATTGCAGATTCCAACATGGACAAAATAAGTACATTACAATTGAATGTGCAGTAATGTGTGTGAAATGGACATTTCTGATATTAAATATTCAAATATTGAACTATGAACCTCATAAAACCAGGCCACTAATTAAAGAAAGTTTTTATACCCAGAAAAACAATTCCATTAATAAACCTTCAAAATTTATAAATAGCATTCTCGACAACTTAATTAAAAAAATAGTAGACTTTCACAATACACAAGGAAAAGATTTCAATTTAATAACTAACATTTGCAAGAGGAACCTGGCAATAAAATCTTTCTGTGTAAATGGAATTTCTGATACAGTCCCTGTATATTGAGAATAGGCCTTGATAAAATCTAAAAGGCCAGAAAAATCTGTAAAAACAAAAGAACTCGGACAATGTGAAAAATAATTGAAAGGCTTTCAAGTTAAAATTGAATTAAGTATATTAATCTGGGTAAAGTCTTAAGTGTTATAATTGCTGTAAATAAAATTTTTATTTTTAATCTACAAGCAAAAACTATCTGCAAAATCTGCTAATAATTTGGAAACTTATCTGCGTGCATCTACATTACATTCTATTACTCTGCAGACGTATTAACAACAGAATTTTGGAACACAAAAAAAAAAAAATGTTTTGAAGGGTAACCCAAATACTGCATTGTGTATTTTGACAATGGAATACAATTCTGCAATTCCCCTTTGGAATGAAGCAAAGTGTATTGCTCCCTTCTATTCGCCCTCCCCTACCATGAAAGCCTGGAAATTCTTTTTACACCAAAGACTTGCAATTTGAAATCTCCACTAGCTACAACCAAATGATCTGGATATCTATTATAGATTCTGGCGAAAAACCCTTTGAAAGACAAATTTAAACGTAGAATCTGGAAACAATCTTTGTCCTCCATTGGAGTAATGAAAACCTTAGACAAGGTTGAAAGCTCCCAACTTTTGAACCTGTGATTGAATCTTTAACATTAAGGTTTGCCACAATAGAATCACAGTTTTTAGAAAAGGGGATGGCAACTCTCACACAGCTTGCAAGTGGCTGAACATTAAGCATGTATTGTGTTGGAAAAAGCAGGTTGGCACAATATTATGTATTGGCAATTAGTGGATCCCAAAGGTGTGGTGATATACGAAGGAATGTTTTATATAGAGGACTCGTGTACAGACCAAGAGAATGGTGCTATGCAAGGATGGCAGTACATTGGGTGTTGACTATACTGACAAGGTGGGAGAATATTTAGATCGAGGATAGAGAACCACTTAATGCAGAGTCATCTGATTTAATAACATACCATTTTGGCAATGTTTTTAACTAACAACCAATACTTTTTTTTTGAGAATTAAACAGCTGGTTGCTTCTTCAGTTCAGATTGCCTCCTTTGGTTGAAAGACTATTTATCAGTATGTAGTAATACATGATTAATCATTGGATGGTTGTATGAAGTATTGACTAAACAGCAAAACTGAATTAGGATAGCTAAAATAGAAAACCTGTAAAGGGAAACATTTCATCATACCCTGTTGATGCATTTAGTTTTTTTTTTTCAATCAGTGTCAGCAGGTTCTAATATTGTTCTGTGAATAATAGTGGAGATTTTTTTGGATAGAAAATTATTTGAGGCCGTCTGGATTGTTATAGAGGGAGTGTTCCAAAAATAAAAGAAAGGAAGTGTCTTAGTTAAACATAAGATACCCCTATTCAACAAAACATACCAAATTTCAATAAAATCCAAAGACGCAAGGTTGAAAATCACATTTTTCTGTGTCGATTTCATCTGAAATGACCCATATGTATCATCCAACATAATACTGATGTTAAACTTCCTGTAACAGGTTTCTGCATTAAAGTACTTCAATAATTAGTTTCATTATCAGACTTTATTTGACTGTATATTTAAATGTTTCAGAAGTAAAAAAAAAAAAATTTTTTTTTTTTTTACAAATTTTCATCTGTAATGAAAAAACAAAAGTTGACCTTCAGATGCATAATATGTTTTTCTAACAGGTAATAATTGAGAAGTACCTTTATTTTTAGTTCAGTTCATAAGAGCAGAAGTAGAGAATTTATAGATTTGTAAGAGAACATGACACGTGTCTCTCACACACACACACACACCAAACAAAACATATAGTTGTACAGACTTCGAGTTTTGTAGAATGAAACACATACAGGGATGTGAAACCAAAAGTAAGCAACCAGAGAGGATATGCAACCTAAAATTTACATCCACTGCGAGATTTGAAATGAGAAGTAAGCATAAATTGCAAATTACTATAGCACCTTTAATTCGCTGAAATTTTTTTCTAGGCCATTATATATTCACTAATTTATATTCAGATCTGTGGAGATTTTAAAAACATAGTTTTTATGAATTTGAATTTTTACATAACAGTCAAAAACAAGACTGGGAAAAAAATGAATTAAAAGAAATTTGTTTAATTTAATTAGAGTTTTTATGGGTATTAAAAGGAAAAAGGATTTTTAAGTACTTCAGATTTTCTTATAAAACCCCCATTCATCATCAGAAGTAATTCCAGAGAATTCTCTGGTGACCACATGGGATGGATATGCCAACCAGCATGATTGGTGATGTTGCCAGGTTTTGAATGAAAAATTGCGAGCGATTCTTCTTGCTTTCAGATACTAGGCTTGATGCTTTATCATTTTAAGTCCCAGTCTGTTTTGTGACCTGTTTGTTGAACCTGATAACCTAGTTCCGTTTAATTGGAAAATTTCCTTACAGCTACTTCATGTTCCATCCTCGTGTGTATCCTGTTTCACCTATGTAAGGTAAATCACAGAAGCATTTTACACTATAAATTAGGAGAAATTTCTTCTTCCTTTAATTAGAAGAAATTTGTTTGATAGTACAATTTCAAGAAAAGTACTGCTACTGAGTTGTATTTATTTGAAGTCAAGTTTTTATAAATATGTTGAATTCGATAATAAAATTCAAAGGTTACATACAAATATGTTTCCAAGTACTTAAGTCAATTGCATATGATATCGAATACACTCTTTAAAGACAACAGTCCTTCATGAATTCCTATTGCATGTGCTTAAAAGAGCATCTCAGTGTTTAAAAAGCTGAAGCACATATAAATTAAATTCATTTCAGTGTTTCAAGATTTTGTAAGATGAGATCCTCTAACTCTCCTGTAGTAAACTTTCATCTATACATAAAATTCGTAATGGCACAGTTAAGGGCTTCTCATGTTACATATAGTTTTCAATTAGGATACGTGTTTTAAATTGAGAAAAATGTTATGTAAATTTGTGGTCAAAGGGTAAATTTAATGATTTTGGAAGTAATATTTTAGAAAAGTTAATGTGCTTTAACTATATACATACCTTAAAGCTCAGAAAGGAGCATCCAAACAGGAAAAGTTTTAACTATGTAAGTTGAAAATGACCTGAGAAATTATTTTAATATATACAATAGTGGTCTGGAAATCATAATTTTTCTGTATAAGTTTGACACCTTGCAGAAACTAGAAAGTGCAGATTCCAAGTAGAATTGTACTTGCTTGAGAACATTAAGGTATTTGTATCCTAAAACAGATTTTTGTGTGACCAGAGGTAGGAGTTGTTCTGATATTCTTGATTTTTCTTTTTCATGCCCTGAAAGTTCTTAGTTTTCGCTATTTTCTCCCGAAATCCTTAAAATTTTGATAGAATAATGAGATTCACTTTTGAAATTTGATATTTTTTTTCAAATTGAAAGCAACTGCAATCTTCAATAGTGAAAATAATGAACTTGTCCTGAGTTAGAATGTTAATACTACCACTTGCAATGCTTCCTGCTCCCTCTCCTGAGCCACGAGTGATAGCGGGCAACAATAGTCCCTGCCACTAAAAATTTCAGTTTCTAGTGGGCTTAAGACTGGTTGTCAGTTTCCATGAAACATGATGCCTAAAGGTGTAATGTCGTTTTGCTAAATGCCTGAATAAATATTTTTTGTGCATAATTCAATAAGTTTTCATTGGATTTAAGTGAAATTTGCAAGGTAACCAATCATATATGACCAAATTACAGCATCTAAAAAACTTCAGAAGATGCGAAGCTCTGTACATATTGGTCCGAGGTTGCTGTCATTAAAGATTTTACTGGTGCATTCATATTTTTTCTTTATGAGCCCATATCAAGCGTGTCTAACTATCACATGGTAACAGCCCAAAATGGGCCTTTCACAAGATAATTGCTTTGTTACAAAGGAGTCTCTTTTAGATTCATGCATATCTGCTCTTTACATCTGTGTAAATATCCAATATGATTGCATGAAAACTATATTCTTTCCATTCCAATTTCTTAAAGAGTGCATTAATTGTGTGAAGCAGTCCCATGCACTGTATGGGTTCATACTTAAAACAGCAAAAAGATGAAAACAACAGAGGGCAAAAAAAGAAAAGAATTCATTGAAACAAAACAACAACAAAAAAATGTGCAAAATTTGGGAACAAATTAGCTGATTTATTGAATGCAGAAAAATCCATGGTGATTGAACAAACTACATCACACAAACTCTTGGTTGAAATTGAAAAAAAATTTGACTGTGGTGTTAAAAATAATAATATGAGGGAAGTTAAGAGTTGCCCAGATGATGCTGCCTATGAAAAATTAAGAAATGGACAAAATTACAAAGAAACTAAGTGAAACTTGCCGAGCATCATCCAATTTTTTTTATTTTTTTTAAGAGGTCTATTTAGTATTACACAGAGATTACTCCCATGTAGTGCACTTTCCAGACAAATTTCCTGTGATATTTTGAATCTTTCATGGTATTTCAATATTTGTATTTATTAATTCCACGATTTCTTCTGGAACTCTTGAAGATGTTCTACAGAACCCTTTAATGGAACTCCGTTGTTGATGAAAAAATTGGATTTTGTTATCATAGGTATTCCATGGTTGAGTGCAGTCAGACTGCAAATGGTTCTTCTTTGGGGCATAATAATATGTATGCATAATATTCACTCCTTTTCGGTGCAGCTGTAAGATTGTAAGCAGGAAGTAAAAAAAATAATGTGACTGAAGAGTATTTAAAATATAAAGAATTAAAAATTCTGTGGAAATTTCGGTGAAGTGAATTTTTTTCTTTGGAAGTGCTATATTTCTTATTTCATTTTCTAGCACTCTGTTCTTACAAAACTGAAGACAAATTTCATTATTTAGCTTCTGCATAGCAGGTTGTTGGTCAAGTACAGTTTGAATCCCTGCTGTTCAGCCTTGCTTTCCAAGTTGGAAAATGTTTCCAGAAAATTACTACATGGTGTAGGTCTAACTAAATCAAAAGTGAAATGCCCTTTGGGAAGTTAAATGAAATTTAGAAAAAAAAGATTGGGAAAAATTAAACCACTTCATGGGTAAGCAGTGTAACTTTTGTTACAGTGTGTAATTTGTGTTGTTATGTAAATGCATTTGTTGGCTTTTGTAAAGTTATTGCCCATATGTATTATAGAAATTAATGGTGTAGTCTCTGTAAATGGATTTAGTAGTGACATGTTTCATTTACTAGTGACCTGAAATTTTTTATTTTTTATTTTTATTTTGTAGAGGTGATTGTCGATCTGTACTGTGATCGTCATAGGAACTGTTCAACATAACAAAGTAAATAACTTTTCCTAGATATAACACCTTACTTTGTGCTCCTAAAGCATTTCAGGCTTTTTGAATGTGTTGTCACTTCTGTAATGTGTGCTATTGTGCCATGTTTTGTTTTGCTTTGCTTTGCTTTGTTGTCCTTACACCAATGTTGCCTATAAAGAATGTCTCAAGCAGAGCATGTATTGTAAGTCATAGCAGTAACTACAAGGTGGGTCATTCCATGCCAAATCAACAAATATAAATTTTTTTGTTTACCTCATAGTCATGGATTTTGCTGCAATTTTAATCATGGATAGTATATACAGAGAGTTGACAGAATGCAGAATTTAATTTTTTTTTCAATGAATAGGGGGTGGATTTTGCCCACTGAACCTTTGTTCAAGGTTATATTTTTGAAAAAAGTGGTGCTCATTGTGTTAATAATAAATTTGCTTGTATTTCTCCTAAGCAAATCATTCAGATGTCATTTACGCTTTCCAACCGTAGGTTGAAGAAGCATATATGCTCCAGCTTTGTCAGTCCGTCCGTCCGTCCGCACGATAACTGGCTTAAAAATGGTTAGATTTCGATGAAATTTTAGTATGTGGTAGCGGACCACCTGATGACGAACCCTATTGAAAATGGGGTTCAAAGGTCATGACATAGGAGCGAGATCCTTCCATTGCCCTTATGTGTCATAACTTGCGTAAATATGGTTCGATTTCAATGAAAGTTTACTATGTGGTAGGGGACCACCTGGGGACGAAACCTATTGAAAATGGGGTCAAAGGTCACGACGTAGGAGCGGGATCCTTCCGTTGCCCTTATGCGTCATAACTTGCGTAAATATGGTTCGATTTCAATGAATTTTTACTATGTGGTAGGGGACCGCCTGGGGACGAATCTTATTAAAAATGAGTGAAGTGGGGTCAAAGGTCAGGACATAAGAGCGGGATGCATTCCATTGCCCTTATGCGTCATAACTCACAACGTGCGTAAAAATGGTTCGATTTCGATAAAATTTCAGTATGTGGTAAGGGATCACCTGGGGACAAACCCTATTGAATGTGGACGAAATGGGGTCAAAGGTCAGGACATAAGATTGCGATGCATTCCATCGCTCTTATCCCATATTATTAAGGTGAACGTCAAGGAATTTTGCTTCCTATACTTCCAATGGAAAAACTTTTGTACACATTTCCTTCACAATTAATGTGTTCCCAAGGATGAAAATTTGAACATCGATTAAAATAACTTTATTATAACTTGGAATACTTAATATTTTCTAAAACATAACCATAATTATATTAAAAATCAATAACTTTTCCTTTAGTGGTGTTGAAACCAGAAAAAGGATGGCGCAACCTGTACTTTGATGACGTCAGTAGACAAACAAATGTTGGATTGCGTAATTATGGTTATGTTTTAGAAAATATTAAGTATTCCAAGTTATAAAATGAAGCTATTTTAATTGATGTTCAAATTTTCATCCTTGTGAATGCATTAATTGTCCAGAAAAAGATGGCGCGGCCTGTATTTTCATGACGTCAGCAGACAAAAAAATGTTGGATTGCATAATTATGGTTATGTTTTAGAAAATATTAAGTATTCCAAGTGTGGTGTCATGGCGTCGCCCCATTAGATATTGGCGCACGTTCATGCCATCTATCTCATTACGTCACGTGTTGTTTGTTGATACTATTAAAGTTTTATGACCTTGGGTCGCGTTTCCCATCTGCCTCATTAAGTCACGCGTTGTGTGCGTATGTTCGCCCGCACGATAACTCGCGTAAAAATCGTTCGATTTCGATGAAATTTTAGTATGTGGTAGGGGAACACCTGCGAAGGAACCCTATTGAAAGTGAACGAAATGGGGTCAAAGGTCAGGACATAAGAGCAGGATCTATTCCACTGCTCTTATGCGTCATAACTAACGTAAAACAAGTTCGATTTCGATTAAATTTTAGTATGTGGTAAGAGACCACCTGGGGACAAACCCTATTGAAAATTGGCAAAATGGGGGTCAAAGGTCAGGACATAGGAATGGAATCACTTCCATCGCCATTATGAGTCATAACTTACGTAAAAATGTTTCGATTTGGATGAAATGTTGGTATGTTGTAGGGACCTGTCTGGGGACGAATCCTATTGAAAATGGGCGAAATCGGGTAAAGGTTAGGACATAGGAGCGGGATCTATTCCATAGCGCTTATGCATCATAACTTCCGTAAAATTGCGTCGATTGCGACAAAACTTTATCATGTTATTTCGGAGATATACTGAACCAGTTCTGTTGAATATCATCCAAATGGATCAAAGGTCAGGGCACAGTGATGAGATTTATTCCACAGCCATTTTCCTCATAACTTGAGTAATAGTTTGAGTAATGATTTCTAGTATATTGGAAAGCGTATCTTAATCAATGCATTGCATGATTTTACTAACTTGTTTTAAAGTTAACATTGCCACCTTTCTAAAAAAAGTAAGTCAGATGAATTTTTTTAGAATTTTGAGTAGACATTTTTTTCAAATGTAATTTTTTTTTGAGAATCAAAAATTTATATCTTTGACTTGCAAATGACACCAGCCATAAGGTTTGGCCTATTTGAAGAGTTAGAATTACTTTGTCTCCACAATTAATTTCAGGTTTCATACTCAAAAAATTTCTTAGCTTTTTGTGTTCCCAAACCTTGAAAAAATTGAAAATTACTGATTTTTCACCCCACAAAAACTTGATGTGACCAAGGTGATAAAACTCTGAAAACTGTTTCAATGAAGGGAACTAATGTCTATAGATACACACCTGAAAGTATGATTTGCATCTCTGACTGCTTCTATTTAAAAAAAATAAAATGTGAGGGACGTTTCCATTGAATTTCTGTGATTTCGAAGGACCTGCCCGCTGCCTCATTGGTTTTTAATGCTAATGATTTTTATCCTGGTCATACACCTGGAAGTACTTTGCCATCACTATTAATTTCATTGAAATATTTTAATAAATACACTGTTTAAGGTTGCTACTTTAAAAAAATGGGTATATGTAAATTGATATTCCCTTTCTTATTGTTCACCTAACTATGCTGTGCACCTAGCTTGAAAGGATTTAAATGTAATATTTATACAAACATAACTCACTGTGTAAGATATTTTAAAACTATGAAGTACAAAATGAGGTACAGTAAAGTAACTGTGCAGTAGCCTTGTAAGGTGACAAAATAAAATTAGATAAATGCCTTTGCACAGACATAGTGATAAAAAGTAGCAAAGGCCAATAATTCCAGAAGTAAACAGTTACAATTTCTATATAAATATAAATATATATGCACCCTTCGTTTTAAATTCTAAAATTGTTTCCTTAGTCTTCAGTTTTTGCTCTTAAGTATATATATATATATATATTCTATAAAGAAGATACCTAAGCAAAAAAATACATATATAATTTTGACTCACACCTAATACAACATAGAAAAGGTTATGTATCTACCTGTGTGAGTAAAAGGAGAAAAGATAAAAAAATAAAATAAAACAACTGAATGTAGAAGGTGTCGAGAATACTGAGCCTTGGCTTTATCAAGGACCAGCAAAAACTCTGCATTTTCTCACTTCCACAAAGACCTAGTTGGAAATGGGTTTCTGCAAGGCCATAGATGCAAGTAACATTCCCACCTAAAATAGTTTAAAAAATATATATATAAGTCATGTCCTCCGTAGAGTAGCATGACCTAGCACTAGTTAACAATTTCGCTTGCATCCATGAACCTTCATGGCCCGACCCATGCAAGCGAAATTGTTAACTAGTGCTAGGTCATGCTACTCTACGGAGGACATGACTTATATATATATTTTTTAAACTATTTTAGGTGGGAATGTTACTTGCATCTATGGCCTTGCAGAAACCCATTTCCAACTAGGTCTTTGTGGAAGTGAGAAAATGCAGAGTTTTTGCTGGTCCTTGATAAAGCCAAGGCTCAGTATTCTCACACCTTCTACATTCAGTTGTTTTATTTTATTTTTTTATCTTTTCTCCTTTTTACTCACACAGGTAGATACATAACCTTTTTCTATGTTGTATTAGGTGTGAGTCAAAATTATATATGTATTTTTTTGCTTAGGTATCTTCTTTATAGAATGTGAATTCTGAATTTTCAAAACTGCTGCGTTGCGCGTTTTGATTTTCAGGTTATTTTGCACCCTTCGTTTTAAATTCTAAAATTTTTCCTTAGTCTTCAGTTTTGCTCTTAAGTATATATATATATATACATATATATATATGTGGGATGTAAGGTCAGGTGATGCGTAACATCACAGCCTCTCCTTGACAAATGTCAACCCCGCCTTCTCGTGGTGCATCCTGTTCCCACTGAAGGGGCTCTGACGACCGCCCATAGCGGTATAACTATACCATCGGGATTAGAGGAAATTCTATCCCACACTCACCAACCCGCTTGGCCAGCGTGGTGAGTTATGGCCAAACCCCTCCAAAATGACTCCACAACTTAAATCTTGGCCCTCAGTCTCTGGCAGCTGGAATGTACCTGGCCAAGGCAGCGGCCAGTGCGACATGAAGGCAGAGGGTGCTAAGAATCCCCGGAGGACCGGACTAGGCTGCCATCTGATGCTGACCTTGGCTACGTACAACGGACGCTTCCTATCTTCTGATTCAAGGCTTCTTGAATTGAAAGAGGAACTACAAAGGATCAAGTGGGACATCGTCGGGCTAAGTGAGGTAAGGAGAAAAGGAGAAGATCTCATCGAACTGAAAAGTGGACATCTCTTCTACTATCGTGGGAAAGATACTGGCAGAACTAGTGGTGTTGGATTTATAATAAACAAGAAACTGAAGGATAAAGTTGTAGAAGTTGAAAGTTCCTCTGACAGAGCTGCACGACTGCGTTATCCAACTATCGAGAAGATACCAGGCTCAGATTATTCAAACTTATGCACCCACCACAAGTCATCCTGAAGAAGAAATTGAAGAATTTTATGAGGAAATTTGTCATCTAAATAATAAAGGTAAGCAGCACTTGAAAATAATTATGGGAGATTTCAATGCAAAAATAGGGCAACGGCAACAGAATGAAACTTCAGTAGGTAAATTCGGTCACGGCAACAGAAACCAGCGTGGAAATACTCTCGTTGAGTTTGCAGAAGCAGAAGGGTTTTTCATCTTGAACTCCTTCTTCAAGAAAAAGCCACACAGGAAATGGACATGGAGACATCCAAATGGGACGACAAGTGAAATTGATTTTATTATGTGTAACAAAAAATTCGTCATCGAAGACTGCAGTGTGCTAAACAAGTTCAACACAGGTAGTGACCATAGATTGGTGAGATGTAAGATGCACCTCAACACTAAACTTGAACGTGGCAAGCTCATAAGACAAACAAAATGTATTGACATAACCAACCTTAAAAAACACCATAATACCTTCAAGTTGGAACTGAAGAACAGGTTCTCTGCTTTAGAAGGCCTAACATCGGAAGAAGTGGACATCTCTGAAGTTAACAGAAAAGTAACCAAAGCTCTTATGGAAACAGCAACAAAATTAGCTGGGTCTAAGAACAAGTTGCATGTAAATAAATTATCAGGAAAAACGAAAATGTTGATGCAAAAAAGAAGAGAGATGAGGACAACTAAAGAAGATGTGACTTCCAAAGTGGAATATGCAAGACAGTACGAAAAAGTATCACTGAAGACGTAAGAAAATTCAACTGTGAACTAGTAAGGAAAGCAATTGAAAACAACCAAAGCCTAAAGATAGCAAAGGGACATCTCAGTAAGGGAAGAAAACAGATTATGGCACTGAGAAAAGAAGATGGTTCTGTAACAAGAAATAGAGGCGAAATTTTGACAAGAGTGAAAGATTTCTACTCCAAATTATATGAAAGGGATGATACATGCACTCTAGATATCATGAAAGATACCAGTACCAGAGTTCCTCCAGTCCTTCCTGCAGAAGTTGCACATGCAATCAAGAACATGAAGTGGGGAAAAGCTCCAGGAGAAGATGGAATTACTGTATACATCATACAAGAAGCAAGTGGAGAAATCGAAACAGTACTCGCCCAAATTTTCACTCGATGCCTTAATGAAGGAAAGATTCCTGAGGATTGGAACACCGCTACAATGATCCTGCTACATAAGAAAGGTGACATTGAGGATCTCGGAAACTACAGACCTATCAGCCTCCTATCAGTAGTTTATAAAATCTTCACTAAAGTTCTTTCACACCGCTTGAAGGTAACACTGGACATGGCTCAACCGAGGAGAACAAGCTGGATTCAGGAGTGGCTAAAGCACAATAGATCATATCCATGTGCTGAGAGAACTAATTGAAAGAGCGAGGGAATATGAACTTCCATTGTGCATGGCTTTTATCGATTATGAAAAAAAGCCTTTGATTCAGTGAAACCATCAGCAGTTACAATGGCTCTGAAAACCTGCGGTATTGAAGATGCATACATTAATATTATTAATAACATCTATGAAAATGCAAGTGCAAAAGATTCGGCTGTTTGAAAATACAACACACATAAAAATTGGAAAGGGAGTGAGACAAGGTGACACCATATCTCGAAGCTCTTTAATGCCACATTGGAGGGTGTTTTTCAGTCACTGAGCTGGGAAAACAAGGGGATAAAGATTAATGGAGATAATCTAACCCACCTTCGTTTTGCTGATGACGTAGTCATTTTTGCAACTACCCCATCAGAGCTGCAGAGTATGATCCAGGAACTTGCTAACAAGAGTAAAGAAGTCGGATTAAAATGAACTTTCAGAAGACAAAAGTGATGTTCAATGCTTTTACAAGAAATGAAGATTTATCGATTGATGGAGAAAAGCTGGAGATAACAGACACGTACGTTTATCTTGGACAGCAGATATCAAGTGAGGGTCACATTGATGAAGAAATTAATCGGCGTACAAAACTTGCCTGGAGAGCTTTTGGAAGAAACAGCATAATTTTCAAGAGCAATATGCCATTATGTCTTAAAAGAAAAGTGTTTGATCAGTGCATCCTTCCAGTGCTTACGTATGGTGCAGAGACGTGGACCTTAACTAAAAGAGACATACAAAGGCTGCAGACAACTCAAAGAAGCATGGAGAGGTGCATACTTAGTGTAACCAGGAGAGATAAGAAGAGGAACTCGTGGATCCGAAAAATGACAAGAGTGGAAGACATCATGATCAGAGTTAAATCCCTGAAATGGCAATGGGCTGGACATACTGCCAGAAGGACAGATCATCGATGGACAGCCGAAATTTTAGATTGGATTCCAAGGGACAGGAAAAGACCCAGAAGAAGACCACATGGGAGATGGGTGGATGAAATTCGAAAGTATGCAGGGGTGACATGGAGGAGACTGGCACAAGACAGACCGTTGTGGAGGAAATGTGGGGAGACCTTCGTCCAGCAGTGGATTGATAATGGTTGACAATGATGATGATGATATATATGTATAGTGTGTGTGTGTGTGTGTGTGTGTGTGTGTGTGTGTGTGTGTGTGTGTGTGTGTGTGTGTGTGTGTGTGTGTGTGTGTAAGTCAGATTTTACTGTCCCAAAATCTATAAACTGCAAGAACTGTAGGCTTAAGTTTTATCGAAAATAAAGGTAATATTCCCTTGCAGTATTTTGGCAGAATATATTGCCTGCTGGTAACTGTGTTGCAGGGTGATTCCATGCCAAATCAACCAGTCACTCAACCTGACCTTTTCAGATTTAAATGAAACCTTCAGGGATCATTCTCCCTAGCGATATAAATGAGAATATATAAAAATAAAAATTTTCTATCTCATTGGGTTTTTGTGTAATTCGTTTTTAAAATTTTGAAAAATCGTTGTTTTTTGGCTTGCATAAACTTTTTCAATCTTGAATATCTCAAGTTCTGTAAGGCCTAGAGAGTTGTTTGACCCCCATTTTAAAGAGAATTTCATAAGTTTTAATTTGATATGCAACTTGACTATGCTTGGTGAAAAAAAAAATTAATTTAATTTTTTTCTTTAAGATAGTGTTTTCTAAAAATTTTGAAAAAAATATATGTTTTTTGTAATAATATAAGCTTTAAATCCTGAAACTTTTAGAGTGGGATCTCAATGGGATCAGGAGTTATGGTACCAATGGTATTGTTTTGAATACCAGTTAAAGCTACATTGCTACCTTTAACTTTTGTAAGGTAAAAAAAAAAAAAAAAAAGAAATACATTGAATTCTATCAAAATGATGAGGTTAGTTATCAAATGCCTGGTAAAAAAAGACTTTGTTTCAGTAAAAAAAAAGATGGCAAACCTGTACATGTTCAAAAGTATTTAATTCTAAGTACATTAAAAAAATCATATGTACTATTTAAGGAGCCCATGATCAGAGAATTGGAATTTCTAAATTTTGTGAGCTTCGTCCCAAGCATTGTGTTCTTCCTGGGTCCAGTGGGACACATTCTGTGTGCATTTGCACAATACATCAGAATGCCAAATTAATGATGGCTGAGTGTAAAATACCTGAATTGATAAATGGTGAACTCCCAATTAAAACATACAAAGATGTAACAAGCAATATAATTTGCAAAACGCCAACATCTAAATGTTACTTCGTAAATTGTGTTAATTGTCCAGGAAGATATGATTTGAAGGCTCAGTTTGAAAAAGCTTTTGAGCTTATAGCATTGAAAATGTGAGTTTCAAACAATGGATGCAGATTGATAACAAGTGTGTCCTGGAAACTATTATAAAACCGACAGAAGAGTTTTTTGGATTATTTGTTCCAGAGTTTGCCAAAACTTTTAAGACACTCTTTCATTGCTACTCAACAGTCTTCCTATTTGCGACACTTGAAAGAAAATCTACCTCAAAACCAATGCATTGTACTTTGTGATTTTACTGAAAATTATGCATTTGTGCTTCAAGATTCTGCACAAGGCTTTCATTGGAACAATGCTCAAGCAACAATACATTGGTTTATTATATACTACATTGATGAGGAAACCAAAAAGTTGGCGCACCTGAGCTTAGTTATTCTTTCTGATTGTATGGTGCATGATACAGTTGCTGTTCATTTGTTTCAATGCCTCATGATTGACTTTCTTAAACAGAATCTGCCCCATAAACCCGAAAAGCTGAATTACTTTTCAGATGGAGCATCATCACAGTACAAAAACAAATCAAACTTTCTCAATCTCTGCTATCATGAGAAAGATTTTGGCATCAGAGCAGAATGGAACTTTTTGCATCGTCACATGGAAAAAATGCATGTGATGGTGTCGGAGGAACTGTTAAACGATTAGCAGCATTGGCCAGTCTACGAATGGTCTACAATGATCAAATTATGACCCCACCCCAACTTTATGATTGGACTAAAGACAATATTGTCAACATCAGTTTTTTTGTATTCCACTACAGATGAATACGAGGCAGAGGAAAAGACCTTGAAGAGTAGGTTTGAAGCAGCAGTAACAATAATATAGGGTACTCAACAATTTCACAGTTACAGTCCTGTTAATGAGACTAAAGTTTTAGTGAAAAGCTACTCATTTTCAGAGGAATCAAGTGTAGAAATAGTTTCAGCTGATGACACTGATGATGATCTGGACATTAATGACATTGTTGGCTTTGTTACATGCCAATACTCAGACAAGTGGTGGTTAGGTTGTGTGTTAGGAATAGAAGGAGATGAAGTATAAATAATTTTCTTGGAACCACATGGCCCTTCTCCGTCTTTCAAATACCCACAATTTACTGACATACTAGTTGTGCATAAAAGTGAGGTTTTAACAAAACTTGATCCTACATCAGCTACAGGAAGAGTTTATCGACTTACAGACTCAGAAACCAAAAAGGCAAACAAGAAATTATTTGTTTAATTAAAGAACTAAGAGGTCGCTATTTTGGCTTGACTACAACTCTGAGTGCTAACTGAAAACACTTTTTATTAATTTTACCAGGTAAAACTTTTAGCCTGTTGGGACTATCCTTCCCTTGTTTTATGTTTGACTATGTATTAGATGTATTATGTAGATTTTAAAACTCAGTGTCTGTTATCATGTGAACACACTAAAATGAGAATTATAATCCATTATTACTTGTACAGTATGTTTTTTGTCATAGCTCCTGATCCCATTGAGATCACACTCTAAAAGTTTCAGGATTTAAAGCTTATAATATTACAAAAAACATGTTTTTTTTAATTTTTAAAAAACACTATCTTAAATTTTTTTTTTAATTTAATTTTTTTTCACCAAGCATAGTCAAGTTGCATACCAAATTAAAACTTATGAAATTCTCTTTAAAATGAGGGGTCAAACAACTCTCTAGGCCTTATAGAACTTGAGAAATTCAAGATTAAAAAAAGTTTATGCAAGCCAAAAAACGACGATTTTTCAAAATTTTAAAAATTAATTACATGAAAACCCAATGAGATAAAAAATTTTCAAAAGTATATTCTCGTTTATATCATTAGGGAAATGATCCCTGAAGGTTTCATTGAAATCTGACATGGTCAGGTTGAATATTGAAATTTTGGTTGATTTGGCATGGTTGATTTGGCATTTTGGTTATTTTTTGGTTGATTTGGCCCATCAGGTAAAACGTTTATCATAAGTATTTGACCCAGCTTTTCTCATTTGTCCAGTAAAAAATTGTAGCTGGACCAGCAGGTTTTAGGAAAGTTACATGAACATCCTCATTTTTAGAAGAAACATCACTAACAAATGCCAAATACCACTTATCATAAGCACATGTGCATGGTATGATGACTTATGTATGTCATCAAGCATAAACATTTTGTTTTCTTGTAATTCTGTAGAACACATACTTCTAAGCTTTCAGAAGAAGGTGAATCCTCAAATAGTCGTAATTTTTCTATTGCTGTAGGTACACATTTATGGTACTTTCGAGTTTGTGGAATGGCAATTGCACTTTGTAATCTTATTTTCATCTCTTTCAGTAGTAGTAATATCTTCAAAAAAGAATTTAATCCCTTTAATTTCTTGATTTGCAAATTCATGTAACTGCACTGGAATTAAAATTTGATTATTTACTGGATGCTGCAAACTAGCTTTACCAGCAAGTCTTTTCACAGTTCCACCAATACCATCACATGGACTTGTAATCATGATTGGTTGCAAAAAATGCCATTCTGCAGCTATTCCAAAATTCTGAAGGTGACAAGACAAATTGGCAAATTTTTTCTGTTCTTGTATTGTCTACTAGCACCATCAGCAGTGACGGAAAGTTTGCGCCAAACTGCTACAAATTACGAAAAATTTAATATTTGCGCCCAACTGCGCTAAACGGCAATCCCCAGCAAAAACTGCCAAGCGAAAAAAAATGTTTTCACAGCAAAAAATGCCGCTTTAAACGGCGACTCGAATGATGCTTTTTTTAAGGTCTACGCGTAATTTGATTAAACATATAACGACGCTTAATCAATACCCGCCAATCCCAACATTTCGAAATGTTTTTCACCTACCTTCTAATTCGTTGTTTTTTCGGCATAAGTGACGAATATGATTCGCAATATGGGTGGAACTTGTGGAGGAGGATTTTGTTGTAATCACGTGGTATGTAGTAGGAGAAACGATGCTCTACGTTAATGAAATCTTGATGAAGATTGTTTACAGATGGTTTGGTGGTCTTTCGGAGTGTTGTGCAAATGAGATTGTTTACCTGTCGTTCCCTGCTCTTTGAGATGGTGCAGTTATTTCGTTCCAGGCGAGGTGCATGATTACGTAAATACAGAGTAAGGTGAGTCGTTAGCGATTTTGTTGGCGCGGAGGACGACTGAAAATGGCTCTCCGGTGGCAGGATACGATGGTTCTGTTTCTAAATGTTTCATAGGTATTCAGAGATGGTGACTTTTACGGATTTTCCGAAGTTTGTACGAATTTTCACTCCATATTAAGATTTTACGGAAGTCCTCCAAAAAACTATGGAAGCGCCCACGCAAGATCCCTGTGAGCAATTTTTTTTTTTTTTTACCGGTTTTTGGTCGAAAAACGCGCTTTACAGTTAGTTCCTATACGCCTTTGATGTTCTGACTTCCCCTACCAACGGAGGCGGAGTTTTGTCACGTGATTCGCTGTACAGCCATTTGAGAGTGCCGTGCGCAAAAGCAGAGAGGGAGCTCAGCTCAGCGCCTTTTACGAACTCTTTACGTTGATTACATGTGGCTTTGTGCTTGTGAAAATTTTGGTGCAAATGTTTTAACCCTTTACACTCACCTGTTGGGTGACACCCGACATTACGAAATCGCCGAATAGCTCGCATGGCGGGTATTACCCGCTACTCCGATGACGCCCCGAAAGCTCGCGAAACATTTCTTTTTCGCCGAATAGAGAAAAAGAAATGTCATCGGCGTTTCGGGTGTTACCTGCCTTGCCGATGACGCCTCTATAGCTCGCATGTCGGCGCTCGTGAGTAATTTTGTTTCGCCGAACAGCTCTGGTGTTATCTGCCATGTGTATGCCGCCTCTATAGCTTGGCCTCTATAGCTTGTATGTCGAAGCTTACGAGACATTTCTTTTTCGCCGAATATGTTGGGTGTCACCTTCCATGCCGATGATGCCTCTATAGGTAGCATGTTGGCGCTCGCCTGACATTTCCTTTTCGCCGAATAGCTCGGGTGTCACTCTCCATGCCAATGATGCCTCTATAACTTGCATGTTGGCGCTCGCAAGACATTTTTTTTTCGTCGAATAGGTTGGGTGTCACTCGCCACGCCGATGACGTCCCGAGAGCTCGTATATCGAAGCTTATGAGACATTTCTGTTTCGTCGAATAGGTCGGGTGTCACTCGCCACGCCGATGACGGCCCGATAGCTCGCATGTCAGGGCTTGCGAGCCATTTCTCTTTCACCGAATAGAGAAAAAGAAACTTCATTAGCGTGTCTGGTGTTACCCACCACGCCTATGACGCCTCTATAGCTCGCATATCGGCACTCGCGGGGAATTTCTTTTTTGCCAAATAGCTCGTGTGTCATCCGGCACGCCTATGACGCCTCCATAGCTCGTATGTTGGGGCTTATGAGACGTTTCTTTTTCACCGAATATGTTGGGTGTCACCTTCCATGCTGATGACGCCTATAGCTTGCATGTCGGCGCTTGCAAGACATTTCTTTCGCCGAAGAGGGCGGGTGTCATCCGCCACACCTCTATAGCTCGTGTGTCGGGGCTTGTGAGACATTTCTTTTTCGCCGAACATCGTGCGTGTGTCGCATGTTTACCCTCCATGCCGATGATACCTCTATAACTCGCATGCCGATGCCGACGCTTGCAAGAAATGTCTTGCGAGCGTCGGCATGCGACATTTTTTCGCATATCGGGTGTCACCTGCCATGCAGATGATGTCTCTATAGCTCGTATGTCGGGGCTGGCAAGCCAAAGCTGAGCTTTCACTGCTAAGCTGTGGCCTCCGCTGCAGAAAAAAAAAAAAAAAAAAAAAAAAAATACGAATGCCGGGTGAGAATGGGTGAAAAGTGGTTAAAAAACTTCTGACAGCTTATAAAGAATCCTGGAAAATATATCAAGAGCTTATAAGTGCTGGAAAAATGCAGCAAAATAAGGGAAAAAGAGAAGAATAAATTGAATGTTCACAAGGTGATTTGAAACGGGAAAAAGCTGAACTTTTGCAGCAGTTGGATTCCTCTCATAAAATGTTAAACAATGCTGAGATGAACATTGAATGTGCCATAAAAAAAATGAGTGCAATAGAAAGTGGACAGATACTATTAAAAGAAACAAAACATTGCTAACTATCTTAAAAAATTAGAAAAAAAAAATAGAAGTGAGAAATTAGATATTGAGAAAAGCAGCAAAAAATTAAAATAAATGATTAATAATAGAATCTTGCCATGGTTACAAATTTTTGATCTATTTGAAAACTAAAACCTTTTCATATGTGTGTGTGTATTTCAATGCAATATGTTTTAAATTTGAGTAGGGTGCATCTAGTTCCAAAACATTTTTTGCTTAAGAGTTTGTTCTATCTACTAATATTTTACCTGCTCTGAAAAAATGTTTTCTTACACCAAAAATGTATTTCACTTGTTCCAAAACACATTTTACTGCTTTAAAAATGTATTTTACCTGCTTCAAAAATGCATTTTGTTGCTTCAAAAGTGTATTTCACCTACTCCAAAAATGCAGTTTACCTGCTCCAAAAATGCATTTTGCTGCTCCAAAAAATGATTTTGCAACTTTCCATCACTGCATCAGAAATAAACAACCCATATATATTTTGATATATGCAAATTCTTCCTTAAGGTAATGCATTATTCAGTCTCTTGCATAAACACTGTTTCCACTTCTTTACAATTTTAGACTATTTTTAACTTTAATTTCCTTTGAGTTGTTGTTTTAGATTTTCTATAAAAAGATTATAACATTTTGAAATATTTTCTGAAAGTTAAGAGTTGAAATCTGTGTATTCCAAAGCACTTGTATGATTTAAGGGCATGATCTACTACATAATCTGGATAGATGGAGGCTTTTTGACAAAAATCCAGTAATTTTGTCCAGTATTAGTACATGAAGCAATTTCTGTTAATCAGTTTGCCCAGCATGCCCTTGCTACCAAATTTATATATAAAAAATACTACAGTAGGCTCAGTTCTGATTGAGCCATCAGTTTGGAACGTAGGTCTACAACTTGCAGATCGGTGAGTTGAAATGAGCTGGTCGAGTATGGTTTCAAAGCGTTTATTTAATTTGTTATAGCCAACACAGAGGTCTTTGATGTAAAAAGTAACTTACATAATTTTTACAAATCATGCTGGATACATTGCAAACACAAAGCAGATTGATACATGCATTACCCAACATGGTGCTGTCTTCTTGGGCTTTTTACATTCCTCATCAATTGCTCTTGCCTCTTGTTTTGATTTTCTCCACTTTTGCTTGCGTTCATTCTGCGAATTCCACGGCATTGTCAAAAATGTTAACCCATTCACACGAAAACAATTTTTTTCAATTTTAGTTTAAACCACTGCGATATGTTCTTTATTTATTTGAATATATCTCATCGTGAGCTTTAAAACAATACCATGCACAGTCGTTTTGCAATCACTGTTGTCCAGATAAACCACAATGTTGTCACAAGTGCTTACCGGTTCACAAGAAAACAATTTTTAAAATGTTCAGTTCAAACCACTGCAAAATGTTTTTCGTATATTTGAATAGATCTTGTCGAGAGCTGTAAAACAGTACCACACACAGTCGTGTTGCGCTCATAGTTGCTGTGATAGACTAAGTCAAACCCGGCGGCACACCCAGAAATATTGCATCATCTGCCCCATGCACAGGGAGCAAGGGGAGGCACGATGTAGTGTGCAGTACGCAAATTGGATTCCATGCTGTTTACAAATATGCTAACATGATTAGTGTGTGGCACGTATTTTTAACGCTATAATGATTTTAATTAAGACCTACTTTTGTCACAGGCGGTCGGCTGTAAGTCGCCCCATACTATCCGCGGAGTTAGATGTAGTCCTATGTCAAAAGCGGATTACTTATGTTTTCTCAGCATAAATAACTTTTTGTATATAAATTTAGTTACCAGTAACACAATGATCATGTTGAAATATATTCATGAAATTAATAGTGATAGTATAGAACTCCCAGGTGTAACAAAGAGGATAAAAATTATTAGCATAAAAACCAATAGGGAGGTGGGTGGGACTTCCTAAACCACAGAAATTCAATGGGAATGTCCTGTACATTAAAAAAAATAAAAATAAACAGAGATGCAAAATGAAGCTTTCAGGTGTAAATCTAGACACATTGGTCCCTTCATTGACACAATTTTAAAATTTTTATCACCTTGCCCACATCAAGTTTTTATGGGTGCAAAAATCGGCAATTTTCAATTTCTTTGAAGTTCGGCAACCCAAAAAAGCCAAGAAAATTTTGGAGTATGAACCTGAAATTAATTGTGGAGACAAAAAGTAGTTCTAACTCTTCAAATTGGCCAAACCTTATGGCTAATGTCATTTGCAAGTCAAAGATATGAATTTTTGATTTTCAAAAAAAAAAAAAAATTGATAAAAATTCTACCCAAGAATGTTTGAAAATTAAAAAAAAATTCAACTGATTTAATGTTTCAGAAAGATAGCAATAACTTTAAAATGACACTTGAATGATATGTTTAGGAGAAATAGAAGCAATTTTATTAATAAAACAATGAGCACCACTTTTTCCAGAAACATGAGCTTGAATGAAGATTTAGGGGCCAAATCTCCCCTGCTATTCATTGCAAAAAATTAAAATTTTGGATTTTGTCTTTTCTATCTACCAACAAGTAATTGGACACCTGTGATAGCAAAGGAAAACAAAGTTTATTCACCTTCAATAGTTGGTGGAGCCTCCACGAGCGGCGATTACAGCTGCGGCCCTCCATGGCATACTCACAACCAGGCGTTGTACGACGGCTAGCACTATTTTCTTCCACTCGGCTTGGAGAAGACAGGTCAGTTCCTTCACCCATTCCGAACGGTGGGGGCACCCCTTAAGTCAACGCTCCAACTTGTCCCAGAGGTGCTCGATAGATTTAAGGTCCGGGCTGTGCGCAGGCCAGTCCATTCAATTAACCCCATTGTCACCATACCAAGCCATGGTGGACCTCGCATGAGACATGACAGGTGGCATTGTCATCCTGAAAGTAACATGGGTCCACCCCGTAAAACTGCCACAACGTAGGAAGCGCATGGTCATCCGAAATGGTGCAGTAGGTCTCGGCATTAAGTCTACCCGGAATTGCGACCAAGGGTCTCGTGCCATACCAGGAGAAACACCCCCATAGCATAATTCCACCGCCGCCGAACTTCACAGTTGGCATAATACATTCCGGTCGGAGGCGTTCTCCAAGCAGACGCCAAACCCAGACCCTGCCATCCGAACGGTAGAGGGTGAACCTTGATTCGTCGCTCCAGAGAACCTGTTTCCACTGTTCAACGGTCCACTGGCGACGTTCTTTGCACCACGTTAGCCGAGCAGCGCTATTGGACTTGGTGATCAAAGGCTTGTGGGCGACAGCACGTCCATGATAACCGAGCAGATGGGCTTCCTTACGGACGGTATTCATCGAAAGAACACTCCAGGATGCCTGTTGAAACTCCTCGCGGATGTGGCCCATCGATTTGGTGCGGTTCTTCCGAATTTCTCTGGCCAGCACCCGTCGGTCTCTAACTCCCAGTTTTGTGGGTCTGCCGGGTCGGGGCACATTCCGACAGTCACCTCTCATCTTCCACTTGCCAATCACGTAGGCCACTGTCGATTTTGGGTACTTCAACTCGCTGAATATGTCACATATGGATCGGCCATTTCTGTGATATCCGACGATTACACCTTTCTTGAAATCTGGTTGCGTTGTTGTTTCCCACACGATATTTAACGGCGGCGGCCGTGACGTGTATCAGGACCGCAGATATCGTTGATTGCAGGGATGTTTAATTACTTGTTGGTAGATAGTGTATATAGTATCAATGATTAACATTGTAGCGAAACGAGGTAACCAAATAAGGTAACCCCACCCCCATTTGCTGATTTCACATGGAATAAATAGCCTGGGTACCAGGATCGAAAACTATCAATAAGAAATGATTGTAAATCAGTGCCAATACATAGATACAAAAATGCTTTTTGCAGTAGCCGAAAGAACTTAACTAAGGCTCATTGGTGATAGGTGTTGCTGCTGTTCCCCTGCTCAGCTGGTACATACCTTAAAAGCTAGTCGTTATTGAAATGGTGTTCATGGTGCTGTAGAAAGTGTAGTGTTGTTAGGCTTTCAGAATTTAAGTTTCCAGTGACTGTTCAGAGGAGATTCCGGCAAATGTACGAAATGGAACCACTTAGGAGGCATGCAATAACAGTGTGGCACAAAAGTTTGCTTGGAACTGATTCACTTGAAGGCATGTGGGAAGCTTGTGTCTGAAGAACAAGTGGAGGTCATTCGTGAAGTGTTCTACCACAGCCCAACTAAGTCAGTTCATCGTGCCGGTTGTGAACTAGCGATCCCAAGGTCAACAATCCATGAAATTCTTTATATAAGATGTTACATCTTTGTGCATACAGAATTCAGTTACTGCAGAAGTTAAAGCCAAATGATTTGCCCTTGAAATACCAGTTTGCTTCCCACATGCTGTCAAAGATTGAAAATGACAATTGCTTTCTTCAGAAGGTAATTTTCAGCGACAAGTGCACACTTCATGTCTCGGGTACGATCAACAGACACAACTGCAGGTTATCGGCACCTGAAAATCCTCGCACAGTGAGTGCTGCAATGAGATAGGCCTAAAATGAATGTTCGGTGTGGTCTGAGTGTGCATGAAATTATCGGCGTATTCTTTTTCGTTGAAGGGACTGTCACTGCAGATGCTTACTTAGATATGCTGAAAATTTATGCCATACTGCAAATACCAGATGGGTTCTTTTTTTAACAAGATGGAGCCCCCCCCCATTACTTAATGCATGTCAGGGCTCATTTGGCCAAATGCTTTCCTGGACGTTGCATCGAATGTGGCAGACCTGTGCTATGGCCTCCCAGATCCTACCATTCATGAGCTCTTTTTTGGGGGGAGGGAAGGGGAGAGTGCATATCAAACACATTGTCCACAAACTTCAGTAAATTTAGGGTCGGATGGATGGATGTCAAATCAACAAGGTTCACAACCTGACCCCTTTTGATTTCCTTGAAATTTGGTGATTGTTAGGCATGTAGTCATATGCATAAATCCCAAATTTTAGCTTGTACACCCACAGGATTTCAAATTACATGACCTTGAAAATCAGAAATGATCTCCAGGCAAATCTTTGAGCAGTTGTATCTCATTACCTAACTGGGCTGGAAGGTTGAAATTTGTCTTTTTATAGCATTTTATATGAGCATTTAAATTACGTGATTAAGAATAAAATTATGTAACCTTTTCAATATTTTAAAAAGATTTATAAAAAAAACCCTTGAATATTTTAAAAAGATTTATAAAAAATTTAACTGAAGTGGATCTCAACCAAAAAGTCTTCAAAAGTGACTAAATGGCATTTTGCAACTAATGTTCGACAATTGACAAATTTTACCTAATATATTTACAAAATGTGAAGTTTATCCATCATATGATCATCTTTCCATTGCAGGTGTTTGTGTTTGTGTGTGTGTGTGTGTGGGGGGGACTGCTGGGAGGAAAAATGAAAGAGCTGTGTTAAGACTAGAATATTAAAATGTGAAAATGAGTTTTTGTGGCAAATCGTTTTTTTTTTCTCTCTCTTAATAGCATAGGATTACAAGTTCCTGATTTTTCAAGGTTATTAGTGAAAACATTCATGTCCCTTCCTGAGGTTTTGCTGATTTTTTTTTTTTTTTTGCACAAAGTTTCACCCCTAATGGGTGGCATCAGTGTTTAAGCTGGATTTTTTTTTCTCTTGTAGCAATTTGGCTATTTTGTTAGCAAAAGTTGTAGCAAAATGCTATGAAGATTTGCCAAATTTACAGTTCTATTTTTTTTTTTTTTTTGCTATATTTTTGTGTGAAAATACAAGCACAGCACATTGGCTAAATAAAATTTTGTGCTTTAATAAAATTCAAGGATAAAAACAAATAAGCTTTTACACTTCTAATTTTAACAAAAATACCTTATATTTGCTGCTGTGTGCAGTTTGTGAAAATATATACAAAAACCAAGACTGAGCAAAGCCACAATCGACAACACACTGACCGACTGTTCGACCCAAACTATAATGACGCATGCTGCTGCTCCTGCAACAAACCACCAAAGAAACAAACAAAACAGCTCTTTCCTTGTCCATCACAGCAAAGCTCTTGAGTTATGTGTTCTTTAGGCTCACTGGTGCTTTTCTGTGATAGGAGAAAAGACAACGTGAGAATGGAATAACGACAACAAGGCAAAGCAGCGTGCAAAAGTGATGACAGAAAAAAAAATGACGGGGAAGGATACCAGGTCAGCAGGGCAAAGCAGCAGCAATGATGGAAATAAAAAAACAACAACAACACAAGAGCGAAGTAGGTGTGGGCACGACGTTGGAAAAAATGTATGAAGAAGGTGAAACAAACACAAATAGTGTTCTCCCTAGAGCCTTTTTACTGGGTGGGCTGCCCAGCTAATTTTCTTTGCTGACAAGCTAAATTTCCTTTAATGAATGTTTTCACAATGTACATAATAGTAAGAGTGAAAACTTATTCCCACATAGACAATAAAAATTGATGAAAACTGGCCAAAATCCGTGTCGAATGTGATTTATTAGTTAAGTACTCATTTTTTTATCATTTATGTTCAATTTTCTAATGTTCATCATACTGAATTACATTAATGCCTACCACAACACTAAAGATGTTTCATAAGTGTAAAAGTGTTAAGCAAAAGTTTCCTTTTTTGTTTCTTGACTGAGGAAAGGGTTGTTAAAAGTACCATCCAGCTAAAATTTCTTGCCACCCCGCTGTAAAAAAACCTAGGGAGAACACTAACAACGCGAGGGCAAAGCAGGAGTGGGCGGCAAGACAGAAAGAAAAAATGATGGGGCTGGAAAGCAATGCAAGAAGAAGCAGGAGTTAGCGGGTTGATTAAAGAAAAAAATTAATGGGAAACATTTGCTTTTGGGCAATTCAGTGGGGACTTTTTGTCCCAAAATTATCATCTTTATCGCGATTTGGTGAAAATGCGAGCGACAGCTTAAACACTGGGTGTCATACAAACCCTGCTATCCCTTCTAAACCAGAAACACCTTGTGGGTTTGACCAGTAGCAGGTTTAGTCTTCAGTTTGCTTTTGAATTTCATTACTGTATCACAGCTTTTTACTTTCTTACTTTCTATACAATGCGCCGTGTAATATTACTTGGATTGTTATAGATTGGTTTGAGGGTGTGGGTGTCAAAAGCTGGCTTGGCTAGCCCAGAGTCCTGACCTGAATGCCATAAATAATCTGGATAATTGGGTACATGGAAGAAGAGATAGCCCAACAAACAAAGCTGAACTGGTGCTGCTTTGATGGCCAAATGGTAAAACATATCTGCAGACATTTGCAGAAAACTAGTGGAGAGTATTCCACAAAGACTAGAGGCCATCTTTAGTCCAAAGCAGGGCTTGAAAAATATGTGAAAAGTTACATACACAGCGGGGCATGTGCAGAAAATATTTACCTGCTCAGGAAGTCAAATCTAGATGCCCAGAAAAAATTATCTTTAAAGATAACAAAACAGGATCCTCATTTTTTTAAAGTTAAAAATTATGATAAACTTTTTATACATCTTTTGCATTGCCATTTTAAAGTGTCTGTATTCAAAATGCACAAAAGCATATATCTTCAAGTTTTAAGAATAGGCAATAAAGCTGAAGAAGGTATTTGAGAAATGTAGTAATGATGTCATGTTGAAGAATTTTTAATACATATCATGTGTTTTGCAGAAAAATTAAATAATCATAGTAAAATATACTGTAGTTTAAGCAATTTTTAACAACAATTTTGAATATAATTTTTTTCTTGTGCAAACAGAAGTAATTTGCATCATAAAATATCCCAAGAATGAAATCTAGTAAAAATTATCAAGTGATCCAAGGTTTTTTACCTCACATTTTTTTATTTCTTTCAAATTTGGCTCATCTATTGTACCTCTAAAGGTAATTAAAAATCTAAATTTTTGGATTTTTATCTCCTTTAGTTTTTTAGTTATAGGACTTTAAAATTAGAAAAAAAAAAAGCATTTTTTTGTTGATGCTTGAACACAAAATTGGCCATAACTCATCACCAAACAGAGCTAGAAAGGTCTGGTAAAAAACATTTTGCAGCATTTTTCATGGGCTTTCATATGATTACGTCATGAATAATTTTATGAAAGTTTTAATTTCAAGGTCATTAAAAAAGTTTTAAAATTTAAATTTCTCTTGAAATGTATGATTAAAAAATTTCAAAAAATTCTCAAAAATTCTTTCATATTTTGGTTTTATTTATGCTAAATTTCAAGTTGGGATCTCAATGGAATCATTTTGTTTTTATTTTTTCAAACATATTTTGTCCTGTTGAAAAACAAATATTTTCAAAAGCGGGCATTAATTAAAGTTAAGACCATGTCCTATCTAGTTTTTATTAGGCACACAATGGAAAATGTTTGTGTATATATGAAATATATACCTATTTCCATTAAAGAAAAGATTGATGGTACTGTATTATGAACATAATGTGGAATAAAAACAGGCAACACAGCTACATATTTTGAATGTTGTTTCCAAAATATTTACCTTTATCATAGGATACGAAGGAGTCAGTAGTAAAACAATAGTTCCATTTCTTATCACACTTGTTTATAGCCACTAATAGAACACTGTTTTATTATTTCACAACAGTTAAATTTAAATGTGATTACTTCAAACTGATGTCCAAATTATTTCAGACCTGATCTTTTGTTCATAGTTGCTGTTGCTTCACTGATTTCTTTCTGTGATAGAAAATATGTGCTGCCTGTTGGAGTTATAGGATCCACACAAGTCAGAATTTGGTCTCTTGAGACTGGCAAAGTGTCTTTTTGTTGCGGGTAAGCAAATTGATGGTGCTGGTCCCGATGGGTGCAAGAAATTAAGTGTCACTTTTTCATTTTTAACATCTGTTAAAATCACTTCAGCCAACCACCACTTCTGGTCATATTCACATGTGATGTACCCTTTCAGGTCAATCAGACTTAGGATGTTTGTACTTCCTTCAAAGACATTGTGTTTCTGAAAGTCATTACTGTATGAGAACACTTTTGTCACATTGGCTTAATGGAATAAAGCTCTGGTACTTTTATGTTCCTTCAATTAGTAATGCACTTAAAAATCGAGCTTTTAATAACTCTTCTTCTTCTGAATGGTCTTAAACAGTTGCACCAAAAATCTGAATCGAAGAAATATCCGAAGCACTCCAGTTGAAGAGCTGAACTGGTGTCATGATTTGATCTTAATATAGTTTCTGGAGACTAGCTTTAGCAGCAAGGCATTTAACTGTCCCTCCCAAACCATCAGACTCCTTTCCCATGAGCTGTTGCATAGAAATGCCACTCTGCATATATGCCAAAGTCTTTTTTGTGAAGGCAAATATTAGAAAGTTCTTTCTGTTTTTATATTGTGACGCTGAACTGTCAGAGAAGTAGAAATTTTTTTTCCAAAGATGGCAGTAGATTGTTCAAAAATTTAATAAGCTTCTTTTGAAAGAGATGAATAGCTACTGTATTATGTTGTAAACAGTCAGAAATAAAAACAAAGCTTTTATACTTCATCTTAATCTCTGTAGTAGACTGCAAATGGATGTACTATTGCCTGGTCATTCCTCCAGTGAAAAGACTGTGCCTCATCCTGGACCACGAATGAATAATTTTCTGATAAGTCTTAAGGTGATAACAGCCTCATATAATTTCATGTTTTCCTTTAAGTATGAGAAATAGGCAGATTGTTGTTGGGCTGTGAAAGCATGCTTCTTCAGAGTTAGGAGTTGTTCACAGAATGTGTCAACAAAATCTTCAGCTGTTTTTGTAACAGTCTCAAAACTGCATCTATCTACTGACAACCACTGATTGTAGGTTATACTTTCTACAATTTGTTCTTCAAATTCATTTAGTAGATGGTCTTCCAGGTATTTGGTTCCTGGACAGTTCTTACACTCATCTAAATGACATTTTGGACTTAGTGGTGAACACATTATTTTGTTAAGGCACACTTTGTAGTCACCAAAGCGTGATCCATCATTCATGACCATTTCTTTAAATATTTTCCCACTCAACATCAATTTTACATTTTGGTGCATTGTGCACACACATACAGAGTGTGTGCTAGTTTTTCCTGCTTAAGCACAATTCTTGGGCCAAAGCTCAGCAAACTTAGAAAACCCAATTTTTTTCAGACTGTTTAGCCTTGAACAATTCATAAATTTCTTTGAGATTCCCTAAAATAAGCCTCTTTTGAACATGTTCTCGTGTCTTAATTTGTTTTCATTGAAATAAAATCTTTCTTACAGGGTATAATAATCCAGCTTACTACATCACTGTTATAAAATTCTAGAACTTTTTGTACCACAAATTCTTGTAAAGAGTTACCTGATTTTGGATCTTGGGCTGAGAGTATTCCTTTCTCTTTAACCAGTGCTTTACATTTTCTCGCCATTTGGTTGCTTAATTTAAACTCTCTTTCAATTTCTTTAATTGTCCAACTCTAGGGGAGAACAGTTAAAATAAGAAATTTCTCGCTCCTACTTTCTGTTTTCATGAACTTTTCCTTCAGTTGATCAATAATTTCTGAATGTGTGCCATCGTCTTTGTTGTTATCATTCTGCACTGCATTTTTATCCAAAAGTTTCTCAATTAGGTTTTTTTTCGCTTTATCAAGTTTTCTTTTACAGTACCCTGAATCTGTTTTCATGCGTTTTTTACAATAGGTGATTCTTCTATACATGCAAGAGATTTGTTCAAATAGTCTATGGAAGTGCTTGGATCAGAAAATGAAATATCCAATGGAGCACCTGTTTCTTCATCAAACTCTTCTTCACAGCTGGTGGGTTCTTTGTTTTGTTGTGACTGTGACTTTTCCTTAGCAAGCTGTTTTCTACAACCGTCAGAGTTTTGCATCAGGTTTTTAAGGCAGGGTTTCACTTCACACATCCAGATTTGCACTGGCCTTAAATTTTTAATACATTTATGGTCTGCTTTTTCATAGGGATTACAGCAGTATCTCTTTTTGAAAGGAATGTATTTTTTCTGGGTTTCAGTCATGACTGAAAGCTAGGTTAAATTATTTTACAGTTCACACAATTGGCTTGAGCTGGGAATTATTTACATGAGTTACTTGCAGTTCATATTAGCAGCTTGAAGCTGTGAATTATAAAGAAATTTACAGTTAGATTCAAGTTAAGAATTATTAACTTGCTAAATTTATTCACCACAAGAAAAAGTACTAAATATAATCAATATAACAGTATTTCGTATCACTGAGCTATACACATGATACATGTCACTGCTTGTTCATTTCATGCATAGACATGAATCTGAGGTGACTCAGACAGACTTAGAAGTATTGCCATCAAGGAGAGACATGTTCATACATATTCAAAATTGCACGCACAAGTTCACACATTCAGAATCTAGTCTTTGCAGTCATTTCATAGAAGATTTTATTTCAGTACATAAATGAATAATGTTTAATTGCAGTTAAGACTTATTGTTGTATATTCTAAAACTGAATTACATTAGGGCTATTGAAAATGTATTTTGTGATGGCTTAAACCACACTTAAAGCCATTCTGTAATGCCTGAATCTTAAAAACATTCATTTTTTGACATGCCAAATTATATTAAGAAATTAGAAAAAATATGATACCACTGAGATCCCAGCTTGAAATTTGGCATAAATAAAGACAAAATATGAAAGAATTTTTGAGGATTTTTTGAAAATTTTTAATCATACATTTTAAGAGAAATTTCAATTTTAAAACTTTTTAAATGACCTTGAAATTAAAACTTTCATAAAATTACTCAAGATGTATATCCTATGGAAAGCCCATGAAAAATGCTGCAAAATGTTTTTTACCAGACCTTTCTAGCTCTGTTTGGTGATGAGTTATGGCCAATTTTGTGTTCAAGCATCAACAAAAAAATGCTTTTTTTCTAATTTTAAAGTCCTATAACTAAAAAACTAAAGGAGATAAAAATCCAAAAATTTGGATTTTTAATTACCTTTTGCAGTCAATAGATGAGCCAAATTTGAAAGAAATAAAAAGAGGTGAAGTAAAATTTTGTTCATAAATTGGATCACTTGATATGGAATGACCCAATATAGTTGCCCGGGCAACTATATTTGATTTTTACTTGACCAGGCCAATAATTTACATGTCTCAGGCATCTCTGGCATGGTGAGTTTCAAACCCTGCAAAGGTTTCAGTACACACTAAATTTTCTGTAAAGAAAGTTTCGTTGTGGACATGCATGTGTCTGGATATTAATGGCAGGGCATAGAGAGTATTTCAAGGTAACCCATGATATCCTTCAGATATTGTTTTCATACATTTCAATGAAAACTAATTCTTCTTAACCTACGGGTTGCATTTTATACATTGACAAAAACAGAATGCAGTATCTTCCAAAATAGAAACTGTTGTAATGAAAAAGTCTTAAATTTAGGGCTTGTTATTAAAGTGTTAGCAGGTAATATTATAATTGTATAAAATCTGAGCAACATGTAAAAGTAAAAAAGGGACATTTTCCCACCTATGTAATGTTTTTTGAACTCTGCACAGTAAGAAATCATAATTAATGTGTTATTAATTATTAATATTCCCAATTTGAAAAAAAATGTGTTCTCCAAGTGATGAAAAAAGATATTTCAAAAAGACATTTAGAAATATTTTTTAATTATGCATAGTTAGATATTCATATTTTTATTATTCCTCCAACAAAAATGTGTTATGTACATAATCCAGAGAAATATCTAGAGCTTTCACATTATATCAAAATAAATTGCACACAAGAGAAGTGAACTGCAGCAATTCCATATTTATTTTAATATAAATATTTCAGTTTCACACCCCTGAAAATATTATGCCCAGAGATCATGATAGGATTTTTACAAAAGAGTAAAAATACTCCTTCACATTTTTTGAAGGAGTATTTTTCTTTCCAAAGAGTAATTTTAGAGAACGAACAATTATCACGTTGAATTTTTAGCTAAATAATATTAAATATAAAAACAACTAATTATATCTATATATAAGTAAATATGTCAACATGAATTAGCATGTACTTGAATTTCTTTTATGTAAAATAAGTAAATCGTAATTTATCAAAATCTTACCCACTTTTGTCTTGTTTTATCCATGTGGCTGCGAAAAACAAACAAACAAAAAAACATTAACGGAAAAAGAAAACTAAATTCAAAACCAAAAGAACAAAGATAATCTTTATTTGTCTCCTATTATAATGCCAACCTTCTTTGTTTTTTGCTTTTCCATGGAATAACAGCTTGCTCAAAATGGCACATTCAACTTTTCCATTTTTTTCAAAAAAATGTGGACCCAGTTCTGAAAGAAGAGTTAAAACATCCGCACTTTGCTCTGTAAGCCAGTTTCGCTTTTGAGTTCTAATTCTATTCTGCGTTGAAAATCCTAAAAAAAAATATATGAGATGTTTACAGTTCGCGTAATTGAGACTTGGGTGATTCATCCATTCTTCTGATATGAGAAATGTCTAGTTTCTCCCTTTGCAACTATTTATAGAGGGAAAATAACATTTAACAATAATTCAGGACAGTGGAAACATCGCGAAAAAAAAAATGACGATTACGAAAAAATCTTCGTTCTGTTTGACTTCCGCTTTCGGAAATTTTTACTTCGTTTTCAAGCTGAAACAGAATCAGTTATCAAGCAAAATTATATTTTACAATAAATATTAGCAGAGGAAATATTGCGAGGGGAAGAAATAATTACGATTACAGATTAAATATGCAGTTTGTCTAACTTCCGTTTTCGAAAGTTTTGAAAGATGAAATTCTGTCCCCAGCTGGAAAACATCCCCCCCCTCCCTTCCACCGCCACACACGCACACACCACCCTGATGACAAAAAATCAGAGTTACTCTTCGAATCCGCGAAAGAAACTCGTGCCTAAATTTTACAAGAAATTTTTGCTCCGTCGAACTTCCGTTATCGGAAACTATTGTCTACACTGTCAAGCTGAAATGCAAACATTTATGCAATAAATTGATATTTAATAACAATACTGGACAAAGGAAACTTCACGAGAAAAAGAAATTATGATCGCAGGGAAATTTTCACTCCGTTTAGCTTTCGTTTTTGGAAGTTCTGAAAAACGGAATACCATTCCCCATGCAGAAAACGGCCCCCCTCCCCCCATTAATCCTTCGAAAATAAAACATTATCTTCAGTTGTTGTTTTTTTCATCGCTCTCAAGTATAACCGAAATGTGGAATTCCGCAAATCCGAAGAACAATCTCGTGCCTGATTCGTATCAGTCGCCGATATGCAAAATAAACTGCTCATACAGCTATGCATGGAAACCGATTCACGGGTCCATAAACTGATTATGCTCCCAACATGAACGATGTGTTCGAATCGATTGCAATTTTCGGAACTCTAAAGATGGGTTCCATTTCAACTCAGGCAGGGTCGTACCATCATGGTCTCAGATTTCTCTAAAAAAATTAAGGGGTGTTCCTTGACTAAAATAAGGAGACCCATATTTTTTCTTTCGGCAAGAAAAAATTTTCCCTTCGAGATAGAGGGTTTCAAATCTTGCACCGTCAAACAAGCTCTCTAGAAAACGGTTATTTTTCCTAACTTCAGCGAGTCATTGCAGCAGAGTTAAAAAAGATATCGTGTTCTTGTATTTTTTTTTTACATTGTGTATATAACATATAATAATATATGGTGCTAATATTTGCTACACATCGTATGATTAAAATTAAAAAAAAATCGTAAACTTTGTGATTTAAAAAAAAAATAATTTTTTAAGTTTTTTTTTAAACAGGTTTGGATGGAGTTTTTCTATATTCGTTTTTTTCGTTAAAGACATACAAATGTGCACTTTCTTTGTAATTTTTTGTGTGTCTGTGAAACTGCTAGTTTCCGCGTTTCGGCAGCGTTAAAAACAGCCGATTTTGAAAAATCTCTAACTTTGCCAACGGTTTTCTCAAAAAGGCCATTTTTTAAAATTCTGAAAATTAAATCCCTGTTTGATTATCAACAGGAGAATATCTGTGTAAATTTTCACGGACCTAAAAACGCCCGTTTCCGAGTTAGACGCGTTTGAATTCAGTTTGAAAGCCTACGATTTCCCGTGTTCTAAAGGCGCCATTTTGGAAAAATCTCAGGCGCAAAGTACGTACGTTATCTCTTACCTGAATCAAAGCGTTAGATATTCTTTGCCCGAATGATTGAATGAGAGCATTGGGTCAGCTGGCCCTGGTTGGATACATCCACCTCACCCTTCCCCGAGTGATGACATGCCTATAAAACTGTCGGGGTGGGGGGGGGGTAACCAATACATAAAGAAAATTCTTGCTGCTCCACTAACAAAGTTGAGTTGCGAAAGACAGCAGCAGTTGTTTGTTTACGTTATATACTTAAACATCGCATAAGAAAAGACTATGAAAGAGTAGAAAACTGTTGTGAAATAATTTTAAGAAAAAGAGTGCAGGCACGTGTACCGTAAGTTAATTTTCGATGGCTAAACAACCTCGAGTTTTTCTGGGAGTTGCTAATTGTAGGCTACTGTCAGAAGAGAGCAGTTGCTGTTTTGTTATAGTTGCTAAAGTTAACCTCAGTTTTTCGTAATAGTAAAATATTCGCTCAGGAGAATTTTGTCCTCTGCGAACGGGGGAGAAGGTGCAATGCTCTTGACTTAGCTGCTGGGTTGATAGCGCTGGTCGCTACCGAAACTCTGCTTACCTCCTCTCCAAAACCTAATGGCAATTGTCTAATCTACTAAATAAATAACAATTAACACGTACGCGTGCATGCTTATTCATAAAATGTAAGTTGAGTATATTTCCCGTTCAATCAACTGATTTTACAAGTAGAATACATATACAACTTATGCACTTATAATGGTGTAAAGATTTTTATCTATTTAAAACATATTCATAAATTTCAATTTTTTTAAAGAGGGGGGGGTGATTGTGTTCTTAGTGATTTCCACCTGGGCCACGATAAACCATGCACTGCCCATGGCTTCTGTTCCCTTAGAAGATAATCCTGGATCGATGGGAGACCAGCGGAGTTTTGACACCCCCACCCCACCCCCTCACGTGTTGGTGAGGTGTCTCAAAGCTAGGTAGCTTTCAAAAATGTTTCAACTTAGTTGGCTGGTAACAAGAGAGGGATTCAATTTCAACTCTGGCAGGGTAGTACCATCACGGTCTCAGATTTCTCTAAAAAAAATTAAGGGGGTGTTCCTTGATTAAAATAAGGAGACCCATATCTTTTCTTTCGACAAGAAAACATTTTCCCTTTGAGACAGAGGTTTTCAAATCTTCCACCGTCAAACAAGCTCTCTAAAAAACGGTTATTTTTCCTAACTTCAGCGAGTCATTGCAGCAGAATTAAAGATATTTTGTTCTGGTATTTTTTATTACATTGTGTGTATAACGTATAATAATAAGTGATGCTAATATTTTTTACACATCGTATGATTAAAATTTTAAAAAATCGTAAACTTCGATTCAAAAAAAAAATTGAAATTTTAAAGATTTTTTTTAACTGGTTCAAATGGAGTTATTTTTCTATACTCGTTTTTGTTAAAGACATACAAATGTGCACTTTATTTGCAATTTTTTATGTGTCTGTGAAACTGCTAGTTTCCGCAGCGTTAAAAACAGCCGATTTTGAAAAATCTCCAACTTTGCCAACGATTTTCTCAAAAAGCCCTTTTTAAAATTCTGAAAATTAAATCCCTGTTTTATTATCAACAGGAGAATATCTGTGTAAATTTTCACAGACCTAAAAACGCCCGTTTCCGAGTTAGACGCGTTTGAATTTGGTTTGAAAACCTACGATTTCTCCGTGTTCTAAAGGCGCCATTTTGGAAAAATCTTAGGCGCAAAGTACGTTTTCTCTTACTCGAATGAGAGTGTTGGATCCGTCCACCTCACCCTACCCTGAGCGATAACATGCCTAAGAAACGGTCTTGGGGAAAAAAAATAACAAATCTCTATATATAGAGAATTGAATGTATGTCAATTTAGAACCATCAAACTTGGTATGCTATCTCATGGTACCCTAACTTAGACCGTAGATGGTTTTTCGAAGAGGGAGCCCGGATCAAAGGGCCCCACGCAAAATTTCCGTAAAATCTAGTTTTCAATTTAGAACCACCAAATTTGGTATACTTTTTCTTGGCACCCTAACTTTGACTAGACGGTTTTGGGAAGGGGTCGGAACCCGGGGTCAAGCCCCCCACCCCTACAAAATTTTCGTAAAATATTTTACAACGTTAGGGTGCCAAGAAAAAGTATACCAAATTTGATGGTTCTAAATTGAAAACTAGATTTTACGGAAATTTTGCGTGGGGCCCTTTGACCACGGGCTCCCACCCACCCAGGGCTCTACCCCCTTACAAAAACCATCTACGGTCTCAGTTAGGGCACTATAGTTTACAAGTATATTTTACGGAAATTTTGTGTGGGGGCCCTTTGACCAAGGGCTCCGACCCCTTCCAAAAACAGTCTGCGGTCTAAGTTAGGGTACCATGCTATAGTATTCCAAATTTAGTGGTTCTAAATTGAAAACTAGATTTTATGGAAGTTTTGTGTGGAGCCCCTTGACCCTGGGCTCCGACCCCTTCCAAAAACCGTCTACGGTTTAAGTTAGGGTACCATGAGATAGTATACCAAGTTTGGTGGTTTTAAATTGAAAACTGTAAATTTGTTTAGCAGACATACATTTAAATCTATATATATAGATTTGTTATTTTTTTTTCTAAGACCGTTTTTTAGGCGTGTTATCGCCCAGGGTAGGGTCAGGTGGACGGATCCAACGCTCTCATTCGGGTAAGAGAATATATACTTTGTGCCTGAGATTTTTCCAAAATTGCGCCTTTAGAACACGGAGAAATCGTAGGTTTTCAAATGAAATTCAAACGTGTCTAACTCGGAAACAGACGTTTTTAGGTCCGTGAAAATTTACACAGATATTCTCCTGTTGATAATGAAACAGGGATTTAATTTTCAGAATTTTAAAAAAGGGCTTTTTTGAGAAAATCGTTGGCAAAGTTAGAGATTTTTCAAAATCGGCTGTTTTTAACGCTGCAGAAACTAGCAGTTTCACAGACACATAAAAAATTGCAAATAAAGTGCACATTTGTATGTCTTTAACAAAAAAACGAGTATAGAAAAAAAAAAAACTCCATTTGAACCAGAAAAAAAAAATCTTAAAAATTTCAATTTTTTAAAATCAAAGTTTACGATTTTTTTAAAATTTTAATCATACGATGTGTAAAAAATATTAGCATCAAATATTATTATACGTTATACACACAATGTAATAAAAAATACCAGAACAATAGATCTTTTTTAATTCTGCTGCAATGACTCACTGAAGTTAGGAAAAATAACCGGTTTTTTAGTGAGCTTGTTTGACGGTGGAAGATTTGAAACCCTCTGTCTCGAAGGGAAAATTTTTTTTTCTTGCCGAAAGAAAAGATATGGGTGCCCTTATTTTAATCAAGGAACACCCCCTTAATTTTTTTAGAGAAATCTGAGACCGTGATGGTACTACCCTGCCAGAGTTTGAAATGAAATCCCTCTCTTATTACCAGCCAACTAAGTTGAAACATGTTTGAAAGCTACCTAGCTTTGAGACACCTCACCACCACGTGAGAGGGAGGGGTTGTCAAAACTCCGCTGGTCTCCCATCGATCCAGGATTATCTTCTAAGGGAACAGAAGCCATGGGCAGTGCATGGTTTATCGTGGCCCAGGTGGAGATCACTACGAACACAATCCCCCCCCCTTAAAAAATTGAAATCTTTGAATATGTTTTAAATAGATACAAATCTTTACACCATTATAAGCGCATAAGTTGTATATGAATTTTACTTGTAAAATCAGCTGATTGAACAGGAAATATACTCAACTTACATTTTATGAATAAGCATGCACGCGTATGTGTTTAATTGTTATTTATTTAGTAGATTAGACAATTGCCATTAGGTTTTGGAGAGGAGGTAAGCAGAGTTTCGGTAGCGACCAGCGCTATCAACCCAGCAGCGAGGTCAAGAGCATTGCACCTTCTCCCCCGTTCGCAGAGAACAAAATTCTCCTGAGCGAATATTTTACTATTACGAAAAACTGAGAAGTTAATTTTAGCAACTATAACAAAACAGCAACTGCTCTTCTGACAGTAGCCTACAATTAGCAACTCCCAGAAAAACTCGAGGTTGTTTAGCCATCGAAAATTAACTTACGGTACACGTGCGTGCACTCTTTTTCTTAAAATTGTTTCACAGCAGTTTTCTACTCTTTCATAGTCTTTTCTTATGCGATTTTTAAGTATATACGTAAACAAACAAACAACTGCTGCTGCTGTCTTTCGCAACTCAACTTTGTTAGTGGAGCAGCATGAATTTTCTTTATGTATTGGTTACCCCCCCCCCCCCCCGATAGTTTTATAGGCATGTCATCACTCGGGGAAGGGTGAGGTGGATGTATCCAACCAGGGCCAGCTGACCCAATGCTCTCATTCCATCATTCGGGTAAAGAATATCTAACGCTTTGATTCGGGTAAGAGATAACATACGTACTTTGCGCCTGAGATTTTTCCAAAATGGCGCCATTAGAACACGGGAAATCGTAGGCTTTCAAACCGAATTCAAACGCGTCTAACTCGGAAACGGGCGTTTTTAGGTCCGTGAAAATTTACACAGATATTCTCCTGTTGATAATCAAACAGGGATTTAATTTTCAGAATTTTAAAAAATGGCCTTTTTGAGAAAATCGTTGGCAAAGTTAGAGATTTTTCAAAATCGGCTGTTTTTAACGCTGCCGAAACGCGGAAACTAGCAGTTTCACAGACACACAAAAAATTACAAAGAAAGTGCACATTTGTATGTCTTTAACGAAAAAAACGAATATAGAAAAAACTCCATCCAAACCTGTTTAAAAAAAACTTAAAAATTCAATTTTTTTAAAAAATCACAAAGTTTGCGATTTTTTTAAATTTTAATCATACGATGTGTAGCAAATATTAGCACCATATATTATTATATGTTATACACACAATGTAAAAAAAATACAAGAACACGATATCTTTTTTAACTCTGCTGCAATGACTCGCTGAAGTTAGGAAAAATAACCGTTTTCTAGAGAGCTTGTTTGACGGTGCAAGATTTGAAACCGTCTATCTCGAAGGGAAAATTTTTCTTGCCAAAAGAAAAAATATGGGTCTCCTTATTTTAGTCAAGAAACACCCCTTAATTTTTTTAGAGAAATCTGAGACCATGATGGTACGACCCTGCCTGAGTTGAAATGGAACCCATCTAAACGGTCCGTTTCTAAAGCACATTTTTTTTTTTTTTACAAAGGATAAGTTTTTAGAGCGCAAATTTTGCGAGCGATCCGAAAACGGACCCAAAATTATATATGTATTTTTTCTTAAAATTTCATTAGGCGGGAGACTCCTGCTCAACAGCTTTGTTTCGACAGGAATCCCACCATCCCGCCCCTGAAATGGCAATTAAATGAACTTCAAAACACGCCGCTTTTCACTTCCTTCATGCCAAGGCTTAACTGTACCACGCTGCACCGATACACTAGCGTCTGAATCCCGACGCTCCTGAATCGTTACCTCCGACACGTCTGAATCCTCCTTCCCCGTAATGCGCATGCCCATCGGTTGAGCTGCTCTTAAGTCCCACTCTTTGCCTTCAAGGTTCTTCTGAATGATTGCTGAAAGCCGATCCCTAGCTGACTAGCTCGGCAATTATAACCAAATCATGATTTTTCATAAACTGTGACATAAAAGTTAACATATAATTTCTTGATAAAAAAAAAGGTCATTTTTATGACAAAATCCCAATGTAATCAATTGTAAAAGGAAATTTCATATAAAAAAACAATGTGTAAAAATACTCATTTCTAAATTTTAAAGCATATTCGGCATTTTTAAGGCGTGAAATACGCATGTAGAGGTGTTACCGCAATCTCTGATTAGGCCCTAAATTTTTTTATTGTTGACCATGCAGAACAAGCTAATGAAATTCTTCAGCAATTTGCTTTGGCCAAGAAAAATTTATTGGATGATGTAATTGCAGTGTGTCTCTCAAACAGAAGAAGTACTATTATTCTTCTCAAAATATGGAATTTCTGCTGTTGCAAAGGATAAGTTACTAATTATGGTCAGTGTAGCTTATGCATAACAAGTTCTCATGCAACAAGTAAATGAAAATGCTCCTCAGATGTGCACAGTGAAATATTTTATCCACACACACTCACACCACAATTTGAAAGTCAGTGCATTTATTAAACAATTGAGGGAAAAGTAAAAATAAAGATAAAATGTGTCATTTTTTGGAATTCAAGGTCAAGGTGATACTGGGTGATAATTATTGATTGGTAGAGTTTGTTCTGGACACTCTCATTTTAATTAATTTTAATCTGAAGGTTTTTTAAACTTTCCTTTCCTGTTAAAATAAGCTCAGCTTTAAATTAGTTTGTGTTGACTCCAAATAATCTCAGATAAGATCATGATGTATGAAAACTGCAAAATGTCCAACTCTCGAAATAATTGTATCTAGTTTTAGTTTGCACACACCTTTTCTCCTTTTCAAATAGTAATAGAATTGCCATCATAATTTGTAATGCGAAACAATTTTTGTTAGGAAATTCAAAATGTTTACATCAACACACCATTTTCTAGTAGTGAAGATAGCTATTTGAGCATTTATTTTTTAATTTAGCCATTTGGGCCACTTAGTTTTTTTGTTTGTTTGTTTTGTTTTTCATATTTTGCGCAAAAATCAGCTAATTCATTATCATTTAGGATAAAAATCATGCAAATTCTGCAATTGCAAATATTGGGATAAATGGCTGCCTGTATAATATTCTTACTCGAGCTAGAACGTGCAAGTCTGTCTGCTGTAAATGTTCATTGTGAATGCATGATTGTGTTTAACAAAAAATAATATCCATGCAGTTTCTACCCACCAAAATTTTAAATTAGCCACCAAATAAAGATGAGAGAGAGAGAGAGAGAGAGAGAGAGAGAGAGAGAGAGAGAGAGAGAGAGAGAGGCCCCACCCCCCGTTTTTTTTAAATTTGTGATAGAACATTTTGATAAATAAGTTATCTAATATTAAATGAACTCTGAGTTTAACCCAGAATGAGATCATTAGATCATAGGGGAAAAATACAAAAACAAGTTTTCAGGTCTGTCTGCTGTAAATGTTCATTGTGAATGCATGATTGCGTTTAACAAAAAAATAATATCCATGCAGTTTCTACCCACCAAAATTTTAAATTAGCCACCAAATAAAGATGAGAGAGAGAGAGAGGCCCCACCCCCGTTTTTTTAAATTTGTGATAGAACATTTTGATAAATAAGTTATCTAATATTAAATGAACTCTGAGTTTAACCCAGAATGAGATCATTAGATCATAGGGGAAAAATACAAAAACAAGTTTTCAGGTCCCTTTGTTATGAAGACTAGTCTAAACAGCAGCTCTTCTGCTAGGAGCAGCTACAGACATATAAATGTGACCACCAAGAACTTGCTATCTACATAGGCTATTCAAAAAGTAACTTTGTTAATTTGTAGCAGTTGGGATGGGGTTGTGTATGTGCAGCAGTGTAAAGTGACTCAGTAGCTTCCCAGCAGTCACAGTGTTAAGTGACTACTGTTGATTCGCCTCACATGAGGGGTGATCTAAAATGAATGCTATAATGAGTGACCTTGTCAGCTGTGAATTGGTGCATTTAGAATGATACAAAGGAACAGTAAGTCACTTAGGTCAACACTCACTTAAATGGACTGTAGGAATTAATTATAAATTACACTGATGAGACATTGATGATGTTCGAACACTCTGATTGCTATGAACACTCTACTCTCCATGAGACACACACACACTGATCTTGAGACATCTCAACACACACTAACTACAAAATTAATGCTCACAGCACCCCCTTGAGGGTCTTTTCAAAATCCACAGTAGGGCTTTAACATTCCTCCCGGCATTGCAATGTTTTCCGAAAAACATTCAATTATGGTTGAATCAAAATTAATAACAACAATACACAAACTTGGTGTACATTAAACACTAGAATGTAGTTTCTCTAATTAATTAAAGGAAGAATAAAAATTTTGGAGATGGATTTCTTGCACACACCATTTGGTGTCCGGACGCTGCCTACCCTCACCTTACCGTCCACACCTGGAAACAACTTGGTGATTCTCTCCAGTAACCATTTGCAAGCTGGTAAATGGTCTTCCTTCACAAGAACCAGTGTTCCTATTTCCACATTATCCTTTTCGAACATCCACTTCAAACGTTGCTGTAGGTTGTTGTTTAGATAATCTCTTTTCCACCTTTTCCATATGGATTGTACTACCTTTATTGTTCTCTGCCATCCGCTAAGTCTATTATCCCTTTGATCAATTAACTGTGGTTCCACAATTGCATTCATTGGTCTTCCTATTAAAAAATGACAAGGGGTCAACGAGTGGAAATCATCTCCATCTGAGGACAAGGGAGTTAAAAAGCGAGAATTCAAGATTATGTCCTCCTGTATCGTAATTGTTACAAATTCCTCATACGTAAATTTAGCATTCCCCATAACACATTTCAGATGGTATTTAAATGATTTAACGCCCACCTCCCAAAGACCACCAAAGTTAGGAGCCCTGGGAGGAAGGAATTTCCAGTCTACCCCTCAGACGCCAAATAACCAGCCAACTTTTCATCTGGGTTTTTTACCAAATCGTGCAACCTTTTTATTTCTGACTGGGCACCCACGAAATTAGTTGCATTATCTGAGAACAGTTTAGCACTCTTACCATGCCTGCCAAAAAAATCTTTTGAAAGTGGCAATAAAAGACTCGGAGGTTAAGTCAGATACAACTTCAAGATGGACTGCTCGGGTTATGAAACACACAAAAACAGTTACATAAATTTTATTCAAGCTACCTCTTCTCTGGTTTTTATACTTAATGTAGAAGGGCCCACAAAAATCTACTCCTGAACAGTTGAATGGGAAGGTCTGAGTAACTCACTCTTGTGGTAGATTACCCATGAGTTGCTCAGCTGGGATAGGTTTACTCTTGAAACATGTGATACATTCATGAAGTACCGTTCTGCCTAGAGTTTTACCACTAATCGCCCAAAACGTTTGTCTTATATGACAATAAAGACTGAGGGCCTACGTGCAAATATTTTTTATGAAAATGTTCAGTAATCATTGTAGTCAATTTATGTTTACTAGGCAAGATATCTAGGTGTTTTTGTTCATAATCAAACTCTGAATTACCTAAACGACCTCCTACTCTTAAGATATGGTTATCATCCAGAAATACATTTAAAGATTTTAGTTTACTATTACCTCGCACATGTTTACCTTTCTTCAAATTCAAAATTTCGGAACCAGATTCCTCACTTTGAATGCTCTTAATACGAAAATGTTCAACTTCTTGCATTTCTGTTGCAGTAAGAGGACCCACAGGTTTTTCTTTCTGGATTCCTTAGGTTGTGACAAAACCTAAACATATAACTAAAAATACGAAGAATCTTAGTGTAATTATTACTAATGTCAATAACACCATTCAAGAAGGAAGAATTAGTCTGTACAGTTAGAGAAATGTGTGTCACAGTTCTGTCAATCTCCACAGGATGAGGTTTGGGAATTGTCTTTAGTTCACGAGAATACTCTTTGTCCCCTACAGAAAGGGGAGTCACTTTAACAGTAGGAGAGTCACCTTATCTCAAGAAAGATGGACCAAACCACCAAAGGTCATGATAAAGAATCTTCTCTGGTTCTGTTCCTCTAGAAATCAGATCTGCTGGATTTCCTTCCGAACTAACATGATGCATTGATACATGCTTGTTAAGTCTTGGATGGTAGCAACTCGGTTGGCCACAAAGATTTTTAACAGATGAGGCTTATTGCGGATCCATGCAAGCATTATCATGGAATCGGACCACAGATAGATCTTGGAAATGTTAAGTCTCAAACGCCTCACAACTCGTTGGAATAGCAGGACGGCAGCACATAGCTCCAAGTGTGGGATGCTGATTTGTTTAATTGGAGCAACAAATGTACTATGGCTTCACCCGTACTGGAAATGGACTTGATATATATTACGGCCCCATATCCACATTCAGGGGGTCTGCAAAGCCGTGGATTTCCACTTGTACCGTATTGTCGAATAAAACATATCTTTTGATGTTGACATCGTTAATGGCTTTCAGAGAAACTGGTAATTTCTGCTATTCTTGAGCTTCCTTGTCTGGAAGTGGATCACTCCAGTCGATTTGCAAAAGCCATTGCATAAATATATTGGCCCTGGCAATAATGGGACCAATTAATCCTATTGGGTCGAAAATTCTAGTAATGTCAGAAAGGACTGTATGTTTAGTGTAAACACTCCGTTCCATCTTCCCCTTAAACAAAAAGCAGTCACTTTGATGTCTCCACAAAATCCCCAGAGCCTTTGTTTCATTTGTAGCTGTAAATGAATAATTCTCTGATCCTTCCAAAATGTTGCACAAAAGTTCAGAGCTATTTGCACACCACTTATGAAGTCACATTCCACCACACTCAAGTAAAAGTATCAATTGACATTGTAGCTCTCCTGCCGTTTTCACATCTGGGCAACCCGTAACCACATCATCCATGTAGAAGTCTGTCTGAACAACAGAAGCAGCCAAGGGTAAGGTTTCCTCCTCATCTAAAGCCAGTTGTTTTAGTGTTCTCGTAGCAAAGTATGGAGCACTTGTAGTTCCGTAGGTGACTGTACAAAGTCTGTAAATATTTACTGGATCATCAACACTTTCCTACCAAACAATTCGCTGCAAATCTCTTTGAATTGGATCCATCAGAATCATTCTTACATCTTCTGAATATCTGCAATAAAGGCAATGTGATGCTTTCGGAATATGATCGTAATTGAGAACCAGCCCTCCTGAATAACACCTTTGTTATACTGTAAGGAATTCAGAGACCTTCCAGTCGAAGTCTGTGCTGATGCATCAAACACCACTCTTAGTTTCGTAGTAGCATTCTCTGGGCAATAGATCCCATGATGTGGCAAATAATACATAGTCTCAGGGTCATGCTTTTCCTTCACTTCTTCCATATGCCCTAAGCTCTTATATTCATGCATGAAATCCTGGTAAAGAGACAAACATTCAGGCTCCCTTGCCAGACGATTCCAACGGGAATTTAATCTTCGAACAGCTGCTTGTTTAGATTCACCTATGCAAGCAGGATCCTCTTTCAAGGGCATATTTGTATTGTGTATCTACCAGTTTCATCTCTAGTATGTGTTTGCAAAAAATGCTCCACAAATTATTTCTTCTTTACTTCTGATTGCCCCATTACTCTCCATGTATGTGTTTTTAATTTCCCAAAATTTTTTCATTTGTGAACTCAAATCTTCCATTCCACAAATTAACCCCCAGTGAACACTACTTTCATTATTAAAATTGTCAATACTTCCACCTGCAACATAGCCAAACACTGAATTTTGCAAAATTAGCTTTAAGTTTGGCTAACATACTTGACTCTGTCTCAAGAACTCGTGAAAACATTCTGAACCCAGCAGCACATCAATTTTTCCTGGTCTGTTGAATTCAGGATTGGCCAGTTTTATATTTTGTGGGAGTCTTGTTCTTGAAAGACTAAAATAAACTCCTGGAACAGCTTTCATTATTTTTGGAACAAGAAGAAGGTGTAATGATCTTGTGTAATCGTCCATGTTAGAAATAGTCGCTGTAATTTCAGAATTTATATTTATTGATGACCCACTTAAACAGTTAACCAAAATATTCACTCTTTCTCTTTTTATGTTTAACACGCACGCCAAATCCTTTGTTATAAAGGAAGCCTGACTGCCTCCATCCAATAAAGCTCTGTACGGATGAAAGTTTCCAAAACAATCTCTGATATAAAGTATTGCTGTTGATAATAATACCATTTTGGAATTGGATCGCATCCCGCTGACAGATGCTCCAGCAAATACACGCTCATTATTTCTATCGAAATCAAAACATTTCGCCTCTGCATTCAACTTTGAACTGTCAACAAAATTCATCTCTCTTTCCACAACAGGAGGAGAGGAGTCATTCTTAGAAAACAAGGCTCCATTGGCTGCACTTGACCTTGAACTTTCTTGGGGGTATATGAATTAAGGTATGTTGCCTTTTCCCACAGCGCGCACACTTGTGCCTTGAGTTGCACGTTCTCGCTGAATGAGAACTATTAGCTAAGCAGTTAAAACATAGCTTATGTTGTTTCACATAGACAATACAATCCTTCACTGATAATAATTGAAACTGTCCACACTTATACAAATTACGACCACTGTTGCACATTATGCATTTGGCATGATTAGGGTTTTTAAGGCTAGCAATCATTGATGTCACCCTTTGAGTCAGCTGATAGTTACGTTTCACAATGCCTGTTGTTTTAGAAGCCTGTAAAGAACGAACATGTTTTTTTAAAAGGGAATTAATTCGGATAGCTTAGGCACATCCTCCTTTTTTTGATTCTCCTTCCCAATATAGCTTATTGGAAGAATCTAATTTTTGCAATAACATATAAGCCAATATCGTCTCAGAAAACCCATCAATTTTCTGCCCTAAAATTTCCAATAATTTGATGCACTAATTTGCTGTATCGACCAAATTTAAAATAGCAGCTAGCGATTCACTCTGAATACAAGGGATACACATGAACCGTTTAATATGAGCAAACACTTGTTCTCAATTATTTGAATATCGCTCTACCAACAGATCCCAGGCTATTTGATAATTACTATCACAAATGACTATGGACTGAATTATTCTAGCTGCATCCACACAGAGTGACAATTTCAAATACGACAATTTCTGTGATTCTGATAGGTTACTATTATTATGCACACTTGCTTTAAAGAGATCTCTGAAGGAAAGCCAGTCCTGTATGTTTCCGTTAAAAAACGGGAGATTTAACTTCGGCAGACGTGCACCTTCAAACCCGACAGTTTCTGTTTTTGAAAAATTAGTATGAGAATTAGAGCTACTAATTCTCATACTAGTTATGTGAGTACATTTGGTGCCCTTCGGGGCCCCTGAAGTGCACCAAATGTACTCACATAAGCAATTAACTTAGTAAAACTACTTACTAAGCAGTTAACTTAGTAAATTACAAGAAAATAGGTGCTGAAGTGATATGTTTCTTCCCATTCTACAAATTATTCATTGAAACTTAAATTAAAACCGAAGAAAGAAATAAACCAACCGGCACTGTTTCCAGACAATATAACGCACCGAACAAAAATCTCGATATGCAATTTCTGTCATTGTTATTTATTTAAACAGTGAAGAGTGAAAATAAAAGTAGCCCAGGTGGGAAAACCCCAATGGTACATATATGTATATTTTTTTGTATTGATAGACAACACAAACGACTGTTTGAAAGGAAAAAGTGATTCGGAAAAATGTGATTTGTGCATGGCCTTTGAAGGCGCAAGCCTCACCCACACTCGGGATCGGAAGGGAGGTCGGATTTCTTTGTATTTTTTATTTTGTCACAAAAGATCCACCCTAACATCTAACTTCCCTACTGCCTCCTCGAAAAATTGAAGCTACGAGCAAGGTTTGAAAAACGAAAAGGTGGAAGAACTTCCAACTCTTTCTGCATTGGTGTTTCTTCTTCTTTTTAAATAAGAAAAAAAAATAACCTTCTGGTGAGTGGTGAAAGAGTTTGTTTTTGTAAACCCATAAGACCCTTGGGATGTTGGGGGCTCCAGGTGGGGGCCCTGGGCACTGGCCCCGTTGGCCCACCCCTTAAGATGGCAATGCTTCAACCTCAATACTCATGACAGCATTCAATGTTTGTAAGTTTAAACTGCCCCTCCAATCACCCTGGATTCTCTTCATGAAACTGAACCCAACCTCACATGCAGAAGTAGATAAGGGAAAATATACTCATGGTTCATATGCTCCTTGAAAACCTTGAAAAGTCCTTGAATAAAAAAAGTTCATTTTCAAGTCCTTGAAAGTACTTGAAAAAGTTTGACTCCATAAATAGTACTTGAAAAAGTTTGACTCCATAAATAGTACTTGAAAAAAATTGTTTTGTTTGTTAAGTAATGATATGAAAGAGCATGTGTAAAATAATTGTTCGTGCTAAAAAGTTGTATAGGAGATTTCTGTGTAGTTCCAATAAAAACACCAAGCTGATGAAATAGCGCAGAACTTGCGTTCAACTCAGGGGAGTGTGTGGACAGCTGGTGTCTTGGCAACAATATCACTACAGGGTAAAGAGTCAGCCATGGGAGTGAAATAAGCGGAATGATGCATTCACAAATTGTGATGGGCTTCTGTTTACTGGGGTTAGGGACGCATTCTTGCCGGAGGGTGGAACTTCCAGGAATTGCTTGTGCTTCATGCATGGACTTTTTCTTCTCCTCACTGCATTAAAAACATCCATCAAAGCATCAAAGTCATGCATCAAAAATAAGAGGTTTAAATGAACGTGTTATACCAGCAAATGAATACGAAAATAGTGTACCCTTTCAAAATATTTCACAAGATAAAATGATTTCAAAAATACCAAAACAGAGGGGCAATTCAAAGTTAATAAAATAAACAAACTGTGGGCAAGGGGTAATGGCAGGTCATTGAAGGTGTGACAGCCCCAGCTAAGATTAATGTTCTGAACTTACTAAAATACCTACCTACAGACTGATGGACAGTACACACATATGATAATTTGGGTTTAAAAAGTCCTTAAAAAGTACTTAAATTTATTTTGCTTTGAAGAGTACTAACCATGATACTGGATATTTCTACTAGTGCCAAAATGTTTTTATAAGGTTTGTACTTTTCAAGAAACATTCATTTCCAGAAAGCAGTTATTCCTATTTGTTTGTGTCTAAAATATTCCACATGCACAATGCAGTGGCGCTTTACGGTTCACACTAAAACACTCAAATTTTTCCACTAGCAACTTTTGCTAGAACCACTTTTTATCACTAGCAAAATGCATTTGCTTCCTAGCAATTGAATTTGCTACTAACTGCCAGTCGAAATAGAGCCTTTGCCGGAGACCCTTTCATGGGGTCCACAAAGTCAAAACTATAATAACAATAGTAGGATGTTATTTGTGTTTTTCACTCTCATTTCGTCATGAATTTACAATGGAGTTTTTAGAGGCTACATGACGTGTGATGATGTCACCACTCCAATGGCTAATGGAATGTATTCTTGTGTATTCAAGGGTTTTCTAAAATTTTCTGAGTTTGGAAATTTGGAGCATAAATATGTGTGTTTTCAGAAATTAACTCGGCTTGTTCCCAATACTTCTACTGTGTTCTTACTAATGTAAAACGGACCAGTGGTTTTTAATGTGGAACAGTACAAAAAGTTTATTGATATGGTTTCACATTTCACATAACTTTGAGACTACCACTTGTAGAGTTTTGGTGTAGTATCAAAAGAATATCCACGGTTTCCTGAAAAGGCTATTAAAGTACTCCTCCCTTTTCCAACAACATATCTGTGTGAGGCTGAATTTTTTTCATGTGCTTCAATCAGGGCTCGATTTCAACCGGTAGTTAGTAGCAAATTGCTAGCAAGCATATGCATTTAAAACATGCATTTTGCTAGTGATAAAAAGTGGTTCTAGCAAAAGTTGCTAGTGATAAAAAGTGGTTCTAGCAAAAGTTGCTAGTAGAAAAATTTTGAATGTTTTAGTAAAAAAGTGTCACTGCATTGCGCGTGTGGATTACTTTAGACACATACAAAAAGGAACACCTACTTTCTGGAAACTAATATTTCTTGAAAAGGTCAAACATTATAAAAACATTTTGGCACTAGTAGAAATATCCAGTATATTTCCCTTATCTACTTCCGCATGTGAATTTGGGTTCAGTTTCATGAAGAGAATTGAGGGTGATTGGAGGGGCAGTTAAAACTTACAGACATTGAATACTCTCGTGAGTATTGAGGCTGAAGGTCCGTCCGAAGACAAGTTTGACCCCAAGTCTGCTGTTTTAAAGTGGTATGATGAAAGGCTCGAAACCCAGATTGTAAACCATACGGAAAATAATTTAAGATTTTGAATAGTGTTCTTGAATTTTGTGAATAAAGTTAAATAAAAAAAAAAAATGCTTTTTTACGCTTTCCAACCGTAGGTTGAAGAAGCGTATATGCTCCAGCTTTTTCCGTCCGTCTGTCGGCACGATAACTCACGTAAAAATGGTTCGATTTCGATGAAATTTTAGTATGTGGTAGGGGACCGTCAGGGGACGAACCCTATTGAAAATGGGTGAAGTGGGGTCAAAGGTCACGCTATAAGAGCGGGATCCATTTCATTGCCTTTATGCGTCATAACGTGTAAATATGGTTCGATTTCGATGAAATTTCAGTATGTCGTAGGGAACTACCTGGGCACGAACCCTATTGCAAATTGGGGTCAAAGGTCAGGCAGGGCATAAGAGCGGGATTTATTCCATTGCCCTTATGCGTCATAACTTGCGTAAAAACGGTTCGATTTCAATGAAATTTTGGTATGTGGTAGGGAGCCACTGGGGATGAAACCTATTGAAAATGGGCGAAATGGGGTCAAAGGTCAGGACACTAGAGTGGGATCCATTCCATTGCCCTTGTGCATCATAACTTATCAAAAAATGTTTCGATTGCGACAAAACGTTATCATGTTGTTCCGGAGGTATAGTGAACCGGTTCTGTTGAATATCAACGAAATGGGATCAAAGGTCATTGCACAAAAGCAAGATTTATTCCACAGCCATTATTCTCATAACTTGCGTAAAACTGCTTCTATTGCGACAAAACTTTAGTATGTTGTTCTTGAAGTGTACTGAACCGGTTCTGTTGAATATCGTCGAAATGGGGTCAAAGGTCAGGACACAGAAGCGAGATTTATTCCACAGCCATTATCCTCATAACTTGAGTAATAATTTCTGGTATGTTGGAAAGCGTATCATAATCAATGCATTGCATGATTTTACTAACTTGTTAAATATTTGCATTCGAATTAATCTGTCAGGTCATGAAAAAGTGAATTATATGTAAATATTTGTAATCTTTTAGCATTACAATGTGACAGTTACAGGGGTGAAATCAAAATTTGTCATGATTGACTAATGGAGAGTGATATGTTAAAGCTTTTTTGTATAAATGTTAATAAACTTTTGCTAGTAGATAATGCAATTTGTTAGTAAATAATAAGGCCACTAGCAAGTGTTGCTACTGCTAAAAAAAAAAAAAAATCAAGGCATGGCTTCATTCAATACAACATGTTGAATGCAGAAGCAAATGTCAGAATGTCTTTTATTGAGCCAGACATGAATGAGATTTGTAAAAATGCAAAACAATTCCACTCTTCTCATAATTTTTTTTGTTTTTGTTTTGGAAAATATAGTTATTTTTCATAAAATATGCTATTGTTGATGTGTGATGGGTTTATTATTTTTATTTGAATAAAAAACTATTTAAATTTTTTTTCTGTTTTAATTTTATACTATGTTAAATATTGATAAGCAAGAGTTGTATAGGGCCCTCAATAAATTTGAAGAGTATAAAGATGTCTAAACACTGAAAAGTTTGAGAACCTTTGATTTAGACTAAAAAAGAAGGGGCATTGTTCTAAGACAAAAGAAAAATACAATATACAAAAAGTTCCAGGATTGACCGCATAACGGACATAACAGTAGTGGGATAAAAATTTCACGTGTGTTCTAGAAGACAGCAGTCCTTGGCCAATCAGTGAACAGCTGGAAACCCGTTTATACTGGTACCAATAGGCGGCAGACAGGCATTAAGAGAGTCATAGCAAGCGTTCTTGTCCCATTTCATTTTAGCCATCAAAGAGCATTGAGTAAACACCCATATTTATTGGAAACTTGGAAACTCAGCTACCGAAACTTATAGAATGTTAAAAGAAGCTTATGGTGGCACAGCATTATCTTGCAGCAGAGTTTTCGAATGGTCTGCATAGTTTAGTGACAGGCAGGAATCCTTTGATAATGTTCCGAGATCTGGGATCCCTCCAGTTTGCGGACAGCAAAAAAAAATATCAAAGAGGTGCAGAATCAGTTAAAAAAGATCGCTGAATTACAGTGAGACTTTTGGCTGAGTTGATGGGCATCAGTAAGTCTTATCTGTTGTAAGATTCTGTGGGAGGATCTGGAAAAACAAAAACTTAATGCCAGATTGGTGCCCTGCACCTCGGAGGGACGCCTAGATCTCGGATCATCACCAAAGCATACCTGCCAACTACTACGAAATGTCTGTAGTTTCTACGGATTTAGTTGTCTGACTACGGAACTCACTGTCGAAACTACGGATTCAGCTATTATTTTATGATATATGTGAGATTCTTAAGAGCGGATTCGCGGAATTCCGCTTTTTTGTCATCATTTAGATCATTTTTAAGATCGAGGCAAAGCTGAAGAGAGGGGGGGTCGTTTTCTCCATCTGGGGGTGGTATTTCGTGTTTTGAAAACGGTAGTTAAACAGAGTAAAAATTTTTGCTGTAATCGTAATTTTCCCCCCGATGTTGCATTTGTGTCCAATATTCTTGTTAAATATCATTTTATTGTATAAATGTTTGTATTTCAGTTTGAAATTGTAGGCTACAGTTTGTGAAAACGGAAGTTAGACGGCGCAAAAATTTCCTGTAATCTTTAGGCATATGATTCTTCCGCGAATTCCAGGAATTCCGCCTTTTTCATTATTATTTTGGTCATTCAAGCGATCGAATCAATCGACGCCCAAGTGAACAGAAATGTGGAGGGGTGTGTGTGTGTGTCGGAGGACGGAATTCCATCTTTACGAAACTTCAGAAAACGGAAGGTCGACAGAGTTCAGATTTTTTCCGTAATTGTAATTTCTTTTTTCTCGCGATGTTACCTCTGTGCAGTATTATTGTTAAATAACCTTTTACTGCATAAGTATTTGTATTTCAGCTTGAAAATAGGGGGGGAGGGAATCCAAAACCAGGAGTCGTAGGAGCAAAGATTTCTCCCATAATCCCCCCCCTCTCGTTAAGTTTCCACTCTCCTGCGTCTATGTATGCCGCATAAAAATACTAGTTACTACTGACAAGGCTCTTGCCAATGCTGGCAGGTATGCCAAAGGGTTCCTGTTTGTCACAAAACTGTGCATACCTGCTGTGGTATTATAATGCTACATCTCCATATGCTTCTTTTAACTTTACTCAAGCTTCAGTACCTGATTTACGAAGTTTTGAACAAAAATGGAAGTTTAATCTCTGCTCTTCAATGGCTAAAATGAAATGGGATGAGAATGCTTACTATGACTCCCTAAATGCCCATCTTCCACCTGTCAGTACTGGTATAAACCAATTTCCAGCTGTTCAGTGATTGGCTAAGGACTGCTGCCTTCTGGTATACATAGGATATTTTTATCCCCCTACTGTTACGTCAGTTATGCGGTCAGTCCTGTAACTTTATGGAAATATGTTATAAATAAACAATGCTTTGTAATCCCTTTGTATAGGGATTTTTCTATAATATTTAAAAGTCAATGGTTTGCACTGTATATTGTTCTGATAATATCTCCTAAATAAGGTTATGTACATTGCAGTAGGTTAGAAGAATAATCTTAAACAGTCAGTGATGTTTGTCTGTCTGGAACCGTCAAATCTGGAGGATACCTGATTAGCTGAACTTTATTTAGTATGAGTTTATTTATCAGGTTTGTCTCATCTATTCTGCTCTTTGACTTGACTCTCAGTCACAAACCCATCAACCCATTGGGCTCATTTCTTTTTCTAAAACAGTTACTATTTCATCTCAAATATTCTATAACTTGCCTATGTACATAGGGCAGTCAAAAAGTTCATTGCACTCGCATGTAAAAAAAAAAAAACATTTTGGGAAATTGTTATGCTTATGTAGGAAATACAGCACAAGAGCTATTTTTTAATGTAATAGCTGAGTTTATTTAAACATTTGTCAAGCGTGGCATGAGTTTGTCTATCCCTTCTTGAAAAAAATTGTCCAACTTGCGATGACCATTCTCATTGCATTTTTAATGTCTTCATTGGAGTGATATCGCCGCTTCACGAGGTCATTTTTCATGAGGCCAAACACATGGAAATCACAAGGTGAAATGTCCGGACTATAGGGAGCATGTTCCCGTACCTCCCAATTTAAATTATCAAGGAGGGCCTTTGTGACACGTGCCAAATGTAGTGTTGCATTATCATGCAGAAGGACAATGCCTCTTGACAGTTTTCTTGGGCATCAAATTTTAATCACTTTTTGTAACCTCTTAAAGGTTTCACAATATGATGCAGCATAATCGTGGTGCCCTTTGGCATGAATTCATAATGCACAACACCTTGATTGTCGAAGAAAATGGTGAGCATAACCTTTCCGGCGGAAGGAACAATTTGGCACTTTTTCAGAGGCGGAGAATGTGAATGTTTCCACTCACGTGAAGTCTGCTTCGTTTCTGGTGAGAAGTAATGGACCCAAGTCTGATCTCTGGTCATGATATGGTCCAAAAATTAATTTCTTTCTCTGTGATAATGATTTAAAAAAGCAAGAGCTGCTTGAAAACGTTGCACCTTGTGTTGTTCTGCAAGTAAGCAAGGCACCCATCAAGCACAAACTTTTTGAAACTGAAGATGCTTGGTGATGATGTGGTGCACACTTTCATGTGAAATATTCAATTCATCCACAATCTTGTTCATTGTGACTCGCTTGTTTGCATGAATCAATTTGTTGATGAGGTACGTGTTTTCATTCGTCGTCAAAGTCGACAGCCTTCTCTCCCGGTAATCATCTTTGATATCTATGTGTCTGTTCTTGAACAACAAACACTATTTTGTGATCACCTGCCGCGAAAATGATTTGTCACCGTACACTTCAAGTAATTGCTGTTGAATTTCACTGGGATTCAACTTTTTGGTCTACAAAAATTGGATCACTGCACATCATTTTAAATTTGGATGCTACTTCCAATGGACACGACATCTTGTGCAAGTGATAACAGAACTGTTCCTGTCACGTCGACAAAGTTAACATGGCGGCTACAAGGCGGAGGAAGTACAAGTGGCACCCCCACATAAATAACATCCAAATATCTGTTATAAAAAAAATAAATAAAAAAAATGTGGGTACGTGCAAGTAATTTTTTTTACTGTCCTTCATAATAAAGCATTAGTGATTTGTTCAGTAATATTAACATTATTCTAGACTTGTATAAGTTTATGTAATTGGCATTAACATCAACATAAGTTCCACTAACAATTCATAGTTTTTATTTTGCCTTTGCTATGTTTAGCATGAATGTTCTTCAGAAAGACCAGCCTGATCCTGATGCAATTAAAATGTTTGTTGGCCAAATTCCTCGCAACTGGGATGAAAACGATTTAAGGAAACTATTCGATGAATTTGGTCCTGTTCACCAGATAAATGTGCTGAGAGATAAAGTTACTGGTCATAGTAGAGGTATGTATAAAATTGAAGCATTTTTTTCTCAGTTGCTGTATATATAAAAAAAAAATTAGTGAAGATCAAGTTTTGCATTTTGCCAAACTGGAGAAAACATTTTTGAGATTTCAAAACTATGATTTGTAAAACCTGATGCTTCCAAGGAGGATATTCCCAAACAAAGTGTATAAAATAAAAAAAGTAAAGAGGTAAAAATTTTGCCAAAACCAAGAGGAGCAGAATAATTTGATAATTGAAGCTATTTTGCTGAGAGAAGTCAAATGGGATACTTAGGGGCTGTAACCTCAAATTGATAAAAACGAGAATGAGAGTGATGTTGTATGAGGTTCATTCCGTGTCAAATCAACACAATTTTAATATGAATTTTAACTCACCATCTCAGATTTCAATGAAACTTGGCACAGAGGTAGCCTACATATAGATGAAGAAAAAATACCCAATTTTATTAAAACACATTACCCATTTTGAAAATACAGCAATGTGAAGTTGTCAAAAATTGCCAAAAAACACCCCACTGCCATAATTTCAAATTGTCGTAGCAACTCTCCTAATTAAGCTAAAATGATGGGAGAGGTGTCATTTTGCAGCATTTTCCAAGAGCTTTCCTATGATATATTTATATATATATTTTTTTTATTGGAACTACACAGAAATCTCCTATACAAGAGCTTTCTACAATATGGGTTTGAGATGAAAATTGTTTTTCAAATTTAAATTAAAATTTAAATTTTTAATTTATCAAAAAGTGCATCTTCAAAAATTTTCAAAAAATTATATACAACATTTCACATTATTGTACCTGCAGACCAAAGAAAAATCAGTGACAGAGGGCATCAAAGCCTCAGGAGTGTCGTTACAGCTAATTGACAGAGTACTGCACAAGACCTCAGTGCACTGGTGAGTAAAAATGCTGGAACCCCCGTATGTACCCGTACCATTCACAGAGAACTTCATTCCATGGATTATCATGGTTGTGCAGCTGCTCATAAGCCTTTCATCTCCACTCAGAATGCTACTCGTCGTTTAGCATGGTGTAAAGAACATTTATCGTGGACCGCAGATCAATGGAAACGGGTCCTATCGACTGATGAATCCAGACACATGATCAATCAGTCTAATGGCCGTGTGTGGGGTATGGCAGCAGCCGGGGGAACGCTATTTACCATAGTGTACTGTTCTTACGGTCATGTTTGGAGCTGGCAGTGTACTCGTGTGGGAGGTGTTTTTTGTGGTATGGTCCCAGCCCATTGGTTATCGTAGGCAAACCTGTTAACCAGCACATCTACCTCGATATTCTGGACAATTATGCCTTACCAACTCTGTGGCAATAATATGGAACAGAGCCTTATTGGTACCAGCAGGATAATGCACCGAGCCATAAAGCAAGGACTGTTACAGTGTGGTTTGATGATAATTCAGTATTGTGTGTGGACTGGTCAGCACAGGCCCTGATCTTAATCCCATAGAGCACCTACGGGATGAATTAGATTGCCGCATAAGAAGTTTGGAACCAAGGCCTACTACTAAGCAATAGTTAGCGGCAGCGTTAGGTACTGAATGGAAGCACATACCTGTCGCTGTGTTCCAAAACCTTGTCGAAAGCATGCCTCGAAGGGTCAGTGCATGCAATTAAAGGCCAAAGGTGAACCGACACTGTACAAATGTACGTCAATAAATGCTATGTTGTGTTTCTCTTCTAGGTATCCGGTGACTTTTGTCAATATAGTGTATATATAATTCTGTATGATTTAGCATACAGAGCTATTCGTACACTTTCTAGTTGATAAAGAGAATTATTCTGCAACTGGGTCTAGATAGGGAGTGGGGACTTTGGAGGGCTATTTATTTTAGGCTTGGGCAGCAAATGCCATAGGCAGTATATCAGTGGATTTCTGCAGAGAAGGAAATGCTTCTTCAAGAATTATAGATTCTGGATACTAGATAGCACACCCTGATGAAATTTGCCCCCTGCCTCCATGCAGCAAGTTATTCCATTGAGAAAAGTATGTAAATGCAGCACCTCCAGATCTTTCCAGCCGCCCGAAACATTTCAGAAGAAATAAATTGTGCAACTTCACTATAGAAACAGATACAGGTTCCTTCCCCACTCCCCAGTTAAGATACTGGTTAATTGCAGGGTGAAGCGAAAGTGGAAGTCTGAAAAGGAGATTCTTTTCATTAATGCCTAAGCTGCTCCAGTGGTATAAATGCTGGTTTATGACCATTCGTTCCAGAAGAGTCCAGGTTTGAATTCCTTTGAGGCATGGATGTTGTGTTTGTGTTACAGCGCTGGCTCTTTCGCTTTCCTGGAACCAGTGGCCCTAAGTTAGGGATGGGTGACTGCAAATAGCCCATTGAGTTGCTCACAGTGGTCGTTACACCTTCAATGCAAAGGTTTAAAAAAAAATATATGTATAAACAGGCTACCGTATATATTTGCGTATAAGTCGAGAAATTTGGGACAAAAAGGAGCTTCAAAGTAAGGGGGTCGACTTATACGCAGAGCCTAAAAAAAATCGTAAGTCCAAAAGTTCTTCCTGTGTGGCAAAAGGCAATCCATCCCAAAAGAAAAAAAAAATGCCGATGCAGTATTAATTACGAAATCGCGACCCTCCGAAAAAAAGAAAGAAAGAAAAAACACTGATGCGGTATTAATTACGAAATTGCGACTCTTCGAATTTCTCTGTGCTTTGAAAAGTCTTCTGGCTTTGTGTATCCACAGCGCAGTCGCAGCCGCACATTGAAAGCTCCGCCATCCTGACTACCAGTTTATTGTGCTGACCTACGACCTAACGCAGCCATGCGACAGCCATTGTTAGGTGTTGCTTGTTCTTAATCACACGTGTTTTTGTCTCGCTTCTCTTATTATGGCTGACACGGATTGTGTAAAGAAGCAGATGTCCTATAACTCAGGATTTAAGTTGAAAGTGGTTTCTTTTGCAGAAAATATTAAAAACTGTGCTGCTTCACGTCAATTTGGCATTAACAAAAAACTGATTCGAGATTGGAGTAAAAAAAACGGACTTGGTGAAAATCCCAAAATCATAAAAAGTGCCGCGCCGTGAAACAGCATCTTTTCCAGAGCTGGAAAGTGTCTTGAATGATTGGATTGTGGGCTGCAGACAAAATGGTTACATTGTAACGCGAACTGGCATACGTTTGCAAGCAATGAAGCTCGCAAAAGATGAAAAGTTTGCAGCCACAAATAACACTTTTCGTGCCTCACCAGGTTGGTGGTGTACAAGGTTCATGAACCGCTATGGGTTGCGTCTACGCCAGCACACCAAAATTGCACAAAAGTTACCTCGTGACCTCGAAGCAAAGATAATGGAATTTCAAAAGTATGCAATTCAAAAGAGAAAAGAAACTGCTGTTGAACTTTCTCAAATAGGGAATATGGATGAAACCGCCATGTGTTTCGACCTTCCTGGAAATAAGACGGTGAACCAAAAGGGCGAAAAAAATATCGATTAAAACTACTGGCCACGAAAAACCCAGTTTCACGGTTCTTACTTGTTTGGCCGACTGCAGGGGAGGCCACTTCCGGTAATTATTTTCAAACGCAAAACTCTTCCGAAAAGTGTCATCTTTCCGTCTGGTGTGCTCGTTCGTGCCCATGAAAAAGGATGGATGAACGAATCTGGAACAATTGACTGGTTAAAGAATGTGTGGAACAAAAGGCCAGGTGCACTTTTGAGGAAGCCTTCCCTTTTGGTGTGGGATATGTTTGTTGCACACCATTGTGCAGAAGTGAAAAAAACTGCAGAAAATTCAAAAACAACTCTTGCTGTCATCCCAGGTCTGTTGACATCTGTTCTTCAACCACTAGATGCCTGCCTTAATAAGCCTTTCAAGGACAATGTGCGGAGGTACTGCGCAAATTGGATAAGTTCCGATTTGCGGACTGAAACCAAGGGCGGAAATCTGAAGAAGCTGGATATCGTTTTGATTGCGCGATGGGTCAAGGATGCTTGGGATGCGATACCTGCGGAAATGGTCGTGAAATCATTCAAGAAATGTTGCATTAGTAACGAACTTGATGGTACAGAGGATGATGATATTTTTATGAGTTATGATGACAGTGATTCTTATGACACAGGCATAGATGGGAATACTGATGTTTACGATGACGCGCCAATGACGGAGAAAGACTTTTTGAACTGTTTGGCGAGTCTGACTCGGAATCAGATTTTGAAGGGTTCCAATGAAGTTCTTGGGTATGCAAATTAAATTTATTATTATATATATATAATTTTTTTTTCAAATGTTTTTGAATAAATTCATTGAAAAAAATTTTTCCCTCATTCCGGGATCGACTTATACACAAGTTTTTGATTTTTACGATTTCTTTACTCTGAACTCAGCACTGGTACTAAACCACACAAGATTCTAAAGCATGTCAATACTCTCTGGTTATCGCTTTTGGAATCCATTGACAAAATTTTAGAACTGGGGAGTCTCTAGAACATTATTTCAATGACAACAAAGAAGCTAATTCACAGTATAAGAATCTTGCAGGTATGATTGGAAATTCTTCATCTAAACTTTGTCTTTGTCTTTTATCTTGTTTACATCTGCTAATGTATTCTTTTAGCAGGAAGCTCCTCTTGTGCATGTATTAAAAAGAAACTACATGATCTCTTATCTAAATTGCTTGTGCAATGTCTTTAGCCATCAGCATTTGATGTGACAGCATCTCTCGCAGATGGAAATTTTGGAAAAAGGAGAAATCAAAAAGAAAACCATGATCTCATTTGATCAAAAGCCAGATCTTATATAAATGCAATTGCAGATCTGATTGAAGACTAAGGTAAGGAAATTTTACAGGGCAAGTTGCCATTATATTTCAAGAAAATTCCCACTTAATCATGAATTTTGCAGTCAGGTGAAGTAGCAGATGTAGCATTAAGGCAAAGTATTTCCTTTGCATCGGTCCAATACATGTGCTCTCTGTTTCCAATTTCTGAAGCCAGAAGAATCTGACAAGGTGGAATCTGAATTTGCTCACTACCAGTTTGAAAATTTCAGCTGTACTGTTACTTCTGGGAGGGATGGATGAAGTTTGGCATAGAATTTGTTTAATGAAAAATGAAAGTGGCCAGTTGAAGTATGAAGCATTAAGCAGAGCTATAAAAATGGTTTTAACAGTCACTCATAGCAATGCAAGAACAGAAAAAAAATTCAGTATTGTGAAGAAAGCATGAATGAATTCAGACCTAATTTAAGCACTGATGTGTTACCTTCTTTATAAGTAGAAAACATAAACAGCATTGCACACAATGAACTATGCTACCAAAAGAAATTTTCGGAAATTGAACTAAGAAAAGCCAAAACAGCTACTAAAGCCAATTTATCGGAATAATTTTGTCAACATTTCAAGAAATAATATTTCTTCGTGTGTGGAGGTAATCTTTTATATGTTTCCAGTTGAAAGTATTTTTAATTTTTCCTCTAGCAAATAATTGTTTATTTTATTAATTTTTTTTTTAATAGTTGTGACAGACTGAAATTTATTGCCGTGTTAAATACTCAAATTTGCTGCTGTGGACTGGATTACTGAAAATTACTGAAAAAAAAAAAATGTTGCTGAAAATTATTGAAAAATAAACACGTTTATTATTTACTACTGTAGTTTCTGATATCACAAAAATATTTTAGTCACTATTACAACATTTTGTTCCTTATCATTTAATCCATTTTTGATAAATTAATTAGGGAAGAACTTTGAATCAGATATAACTTTTTTTGTTTTGTTTCCAGCATCCCTGTAGTACCACTTGATTTTTTAAGTTTTGGGACAGGGTGTATGTTGCCAGAATTCTTTCAAATTCTTGTCATTAAAGAAATATCATTAAGCTTTTAGATGTTGGATGCACTCGAGTTTTTCAAAATCCACCGATGAATTTATTTCTTATTGATTTATAGGCATTTCTCCACTGGTAACTCTAAGGGAATTTGCTTATTTTATGGCCATTAGAAGAAGATTCTACTCTTCACTGATACTTATTCCTAATTTTGGCATGCTGTGATGTTTCTGCCAAGCCACACAATGTTGCTTTATCTTCCATGCACTTTTTTCCCTTGACAAGGTGTGGTATATTTTGGTCCTAGTTGATGTATCCTGACGGCTGTCATCAGCGAGTTCCATTAAATACGTAGGTATTGGAAGGAGCAATTATCAGAATTTATGCTGGAAAGTGACCTGTATCCGGCATTACTCCATGTAATGCATTCTGTTTAAATTCATGAGGGGGGGGGGGCAAAGATTGATGGAACCGTCAGTCTGGACTTGTACCCAATTAAATGTTGCGTCACTCTGTGAAAGAGTAGTGTAGCATTTCCGAAGCTTTTCTTAATTCTGTTATTGGGAATGAGTGTTGGGGCAAAATAAAACCCTTTTCTCATGGCTACAAAATGAAATTTCCAGAATCACCTGTGCAGGAAATGTATAAAATGAAGGAAAGGAATGACATCCATTGCTCTGTTTCTTCATTGTAGAGTGTGTCTTACTTTTCGGAGATTAGCTGAATGTCTAACCTTGGGCTGTCTGCAAGGACTCCAAAACTGTAGAGGGAGAATTTTGTTTGTTTTTGTTTTGGGTTTTAGTGATCATAGTGACCAGAGCAACTCTGAGGTGCATAAAGCAGTTGCTTGTCCCTAATTTAGGGCTATTGGTTTTAGGAAATGAAGAGAGCCACTTCTGTAAAACAAACAATCACCCATTCCACTGTTTCTTTCTTTTTTTTTTTTTTTTTTTTTTTTTTTGCAGCCTATTTTCTGTAGTGGGTGGCAATGGAGGAAAAAGAACAAGTGAATGAAAAACAAAAGAAATTGAAAATGTTTAGTTTCTGAATACCTAAAAATTTCTTTTTAGTGTTGTGAAGGATGCTGAACAAAAAAATTGAGAAAGAGAAATTGGAATTTGTGTTTCCTGGGAAAAAAAGGTGCTTTGTAATATATGTATCACCAAGCTGTTCTCTGAGATTCGGAGGTGTTAGCTCCTCAAAGAAAGCTTAACTACCAAATAAATGTTTAAAACATTAGCTGGTGTGAGCTTTATTCCATTTTTTTTTTAATTTATATATATATACTAGCAGTTTACCTGTTCTCCGAACAGTGAATCTATAATATTTTAAAGATAAAATTAAAGAAAAGAAAAGTAATTTAAGATCCGTAACTGTTGTATGGTTTAGATCAGGGTCGTAATGTCAATGCATACCGTTTGATGTAAAATGGATCAGGCCTTGGCGCCCCTTAATTTTAAATCAAAATTTCATGGAATGGAATTTTTACAGCATTTCAACATTTCTGGCATAATTATCTTTAAATCTATCAGCATTTTGAATAGTAAAGCTAAGCTTCCCTTTTGAACTGTTTGGTTTTTAGACTTTTTTAGGTATCCGGACCTTGAGGACTATCAGCATGCCAATTTTTAGATCTCAAGGCTATTGAGAAGTGGTCGAACAATTCACGAAAAATTCAAGCAGACAATGTTCCAAAGCCGCCATTTTGATTTTTTTTTTTTTTTTTTTTTTTTTGTGTGTTTTCAGACTTTTGAGCATGGCAATTTTTTTGGCATTTGGACCTTAAGACGTATCAGCATGACAATTTTCAAATTTCTAGGTTTTTTAGAAGTGGTCAGACAATTCGCGAAAAATTCAAGAAGAGAAATGTTCCAAGCCACCATTTTTATTTTGTTTTATTTTATGCTGTCGAAAGATGCCGAACTTTAAAAGCGTTGCAATGTCAATTAAGCATTGCGTCATTACCAGTTTGCAGCCCCGGTGGCGCAGTGGTCTAAGCGATGACCTCTGGTCATTCGTTCGAACCCCGGTGAGGCATGGATGTTGTGTTTGTCTTACGGCACTGGCTCTCTCCCTTCCCTGGAACCAGTGAATCTAAATTAGGGACGGGCGACTGCTTATAGCCCATTGAGTTGCTCACGGGGGTCGTTAAACATCAAATCAAACCAATCAAACCAAACCATTACCAGTTTGGTTGTAGCCTGTCCTTTCACCCAGTGAGAAGATAGCTCTACAATTAGCTGTGTTACCATGGCAGCAGGCCATGGGACCAGAACTTTCCTGTGTGGTTACCGTTGAAGACAAAGGAAGCTGTTAGTTCCTTTCCTTTGCATCTTTAAAAAAATGCTTAAAAATCAGAAAAGGATTTTTTTCATAATTTTTTTTTCTTGAAAGAGGGATCATAGTTGTGAGTTTATGCTGTAAAAATTGCAATGTGTTATGATTTATAGTTTACCATATATCAGTTTCTTAAAATTGATCCCATTGCAAAAAATAGCATTTTGTGAAATTTAAGAATCTAACTTTTTGTAAATTAAATCGAAATTCAAAAAAAAAAAAAAGGGCGATGAGGTACAAAAATTCAGCCATGGCCCTACATGCCTACAAAGTTTCATGGTTCTGTTGCTGTTACTGTGTCTGGAACATGAACTGATATCACTTTTCTTTGCTTACCTTAAATTTGAAATACAATAGCTCATGAAGTATCACCAGAATCGAAAAACTGTTTATTTCAGCGTATTTTCTAAACAATTCTCTGCAAACGATGTAAATTTCATATTTTTGTGTTCAATACTTTTTGTGCTGCTATCTAGGAAAGCACGAGTGTCGCGAAATTTCCAAAACGACGGCGGCAGTTACTTTGTTTTATAATAGAGAGATTCTGTTAAGAGCTGTTTTGGGGTAATACTTGCAAAGTAAGAAATCGATGCTTTTTATTACCAAAACAAGAATGGTTTTTATTCCAAAAATTTCAGTATGTTCCCTTGTTTTGCATTCTGATGTAATATTTTATGAACATATTTCTTTGTTTTACTTTGATAGCTTCTGCACTGTTTCTCAGAAATATGACAATTTAGTAATTGTGTTTTTTTTTATAGGTTGTTGTTTTGTCACATTTTATTGTCGTAAGTCCGCCGTGGAAGCACAGAATGCCCTGCATAATATAAAAACATTACCTGGTGTAAGCTTTATTTCATTTTTTTTTTTTTTTTTTGTTATATTTGCCTCGGTAATAAACTGTTTCAGATTTTTGTTAAAGTGGTATGGCTAAGTTTCTAAAATGTGTTTTTATGTGCTAAAATTAAACTGCTACTATGTTGCTGTTTGTTTCACCTTCCCCTTTAAAATGCTTATATACAAATAATCATATTAATGTTAGTGTGCTAATTTCTTCTGTATGGGTGCAGTGTAAGTTAAGGTATACATCTCAGGAGTAATCGCAGAGCTATAAATAAATATCTCTGCTTATTCCTGTATCATGTTTAGTTGGTGCTAGGACTTAAACAACTATTTTTTCAACAGAGTTCATGAGATTATTTAACATAATTCAGTAATACTTTATTAAAGTACTTAAAATTATTTAAAAGTTAATATTTAAAAAGTGCTGTACAAAATGAAATTTTAATACTTGCTATATATGTGCATACCTGCCAACTTTTACGCATTTTAACTGTTTTTCACGATTTTATGCATAGATCGCTATTTTTTACGCATTTCCGTATACTATTTTATTTTTTATTTTTTTTAAATCTTCCTTGAGAAATATTTGTTAATGTTTCAGTTAAATCATACCTGCCAACTCTTCCGGAATTTGCGGAAGTTTTCCGTTTTTTTTATACGGTCTTCCGGTTTTCTGGCCGGAAGAACTTTTCTTCTGGATTTTAAAATTTTTTTGTTAAAAATATCCCTATAAATGAAATATATAACAGAGATGGGAATTTTGTGCCTTTGTGCGCCAGAACATCCGTGCCCTGTCGCCATCGTCAGGATTTCGGCACAGTAAATTCTCTGTGCACACTGTTATGCTTGATGCTCAATAAAAATTATGCGGTGGAAGAAAGATTCAGAGACTCCAACTACTGCGGATTTTACGTAGTTACTATGGAAATAGTAGGTCCTTTACGGACGACGGAAAACGGCGAGTATGCTATGATAATTGTAGGTCCACTGCGGACGACGGAAAACATCGAGTATGCTATAGAAATCGTCGGTCTGCTACGAACGACAGAAAACGTCGAGTATTCTATGTAAATCGTTGGTCCGCTACGGACGACGGAAACATTTAGTATGCTATGATTATTGTCGGTCCGCTACGGACGACGGAGAACATCAAGCATGCTATAATTATAGGTCCGCTACGGACGACGGAAAACATCGAGTATGCTATGAAAATCGTCGATCCACTGCGGACGACGGAAAACATCGAGTATGCTATGATAATCGTCGTCCGCTACGGACGACGGAAATCCAGTATGGTATTGAAATCGTTGGTCCACTGAGGATGACAGAAAATGCCTAGTATGCTATGGAAATCGTCGGTCCACTGTATGATGAAAAACATCGAGTATGCTATGATAATCGTAGGTCCACTATAAACGACAGAAAACATCTATGATAATCGTCGGTCCACTGCAGAAGACGGGGAAATTTCGAGTATGCTATGGAAATCGTCGGTCCGTTACGGTCGTCAGAAAACATTGAGCATACTATGGAAATCATCGGTTCGCTACGGACGATGGGGAACGTCAAGCATGCTATGATAAACGTAGGTCCGGTACGGACGGCAGAAAACATAGAGTATGCTATGGAAATCGTCGATCCACTGCGGACGATGGAAAATGTCGAGTATGCTATGGAAATTGTCGGGCTGCTACGTACCGTGGAAAACATCAAGCTGCTATGATAATCGTCGGTCCACTACGGACGACGGAAAACGTTAAGTATGGTATCAAAATGTGATATAATTTGTTTATATTATAAACATCTAAAAATGATAAAATGCACAAATATTTGCATTTATTTTTACTTGTACATAGCTAAATTCATTATAAATGTTGTTTGCGCATAGTTAAAAAAAATCATTATAAACGTTGCTCGCGCAAATCATTAAAAATGTTATTCGCGCACAATTTTACACATTTGAATTTTCTCAGGTTGGCAGTTATGTATGTTGCATATGGAATGAGGTTGGAGTTGTCAATTTTATTTCATTTGCATGTGAATACTTCTGATGGACAACTCATGTTTTCTGTTGTAGGTAGTGCATCTCTTAATCAGTGAAAGTCATATTGCTTCTGTAGTTCTGCGCTAATAATTTTTGGAGAACATGAATGCTAATTTTAAACTTTCAATAAGAATGGCACAGATAATGTAACATTTGGAGACTAAATTATTGATTTTTTTACATGCATACATATCCCCAAGCTGTTCTCCGAGATTCAGAGGTTAGCTCCAAAAAGAAATGCAAACCACCAGATATTTTTACCTACTGTTGTCGTATCAAACTTCTCCATTTACAGCGATTTTGACATACAACTCGGGTTTCACTGATATCCATTACATGCTGTACACAAGATCTTTTATACTTCATACTCAGTCTTTTTCTCAGACAGACATTCCTGAATCTGATCCACCCATGTCTTCCTTGGCCTTCCTCTGCCTTTCCTTCCTGCCACTTGGGCTAAAAATATTTTCTTAGTATCTCATCACTCATTTTTTCAACATAGCCAAACCACCAAAGCATATTAGTCTCCACCTTGCTAACAACATTTTGCTTCACATCACACAACTGCAACACATCTTCATTCCTCACACAATCAGACCGTGTCTCCCCCCCATAAGTAACGCATTTCTCCAGCACACAAACAACTTCTATGTTTCTTCTGTAGTACCAAGGTTTCACTACCATACATCAGAGTAGGAACAATTACACTTTCATACACAGCCATGCAGGACTCTCTACAAAACCCATCATTCTTATGAAAACCTCCCAGAACAGCTATGACTTTCAACGAAGAATTCACTCGCCTACTAATTTCACCATCCAATTTGTTCTTTCTGTCAAACATGTGCCATTTATACTTACATTACATTCAGTGAGCTACCAGTTCCTCTCTCAAAGACCATAACTTTGGGTTTTCCCTTATTTATACTCAGTTTGAATTTCATGCAAACTTCGTACATTCGGGACAACATACTCTGCAACTCACTTTTGCTCTCTGCCAACAAGACAGTGTCATCAGCATACAGCAATCTGCACACATGGATGTCATTAAGACATAAACCAGTATTATCTATTTTGGCATCATGCATGCATGCGTCCATAAATATATTAAACAGCCATAAGGACATTACACAACCTTGTCTAACTCCTGCACCAATAGAAAACCATTTTGATAAAACACCATTCACTCGTACACAAGCTCTGCTACCAGCATACATGGCTTTTACACTATTAAGTAGATTCCCAGTAACACCATATTCATTCAATATCTTCCACAAAAGTGTCCTATTTACTCGGTCGTAAGCTTTCTCTAAATCTATGAAGGCAGCAAAAACTTTCTTACCAACAGCCAGATACTTTTCAATCATCATGGGTAATGCAAAATTTGGTTTGTGCAGCCTTTACCAGGCATAAAACTACTCTGGACATACCACACTTTCTCTGATGTAAGACCCTGTACTTTTTCAATAACAACCTTACCAAACACTTTTCCTGGCACACTTAGTAGGCTAATACCATGATAGTTCTTCCATTCAGTCTGATCACCTTTAATTTCAAGTATACAACATGGTTAGCATATAAAATGAATCAAAATAAGCTGCCTGGCCACAAAAAAAGTCGCTGTGTGAATGGAAACATGCAAACACTGAGGAGGGCAGGACTGGTGAAGCATTTCAAATATTTGCATAATGCTGCGGCCAATACAACCTTTAAGTGGAACGGGATGAGCGTGCAGCTAATCAGTTCTAAGCGATCATGGGGGAAGACGTTATACGCGGTCAGGAAAAAGATGTGACAGTTCACGAAGGGCCAAATTATTGTCCTATGGCAAGGGCAGAAGACCTGCAAGGAGATTGCTGAAATCACTGGCGCCAGATTATGAACTGTCCAACTCGTTATTAAATCGTGGAATAATGGCAGTGAAGCATCAACTTCGCGAAAAATGTGTGGTCGGGAAACAGTCCTGAATAATCATGACTGAAGATCATTAAAACGCTTAGTGAAATCGCATCGCAAAAAAACTACACTAGAACTCAAAACCATGTTCAGTAGTGGAAGCAAGACCATTTCCACTCGTACAATGAGACGGGAACTTAAAGACTAGGATTAAACAGCTGTGTTGCTAAAAGGAAACCATTGGTTACTGAGAGTAATCGGAAATAAGGATTCCAATTCGTCACAGAACATAAAGATTGGACTGCTGAGCAATGGGGGAGAGTCATGTGGTCTGATAAGTCAAGGTGTACTCTGTTCCAGCATGCTGGATGCATCAGGGTTCGAAGGTAACCGCATGAAGTATTGGACCCTTCCTGTACTGTACCCACTGTACAGGCCTCAGGAGGAAGTGTTATGATCTGGGGTTACTTCTGTTTGGCTGGTCTAGGTGCAGCAACTTCATGCCGCAATAAAATGAAGTCACCTGAGTATCTCAGCATACTGAGTGACCAACTTATTCCATCAATGGAATTTTTCTTCCCTGAAGGCAATGGTCTATTCCAGGATGGCAGTGCCACGATTCATTGTGCTAAAATTGTGAAAGATTGGTTCGAGGAGTAGGAGGCATCGTTCGCACACTTGAATTGGCCACCACAAAGTCCTGACTCAACCCCATTGAGGATCTGTGGGATAAACTGGGAAGCAATCTAAGGAGTAATTCCACTTTTCCATCATCAACCCAGGATCTTGGCAAAATGTTACTGCAAAGCTGGCCACAAATCAGTGGGGAGATGGTGCATAAACATATAGACACTATGCCATGCCATGCGGAATGTGTGTTAATTCATGCTAAAGGTGATCCTACGAAGTATTAACTGCATGACTTCTAATTTGGCCAGGCAGTGTATGTTGACCCATTTCAAACCATTAATATATATATACAATGCTTTTACAAGAAATGAAGATTTATCGATTGATGGAGAAAAGCTGGAGATAACAGACACGTACGTTTATCTTGGACAGCAGATATCAAGTGAGGGTCACATTGGTGAAGAAATTAATCGCCGTACAAAACTTGCCTGGAGAGCTTTTGGAAGAAACAGCATAATTTTCAAGAGCAATATGCCATTATGTCTTAAAAGAAAAGTGTTTGATCAATGCGTCCTTCCAGTGCTTACGTATGGTGCAGAGACGTGGACCTTAGCTAAAAGAGACATACAAAGGCTGCAGACAACTCAAAGAAGCATGGAGAGGTGCATGCTTGGTATAACCAGGAGAGATAAGAAGAGGAACACGTGGATCCGAAAAATGACAAGAGTGGAAGACATCATGATCAGAGTTAAATCCCTGAAATGGCAATGGGCTGGACATACTGCCAGAAGAACAGACCATCGATGGACAGCCGAAATTTTAGATTGGATTCCAAGGGACAGGAAAAGACCCAGAAAAAGACCACATGGAAGATGGGTGGATGAAATTCGAAAGTATGCGGGAGTGACATGGAGGAGACTGGCACAAGACAGACCGTTGTGGAGGAAACTTGGGGAGATCTTCGTCCAGCAGTGGATTGATAATGGTTGACAATGATGATGATGATGAATATATATATATATATATACACCCACTATATTATCAAAAGTATTCGGTTACCACAAATATTTGCATAAGTGCAAAGAAAGGTTGTGTGCACCGCCATGCGCGAGCACACACACACACACACAAAACCGTTCAATATATAAAGCTGAGATGTCACCAAAATCGACTGTAAATGATGTGAAGAGATGGAAGCAGAGCATTGCAACTGCAGCGAAAAACGTTCAAGAAGGCTGCACAAACTGACAGAACAGGACAGAAGATCCATGGTAAGAAATGTTAAGAAAGTCCATTCTTCTTCTGCCATTTCCATTACTGCTAAAGTAGGAAATGCTTGTAACTATCCTCTGAAAGTGCCACAGTTGGGGGTTATTATGGTAGAGCTGCGGCACACAAGCCACACATCACTACTGTGAATGCAAAGCACCGTTTGGAGTAGTGTCTCCTGTCATTCCTGGACTGTGGACGACTGGAAAGCTATTCTTTAGAGTGATGAGTCACACTTTTCAATCTTCCAATCTGATGGGCTTATTTGGATTTGGTGACAGCTTGGTGAACGATTTTCGTTTGGACTATGTTTTTCCAACTGTTAAATTTGGCCGAGGCTTCTTCATGGTATGGAGTGGTTTTTTTTGGGAATGGTATTTAGCCCACTTGTTATGATCTTTTGAACTCTTTAAGTGTACCTTAACATTCTAGATCATTCTACCCTACCAACAATGTAGCAGTATTATGGAAATGACTGCTGTCTCTTCCAACACAACGGAACTTCCTTCCATACTACATGGCGTGTGCAGAACTGGTTTTTTGAAAATGTGGTGGAATTGTTAGAATGGCTTGCTCAGAGTCTTGATCTTAATCCCATAGAACACCTCTGGGATGAACGGGAGTGATGAATACAAAATTGAGCACAATGACCGTCTCCGCTCTGGCAAAGCGTTGTAGGACGAGCCATTCCTGTCGAGACCTAAATGTAAACATCATTTGCATTAACTAAAAGAAATGCTTTAAAAACTAAGTACGTTGAAAGGCAGGAGTACTCAGTATGAGTTCGGAGACAGTCCCATGTCGCATCCAAAGTAAAAGCCTAAGTCATGAAAGTAATTGTTTAAAAAAAAGTACTCACTTGAAACCAGATGTGATGTGGAAGTCTTCATAGGTGGCATTTCACGTGTAAAGAGTGAATTATTCACCGAGGCACGGGCAAAGAATGTGGCTAGTTGAAATTTGCTACTGTGCTGAAAACTGTCATATGGAGGGAATGCTAGAAGTCTGGAGACGATTTACAATTCCTGTGAAGCTTAACTTCTAGAGGGTTAACTTCCTGTAATTTATAGCAAACTGCACTGTATCAGGTTGAGAGTGAAATGATCAAAGTTGAGTTAAAAATAATCACTGGCAGTAAGTAATAGCCTCATATAATATGCGACAGATTTTGTGAAACTGCTAAAGGATGTGCCCATTATTTAAAATGGGATTTTCTGGAAGTTCTCTGTATGAACTTAATGGGATGTTATTATATTATATTTGCACTTTTAAGGTATTAAACTCCTGCAAAGTGCGCATAGTTTATGTGCAATTCATATATGATATACTAATAAAAATCACCAATCACTTACCCTAAAGATCATGGTAATTTCCATCCACAAAATTATTCCAGCATGTCAATTATCGTAATGTTAAAGGCCTTCAAAGGTTTACAGACACCTTGCTTACGGTTCCTTCTTCCGGGGATGAAACATCATATTTTTTTTAGCCATATGAGATGTAACCATAGCTCGTCAATTCCATAAAAACCACACAGGCATACTACTCATTCATACATTCAATTAAAAAACTATGTACATATTTACACGACATTACATTCCCCGGTGGTTAAACCTTTGTCAACTGTGAGTAACAAAATGCTCCATCTGTTTCAAAACCCGTGCTACTCCTACTGCAAGTGTCACCCTCATTCAGCCCCTCACACACAATCCTCTAGCGCTTTCAACAGGCTACTGTTGTCATCAGGAGGCAGGTGTGTCTCACCCGCCCACCACAGCTCAAGTGAGCAGAGCCATCGAGGCACGGGCTCCAGTCGCAATCTTTGAATCTTTGTGTCTCTGGCGCCATCTATTGTCATTGCTGCTCTCTTTTCTTTTGAACAACAGCTTAGAAAGAAGAAAAGAAGGTATCAGGTATCATCGGAATTCAATGCTGGAGCCTCAACAAGCATCAGCGTCCGGACTGTGCAACGTACCCTGCACGATATTAGCTTTGGGAGCCGACGCCCAACTCAAGTCCCCTTGATGGGTGCATGACACAGAGCTATGCGCCTCATTTGGGCACGGCAACACCGCCACTGGACACTTGATGACTGGAAACAAGTAGCCTGGTCTGATGTTGCGTTTCCAACTATATCAAGCAGATGGAAGGATTCGTGTGTGGCGCAAACCCCATAAAGCCATGGATCCCACCTGTCAACAGGGAACTGTACCGGCTGTTGGGGAGTCCATAATGGTATGGGGTGTGTTTAACTGGACTTCACTGGGACCCCTGGTATTTCTACAAATGTCTGTGACCAGCCAAAGCTATGTGCACATCCATTCTGACGAGGTACACCAGTTCATGTCCTGCATTCATGCTGATGGGTTGGCCCTGTTCCAACAGGCCAATGCACCTCCACAGAAGTGTCGGGACGCCACATTATGGTTAGAGGAGCATTCATCTGAGTTTGGGGTGTTGCCATTCCCACCCAAGTCCTGAGATCTGAACGTGATAGAACACATTTGGGATGCCATGCAACGTGCTATCGAACACAGGAATCCGAGACCTCGGAATACGCCCGAAGTGTGGAACTCTGCAGGAAGTGTGGTGTGCGCAACCTACAGCATATTTCCAGAAGCTAGTGGGGTCCATGCCTCGTCATATTTCTGCAGTCCTGCGCTCCTGTGGGGGACCTACCAAGTATTAGACTGGTGTACCAGTTTTTCTGGCACTTCAGTGTATATATAACATACACTGGCGTGCAAAAATTAAGGAAGAGACGTTTTTCGACTAACGTCGTGCAGAAGTGCTCCACATAGACTCTAATCATACCATAAGATCCCCAAGATTTAAGAATATGGAAGAAGTGAGCAAAACCATCCAAACAAGGAATCCAAAGGATACAAAGGCACTTTATTGAAAAGGTAGCTTCGAGCACAACTGGACAGAAGACAGAAACGTCCATGTGACAATCGGCTCCCAAGAAAAATCCAGTCTTTAGTAAGGGATATGATGACCCCTGACTGCGTTGCAGGATTTACAACGTCTGTCCATGCTGAGGACGAGGTTGTCAAGGAGCTGTTGAGGCATCGCGGCCCATTCCTTTTGTAGCGCCAATCGCAGTTGCAGAATCGTTGCTGGCGGCTGGTGATGTGCTGCCAAGCGTCTCCTGAAAAGGTCCCACACGTGTTCGATTGGATTTAGGTCCGGGGACCTTGCGGGCCTATCCATGCACTGAATATCTTCACTCTCCAACAGCTCTGCGACAGCCACTGTACGATGAGGTGTAGCATTGTCGTCCATGAAGAGGACCTACAGCATCTCTAAACAGACACGTGAGGCAGGAGAACCTCGGTAAAATAGCAGATACCAGTGACTGAACCTCCTTGAAGATGTGGAGGTTAGTACGGCTACCATACCGCCCCAAACGAGAACTCCGCCACCTCCAAACCGGTCCCTTTCGATGATGTTGGAGGTGTGATTGTGTGTTCCCTGCTCTCTCCAGATGTGTATACGTCCAGAATCGCTCGTCGGACTAAATCGGCTCTCATCCGTAAAGAGAACTCGACCCCATTGCTGATGTGTCCAGTTCTTGTGTTCCTGGCACCACAGAAACCGCCGCCTCCGATGAGCAGGCGTTAATGGCACACACCGTACTGGTTGTCGTGCAAATAGACCACCTTTGTGCAGCCTCCTGGCCACGGTAAAACGCGATAATGGATGTCCAGTTGTCTGTTGAATGTGCCTTGCGATTTCTCCCGCTGTCTGCCGTCTGTCTCTTCTTGCTGGTAGGACAATATACCGGTCATCCGCCGCGCTGTGGTTGCTCGTGGACGACCTCTGCTAAACTCTCGGACAGCTGTTCCTGTCGTTTGAAATGCTCTCCAAGCTTGTGAAACGATGCTGTGAGCGATCCCGAACTCCTAAGCCACACTAGTCACACTTCGACCTTCTTCCAACTTCCCAATGACGCGACCTCGGGTAAAGTCATCCAGATGTCGTCTACTGGATTGCCTGTTGGCCATATCACACGGTAGCAGCAACTCGATGTCGTTCAAACCAATGTACATCGTGCAATAGCTTTCACCGAATTGCTGAGCGTACACCGCCTGTGTGCTTTATACCCTTCCGACACCCCCCTACATCATGCTGCATATATGTGTATGCCCTACCACACCGGACCCTAGTCTATCTCCCGAGTGGTCTTTCGGTCCGTTCTGCCCGCTCATTTCGCTGTTATGCTAATATCTCCTCTTCGTCCTTAATTTTTGCACACCAGTGTATATATACATACAGGGACCCGATCGCCTGGTCGCCCAGGCTGACCAAAAAAATTCCCAGGGCCAGCACGGAAAACACCACCGAAGAACATGTAATTCAAGAATCTGTGATCCGGGGGTTAGGGGGGGTAAGACCGTTTTATTTTTCTATTCCAGGGAGAGATAAGCTAATGGCTAAAGGTAAAACTTTTTTTAGGACAGAAGTGTACATGACTTTGATATTATTCATACCCTAGTTTTAGTGATTAGAATCAAAACACTGGAACCCCCCCCCCCCCCAAGGTCCAATGTTTTGATTCTGGTCACTAAAATATTGTGTGTGTGCATAAGTTCTACCCATTTTTGTTGGCTATAAAGGAAGAGGTGAACACAACAAGTAATGTACTTAGGATTTCACATAATTGCCATCATTCTGTATGACCTTGTCATCTGTCTATGATTAGGTGAATCCCACGCTGGAAAAGCTCCTATGTTTTAGAGTAAAAAGAAAGTCATGTAATGCCGTTTCCACATTCTCCACATCATTGAAGGTTTGGAGAGCGACATGTTTTGTAGAGATTGATAAAAATGGTAGGCCATATGTGCTAGGTCAGGGGAATATGTCGGGTGAGGTAACACTTCCCAACCAAAGTCCGGTAATTTCGCCGAGTGATTAAAGCAGCATGAGATCTGGCGTTATCATGATGAAGGATCGAGCCTTTGCGTTTGACGAGTATTGGCCGCTTCAATGTCAGTTGTTCTTGCAATCTGTGGCAGTAGAGGTCAGCATTTATCGTTCGGTTAGGTGCCAACACCTCCCAGTGAATTATTCCCTGGACATCCCACCAAACACTCACCAAAACCTTTTAGTCATGCAGTCCTCCTTTTGATGCCGATGGAGCAGGCTCCGCACCTTGGCACACAGTCCGTCGACATTACGGTACAGTACCCATTTCTCATCACCCGTTACAATTCGTCCCCAAAACGGTTTATTTCTGTGATGAGAAAACAAAGAAACGCAGGTATGGATTCTCTCCTCATTGTTTTGCAGAAAGCTGGTGTGGAACCCAGTTATCGAAGTTGGTAATGAACCCAAGCGCGTGCAGCCGTCTTTTAGCTGTTCTGTGTACTGACAACATTTCCGCTAATTCCTGTATGGTTGGATGTGGGTCATTTGTTATGGCTTGGTCCACACACATCCTCGTCAGAAACCACGGATGGACGTCCAGGACGTGGTTGATCTTTACAACTTCTGTCTCTGTCCCAGAATTTCTGAAACCAATGGCGACATGTGCTTGCATCAACTGCATCCTCCCCATACACTTGACAGGTGTTGCGGCAAGCCACGGCTGCAGTACTGCCTTTATCGAACTCGTACAGTAAACAATGTCTAATGTGCTCCTCATCGCATGCCATGTTACACCGTCCATGATTTCTGTTATGAATGACCCACTCAGACAAACCTAGTGCCTCTAGGTGCTCTACTGCTCCACGCTTTATTGACTGAAAATTCGGCATCGCAGTGTCATCTGTGACGCAACAACTCCGATTGCAATTTGCATGTATTGCAAAAACGGGTAGAACTTTTGCACACATCCAATTGTTAGCTGACCACCAGATTTCAGAATATTTTTCTACCTCTGTATATACGGTATGGGATGTAAGGTCAGGTGATGCGTAACATCACAGCCTCTCCTTGACAAATGTCAACCCCGCCTTCTCGTGGTGCATCCTGTTCCCACTAAAGGGGCTCTGACGACCGCCCATAGCGGTATAACTATACCATCGGGATCAGAGGAAATGCTATCCCACACTCACCAACCCGCTTGGCCAGCGTGGTGAGTTATGGCCAAACCCCTCCAAAATGATTCCACAACTTAAATCTTGGCCCTCAGTCTCCGGCAGCTGGAATGTACCTGGCCAAGGCAGCGGCCAGTGCGACATGAAGGCAGAGGGTGCTAAGAATCCCCGGAGGACCGGACTAGGCTGCCATCTGATGCTGACCTTGGCTACTTACAATGGACGCTCCCTATCTTCTGATTCAAGGCTTCTTGAATTGGAAGAGGAACTACAAAGGATCAAGTGGGACATCGTGGGGCTAAGTGAGGTAAGGAGAAAAGGAGAAGATCTCATCGAACTGAAAAGTGGACATCTCTTCTACTATCGTGGGACAGATACTGGCAGAACTAGTGGTGTTGGATTTATAATAAACAAGAAACTGAAGGATAAAGTTGTAGAAGTTGAAAGTTCCTCTGACAGAGCTGCACGACTTGTTATCCAACTCTCGAAAAGATACCAGGCTCAGATTATTCAAACTTATGCACCCACCACAAGTCATCCTGAAGAAGAAATTGAAGAATTTTATGAGGAAATTTGTCATCTAAATAATAAAGGTAAGCAGCACTTGAAAATAATTATGGGAGATTTCAATGCAAAAATAGGGCAACGGCAACAGAATGAAACTTCGGTAGGTAAATTCGGTCATGGCAACAGAAACCAGCGTGGAAATACTCTCGTTGAGTTTGCAGAGGCAGAAGGGTTTTCATCTTGAACTCCTTCTTCAAGAAAAAGCCACACAGGAAATGGACATGGAGACATCCAAATGGGACGACAAGTGAAATTGATTTTATTATGTGTAACAAAAAATTCGTCATAGAAGACTGCAGTGTGCTAAACAAGTTCAACACAGGTAGTGACCATAGATTGGTGAGATGTAAGATGCACCTGAACACTAAACTTGAACGTGGCAAGCTCATAGGACAAACAAAATCTATTGACATAACCAACCTTAAAAAACACCATAATACCTTCAAGTTAGAACTGAAGAACAGGTTCTCTGCTTTAGAAGGCCTAACATCGGAAGAAGTGGACATCTCTGAAGTTAACAGAAAAGTAACCAAAGCTCTTATGGAAACAGCAACAAAATTAGCTGGGTCTAAGAACAAGTTGCATGTGAACAAATTATCAGGAAAAACCAAAATGTTGATGCAAAAAAGAAGAGAGATGAGGACAACTAAAGAAGATGTGACTTCCAAAGTGGAATATATAGAGCTATGCAAGACAGTAAGAAAAAGTATCACTGAAGACGTAAGGAAATTCAACTGTGAACTAGTGAGGAAAGCAATTGAAAACAACCAAAGCCTAAAGATAGCAAAGGGACATCTCAGTAAGGGAAGAAAACAGATTATGGCACTGAGAAAAGAAGATGGTTCTGTAACAAGAAATAGAGGCGAAATTTTGACAAGAGTGAAAGATTTCTACTCCAAATTATATGAAAGGGATGATATATGCACTCCAGACATCATGAAAGATACCAGTACCAGAGTTCCTCCAGTCCTTCCAGCAGAAGTTGCACATGCAATCAAGAACATGAAGCGAGGAAAAGCTCCAGGAGAAGATGGAATTACTGTAGACATCATACAAGAAGCAAGTGGAGAAATCGAAACAGTACTCGCCCAAATTTTCACTCGATGCCTTAATGAAGGAAAGATTCCTGAGGATTGGAACACCGCTACAATGATCCTGCTACATAAGAAAGGTGACATTGAGGATCTCGGAAACTACAGACCTATCAGCCTCCTATCAGTAGTTTATAAAATCTTCACTAAAGTTCTTTCACACCGCTTGAAGGTAACACTGGACATGGCTCAACCGAGAGAACAAGCTGGATTCAGGAGTGGCTACAGCACAATAGATCATATCCACGTGCTGAGAGAACTAATTGAAAGAGCGAGGGAATATGAACTTCCATTGTGCATGGCTTTTATCGATTATGAAAAAGCCTTTGATTCGGTGAAACCATCAGCAGTTACAATGGCTCTGAAAACCTGCGGTATTGAAGATGCATACATTAATATTATTAATAACATCTATGAAAATGCAAGTGCAAAGATTCGGCTGTTTGAAAATACAACACACGTAAAAATTGGAAAGGGAGTGAGACAAGGTGACACCATATCTCCGAAGCTCTTTAATGCCACATTGGAGGGTGTTTTTCAGTCACTGAGCTGGGAAAACAAGGGGATAAAGATTAATGGAGATTATCTAACCCACCTTCGTTTTGCTGATGACGTAGTCATTTTTGCAACTACCCCATCAGAGCTGCAGAGTATGATCCAGGAACTTGCTGACAAGAGTAAAGAAGTGGGATTAAAAATGAACTTTCAGAAGACAAAAGTGATGTTCAATGCTTTTACAAGAAATGAAGATTTATCGATTGATGGAGAAAAGCTGGAGATAACAGACACGTACGTTTATCTTGGACAGCAGATATCAAGTGAGGGTCACATTGATGAAGAAATTAATCGGCGTACAAAACTTGCCTGGAGAGCTTTTGGAAGAAACAGCATAATTTTCAAGAGCAATATGCCATTATGTCTTAAAAGAAAAGTGTTTGATCAATGCATCCTTCCAGTGCTTACGTATGGTGCGGAGACGTGGACCTTAACTAAAAGAGACATACAAAGGCTGCAGACAACTCAAAGAAGCATGGAGAGGTGCATGCTTGGTGTAACCAGGAGAGATAAGAAGAGGAACTCGTGGATCCGAAAAATGACAAGAGTGGAAGACATCATGATCAGAGTTAAATCCCTGAAATGGCAATGGGCTGGACATACTGCCAGAAGGACAGATCATCGATGGACAGCTGAAATTTTAGATTGGATTCCAAGGGACAGGAAAAGACCCAGAAGAAGACCACATGGGAGATGGGTGGATGAAATTCGAAAGTATGCAGGGGTGACATGGAGGAGACTGGCACAAGACAGACCGTTGTGGAGGAAACTTGGGGAGACCTTCGTCCAGCAGTGGATTGATAATGGTTGACAATGATGATGATGATGATATACGGTATATATACACTATCTACCAACAAGTAATTGGACACCTGTGATAGCAAAGGAAAACGAAGTTTATTCACCTTCAATAGTTGGGGCCTCCACGAGCGGCGATTACAGCTGCAACCCTCCAGGGCATACTCTCAACCAGGCGTTGTACGACGGCTAGCAGTATTTTCTTCCACTTGGCTTGGAGAAGACAGGTCAGTTCCTTCACCGATTTAAGACGGTGGGGGCACCCCTTAAGTCGACGCTCCAACTCATCCCAGAGGTGCTCGATAGGGTTAAGATCCGGGCTCTACGCAGGCCAGTCCATTCGATTAACCCCATTGTCACCATACCAAGCCATGGTGGACCTCACAACATGACAGGTGGCATTGTCATCCTGAAAGTAACATGGGTTACCCCATAAAACTGCCACAACGTAGGAAGCGCATGGTCATCCAAAATGGTGCAGTAGGTCTCGCCATTGAGTCTCATCAGGAATTGCGACCAAGGTTCCCTTGCCATACCAGGAGAAACACCCCCATAGCATAATTCCACCGCCGCCGAACTTCACAGTTGGCACAATACATTCCGGCAGGAGGTGTTCTCCAGGCAGACGTCAAACCCAGACCCTGCCACCATCCGAACGGTAGAGGGTGAACCTTGATTGGTCACTCCAGAGAACCTGTTTCCACTGTTCAACGGTCCACTGTCGATGTTCTTTGCACCACGTTAGCCGAGCAGCACTATTGGACTTGGTGATCAAAGGCTTGTGGGCGGCAGGACGTCCATGATAACCGGGCAGATGGGCTTCGTTACGGATGGTATTCATTGAAAGATCACTCGCGGATGTGGCCCACCGATTAGGTGCGGTTCTTCTGAATTTCTCTAGCCATCAGCCGTCGGTCTCTAACTCCCACTTTTGTGGGTCTGCCGGGTCGGAGCACATTCCGACAGTCACCTCTCATCTTCCACTTGCCAATCACGTAGGCCACTGTCGATTTTGGGTACTTCAACTCGCTGGATATGTCACGTATGGATCGGCCATTTCTGTGATACCTGACAATTACACCTTTCTCGAAATCAGAGAGCTCGGAACTGCGTGGCATGTTGCATGCGACTGGTTGCATTGTTGTTTCCCACACGATATTGAACGGCGGCGGCCGTGACGTGTGTCAGGACCGCTGATATCGTCGATTGCAGGGGTGTCCAAAATTCTTTTACAAGAGATGAAGATTTATCGATTGATGGAGAATAGCTGGAGATAACCAATACCTACATTTATCTTGGACAGCAGATATCAAGTGAGGGTCACATTGATGAAGAAATTAATCGGCGTACAAAACTTGCCTGGAGAGCTTTTGGAAGAAACAGCATAATTTTTCAAGAGCAATATGCCATTATGTCTTAAAAGAAAAGTGTTTGATCAATGCATCCTTCCAGTGTTTACGTATGGTGCAGTGACGTGGACCTTAACTAAAAGAGACATACAAAGGCTGCAGACAACTCAAAGAAGCATGGAGAGGTGCATGCTTGGTATAACCAGGATAGATAAGAAGAGGAACTCATGGATGCGAAAAATGATAAGAGTGGAAGACATCATGATCAGAGTTAAATCCCTGAAATGGCAATGGGCTGGACATACTGCCAGAAGAACAGACCATCGATGGACAGCCGAAATTTTAGATTGGATTCCAATAGACAGGAAAAGACCCAAAAGAAGACCACATAGGAGATGGGTGGATGAAATTCGAAAGTATGCGGGAGTGACATGGAGGAGACTTGGGGAGACCTTCGTCCAGCAGTGGAATGATAATGGTTGACAATGATGATGATATATATGTATAGCTATTCCATGTCAAGTGATCCAATTTTTAATGAAATTTTTACCTCATGTCTTCCAATTTTCATAAAATTTTGTACAGTTGTTGAATGATCAAAACTTTAGTTTAAATCTAAAATTTTTATTTTTTATTTCATCCTGTTTTTGAGTTATGAGGGTTTAAAAAAAAAATGACAATTTTGGCCTTTCTGGACTACACAAAAACCTTAAAAGCTCAGCCCAGAATTAAGATATTTCAAAACTAAAAATACCACTCTGTTCAGAAATTCGTGGGCTTTATTTAATATGATATGCCACATGATGGACTTATTTTAAATTTTAAAACTAAGTTACAAATTTTAAAATTTTAAAAAGTGATTAAAAATATGAGTAAAAAATTTCAAAAAATTTGTATTGATTAGATCATATTTCTAAAAGCTTTCTGCAAAATTTCATCATGGGATCTCAATGGGATCAGATTTTTAAAAAATATTTTGTACATGTCTGCCTTATTGGGTTATGTTCAGGATAAATTGGTCTTATTAGAGTGAAATAAAACAAAATAAACAAGACTTCAAACCATAATATCAGTTATTTCAGGAATTTCTTTAAAAAGTTATTCAATTAAAAGGTATCTGAAAAGCTATCAGGCCTTTCTTAAAAAAATAATTTCTATAGTGGAGTGACAGCTTGCTGTTGCATGATAGAACCAGTTTTATCTTCTTTGAACCAGCACTAACTGGCTCTGAATTGTATGGAGAAGCTGTTGCTTTTTGTACAGGGCTCAGTGATGAGTTGAGACTCAATCTTTCCTTAGGTCTTGTGTTGATCTGTTGGGTGTCTTTGTGCTCCAGCTGTTTTATTGACATTTTGGTGGGAATACACAAGTCAACTAGATTTACTAAATTTTATGGTGAATCTGAGGTGTACTATATATTTTCACTAGACTATGGCTGCAACAGAAAAAAAAATGTCTAATTTAATATATTGCTGTAATCCTTTTAATAAAATCGGTCACAAGACTATTAAAAATGTAAGGCCTGTTCGGAATTGGATGTGCGAAATGCAGCCAGAGATTAATCGTGGCATGAAGATATGTGAAAGTTGCAGAAAGCAGTTGCCAAAGGAGAAGAAAGACTGAGAAATAATGGAGGAGGAGGATAATGAGTCAAGACAGCCAGATGTTGAAGCTGAAGTACTGTTTTTAGAATCAAATATGGCAATTGAATATTTGAAGAAGTCTTTGTCCTGTATTGAAGAATCACCAATTGCAAAGAAGCGGGTAATACGTGAACCACGATACTGCAAAAGAAAACTAGAGAATGCAAAGAAGAGTCTTGTTGCTGCATTTGTCAAAGACAAAAGCCTAGAAAACTCAGATATATCTAGTGAAGAATTTGACACAGATTCAGAGATAATCATACAGCTTAAAGAAAGGTTCAGACAAACACAGATGAGAAGTGAAAAATTTCTTATTTTGACTGTTCTTCCCAAAAGCTGGTCTTGTAAAAGAATTAAAAAGAAATTCTCAGTAAGTGACCGAATGGCAAAGAAAGCAAAAAGCCTTAGTTAAGGAAAAAGGAATTTTGTCTACACCAGATCCAAAAATAGGCAAAATGTTAGATGTTGAAGTTCAAGACACAGTCAAAACCTTTTATAATAGCGATGAGGTAAGCCGAATAATGCCTGGAAAAAGAGGACTGTGTGACTGTTAAAACAGAAGATGAAACATCTATACGTCTGCAAAAAACTTATTTTAGGAAACCTTAAAGAAATATACCAACGGTTTAAAACTCTGCATCCCACAGTTAAAATTGGCTTTTCAAAATTTGCAGAACTTCGACCAAAGAATTGTATGTGGTACTCATTGTGTATGTACCTACCACCAGAATGTTAAGTTGATGATAATTGGCGGAAAATTGGAAGACATAACTCTGAACGGTGGATCTAAGATTAATGACTATAAAACATGCATTGATAAAATAATGTGCCAAGTTCCTACTCCTCAGTGTCATTTGGGTAGCTGTAAGAGTTGTCCAGGAATAGAAACCTTAAAGGAACAGCTTATGAACAGTATGGAAGAAGAGATGATAGAAAGCATTACCTACAAACTGTGGGTTTCGGTTGATAGGTGTACATTCGAGACATTAACAAAGCCTGCAGAAGAATTTATTGAAAATTTGTGTGAACAGCTGGTATTGTTAAAAGCCCACTCTTTCATTACACATCAACAAGCAGCATACTAATCACACCTGAAATTGAACATTCAGGAGAATCAGGCCTTGATAACATTGGACTTTTCAGAGAACTACTCTTTTGTCCTCCAAGATGAAGCCCAGTCATTCCACTGGAACAACAACCAGGCAACAATTCATCCATTTGCTGTATATTATAGTCAAAGAGGGGAGATTAAGTTCAAAAGCTTTGTTGTGATTTCCGAATGCTTAACACACAATACTACAGCTGTTCATACATTTCAGAATAAGCTGATCTCATTCCTCAAGGAAAATGTTATTCGGTCCTTGGAAAAAAATTTTTATTTTTCTGATGGATCAAGTGCACAATACAAAAATAAGAAAAAATTCTCAAACCTGTGTTACCATAAAGAAGATTTTGGTATTTATGCAGAGTGGCACTTCTATGCAACAGCCCATGGAAAAGGAGTATGCGATGGTTTGGGAGGGGCAGTCAAGCGCCTTGCAGCCAAGGCAAGGTTACAGAGACCCTACACAGACCAAATTATGACACTGCTGGAACTCTCACTGGTGCCATGATAACATCCCTTCCATCCAGTTCTTATTTTCAATAAATGAGGATTACAGAAAAGAAGAAATGACCCTAAGACGACGCTTTGAAAGAGTGAAAGTGATCAAGTGAACACAAGGATTTCGCTGCTTTATTCCATCTACAACCAGTCCAACAGAAATTGTGACCAAGGTGTACTCCTTTAGCAATGAGAGTCAGAAATTTGACATTGAAGGAGGTACAAAATCTCTGGATATGGTTGAGATAACTGGATATGTAACACGTGAATACAAAAAAAAAAAAAAAAAAAAAATATGGTGGTTGACCTATGTGCTGTTGGTGGACTATGAAAGTGAAGAAGCAACTTTGAGCTTCTTACACCCGCCAGGCCCAGCATCATCATTTGCTTACCCATCTAGTCAGGATGTACTTAAAGTAGAGCAAGCACAAGTTCTAACAAGGGTCGGACCAAGGACTGCAACTGGTCGCACTTAACACTTTGACAAAAAATGAAATGTCGTGTGCAACAGATGCTCTTGAAAAAAAGCATCTGGATAAGTATAAATAATTGAATACAAGTTTTCAGACCCATTTGATGTGTAAGTTATTCTTTTTCTAATTTTGTTTGATATCTATTTTGTGATAATGTTCGTGATGTGAAGTACAAACAAGAATTTTTTTAATACTTAAAGGTGTGACAAATTTTTTGATTTTCCTCACAAAATAAACCTGATGAGGTAGTAAGAATTCTGAATAATTTCCCCAATGCCCTATTCTGTTGCGATATAAATAAATATCAAGACACTGCAGGGAGAAGTGCCCGTTAATACAATTACAATTAGACTCATTAGGAACAATGTGCTATTTTTTAAAGTATGATCCCATTGAGATCCCAAGATCAAATTTTGCAGAAAGCTTATAGAAATATGAAATAATAAATACAAATTTTTTGAAATTTTTTACTCATATTATTTTTTTAATCACTTTTTAAAATTTTAAATTTTGTAACTTAATTATAAAATTTAAAATAAGTCCATCACGTGGCATATCATATTAAAGCCCATGAATTTCTGAAGAGAGTGGCATTTTTAGTTTTGAAATATCTCAATTCTGGGCTGAGCTTTTCAAGTTTTTGTGGAGTCCAGAAAGGTCGAAATTGTCAATTTTTTTAAATTTCAAACCCTCATAACTCCAAAACCGGATAAGATAAAAAATAAATAAATATATATATATATATATATTTCTGGGACCTTCTCTTATACTACTGTTAGAAAACTGAAAATGAAAGCAATAAGTCATTGGATCACTTGAAATGGAATGACGCTATAGGTAAAAAGTTTCATTGAATTATTATTTTAATGTCCTAATTGCTTACTCTGTGTTTCATTGAAATTTCATAAGCATGTGTTATATTTTGCAGGAAAAAAAGTGGGCAATGAAACGACAATTTTGTGTTTAGTATTTTTGCAATAAAAATATTAATTTGTTTTAAAGGTACAATTGCCTTTTTGCCTGATGTGGGGAAAAAAAAAAAAAAAAAAAAAGACATTTTTCAGTAAGTTAACTTTTTTCCTTAGGGTTTGTTTTTCTTTTCCAGATGCATCATCCGATACAGATGAAACCTGCTGACAGTGAAAACCGAAATGGTGTGTAAAAAACTTTGAATATTTGTTTCAACTTGGATGCTGAGTTACTAGACTTAATTCTCTCATCATGACTATGTCTTCTTATTTAACTTATTAAATTGTAAAATATGTTCAGTAGGTGAAAGAGAGGGATGGATTAATTAGTTTACTGATAGTGTATTGAATATCATTGGTTCTTCCTGATGAATTATATTTGTGTTACTTTTTTTAATTTTGTTTGTAAATTTGCAGAGGTTTGTCATTCAGCTATATTTAATTGTAAGTTATTTTGTGATTTGTTTTTGACGAGGTTGTTCAAGTCTGTAGTGCACACATATATGTGCAATCGCATTTGCAAAAGCAAACATGCATTTTATTTCATTTTTGGTATGGCAAAAAAAACAAAACAAGAAAAAAACAAATGAATTATTTTTGAAGGAGTTTCAGGTAGCATTAGAAAGAATTATATGTGGACATGGATATCCTAATCACTGTCATTATATGAGGTTAAAATAGTGAGCATAGCTCCCCACAGTTAGAGCAATGCCATCTTCCAAATATGCTTCCATTGTGAATATTGCTTGTTTTATGTCTTTGCGCATATTGCACAGGGCCAAACTGAAAGCAGCCAAGCTTTAATGTAATTTGTGAGATCAAGATGTGTAAAATAAATGTGGCATGTTTTAAAAGTTCTAATTTCATATGTTTCCACTCTACATTTCAGTGTGTACAGGTCAGCAGTATTTGAATGAAGGGTGTCATACTCACTGTTCTAGCAAAAATTTCACTCTACATGTAACCTACTCCTTTAATTTTTTTTATTCTTTTTTTTAACTTCAACAGTAACACTATGGCTACTTCGGACCTTCGTGCCATAAATACCTGCCACTCACTCTTGATTTCATTGCTTACCTGTTGTTTGTGTTTTACAGTTCCACCTACTAAGTAACCCTGCTTCTGCAATATTTGTCAAGATAAAATTTATAAGACGAAGAGGCTAAGTAATCTTGGATGTGTGCTTTGACAACATATGCATTTGAAATGATCTGTTTATGGTGTAGGAACTTGAGTATTTTAGATACTGATTTTGTAAACATCTTAACCATAAATTCTGTTTGCAGTAAGTTACTTGCATACATACATGTATATCACAAAGCTGTTCTGTGATATTCAGAGGTTTGCTCCTCACAGAAAGAACTTACTGTTTCTGTATCAAACGTCTCCATTTACAGTGATCTCGACACAGCTTGAGCTTCATTGACATTCATCACACATCGCACACAAGACCTTTTGTACTTCATACTCATTATCTTTTTCTCATGCAGACATTCCTGAATCTGGTGGTCTTCCCGTGATTTCTTTGGTCTTCCTCTACCTTTCTTTCCTTCCTTCCTTCCAGATGGGCTGAATAAATTCTTTTAGTAAGCATCTCATCACTCATTCTTTCAACATGGCCAAACCACCTAAGAATATTAGTCTCCACCTTACTAACATTTTGCAACACATCTTCATTCCTCACATGATCAGAGAGTGTCTTACCACAAACCCCTGTGAAGATGAAGTAACGCATCTCCCCAGCATACAAGCGACTTGCAACAGTTCATTAAAATCATGGGGGGGGGGATAAATTAACAACAACAAAAAAAAAAAAAAAAAACAGTGTATCACAGCTGAAATTTAAAACACTCTGGTTCATGAGTTCAGTAACATTCGTTTGTCTAGTATGCACACCAGTCCTGTTTTTAAATTAAGGCAATAAGGTTTAAGGTGTTTGCAGGTTCATAAATGCAGAGTTACCTGGTAAACACATCCATTGTGTTTGAAAATTAGAGTAATGATGTTCAATGTTGTTTGCAAACAATTCATTAACACAACATTATCGCAAGCAACAATCTTGTTTGCAAATAATTCACTAACACAACATTGTCGCAAGCAGCAGTTATTTTTGCAAGCCTCTTAACCCTTTAACTACCAAGGCCCTGAAATCTTGTCTCTCTCAGAATACCATAGCACCTGAAACTGTTGCTCCTTTCAGAATTTATCCCCTCTCCTTTAAAAGTTAGCAAAAGTATTAGTGGTGGGTCACCCCATGAAACTTCCGATCTGTAGTCTTGATGTGCATTGACCTTCAGACGTTTCCATGGTAGGGGGCCAATCACTGCATTCCTCCATTGAGAAGGCATGTGATGATATGAGAGTGAATAATATCACCCCTGGAGATACCAATGCCTGCTTTACTTATTTGTTTAGTGACAATAATTGTTACTGAGGGTGATTTCTGTTAATCCTGTAGTGGCAGTTCAAATTCAAAGAACAGGTAGGGGTAGGAAATCATACTCACTTTATACGGGTGTCTTCGTGCAGTCGTGGTATTTTGGATATAAAGGCATTTTGGGCATTGTGGTCATTTAAGGGTTAATATGTGCTTTCTGTTTACAAGTTTAACTGTATATTGCTAAGATGTGCACATCATTCTTGTTTACAGGGCTTTATTTATGATTGTTTTTGTTGTTGTGTCATAGAACTGGTACTTTTACTGTTTTAACATAAAACATGACCCATGAAATTATCAGTGCTGCTTTAAGTAGTCAGTAAATATATGTAGTTTTTTTTTAAGCACATATACTGCCTCTAAGTCAGATGGTGATACAAACTTAGATCTAATTAAATCAGTACAATGAAAAGTTAAGGGTATATTATTTTATCCATTTATTACTGCTTAAAAATGGTTCACTGCATTATTACATTTTTTTTCCAGTTATTTTTTCTTTAGTTGGTTTTTGGAGGGACTTAGATTTTGCATTTCTGTTGTGCCTAAACCATATGGATTTGTGATTTGTATTATTTATTGTTGTTTACATTTTTGTTTGTTTATTTGTGTATGTTTACTTTTTTGATGGGTGAGGGGATATTAATCCTTATATTTCCACTAGTTGCCAGTACCACTAATACATTCAGCTTGCAGGTTGCCTTTACTGTCTAAGTGATTGTAATGTATCAGTGTGCTATCTTTGTATTATTCTTATATATAATTAAATGTAAATTCTCTGATGATGGCAGAAGTATATGTCCCTATATCTTATATTAAATCTATGATAGACATTTGAAGCTTGTCATTCTATCATCAATGTTTTTGCAGAAATGTCCTAAATAATTGTAGAGTTCTCATCTATGAAATCTCCCAAGAGCACTGATGATAAAATTAGTTTTTTTTTTTTTTGTTTGTTTGTTTACTTTAGAAGAGATACTAGTAATAGTGGGATTAATAATCACTCATGTTTTAAGAAAATAATGAAGTAATTTTAGGGAGACATTTTGCAAAACCAGAGAACTGTACTGGTCTCCTTTGTGGAAAATTAACCAGAAATTGGAGCACATGTTTAGGGGTTCATTGTAGGTTCTCGAGTAAATTTGTTTGGGAATTGGAATATGGTATTACCAATTATTTGAAAAGAAATTTGGTGTATTGTCAGTTTTAAGGGTATTGTCAGGTTAAAAGTGGCTGGGCATACATACCACAGGAATATTACACAATTACCCTACTGGATGATGTAATGACATTGCATTGAGCACTGTATCCGCACTTCTGCAAAGTCCATGGTTTGTACGCTCCTTGAAAACCTTGAAAAGTTTTTGAAAAAAAAAAGGCCATTTTCCAAGTCCTTGAAAGTACTTGAAAAAAGTTTTAAGACTGTAAATAGTACTTGAACAATTTTGTTTTGTTTTTTAAGTAATGACATGAAAGAGCATGTGTAAAATAATTGTGCTAAAAAGTTGTACAGCAGATTTCTGTATAGTTCCGATAAAAACACCAAGCTGATCAAATGAAGCAGAACGTGCGTTCAACTCAGGGGAGCGTATGGACAGCTGGTACCTTGGCTATGAGATCGCTTTAGAGTAAAATGCCGGCCATCGGAGTAAAATAAGTGGAATGATATATTCACGAATCGTGATGGGCTTCTGTTGACGGGGGTTAGGAGCGTGTTCTTGCTGGAAGGTGAATACGAAAATTAGTACCATTTCAAAGTACACTGGCGGAAAGTGAAAAAGAACACCAAGAAGGAATTGGCGGAAGATCGTGAAATTTATATATGTTAACGGGGCCGAGTTTATGTAGGTGTGATGTTAATTTCGGGACCAACCGGTGAGCGCTTACGCCACAGCACGGCATAATAGGCAAATTATCGTCGGTGGTATTTAAGGAGTACGGCGAAGTGAATGTAATCAGTCGTCGGCGTATGGACACGTGCGAAGACCCTGAAAAAGCTGCAATGCCTGGACATGGAAGACGTGTACGATTTCAGCACTCATCGGACTTTGAGCGAGGTCATCTAGTCGGAATCGCGAGGCCGGGTGGTCGTATCGTCGTATTGCGGAGCGAATTGGACGGGAAGTATCGGTGCTGATACGATGGTGGCATAGATGGTCCGAGGAACATTCCCACACGAAAAGACGTGGAACCAGGAGTCACAGATGGACTATGAGCGGACCGATTGATGCATAAGAAGAGCGGCATTGTCAAGCAGAACATCCACTGCGACGCAAATCCGAACTGCCATTGCACCTGAGGTGACTGTGCGAACAATCCGCAACCGTCTACTGGATGCAGGACTACGTGCACGTGTGCCTCTGGCATGTGTACCTCTAACTCCAGCCCACCGTCAGGAACGGCTGCAGTGGTGTCGCCAACGGCTGCACTGGAGAAAGCACTGGCGATCTGTCGTGTTCAGCGATGAAAGCAGAATCTGCTTGGGAGCCTCCGATGGGCGAATGCGTGTTCGTAGACGCACAGGGGAGCGTCTCTACCCTTTTGCATCCGCCAGCGACACACAGGGCTTACACCTGTGGTGTGGGGAGCGATCAGCTATCACTCCCGTACACAACTAGTGTTTGTACCGGGTACGTTAAACAGCACCTCTTACATCAACATCATCATTCAGCCCGTTGTTGTGCCATTTGTAAGGTCGGTCCATCGTGGTGTTTTCCAACAAGAAAACGCACGCCCACACAGGACACGTGCAACGCAACATGCACTTCAGGGTGTAAGACAACTTCCATGGCCTGCACGTTCACTGGATTTGTCCCCCATTGAGCATGTATGAGATTTTATGGGACGACTTATCCGGTCTCCATGGCCAGCCACGACCATCCCTGATTTACGCGTCCAGGTTGAGGATGCTGGGAACTCAATACCCCAAACTTACATCCAACATCTGTACAACAGACACCATGCCAGAATTGCACAGTGTGACGCAGTTCATGGCGGTTCAACCTCGTACTAACCACGTTACATGGAAATGTTATTTTTCAGTTTACCAGCAAATACAGCTGTATTTTGCCATAATGTTTTGATCACGTTATCCTCTGTATTCCGTTATTATGCTGTATAAATTTCGTTGGTATCAGGCATCTCCTTCTTGGTGTTCTTTTTTCACTTTCTGGCAGTGTATTTCACAAAATAAAATGATATTGGAAAACACTGAAACAGAGGGGCAATTCAAAGTTTATAAAATAAACCAACAGGGGGTAACAGGCAGGTCATTGAAGGTGTGCCCATCCCAGCTAAGTTTAATGGTTTGAACTTGCTGAAATACCTACCTGCTGACTGACCGATAGCACACACATATGATTTCATTTTAAGAAGTCCTTGAAAAGTGCTTGAATTTATTTTGCTCCGAAGAGTTTGAACCTTGAAGTCCTGTTTGTAAAATTCTGCTTGCTGTAGATAGCAGGGGAGTACTGTGGCCTAGATTTTGTACAATCTTCTTTACATAAGAATTTTCTGAAAGTTTAAATACATGCTCAGGAGTTAAGCACGATGCCTCTACATTTAGCTCAAATACTTGCATGAATTAAATGTGATGCCTTCTAATTTTGAGTGGAAAATTCTTTTTCATCATCAAGTGGTAATGGTATTATTATCAGCACTAGTTTTCATGATTTTTAAGCTTTTTGTAGTTGCTCAGTTTTGTCGCTAAGTGTAATAGGTATATGTTTTTTGTTTTGTTTTTTGTGGTTGTTTTGTTTTATTTTTGGCACTGTATCTCTGCATTAAGATGGATGAAAAAATTTGGTTTGCAATGGTAGCAGGTGGTACCCTGACCAAAATTAGCAGTGTACTTCACAGAGGTTCATGGCAGAAATTTCTCACTGTATAAGGCATAAAGTGCATTTGCCTAAAGTGTGATATCTCTGCCTGTGTTTGTTGAATTGGAAATAAGTTTTTCATTAGAGAGGTGTGATGTAACTGTTGGAAGTATTCTTCGTGCAATTTGTCAACTTTTTGTCAAATTCATAATTTTCTGCTTGGTGGCACGCATGTGCATTCATTTTGCCTAATATCGCTGATATGAGAGTACAATTAAAAATTTTTTTCATCACATCTTACATGATGAAATGACCAAGTTCATATACATGGTATCCAGAAAATCAGTCATTTAAAAAAAAAATTATAAAACTTTTTATTACACGTTTTAAAATGCTGTGAAAACCTTTTAACATATTTAGGTTGAGACTTATCAAAAGCAATGCTCATTTCATTGGAAAAGACAGTGTTATCCTTCTTGTTAAAAGATTTGCTTTGCATTAAATTTTACTCGGTAGTATTTTGTGTGTAAGTGCAGAAAAATGGAAAATGGGTTAACTGATCATTTGAATCATTGTTATATTTGTTAGTCCGAACTTTCTTTATATTGGATAAAAAAAAAAAAAAAAAAAAAAAAAGTAGGATACAATGCTGATGTGCCACTTACTGAATTGGTAAACATTCCTGTACTCTATAATGTTCAAAAAAAAAAAAAAAAAAGAATTAAAATTTGGTATTTTGTAGTAAGAGAGGTTGCTTGTAAATCAAATGAAAATATTATCTTCTTAGTGAAGACTATATTTTCTTCTGTTATAAAACTCCAAATATTTGTCAGAAGTAGCAAATGTTTAAGAGGAGGGGGGGGGGTAAGACATCTTTCTGGCTGTTATGTTTTTGGTTGTACCATAGATTTACTGTGGGCAAATAATATTTTGGTAGAAAATGGTGCTGAGTATACTGTCTTAAAAAATCAGATAACTAGTAAATCTCATTTAACTCTTGCATTATCAAATATTTTTTTCTCTTTTACTTCAGTGCTGCATATTAATTTGTAGATCTCTACTTTCCTTTTTATGGATTCTCTGTAAAAGCATTTTATTTGAGTAGCTGTTGATTTTAGATTTGTCTTCCATAGAGTTTTTATGGGATTTAGTGGTCATATACTTCTGTGCTCACAGTATCTAAGTACATATTATTATTTTGTATTATAATTATAAAGTCTATGTTTAAAGCTTGTACTTTTTTTTAAACGTGTGTTTACAGATGTAGAAGGTAGGAATATGCAGCAATTTTTGTTATTAAAACCCTTAATTTTTTTCTTATCGTAGACTTTGAAAAGGCAAATGACCAAGTTTCCAGGGGTAAGTTCATAGTATTATGAAGCTGTTGGGTGCCAGGTAAATTACCATTGAAATCAGTTGAAAGCCTATGTTCTAAAAGTTTGGCAACAGCCAGGATTAATGGTGGTACTGGTAGTTAGTTTATAGTTTGAAATTTTTGGAGTGCATTAAGGAGAGTTGCTCCCCTGCTCCTCCAGGTTTTTGCATTACAAGTGCTTTGAAGTATGTTTCTTTGAAACAAACATGGAATGAAAAAAATTCCCCAAATAGTGAAATGCTGTTCTTTTGCTGAAGAAATGTCCCTCCACTCGTCTGTTGAATAATTGATACTGATGCTCAGTGCTGTGGTGCAGTTGTGATATTCATTGCATTATTTATTGCATGGTAGAGCAACAAGGCACACAGATTCCAGCATCCCATGATTTTATAAAATGCTGAAAATAAGGTGTTCATTTTTTAAAATTTTGTACCACAGTACTCAGTGTAATAAAAATTTGGATCTTATTTGTACTTCTGATGCTTTTTTTTTTTATTGACTTAAGCCATTGTATTTGTCAGTTTTAGGTATTTTGAGTAATAAATATATGTAATATTTTGTGCACTGAAAAATGGTGAAATTGCAGCTTCAGGAAGGATTTACTTGCCATCTCAGTGCAGCACATAAAATTTTGTTTCTTCCATTTGCAGTCAAGTTGCAGAAAGCATGGAAGGAAAACAAAAATGCAAGGCAAATCTTTTGGGCATAAGCATTGATTGTGATACTGAAACTAATTCTGCATATGAGTTGAAGCAGTATAATTTTGTAGGCCATTTTAAATTTTTGCTACGATGTATTTTTAGTTTGTTTCTTGTTTGCACTAGAAGCACACAAAGAGCAAGGAAGTAGCTAGCTAGATTTAATCACAGTGGGGGTACCATCATTATAGTGCAGCTGTTATAGAGGTGCTCTGTCTCTGTTTCAATTTAGATGTATTGTTTGGCATTCTGCTCTCATCAAGTTATTGTGTCATACAGCTTGAACTCACCCATTGAATTAGGGAGCCTCTGGAAGAGGGGGGGGGTGCGGGGCATGGAGATATGTTATATGAAGCATAATGCAGAGTTTAAGAACTCCTTAAATGAACATATTTTTCTCCTTTAATTTTGGCTCCTTTTCATTATTATACTTTGGAATTTTTTCAATGTCTCCCGTTGCTCATTTGAAGTCAACTATTCTTTTTTCTTTTCTTCAAAGTTTGCAATTTTCTTTGGTCTGCTGGAAGCTACTTTGAATTATCTTTTCCAGTTGACACGCACTCACTCCTCTTCTGATGGGATGAACGACAGGCTTAACTGAATAAACTTCATTACATGCCTTGGCATTGTTTTGGAGAAGTTCCAGAAATGCCAAGTGCTGTGAATTATTTCGTAGTTACTGTAGAGTATGGGAAACTAAATATACTATGGAAATCAAAAATCTCTGTGAAATGATGTTAAACACCTGTGTAAAGTTTTTCATGTTTTGTTTTAAAGTTTCTAACATATATTAAATATCTTTGGGATTGTTTATTGGATGTTTTTAACATCGTGACACTTCTTTGCTATTTTTTGAACATCTTCGTGCCACCCACTGGCCAAAAAGTTTGGAACCACTGGAAATGATTGTTCTGCTAGGCATGAGAACATTCTGGGATTTTTGAATTTTTGTAACCAAGCTGCATTCCACTACCACCTCCCTCACCCCTTGATTTCTTTTCCTGATTTTCTTTTAACATTTCATTCTTATTTTTTCTGATCATATTCCTCGTTTTCAACATTGGTAAAAGTGACTTTTTTTTTTCTAATGAAATGCATGATTTCCTGTTTCTAGTAGTCTCTTCTTCAAAACTAATCAGTAAAGCAAGCATTTTTGACCCTATTCCTCTTTTAAAAGCCAAATTAAATTTCAAAATTGGTGCTTAATCTGTTTGGGATGACATCTGAGTCATTTCCGTGACCAATGAAACTGTTTTCACGGCAGAGTAAACAATGCAGTTCTAATTTTTTATATTTAATTTTTCTTAAAGCATGTTTTTTAATTTGTTAGTCACTTCTTGCTTGTACGAGCAAAACAAACGTTTTTGTTTGTTTGTCTGTTTAAAGCAAAATTAATGTTAGAAAATGTTACTGCATGCACCACTGCATAGAGAAAATGACTTTACAGGGAATGAAAGATGGCGGCGGGAAGTTGAAGTTCCGATTTTTAACTTCAATTTTTTCGTTGACTTTCTTTTGTCTGTTGATATTGCAAGACGGGCTTCTTTTGTCACCAGCTTTCTGAGTTGATCTGATCTCCAAAGACTGCCCAAATAATCTGAAGTGCAAAATTTGACTTCAAAAATGCAATTTTTGAAGATTTCTAGCATATTGAAGAAAAATTTGATGCAGAAAAATGCGTAAAGTTAAATCGTACAGGTACCAGTGTCTATTCATTGTGTAGCTAGTTAATTCGTGTGTGTATATATATAAATAATATGCATTATGACACAGGTCAGAGTTGTAGGGTTTTTTGTTTCACCTCATGATTACACCAAAGCATTTCAATAACTCATCCATTGGTTTGCAAAGCAGTTGTTTCACTTCTCACCGCTACTGGTTGGCCATTGTTCACTGAGTGGGTCAGTTAATGTCACTGACATTGTGCTCAACATAAGAAGCGGTAGATAATGTTAAAGGGCATATACATTTTTCTCTACAAGAACATAGTTTTCTGGATTGTAGTTGCATGCATATATATGCCAAAAAATGTTTAAAAAATATTTAAAAGATGGATTTGTCTTATGTGAAAGTTAGTTAAATAGATAAACAAAAAAGGGGGCATTTTTGCCCCAGTTTACAGTAAAAAAAACAACAACAAAAAAAAAAAAAACCATTCCTCTACAGAGTTTACGGGACGGTGTAACAATCCAGTTATTTCTAAAATTTTCAAATTTATTAACTCATCGCATCCTCAACCAACCAGTCCTTTGGAAATGATTTGATTGTCATAAATGGGGGTGATTTGCATGTGGGATGCGATTCCACTAAAAAAATAAAATAAAATAAAATAAAAAAATGCAGCATCACGATATTTACTACAATACAAAATTTGATTTGGCGTAAGATCCACATGATGATGAAACAGCCATATCTGACTAATGTTTGTATTGATGCTTCAGAAGTATTTCTACAAAATTTTGTAGAAACCTAAACTCTGTAGAACACAAAACTCTATAAAACTGTGTAGAAACCCCAATAATAAACCAGACTTTAAAGATTTTGTAAAATGAGTAACTGTCTAAATTCATGTAATTTTTTTTCAGCAAATGCCTTGCATGAGGATTGACTTGTATGTGAAGTCCACCTTGTAGTTGCTGAACTAGGAGTCCACCTTGTAGTTGCTGAACTAGGAGTCCACCTTGTAGTTGCTGAACTAGGAGTCCACCTTTTAGTTGCTGAACTGGGAGTCCACCTTTTAGTTGCTGAACTGGGAGTCCACCTTGTAGTTGCTGAACTAGGAGTCCACCTTTTAGTTGCTGAACTGGGAGTCCATTATATGTGAATAGGCATATATATATATATGGATGCATATTTATATGTATTCATATATAAGCATCAGTGGTGGTTACGAAAAAGCCTTTTTGTTCCTGTGAAACCATCAGCAGTTATGTGTTTGAAATTCTGTGGTATTGAAGATGCATAAATTAGCATTATTAATAACATCTATGAAAGTGCAAGTGCTTCACTGTTTGAAGATACAGCACCAATAAAAATTGGAAGGTGGCGCGGTGGTCTAAGTGATGGCCTCTGATCATTCGTCCGAGATGGGTCCGGGTTCGAATCCCGGTGAGGCATGGATGTTGTGTTTGTCTTATGGCACTGGCTCTCTCCCCTCCCTGGAACCAGTGACCCTAAATTAGGGACTGGCGACTGCTTATAGCCCAATGAGTTGCTCGCAGTGGTCGTTAAACCTCAAAAAAAAAAAAAAAATTAAAAAAAAAATAAGATGGAAAGGGAGTTAGACAAGGTGATATCATATATCCCAAACTCTTCAATGCCACGTTGCAAAATGTCTTTTAATCATTGAACTGGGAAAACAAGGGGATAAAGATTAATAGGGATGTAATTTAACTCACCTTCATTTTGCTGAAGACATAGTCATTTTTGCAGCTACCTCTTCAGAGCTACAGAGTATGATCTAGGAACTTGCTGATAAGAGTAAAGAAGTGTGCTTAAAAATGAACTTTCAGAAAACAAAATTGAAGTACAATGTTTTTACGAGAAATGAAGGTTTATTGATAGATGCTGGGGAAATCTAGAGGTAACCAATACCTGCATTTGTCTTGTGCAACAGATATGAATTGAGGGCCCCATTGATGAAGAAATTCATCAGCATATAAAATTTGGTTGAAAAGCATTTGGAAGAAACAGTACAATTTTCAAGAGCAATATACCATTATGTTTTAAAAGAAAAGTGTTTAATCAGTGCATCCTTCCAGTTGTTACATATGGAGCAGAGACATGGACCTTAAATAAAAAAGACATACAAGAGCTGCAGGCAACTGAAAGAACCATGGAAAGACGCATGACTGATATGAACAGGAAAGATAAGAAGGGGAACTCATGGATCAGGAAAATAACAGGAGTAGAAGATATCATGATCAGAGTAAAATCCCTGAAATGGCAATGGACTAGACATGTTGCCAGAAGAACGGACCACCAATGGACAACCGAAATTCTAGACTGGATACCAAAGAACAGAAAACCAAGTTGGAGATGGATGGATGAATGAAATTTGAAAGTATCGCAGTGTGACATGGAGGATATTGGCTCTAGACAGACCATTGTGGAAGAAACTTGGGGAGACCTTCATCTGGCAGTGGATTAATGATGGTATGCATACTACACTTTTTAATTCAGCAATTGATTTTAAGGTTTGTGCAGAATTCAAGTATCTCAGAGTAGAAGAAGAGTGATGGAACAAAATATCTGCATCTTTTTAGTCTTCGACCAAAGTCTCCCCTTTATTTTAAAAGGAGAGATAGAGCGAAAAAAAGGGACTCCTTACGTTAGTTTTAGACTTCAAAGCTAATAAATTGCAGTACCACACATTTCTATCTGCAAAATATATTTTATTTTATGACAAAATAAAATTTACTAAAAAGAAGTGATAAATTAAAAATGTCTACAGTTTACTGTGAACATTCTCTGCATTTCATCTCTTATTTTATTTGGGTTTCATATTTATCATCGGATCTTATTTGTAGATTCCAAAGTTTTTCATAAAATAATAAGTAGTAGAAAATAGTCATAAGAAATTTCTAAATAATCTATATCGTGTTCCTTTCCTTTAATTATTATTTTTTTCTGTATACTCTATATATTTCTTTTTGACGTATCTGAATGTTAACTTGTCTGCATTATATTAAAAACTAACAGTGCACTTTGTACAAATGATGTCCAAATGCCATATGCACTTCCTTAAAAACCATCATAAAAGGGTATAATACAGTGTCATGTTCTTTTTCATCAGGCCTTTTCATAGACTTGTATATCAATAAAAATAACAGTTGCTCATATCATGAATTTTTATTTTGCACTCCTAGAAACTTTTGTCCAGTAAACCTCCATATATTTGACAGGAATACTGTTTTTACTATGTCTGCTGATGAACAAAATGTTTTCTCTGTGCTATTTCATTAGGCCAATATGTGAAAATTTTATACACTTCGTGTTAATTCTTCTACCAAATCTACTGCTTGTACTTTAATATAAGACTCTTCTTTTGATAACTTCTTTGCTGACCATGAATAGGCTATGACTTTTTCTGGTTTTACACAATTCTTACCCCTTGAACAAAAGATCTAAATATTCGGGTTTAAACTGAAATTAAAGAAAAGTTGGCAGAAATGTGCATTTCATGATAGCACATTTTTTCTCATAAAAGAAAAAAAATTTGAATTTTTATGCTGTCTGTGTGTTTAAGTTGCATTTGCCAACTCTGCATGGGCATAGACAAAAATAACACAATGCATTATTATATTATTGCAGTAAAACTTTCTTTTAATGGGCACTCCTGAAGTGTGAACCCCTCCCAATAATGGCCACTCTGCAATCTCCTCAGAACAGTGTGTTATAATGGACATTCCCGCTCTGTTTTGCAAATTCTCTCATATATGTTATGGACGTTGGTGAGAATATCCCACATTAGAACCTCCCAGTTATGGCCAGGTAACAGTAGTATGTATGTCTGTATTTCTTTGTTTCTTTCTTTCTTTCTTCACCTGCATGGGGTCAGCAGTATTTCAAAGTAAAAGGCAGCAATAGGCATTGTTCTCACCCAACTGGAAAACCATCTCCTCCTCTGTTAGGGATGAACAGTCTGGAAACTTTAGGCTTGACTGCTGCTAAAAGTCACCAGCATTTTCTTTTCTTTCTTTTTTCTTCTTATTTTGTTGTTTAACACCCACCACCGTAATGGTGTTAAAACTTTTTTTCTTTTATAAGAAAAAATGTGCTATCATAAGTAGTTGCCCATCCCAAACTTGGAGCCACTGGTTCCAAGGAAGGGAGCGAGTTAGTGCCATAAGACATGTACTCCACCCATGTCTCATATGGAACTCGAACCTAGGGCCAGCTTGGAAGATTAGCCTCACCACTGGGGTGGCAGCCTTTGTTTCCTGTCAGATTGCTTATGAGTTTGCAATTGTGTATGTGATTATTTTCATCTGTGGCAAGGCTTTAACACTGTGTGAAATGCGAAAGCTTTGCTTTATTTCTATATCCAGTAACCTAAAAATAATGCCAAACTCTCTTTTACAGATAAAAGTAAATGACCTGAGTATGTCCTTAAATGAAAAGTTTTACTATATTAACTGCATTGATATAATAAAAACATGTTGAAAATTAAAATTGTAGAAGCAACTAAATATGTATATCCAAATAAAGAAAAATATACATATATATGAGGGGCATTTGATAAGCTCTGTGCATGACCTCGAGAGTAGTGGTTGGTGGCAGATGCAAGTATTGCAAACAATTGCATCATCCTTCAGTTATGTAGCAGCCATGCGATGGTGTCACAGTGCATTGAATACTATATGGTGACAATGAATGAGGTACAGATAAAATTGCGGAACAGAGTGGTTATTGAATTTTTGACAAAGGAAGATGAAATGCCACTCAGTATTCATGAACTGATGATCTGTGCATATGTTGATGATGCACCTCTATATTCCATAGTCAAAAGCTCGGTTGCTGTCTTTAAATGGGGAAGAGACTCATTGGAAGATGACCTTCGTGAGGCACGCTCAGTGGAGGTGAAGTGTGCCAGAAAGGGGAGGACCTGGTGATGTCAAACTGGCAGATTATCTTCTTCATACAGATTGCTAATGAACTGAAGTTAAGTACTGGCTGTGTTTGAACCATTTTTCATGGGAGGTTAGGGATGCCAGAGGTCTGTGCTTGAAGTGGGTTCCTCTAATGTTGACACCTGAGATGAAGAATGATCGTGTTGAAGCAAGTCAGGTTCAACTTGACCACATTAACTGCAGTCCAGATGACTTGTATTCCTGCATTGTGACTGGTGTTGAGACATTGTTTCACTATTTGGACCCTAATGCTAAACAGGAGAGAACATGCAGTGAAAACATCATGGATCACCACCACCAAAAAAGTTCAGAACACAACCAACTTCAGGGAAGATGCTACCATTTTTTATTTGCTGTTAATTGATTACTTGCCTCATAAAAAGACCATGAATGCTTCCTATTATGCAGTCCTATTGTGACAATTGTGTGAAGCCATCAAGAGTAAACAATGAAGAGTTAGGTGTTCTGCTTCTCCAGGACCATGACTTAATCCACACCACCTGTGTTTCTGTGCAAGCTGTGACAGAATGTAGCTTCCAATTCCTTCTCCACCTACTATTCACCTGACCTCGCCCGTAGTGACTTCTTCATCTTCAAAAATATGAAAAAAAAACAAAAACTGTGAGGTAAACGTTTTGCATATGATGACAGCATGCACTTGGTCCGCAACGATTTTAAATATGATGTGCCAGTCAGACGTTGATCAACACGAATTAAAGGGCCCAAAGCATGCCAGGAAAACATTCCCCAAACCATAACGTTGCCTCCACCAGCTCGAAGGGCTGTAGCAATGCATTTGGGATCCATACTTTCGTGCTGTTTCCGCCAAATTCTCACTCTGCCATCGGCATGGTGCAACTGAAATAGTGATTCATCGTACCACATAATTTGTTTCCAATTATAGACTGTCCAATCCTTGTGCTCCTGTGCGAACTGGAGACGTTTTCTCTTGTTAACTGCAGACAGCAAAGGTGTTCGAACAGGCCTTCGGCTGCCATATCCCATCCGATGCAGTGTACGGCAAACAGTGCGTGCAGAGATCATTTGAGGGGATCCTTAATTAAGATGGTCTGCAATTTGCTGTACTGTTGTCCTTCTGTTGTCTGTTACCAGTCTGGACACTCTCCCTTCCGCCCGAGCAGTCACTAGTCGATGACGACCACACGTTGCACGTAGAGACACAGTTTTTTGGCTGACAGTCCAGTCTTTAAACACTTTAATAACAGCTGCTCTGGAACATTTCACGAATGCGGCTGTTTTGGTGATACTTGCTCCATGGCTCCGAGCTCCTTCCATCATCCCACGTTGAAAGTCTGTCAAATCGCATTTTTTACCCATCTCATCACCCAAAAATCACTTCTACTACTGTCGCAAGCACTAAGCTTTCCCTTTTTACACTAGCCTCCCCCTCTGGCGGAACAGCGTGCAACCATAGCTCATTTGCTTAAAACTGTCGGGTGGTCATAATAAAGTGGCCACTCAGTGTATTATGTCTTTATATAACAAAACTCGCCAAAGTATGTCCTGAGGCTTTGTGTGATAGCTAAAATTAACTTCCTTATACATTGATTTCGTAAAATATGAAAGGTTCGTTGCTTCGTTGAGTAAACAAAACATAGTTTTGTAGTATTCGCATCCATAGCTGTGCTATTTGGCCAGTGAACACCCGAGGCATATAAAGCAACTCTGATACAAAGCTCTCCAGATGGCGCTGCAGGTCACGTTTTATTTCTGCAGAGACTGAACTTCCAGGGTGTGCACACCTAAAAAAGCACTACTGGTCATATGTTTCCATTTGGAATCTCGTGGAGTCATAAATACAATTCAATGTTTTGCCACGGACTGCAGTTTTCTGTCTTTCCATCACAGCGCTAATTGATGTGTTTATGAGCACAGATTTAAAAACAGAATTTAAAGTTTTGTTATCCATATAGGATGGGATAAAACAAAAATTCATTCTTTTTTTATTTTATTTAACGACCACTAAATAAAAAAAATGCTTTCGTATGTTCAAAATCAATGCGTGAATTTTTCAGCTCGGGTTACATATTTAAACGTTCGTGTTTTCCCCCCCTTAAATGCACACACCCTACCTAAATGGGCATGCAATGCCACTGGTATCCACATACTAGTTTCCTGGTAGGGAAAGGTTGTAGTCACACATACGAGCTGAAATTAAAAAAATAAAATTAAAAAGTAGGGACTTTAGTAAATTCCAGTTAATTTGTGCAGCTGTTTATTTGGGACAATTCTTAAAGAACATCCCAAATTAGCTCTTTGGGATAAAGCTTCACTTAATTGGGCCAAAGTGTTGCCCCAGTGTGTGTTCCAAATAACCAGAATCTACTATACTTGTGGATTAAAGGTACTTTTTTCTTTTTTAATTTGTGCTTTGGTAGCTACGAGTCTTGCATAAGAGCCTGAGCTTTTCTGGTTACCCAGTAGTACACCTTTAGGATAATCACATACTACAGTTTGGCTTTTAGGAAACAGACATGTGCTGCATTATTCTTTACAGTAAATTTGAAAATAACACAGTTTGCATGTATGTAATTGACAAGAACTAATGTGATTGACAATATTATCCATCACTTAATACTACTCTTTTCACATATTTCATTAACTAATTTTATTTGTGCTTAAGCAAAATATTGAAAATATTCTATAGTCAAGAAAAGTCCCACTTTCCAGAGTTTTCTGTTGTTACATGTATGTAGCATGTAAAATTAAAATAGTCTCTGAGCCTCTCATTCTAGTAAATTTTAAATATTTAAAAATCCCTTAAAACTTCCCTGATTTATTATTTACAAGTTATTTTTTTTAAATCATTTAAAAGTATTGAAATTCAATATAAACATTTGAAAAGGTTACTTGCTAAATTTTATCTAAAAATGTTTTCATGGAGAGCCACATGATCATTCATTACTATATGTTTGACACATTTATCATATTCTGATCAGTGTTCATAATGCACATGAGAGAGTCTGCAAAAGAGAGGGGAATGTCCATTATAATGCATGCTGTTCTGCTGGAATTGTAGAGTAACCATAATTGGGATGAGTCCATATTTGAGGGGTGTTCGCTAAGGGAAGTTTTACTGTAATAATATGATAATTCATTTTCTCATTTTTGTCTATACTCGTACAGTGTTGGCAAATGTAACTCAAATGCCCAGACAGCATGCTAATTCAGCCTTTCCTTTTCTTGTAAGAAAAAATGGGCTATCACGAAATGACACCCCCCCCCTTCCCCTCAAGTTTAACACATTAGACCCTGTACCCCTAGCTGTTTTAATCCACTAGGCTCTAATGCCATAAGGTAGGGTAGAATGAAGGGATTTTAGGATTTCCTGTTACCTGCCACTTTAGCACTAGAATTCGTCCGCCGAAGTGGATATCTGTGGTTTAACTTCCAAATCCATGACTAGTATTGCCCCTTTTCTGGAAGTAATTCAGCATTCAATGAAACATACTACCAGAACAATAAAAATAAAACTGTTGCCATTGGTCATTCAGACAGGAGATACCCCACACTGAAGAGACTTGTTTCAGTGTACTGCATTTATAGTTACGCTTATAATAAAGTGCTTGGATTATGTTTACCTGATTATTCCTATTGGAATTTAATATTTAATTGTTTCATTGTAAATTACTTTAATTTGCTCAATAATGATACTTATTTTCGTTATACCAATTAAATATCTAGTGATACTAATAGGTTAAAAAAAATCCTCCCGAAAGGTAACAACAACATGCAAATTATTGATGTACTTTTTCATATAGATTTCATCGATATCCTAACCCTCTCCACAAAAAATTCCTAGTTGTATGCCTGATTGTTTTCAGTATTGAAGTTACACTGAAAATTAATTAAACCAAAGCATTGTGAGTAAAAGATATGAAGTCTCCCAATAATGACCCATTGTCTTGGTCGCTGTTATCCATCCAGTTGACCTTTTATATGTTGATGTGGAATCTTGGAATGAACTCTATAGCAAGTTAAATGCTATGATCATTTGCCACATTTTGAGCTTTGAGTGAGAGTAGGAGAATTAATTGCATGCACTTTTATGCATTTGAATGGAATAGTTTAGTGGACGAGATGAAGCTGATGACTTACTTGATTTCACGTGTTTTTCTCTATAGGCCATCAAAGTTCAGCTAGACTTTGATAGCCTCAAGAGAGATTGAGAGTCATTGACTTTTATCCTTGGCAAGTGTTGTTGTGTTGGATTTACAGGTGGTTGTAAAAGTATAGACTTAAATTGAGTAGCTTTAGCATGAATTGTTTGGATTCTTTTAGTAGAAAGTATTGTTTGGTAGTTAAGTCTGTCACCTTTTGTAAGGCAGTTCTATTTGGGGTCACTTACTGCTGCCAGTAGTAAGCCTGACATGAGGCAAGCAGTTTTGTGACACCCGGAGTAGCACATGTCCTAACCATTTCTATTGCCTTAAGGCGATGCGATTCGAGATGGGCAGTGGTGTTATGTCTGGTTGGTTACAAAATCTGTGCATTTGGTTGTGGTAATCCACCACAGGCACAGTGGTAAAAGACCTCAAAATGAAAAGTGCAAAAGACTGAAAAAATTGAAGACGCAACATTGAAATGAGTTCCTACAAATCTTCGACTGCTTTAAATCGGCAGAAGTTAAGCAAGCGATAGCAGTGCAGAAACTGATCGCAATAAACAATTTTCTTAAGTGGTTTCATACATTTTTTGATCACAAGATAATAATTTTATGTTACCTGAGTGATGCCTTTTTCTATGATCCAAGCAAGTGGTATGCATTTTGTAAACATAATTGTAAGATAAACATAGCCTCTTTGAAAGTACTTCCCATGCTTTGTTCCTCACTTAAAAGTTTTGCAGCTCTAGCTCTTTCCATCTATTGCCCAAATCTGGTTCTTTCACTAACACATTGAGTTTTTGAATGATGTTCTTTTATCAGTTGACCGTACTTTGATCATTGTTGAATCACTGGATTACCATCACTAGGCTTGTTTTACCATCTATGTGGCACAGTTGGCTGAAGCGTATGCCACCTAGCAGTGTGTTGGGAGTTCAGATCTTATTGTTGACCATCCAGTTTTCAGTTTTGCAGAGTTTTTATGAATGCAATGTGAATTTGTTTATGGATCTCTAAAAAGATCTGCTCTCTGGACATATTGAGCCATTTCTGGTGATCTGTCCTTGGACTGTCGTAAACAGAGTTGGATTAGTGCGAATGGTTTTGATACTGCAATGAAGAAGGCAATGACGTACCACTTCTTTTTATTATCTCCAGGAAATTCACTATTATGACAGGAGACAGTTCATGGTGACAGTTCCCATTCTTCATGGAAGACATGGCACTCAGAGAAGAAATATTTTTTTTTGACATCTGTAGACTGCTACTGAAATGTACATAAATTTACTAGGCAATTATATCCTGCGGTATTGAAGATGCATACATTAATATTATTAATAACATCTATGAAAATGCAAGTGCAAAGATTCAGCTGTTTGAGAATACAGCACACATAAAAGTTGGAAAGGGGGTGAGACAAGGTGACACCATATCTCCCAAGCTCTGTAATGCCACATTGGAAAATGCCTTTCAATCACTGAACTGGGAAAACAAAGGGATAAAGATTAATGGAGATTATCTAACTCACCGTCGTTTTGCTGATGACATAGTCATTTTTGCAATTACCCCATCAGAGCTGCAGAGTATAATCCAGGAGCTTGCTGACAAGAGTAAAGAAGTGGGATTAAAAATGAACTTTCAGAAGACGAAAGTGATGTTCAATGCTTTTACAAGAAGTTAAGATGTATCGATTGATGGAGAAAAGCTGGAGATAACAGTTGCGTACGTTTATCTTGAACAGCAGATATCAAGTGAGGATCGCATTGATGAAGAAATTAATTGGCGTATAAAACTTGCCTGGAGAGCTTTTGGAAGAAACAGCATAATTTTCAAAAGCAATATGCCATTATGTCTTAAAAGAAAAGTGTTTGATCAATGCATCCTTCCAGTGCTTACGTATGGTGCAGAGACGTGGACCTTAACTAAAAGAGACATGTAAAGGCTGCAGACAACTCGAAGAAGCATGGAAAGGTGCATGCTTGGTGTAACCAGTAGAGATAAGAAGAGGAACTCTTGGATCAGAAAAATGACAAGAGTGGAAGACATCATGATCAAAGTAAAATCCCTGAAACGGCAATGGGCTGGACATACTGTCAGAAGAACAGACCATCGATGGACAGTCGAAATTTTAGATTGGATTCCAAGGGACAGGAAAAGACCCAGAAGAAGACCACATGAGAGATGGTTGGATGAAATTCGAAAGTATGCGGGAGTAACATGGAGGAGACTGGCACAAGACAGGCTGTTGTGGAAGAGGCTTGGAGAGACCTTTGTCCAGCAATGGATTGATAATGGTTGACAATGATGATGATGATGAAATGCTTTACAGTACTTATGTTAACAAAAGTATATGTACTTATATACAAATATGAAACACATCTGCATACAACCTACGTCCAATAAGTTCCAGGACTGACCGCATATAACTGATGTAATAATGGGATAAAAATATGTATGCCAGAAAAGAGCAGTCTTTGGCCAATCAGCTGAGAGCTGGAAACCAGTTTATACCAGTACAGACAGGCAGCAGACGGGCATAAAGGGAGTCATAGTAAACATTCTTGTTCCATTTCATTTTAGCCATGGAAGAGCTGAGAATAAACATCTGCTTTTGTTTGAAACTTGGTAAATCAGCAACCGAGGCTTACAGAATGTTAAAAGAAGCATATAGAGACACGTCATTATCCCGCAGCAGAGTTTTCGAATGATATGCACGGTTTCGTGATGAGCGGGAATCCTTTGATGATGATCTGAGCTCTGGGCGTCCCTCTTGTGTGTGAACAGCGGAAAATATCAAAGAGGTGCGGAATCAGTTAAAGAAAAATTGCCAAATTACAGTGAGACTTTTGGCTGAGTCGGTGGGGTATCAATAAATCTATCTGTCATGAGATTCTATGCGAGGATCTGCGAAAACTAAAACTTAATGCCAGGTTGGTGCCCCGCATTCTGAATGGTGATCAAAAGGAGGCACGTTCATTGATCTGTTCTGATCTGCTGGGCGCTGCAGCTGAAGATCCTGATTTTTGCTCCAGAATGATTGCAAGAGATGAAACATGGTGCCTGCAATATGATTCACAAATCAAGTGACAAAGTGCTGAATGGAGAGGTACCCACTCACCATCGACCAAGAAAGCCTGCATGCAACAATCATAGACAAATATGTTGCTGATAGCCTTTTTCAATCCCAAAGGTATAGTCCACAAAGAATTTGTACCAGTGGGTCAAACAGTAAATCAAGAATTCTACAATCAAGTCTTATGATGTTTACGCAACAGTGTTATTCACTGTCGTCCCCAGTTATGGGAATCTGGAAATTGGTTGTTGCTCCATGATAATGCAAGACCACAACCTGGCTCACTATCAAGTCAGTATGCTGCCACATGTGCTATATTCCTCTGATTTATCACCCTGTGACTTCTTCCTGTTCCCCAGGATAAAACGGGCACTAAAAGGAGAGTGTCAGGTAGACATTACATCTTTCCAAGCTTCTGGGACAACACAACTTGCTGACATCCCTAAAAGTGCCTTCCAGAATTGTTTTCAGGATCTTCAGAAATGCTGGAAACTGTTGATTCAGAAGGGCAGCATTTTGAAGGTGACTGGCATCAATTGTGAGTATGGTTTTTTTTTATATTTATTGCATCAGTGTTGGAACTATTCAAACGTAGGTTGTATATTTTACTTGTAGAAAATGAAGTGGAATAAAACTTAAAAAGGTATTTACTCATTCATACATCATACATATCGCTAAGCTGTTCTCTGAGATTCAGAGGTTAACTCCACAAAAAAATGCAAACCACCAGATGAAATTTTAACTGATTATTTACTTACTGTTGCCGTATTCAAACTTTAATCATTCATAGTTAAAAAAAAAAATATTTACTCATTCACAGTTCTAAAAGATATTTACTCATTCAAGTTTAAAAAGGTTTTTAATCATTCACCATTTAAAAAAAAAAGGTATTTTCTCATTAGCAGTTTTAGTCAGGAGTCAGTTTACACAATTTTTGTTTAGTGCTGTGTTGTATAACAATAAGATTCTTATATCGGATGCAGCACTTAATTGATTCTCATTTATTTTTGGCAATAAATGAAACTGTGTATGATAGTAAAGGATAACAAATGGCTTATTGCATGTTTTAATAAAAGTGGCAATCTTTGAATCAGGTCATCAAGGCCCCAAAACTAAAAAAAAAAGAAAGAAGAATAAAAAAAAAATCTATGAGAGAGAGAGAGAGAGAGAGAGAGAGAGAGAGAGAGAGTAGACTGTATAAGCAAAAGATGCATAAAGTATTCTCCTGGTGTAATAGTTTGGGAAACCATAGGATAAGAAGAGAAAACAACTCTTTTATTTGTGGAAGACAGCATATGACAACCCATTATGTGCTAAAAATGCTATAAAGTTCAGGGTCTTCCATTTTCAATAAATATGAATGGTGCAGAGTTTCTGCAGAATGATGCTTATCTATCTTGTATGTGTGCGCACCTATTACTAATGTTTTAGATCTTTGTGAGAGCATGTATATTTCATCAACCTTCTACCTCTTTCAAAAAAAAAAAAAAAGTTGTGCTTCGTAGTGCATGTCTTTCAACGAGTTCTACTAATACAAGTGGAAAGGTTGACTGCACAAAGATAAGGGAAAAGTATAAATTTTATTTGAAAATTTTCAGAGAATTTTATATTTCCATACTATTCACGAGGGTTTATGCTGCTGGCTTCTCACAGGATAGGTCTCTGTACGAATTCCAGGTGAGATATGCTGTGTTTGTTTCTCAGTGCCGGTTCCATTTGTTTCCTGGAGTCATTTATCCAAAATTAGGAAATCAAATGAGCTTTGTTTTCAGTTTTCAGTACTCATAAGGTTAAGCAAACTATAAAAAAGAAAAAAATATATAATCTTTTTTTATGTTGTATTACATTTATTAAAAGTAAATATTACCTAATTCTTATTCGAACTGTTCACAGGACTACAGAATGTAAGACGCTTGTGTGCATTATAAAAGACTATTATATGTATTAGAATATTTTATTCAGTTCCTCGGAAAAAAAAAAAAAAGTACAGGGAGCCCTCAATATACCGCCACCTTTGCGTAAAGCCACCCCTTGTGTCTGAATAGATGTGCTCTATATGAAATATCCCTTTTTATATATATATATATACCGCCACATACGAATTCCAGGTGAGATATGCTGTATTTGTTTTTCAGTGCTGGTTCCATTTGTTTCCTGGAGCCATTTCATTTACCCAAAATTAGGAAATGAGCTTTGTTTTCAGTTTTCATAGGGTTAATTAAACTATAAAAAAGAAAAAAATATTCTTTTTTTATGTTGTATTACATTTTTAAGAGTAAATATTAATTCTTATTCGAACTGTTCACAGGACTACAGAATGTAAAATGCTTGTGTGCGTTATAAAAGACTATTATATGTATTAGAATATTTTATTCAGTTCCTTGGAGAAAAAAAATGAGTACAGGGAGCCCTCAATATACCGCCACCTTTGCGTAAAGCCACCCCTTGTGTCTGAATAGATGTGCTCTATATAAAATATCCCTTTATATATATATATATATATATATATATATATATATATATATATATATATATCATCATCATCATTGTCAACCATTATCAATCCACTGCTGGACGAAGGTCTCCCCAAGTTTCCTCCACAACGGTCTGTCTTGTGCCAGTCTCCTCCATGTCACTCCCGCATACTTTCGAATTTCATCCACCCATCTTCCATGTGGTCTTCTTCTGGGTCTTTTCTTGTCTCTTGGAATCCAATCTAAAATTTCGGCTGTCCATCGATGGCATGTCCTTCTGGCAGTATGTCCAGCCCATTGCCATTTCAGGGATTTAACTCTGATCATGATGTCTTCCACTCTTGTCATTTTTCTGATCCAAGAGTTCCTCTTCTTATCTCTACTGGTTACACCAAGCATGCACCTTTCCATGCTTCTTCGAGTTGTCTGCAGCCTTTGTATGTCTCTTTTAGTTAAGGTCCACGTCTCTGCACCATACGTAAGCACTGGAAGGATGCATTGATCAAACACTTTTCTTTTAAGACATAATGGCATATTGCTTTTGAAAATTATGCTGTTTCTTCCAAAAGCTCTCCAGGCAAGTTTTATACGCCAATTAATTTCTTCATTAATGTGACCCTCACTTGATATCTGCTGTCCAAGATAAACGTACGTGTCTGTTATCTCCAGCTTTTCTCCATCAATCGATAATTCTTCATTTCTTGTAAAAGCATTGAACATCACTTTTGTCTTGTGAAAGTTCATTTTTAATCCCACTTCTTTACTCTTGTTAGCAAGTTCCTGAATCATACTCTGCAGCTCTGATGGGGTAGTTGCAAAAATGACTATGTCATCAGCAAAACGAAGGTGAGTTAGATAATCTCCATTAATCTTTATCCCTTTGTTTTCCCAGTTCAGTGATTGAAAGGCATTTTCCAATGTGGCATTAAAGAGCTTCGGAGATATGGTGTCACCTTGTCTCACTCCTTTTCCAATTTTTATGTGTGTTGTATTTTCAAACAGCCAAATGTTTGCACTTGCATTTTCATAGATGTTATTAATAATATTAATAACATCTTCAATACCACAGGAATTCAGAGCCATTGTAACTGCTGATGGTTTCACCGAATCAAAGGCTTTTTCATAATCGATAAAAGCCATGCACAATGGAAGTTCATATTCCCTCGCTCTTTCAATTAGTTCTCTCATTACGTGGATATGATCTATTGTGCTGTAGCCACTCTTGAATAAAGCTTGTTCTCTCTGTTGAGCCATGTCCAGTGTCACCTTCAACCGGTGTGAAAGAACTTTACTGAAGATTTTTTAAACCACTAATAGGAGGCTGATAGGTCTGTAGTTCCTGAGATCCTCAATGTCACCTTTTTTATGTAGCAAGATCATTGTAGCATTGTTCCAATCCTCAGGAATCTTCCCTTCATTAAGGCATCGAGTGAAAATTTGGGCGAGTACTGTTTCGATTTCTCCACTTGCTTCTTGTATGATGTATACAGTAATTCCATCTTCTCCTGGAGCTTTTCCCCACTTCATGTTCTTGATTGCATGTGCAACTTCTGCTGGGAGGACTGGGAGAGTACTGGTACCTTTCATGTTGTCTGGAGTACATGTATCATCCCTTTCATATAATTTGGAGTAGAAATCTTTCACTCTTGTCAAAATTTCCACTCTATTTCTTGTTACAGAACCATCTTCTTTTCTCAGTGCCATAATCTGTATTCTTCCCTTACTGAGATGTCCCTTTGCTATCTTTAGGCTTTGGTTGTTTTCAATTGCTTTCCTCACTAGTTCACAGTTGAATTTCCTTACGTCTTCAGTGATACTTTTTCGTACTGTCTTGCATAGCTCTGTATATTCCACTTTGGAAGTCACATCTTCTTTAGTTGTCCTCATCTCTCTTCTTTTTTGCATCAACATTTTGGTTTTCCTGATAATTTGTTCACATGCAACTTGTTCTTAGATCCAGCTAATTTTGTTGCTGTTTTCATAAGAGCTTTGGTTACTTTTCTGTTAACTTCAGAAATATCCACTTCTTCCGATGTTAGGCTTTCTAAAGCAGAGAATCTGTTCTTCAGTTCCAACTTGAAGGTATTATGGTGTGTTTTAAGGTTGGTTATGTCAATACATTTTGTTTGTCTTATTAGCTTGCTACGTTCGAGTTTAGTGTTGAGGTGCATCTTACATCTCGCCAATCTATGGTCACTACCTGTGTTGAACTTGTTTAGCACACTGCAGTCTTTCTTATATGACTAATTTTTTGTTACACATAATAAAATCAATTTCACTTGTCGTCCCATTTGGATGTCTTCATGCCCATTTCCTGTGTGGCTTTTCCTGAAAAAGGAGTTCAAGATGAAAAACCCTTCTGCCTCTGCAAACTCTACGAGAGTATTTCCTCCCTGGTTTATGTTGCTGTGACCGAATTTACCTACTGAAGTTTCATTCTGTTGCCGTTGCCCTATTTTTGCATTGAAATCTCCCATAATTATCTTCAAGTGCTGCTTGCCTTTATTATTTAAATGACAAATTTCCTCATAAAATTCTTCAATTTCTTCTTCAGGATGACTTGTGGTGGGTGCATAAGTTTGAATAATCTGAGCCTGGTATCTTCTCGAGAGTTGAATAACGAGTCGTGCAGCTCTGTCAGAGGAACTTTCAACTTCTACAACTTTATCCTTCAGTTTCTTGTTTATTATAAAACCAACACCACTAGTTCTGCCAGTATCAGTCCCACGATAGTAGAAGAGATGTCCACTTTTCAGTTCAATGTGATATTCTCCTTTTCTCACTTAGCTCGACAATGTCCCACTTGATCCTTTGTAGTTCCTCTTCCAATTCAAGAAGCCTTGAATCAGAAGATAGGGAGTGTCCATTATACGTAGCCAAGGTCAGCATCAGATGGCAGCCTAGTCCGGTCCTCCGGGGATTCTTAGCACCCTCTGCCTTCATGTCGCACTGGCCGCTGCCTTGGCCAGGTACATTCCAGCTGCCGGAGACTGAGGGCCAAGATTTAAGTTGTGGAGTCATTTTGGAAAGGTTTGGCCATAACTCACCACGCTGGCCAAGCGGGTTGGTGAGTGTGGGATAGCATTTCCTCTAATCCCGATGGTATAGTTATACCGCTATTGGCGGTCGTCAGAGCCCCTTTAGTGGGAACAGGATGTACCACGAGAAGGCGGGGTTGGCATTTGTCAAGGAGAGGCTGTGATGTTACGCGTCACCTGACCTTACATCCCTTATATATATATATAGGTCAGGTGATGCGTAACATCACAGCCTCTCCTTGACAAATGTCAACCCCGCCTTCTCGTGGTACATCCTGTTCCACATCCTTACATCCCTTATATATATATATATAGGTCAGGTGATGCGTAACATCACAGCCTCTCCTTGACAAATGTCAACCCCGCCTTCTCGTGGTACATCCTGTTCCCACTAAAGGGGCTCTGACGACCGCCAATAGCGGTATAACTATACCATCGGGATTAGAGGAAATGCTATCCCACACTCACCAACCCGCTTGGCCAGCGTGGTGAGTTATGGCCAAATCCCCCCAAAATGACTCCACAACTTAAATCTTGGCCCTCAGTCTCCGGCAGCTGGAATGTACCTGGCCAAGGCAGCGGCCAGTGCGACATGAAGGCAGAGGGTGCTAAGAATCCCCGGAGGACCGGACTAGGCTGCCATCTGATGCTGACCTTGGCTACATACAACGGACGCTCCCTATCTTCTGATTCAAGGCTTCTTGAATTGGAAGAGGAACTACAAAGGATCACGTGGGACATCGTCGGGCTAAGTGAGGTAAGGAGAAAAGAAGAAGATCTCATTGAACTGAAAAGTGGACATCTCTTCTACTATCGTGGGACAGATACTGGCAGAACTAGTGGTGTTGGATTTATAATAAACAAGAAACTGAAGGATAAAGTTGTAGAAGTTGAAAGTTCCTCTGACAGAGCTGCACGACTCGTTATCCAACTCTCGAGAAGATACCAGGCTCAGATTATTCAAACTTATGCACCCACCACAAGTCATCCTGAAGAAGAAATTGAAGAATTTTATGAGGAAATTCGTGATCTAAATAATAAAGGTAAGCAGCACTTGAAGATAATTATGGGAGATTTCAATGCAAAAATAGGGCAACGGCAACAGAATGAAACTTCAGTAGGTAAATTCGGTCACAGCAACAGAAACCAGCGTGGAAATACTCACGTAGAGTTTGCAGAGGCAGAAGGGTTTTTCATCTTGAACTCCTTTTTCAAGAAAAAGCCACACAGGAAATAGACATGGAGACATCCAAATGGGACGACAAGTGAAATTGATTTTATTATGGGTAACAAAAAATTCGTCATAGAAGACTGCAGTGTGCTAAACAAGTTCAACACAGGCAGTGACCATAGATTGGTGAGATGTAAGATGCACCTCAACACTAAACTCGAACGTAGCAAGCTCATAAGACAAACAAAATGTATTGACATTACCAACCTTAAAAAACACCATAATACCTTCAAATTGGAACTGAAGAACAGATTCTCTGCTTTAGAAGGCCTAACATCGGAAGAAGTGGATATTTCTGAAGTTAACAGAAAAGTAACCAAAGCTCTTATGGAAACAGCAACAAAATTAGCTGGGTCTAAGAACAAATTGCATGTGAACAAATTATCAGGAAAAACCAAAATGTTGATGCAAAAAAGAAGAGTGATGAGGACAACTAAAGAAGATGTGACTTCCAAAGTGGAATATATAGAGCTATGCAAGACAGTACGAAAAAGTATCACTGAAGACGTAAGGAAATTCAACTGTGAACTAGTAAGGAAAGCAATTGAAAACAACCAAAGCCTAAAGATAGCAAAGGGACATCTCAGTAAGGGGAAAAAACAGATTATGGCACTGAGAAAAGAAAATGGTTCTGTAACAAGAAATAGAGTGGAAATTTTGACAAGAGTGAAAGATTTCTACTCCAAATTATATGAAAGGGATGATACATGTACTCCAGACATCATGAAAGGTACCAGTACCAGGGTTCCTCCAGTCCTTCCAGCAGAAGTTGCACATGCAATCAAGAACATGAAGCGTGGAAAAGCTCCAGGAGAAGATGGAATTACTGTAGACATCATACAAGAAGCAAGTGGAGAAATCGAAACAGTACTCGCCCAAATTTTCACTCGATGCCTTAATAAAGGGAAAATTCCTGAGGATTGGAACAACGCTACAATGATCTTGCTACATAAAAAAGGTGACATTGAGGATCTCAGGAACTACAGACCTATCAGCCTCCTATCAGTGGTTTATAAAATCTTCACTAAAGTTCTTTCACACCGCTTGAAGGTGACACTGGACATGGCTCAACCGAGAGAACAAGCTGGATTCAGGAGTGGCTACAGCACAATAGATCATATCCACGTACTGAGAGAACTAATTGAAAGAGCGAGGGAATATGAACTTCCATTGTGCATGGCTTTTATCGATTATGAAAAAGCCTTTGATTCGGTGAAACCATCAGCAGTTGCAATGGCTCTGAAATCCTGCGGTATTGAAGATGCATACATTAATATTATTAATAACATCTATGAAAATGCAAGTGCAAAGATTCGGCTGTTTGAAAATGCAACACACATAAAAATTGGAAAAGGAGTGAGACAAGGTGACACCATATCTCCGAAGTTCTTTAATGCCACATTGGAAAATATCTTTCAATCACTGAACTGGGAAAACAAAGGGATAAAGATTAATGGAGATTATCTAACCCACCTTCGTTTTGCTGATGACATAGTCATTTTTGCAACTACCCCATCAGAGCTACAGAGTATGATCCAGGAACTTGCTGACAAGAGTAAAGAAGTGGGATTAAAAATGAACTTTCAGAAGACAAAAGTGATGTACAATGCTTTTACAAGAAATGAAGATTTATCGATTGATGGAGAAAAGCTGGAGATAACAGACACGTACGTTTATCTTGGACAGCAGATATCAAGTGAGGGTCACATTGGTGAAGAAATTAATCGGCGTACAAAACTTGCCTGGAGAGCTTTTGGAAGAAACAGCATAATTTTCAAGAGCAATATGCCATTATGTTTTAAAAGAAAAGTGTTTGATCAATGCATCCTTCCAGTGCTTACGTATGGTGCAGAGACGTGGACCTTAGCTAAAAGAGACATACAAAGGCTGCAGACAACTCAAAGCAGCATGGAGAGGTGCATGCTTGCTGTAACCAGGAGAGATAAGAAGAGGAACACGTGTATCCGAAAAATGACAAGAGTGGAAGACATCATGATCAGAGTTAAATCCCTGAAATGGCAATGGGCTGGACATACTGCCAGAAGAACAGACCATCGATGGACAGCCGAAATTTTAGATTGGATTCCAAGGGACAGGAAAAGACCCAGAAGAAGACCACATGGAAGATGGGTGGATGAAATTCGAAAGTATGCGGGAGTGACATGGAGGAGACTGGCACAAGACAGACCGTTGTGGAGGAAACTTGGGGAGACCTTCGTCCAGCAGTGGATTGATAATGGTTGACAATGATGATGATGATATATATATATACATATACAAGAGCAAAGTCAAAAACAAAAGACATTACCAAAAAATTTTGAAACAAAATTTTGCTGGTCCTTGATAAAGCCAAGGCTCGGCATTATGGACACTTCTGCATTCAGGTTGCTTTGATTTTATCCTCTTTTAGCTCAGACCTGTCAGTATATGAATTTTTCTATGTCTTTTAGTATGAGTTGAAAAATTGTTTTTGCTTCTATCTCTTCTTAATAGACTACACACACATATATATATATATGCAAAACATTAGGAAAGGCAGGTTCATGTCACAATATACACCAGAAGAATATTTGGTTATACACTGGGAGTAGGTGAAACGAGGACGCCGCCCCGGTGGCGCAGTGGTCTAAGCGATGGCCTCTGATCATTCGTCTGAACGGGATCCGGGTTTGAATCCCGGTGAGGCATGGATGTTGTGTTTGTCTTACGGCACTGGCTCTCTCCCTTCCCTGGAACCAGTGACCCTAAATTAGGGACGGGCGACTGCTTATAGCCCATTGAGTTGCTCACGGTGGTCATTAAACCTCAAATCAAAAAAAAAAAAGAAAAAAGAAACGAGGACAGAGTACTCCCAATGTATAACAATGTAATGATTATACACTGGAGTAATAATAATTTAAAAAAAAAAAGTAACAAAGCAAGACACTAGAAATATTAATCACTAATTCAACATTCTAGAAGAATTAAAAAATAATGGAGAAATTATTGCTTTGAAAGCTGATAAAAGCAGATCAATCGCATTATGTAAAAAAAAAAATATTTTAAGAAGGTGGAACAAGATTTATAGAAGTTACTAGCAGAGATACCCAGTGTTGCCTTGAATGACATATTCTCAAGTAACAGTGTAAATCGCACTATAACAAAAAAAAAAAATCCTACCATGATGAACAACGCTCAAGCCGGGTTCACACTGTTCCAAGGTCTGTCCGCCCTAGATACACTGGCTCTTTCCCGCTGATCCTTAAGTCTTCAATCACGTTGTTCGGTTGTCTCACTCTCTCGAAGTAATTTTACTTTCTTTGCTTTCGGCTGAACTTGCCCGATAGGTTTGCATTTCATTGGAGGTATTTCACCACACTTGATGAAAATTTTATTATAAAAATCACAATTTATAATGGCCGTTCTGAGCTATAAAAACTCGAAATAGCAAACATGCTCAATAATGCACTTCCTGCACTCTGCATTCAGCTTTCTAGAGTGTAGATATACAATCTGATCACACACAACGTGAAAGATAGTAGTTCACGATAATATACAGAATTTTTTTACTGATCTCGAAAACTAAACCGATTCTGATAATTCTTTCACCTGTGGGAAGCTTTCCGGAGGACATAGGCTATTTCGTTTATTTATTATTATTTTTTTTATTATTTTTGTAACTGTACTACCGAATGACATCGCTTTCAAATAGTTTCCAATTTCCCATGTATCATTCCACTTTGTTTACACACAACCTGATCACACACAATGCGAAAGAAAGTAGTTCACGATAATATGCAGAATTTTTTTTTACTAATCTCGAAAACTAAACCCATTCATATAATTCTTTCATCGTTGGGAAGCTTTCTTCTTTCCGGTGGACATGGGCTATTTCTTTTATCTATACTAACACCAATACTAATCTTGTATTTAAATTTTATGTATGAAGAAGACCGTCTGTTTTAACTTCAACTTAACCTTGATGCTATTTGAGAGGACCACGCCTATTGGTGGGAATCTGTAGCTTCACCCATATTTGAGACTCCTGCGCCAATTGTTGGGAGTCTAATGGAACCTAATCCTTACAAGGAAAATGCCATGGTAACATAAACAAAAAAATACTTATGACAATATGTTCCGCCGGTGCATTGTGTTTCCAAAAATCGGACTCTTCCCTGTATGCCTGAACCGCGGAAGCTTGCGAGGAGTGAGGCGTCACCTGACGACCGTTGCTCTGACACACGGAGTAATACCGCAGCAGCCAACTTGCACCCAGTCTATAGAGAGCCCTGTAAGAACATGTTTGACCCCCTTAGGGATGGAATTTCTAAATATCATCCCACCTGTATTTTAATCTGAGTGATGAAGAGTATGTATGCCAATTTTGGTGCAAATCCATCAAACCGTTTAGGAGTGTATGGAAAACAAACATACAAACTTTCACTTTTATACATATAGATATTATGTGAAGAGTCCAAAGAGAACTCAGTGGACTACACTAAAAAAACAAAAGCTTCTCAAATTTAATCAGATCATTGCAAAAAAATTATCAGCTTTTTGAAAATTACAAGAATTTCTCAAAATTACATTTAGAATTCCTCAACTATACGGTACAATCAAATTGCCCAAACCAGGTGCTTCCATATGCCCTGTGGTTGACACCAAACATTCACCACTGTCAAACCTTTCATACTATTTTCTGGACCATCTGAAAAAGCTGCTTTCCACTCCTCAGGCACTCGAAGAATTCAAAAGAAATTTTCAAAAAGTTAGAAAAGCTCCCTAATATGGAACACCCAGTTTTTGCAAGTCGTGATGTAATATCTATGTATACAAACATTAACCTTGACTTTATCGAATTTTTGGCAGAAGGTTTTGCAGACCAAATTGTTTTCCTCAGACATAGAAAAGAAAAGCTCACTGGACTCTGTGAACTGCTGTTATTTCCTTTCACAAGCATAACTTCTTTCAGTTTCAAGAAAAATTTGACAAATAGACCAGGCTTAACAATGGGTTCTCCTTTGGCTCCTTTTCTGGCAAACTACTATTTGAGAAAACTTGAAGATAAAAAAATACTACCCCAACCTTCATTATTCTGCCTGTATGTAAGATATATGGATGATATCCTCATAATAGTAGATAACAGTGATAAATCTCTCCCAATAAAGATACTCAACCTATTTAATATCCTTGATGATTCTCTAAAATTCACTTTAGAACTTCAGCACGACAATAGTCTGAACTTTCTCGATGTGATCCTTACAGTAAGCCTCAGGAGGAAAAATTACAAAAAAGTTATATAGAAAAACCTACCAACACTAATGAAGTTCTGAACTGCCATTCTTACCACCCCTCCTACGACAGGTTCCATTTCAACTCGGGCAGGCAGGGTCGTACCATCATGACCCCCAGGCTCTGACCGACTTAGGGCTCCAACCTTTTCCAAAAACCATGTACGGTCTAAATTAGGATACGATGAGATAGTATACCAAATTTGGTTGAAAGTTGTAGATTTTACGGAAATTTTGTGTGGAGGGGCCTTGACCCCAGGCTCCGAGTGACACAGGGCTCACACCCCTTCCAAAAACTGTCTACGATTTAAGATAGGGTACCATGAGATATGGTATACCAAATTTGGTGGTTCTGCTTAGAAAATTTCAATTTAAAACTGTAGATTTTACAAAAATTCTGTATGGAGCCCCTTCACTCCAGGCCCCAACATTTTCCAAAAACCGTCTACAGTCTATATTAGAGTACCATGAGATAGTATACTAAATTTGGTGGTTCTAAATTGAAAACTGTAGATTTGTATAGCGGCCATACATACATACATACAAACATTCAATTACATATATATATATATATATATATATATGTGTGTGTGTGTGTGTGTGTGTGTGTGTGTGTGTGTGTGTGTGTGTGTTATTGCTTGGGGAAGGGTGAGGTGGACAAATCCAACCAGGGCCAGCTGATCCAATGCTTTCATTTGGGGAAGGAAATACTTTGTGCCTGAGATTTTTCCAAAACGGTGCCTTAGAACACCGGAAATCATAGGCTTTCAAACCAAATTCAAACGCGTGAAACTCAGAAATGGGCGTATTTAGGTTCATAAAAATTTACACAGATATTCTCCTGTTGACAATAAAAGAGTGATTTAATTTTCAGAATTTAAAAAAGTGGGATTTTTGAGAAAAACGGTGACAAAATTAGAAAATTTTCAAAATCGGCTGTTTTTAACGCTGCCGAAACGCGGAAACTAGCAGTTTCAAAGGCATATAAAAAATTGCAAATAGAGTGCACATTTGTATGTCTTTAAGAAAAAAGACGAGTATAGAAAAAACTCCATCCAAACCTGTAAAAAAAAAAAAAAAAAATCTTAAAAAATACAATTTAAAAAAAAATTTATGTTTGCGATTTAAAATTTTTTTAATCATACAGTGTGTAAAAAATATTATCACCATATATTATTATATGTTGTACACACAATGTAATAAAACATACCAGAACAAGATATCTCTTTTAATTCCACTGCAATGACTCACTAAAGTTAGAAAAAATAACCGTTTTCTAGAGATCTTGTTTGGCAGTGCAAGATTTGAAACCCTCTATCTCGAAGGGAAAATTTTTTCTTGCTGAAAAAAAAAAAAATATAGGTCTCCTGATTTTAGTCAAGGAACACCCCTTAATTTTTCTAGAGAAATCTGAGACCATGATGGTACGACCCTGCCTGAGTTGAAATGGAACCCATCTTATATTAAATTTAATGTGGCCTCACAATTCCTGGAAAAAAAAAATAAAATAGAAGCCCTGGGTTCTTCAGAAACTTCAAAGAAACTCCATAAAAAAGAATTAATAAGGACTCTTGCTAAAAATAATTATCCTCTGCAATGGTAGAAAACATTTTTAACAAAAAAATCAAATCAAATCGTAAAAACAATCGAGCAGTAATGTCAAATTTATGAGAAAGGTCCCTTACCATAAAGGATTATTTGAAAAGCTTCAGAGGATTGGCTTAAAATTCCAGGTTTGACTTGCTCCGCACTTAACTATAAAATTTGAAAATTCTTCCCTCCCATTAAACAAAGAGAGAAAAATTTTCTGCTGCAAGAAGGAGTGGTCTACAGTGTGCACTGCAATTTTGGTAACACATATGTAGGAGAAACTGGGAGACAACTTTGCACCCGTGTAGTGAAACATAAAGCTGCTATAAGGAGTGTTTCCAAGACAGTCCTTGACAGACATATACAGAGTACTGGACATGCGATTAACTGAGTCTTCAAAATTCTCTCGCATCAACAGCACTGTGCGAAACGGAAATTGGAAGAAAGTACAAATCAAAAGAAGAGGTGCCATGATTAATAAACATAAAGGCTGGGTATTACCACTTTAGTGGCAGCACCTACTCTCTGGAGTCGGCCCCGACGATGAGTTGGTGTGCAACCCGAAAATTTGTCAAAAAATAATATTTATGCCATTTTAGTAATCCCATATTGCAAAATTATGTGTTTAAAATATACTAGTAATCCAATTTGTTGGCGTTAGAATATTTTCTGCCTACTTCCTTGAAAAAGCCATATGACTGATGAGTGAAAGCTGAGAAACATTGATTTATATTCTTATGCCAATAAATTGGATTACTAGTATAGTTTTACTATTTTACAACTTTTGATATTATCTTTCCTGGTATGTTTGTTTTTGTTAAGTTTTGGTCATTGATTTGCTGATTATGTTAGTTGAAATTGGGTATAAAAGAGTGGTAGGAAATGCACATAACTAACAAACAAGTTAAGTTGATGGTAGTTGAGAACAACCTAAGTTACGTATAAAAGTTGTTGAGGCAAATATATTTCAGCCGTTACTATGGCCTTCATCAGTGCGACTACGATTTGTTTCGTTGCCAGATTGGGGAGGTAAGTTTTGTAACGGTAACTCCCGGTGATGTGACGCAATGAGAGATTTCCAGATGTATGGAATGTAAATGGGGAGCTCAGAGTTGCAATTTTTGGAAAATAAAATTCCAAAAATTGCAACTCTGAGCTCCCCATTTACATTCCATACATCTGGAAATCTCTCATTGCGTCACATCACCGGGAGTTACCGTTACAAAACTTACCTTCCCAATCTGGCAACGGAACAAATTGTAGTTGCACTGATGAAGGTGACTACAATAGTAATGGCTGAAATATATTTGCCTTAAAAACTTTTATACCTAACTTTACGTGGTCTCAACTACCATCAACTTAACTTGAAATTGGGAATCTTACAAGTGGCATTCTGCAAGTGGAAGTACCATACATGCAGGGGGCTATCGGAGTGTTAGTAAGGTAGTCGTTTGGTGTGGTTCTCAGTTTCACCAGGAGCTTCAAATTTAAAACTTCTGATGTTATCTTTCATAATTTTTTCTATTTATGTGCAGCCTCTTATTATCCTTTTAGAGAGCTTGCATATGTGACTAACATTCTTGGCTTGTTTTCTTTGGCAGGGTTTGAGAAATATCTAAAATATATGCCCAGCTGGGGGTGTGCAGAAAAAATTTACTTGCCCAGGTAATAAAATCAGGATCGCCGTAAAAATTTATCAGTCTCGCTATTTTAGGTTAAAAAGTACAATGATTTTTTAGCAACTTAGTACTCTCGTCTCTAATTCTAAAGAACATTTGGGACAAAACATCATATTGACCTGATATCTATACCTACACTGCAAGACAGTCACATAAAAGATATATACATATACAGGGTAATTCAAAATGATTAATCCAATTTCAAATTACTATATTTTATGTGCTTCTAAATGTACACAGGATAAAGCGAAAGCTGTCCAAATTTGGTTTTCATACCTTATAAATATTCTATGTGACTTCTGTTGGTCATGCGAACTATGACAAGGCAATAATCAAATTCCTGCCATACGTGATCAAGCATGTCTGTTTTCAACGTCTGTGGAGCACTATGAATGCAAACTTTGAATTCATTTAGCATTGTGGGCAATGGTGGTACATATACATTATCCTTAACGTACTCCCATAAGAAAAAGTCACAAGGGTTCAGGTCCGGAGACCTGGCAGGTCACTGTAGTGCGCCTTGTTGTCGTGTCCACAGCGACCAATCCAGTGGTTAAGAAGCTGTTTGTTAAGGTAAGGGTGGCTTCCTAACTGCTGTTCATTAACACATGAAGGCAACTTAACTTTTTGAGGCTTGCCTCCCTCTTGTAACATTTCTTACACGCTAATAGCGGGATTCTGTAGCATTTCGCAGGGAAGTTGATGTTTTTTCCTCTTCTTCTGTTCTTTATGTTACACACATATATTTGTAGGTCATACATATCTAGCATCCCCCTCACAGGCTTGTTGTTCTTTTTGATTTCGTTTGAGTTTAACTGCCATTTGAACCATTTCTCTTTCCTTCCTTTTTTTTTTTTTTTCCTTTAACCCTTTTTTAACACCCATGATCCAAAAATCTTGTATCACTCTAAATATTATAACGCCCAAAACTGTCTCTTGGTTAACTCCTTTGTTTAATAACAACAACAGTGACTGAGGGTGACTCCTGCTGGTCCCTCACAGGTAAAAAAAAATTGAATAATAAGCAAGGGTACAAAATTTGACACACTAGACGGGCGTTTCGGGTGGATATGGCCGTTTGTACGTACGAGCGTCATGGTCATTAAAGGGTTAAAAGAACACTATACATACGTACACCCTTAAAAAATATCTACGAATGGTAAAATTCCCTACAATAACACATAAACTAAACTCATACTATTCAAAATCCGCTCACTGACACACATACCTAAATTGTACAACACCGACATTACTCTACACATTTTCAAAACCTAACACACTAACACCAAATAATATTCTTATATACAATATTTACAATACCTGTTGCTCCTAACTCAATCCATAAAAGCAATAGGTATTGTAAATATTGTATGTAGGAATTTTAAGATTGTGTTGTAATTATTTGGTGTTAGTGTGTTAGGTTTTCGAAATGTATATGAGTAATGTCGGTGTTGTAGAATTGGGTATGTGTGCCAGTACGCGTATTTTAAATAGTACGAGTTTAGTTTATGTGTTATTGTACGGAATTTTATGATTCGTAGATATTTTAAGGGTGTATGTATGTACAGTGTTCTTTTAAAGGAAAGAAACAAGGGGGAAGGAAAGGGAAATGGTTCAAATGGCAGTTAAACTCAAACAAAATAAAAAAGAACAACAAGCCTGCGTGGGGGATGCTAGATATGTATGACCTGCAAATATACGTGTGTAACATAGAGAACAGAAGAAGAGGGAAAAACATCAACTTGGCCTGCGAGACGCTACAAGAACCCCACTATTAAGTATGTACAAAAAATGTTACAAGACGGAGGCAAGCCTCAAAAGGTAAGTTGCCTTCATTTGTCAATGTACAATATGCATGTGAATTAAGAGATAGCATTTGACATTAAGTGGTCTATTGAGCTGTTACAGCATTGTTCATTAAGGCTGCACTCAGTTTCAATTACTGCATGTGGCTTTGTTCTGCTAGTCTCTAAATCTATTCTCACTGAGTAGTCCTTTGAAACTTGTTAAGTACATTAAGGTGGGGATATTGCAGTGGGGAAATCTTCATATGCAAATGTTGTGACACTTAAGTGGAATGTTGCTTCATCACTAAACACCAGGCGTGAAGCAACTTTGTGTCTTTTTAATCAGGATAGTAGACAAATGTGGGGAATGGGCCCACAGCTGGCGGTTCCAGTTGGTTATTCCACCTAAGGATTCTGGAAAAAAACCGAGTGAGTTAGGGTATTTTGGCCAATGTCACACAGAACTAGCTGGTACCTCAAAACAGAGGTGGATCCAGGAATTTCGCGAGGGGGAGGGAGGGGCACAAGTGTCAGGAACAACTGGGGACCTTTATGATATCTTCCTGCAAAATGAAGTGTTCTTAGTATGTCTATAAATTCTTCCAATTAATTAATGAGAAAGTAATAAAGTAATATACTTTTAAGTAATACTTTATTTCACGAAGAATAGTCAATTTGTTATTAAAACCTAACAAATCAAAGCTTTTCCCTTAGTTTCTGAAGGGCACATGCCCCCTTCCCCTGTTGCCCAGTGGATGCCCTGTGGAGACAAACCCCTCTCTCTCTAGATCCCGGATGTACGACGTTTGTATGAAATTCAAACTGCGTATCAATAAGGGAAAAACCAACGTTATAGTTTCTGAGAGAGGAACTGTTAATACGGAATGCAAGATAAGTCTAAATGGCACAGTGATTGTTCAGGTGAATGAGTTTGTGTATTTAGGAAGCATGTTTGACAGAGAGAACAAACTAGATGGTGGAATTAGTAGGTTAGTGAATTCTTCATTTGAAGTCATAGCTGCTTTAGGAGGTTTTTACAGGAATGATGGGTTCTTGAGAGAGTCCCAAATGGCTGTGTATGAAAGTGTAATTGTTCCTATTCTGATGTATGGCAGCAGTGAAACTTGGGTACTACAGAAGAGACATAGGAGTTGGGTACTACAGAAGAGACATAGGAGTTGTTTGTGTGCTGGAGAGTTGTTGTTTACGGGGAGTTTATGGCAATACACTCTCTGATTGTGTGAGGAATGATGTGTTGTAATTGTGTAATGTGAGGCAGAATGTTGTCAGTAAGGTGGAGATTAATATTCTTAGGTGGTTTTGCCATATTGAAAGAATGAGTGATGAGATGCTTACTAAGGAAATTTTTTCTGCCGAAGTGCCAGGAAAAAAAGGCAGAGAAAGTCAAAGAAAGTCATGTGAGGATCAGATTCAGGAGTGTCTGTATGAGAAAAAGATCATGAGTATGAAGTACAGAAGATCCTGTGTACATCACGTGATATATGTCAGTGAAGCCCGAGTTGTGAGTCAATATTACTGTAAATGGAGAAGCTTGACATGTCAACAGTAAGTAAATAATCAGTTAAAATTTACCTTGTGGTATGTATTTCTTTGTGGAGCTAACCTCTGAATCTCAGAGAACAGCTTAATGTAAGAGCGAGTGAAGCAAATTCGTCTTCCTCCATTGTCTCTTGCATGACATTTTTCACAATGACAGTCTTTTGCTCAGGTGCAGGTACATGGGTTACATTGCGCCATCTAGTGGTTACATTCGTAACCTCAGCTTGCTTTTCTTCATTTTAATGTGTTGTATGTTATTACCTTGATTTTTACGGAGCTTTGATCTAATGAAGTCGGATGAATCATTTTGAATTACCATGTATATCTCTGACCATAGCAGTAATATTAAATCTTTCACTTTGCAACAAAATAAAAAACTAATGGCGCAAACTGTCCTTTTTAGTGTGGTAGCAAGTTCAGCATTCCAATTATTTTTTTAAACATAGGTGCCCGGTCAGGCAAATTCTTTTTTTTTTTTTTTTTTTTTAACTTGTCCAGGCCAATAAGCTACATGTCCTAGGCATCTCAGGCATGGTATATTTCAAGCTCTGATTAAATGGGATTATTTTAAGTACTTAACTTAATTACTGGCCTGCCTAGTACAGTGTTAACAAAAAACAAAACAAAAGAAAGCAAAATATCAGTTCTCTGAGTTCTTTTCCAGGAAGACAGGGTTTGCATATGATATTTGAGAAGGTTGATTCACAACAGAAACTATACAGCAATGAAAAATTATAAATGAGATAGTGCCCACCAAAAGTGAATTCAGGTTGCTATTTAGGATGTCTATAAGGTGATACAGATGATTAGAATGAATTGCTTTTGTTCTATTGATGATATTAATGTTTGTCTAAAATAATTCTAAGCATTCTGAAGCTGTTTTTGAGATGAACTAGAAATTATTTTGAGAAACAGTTTGGGTTGGTGCTTGAGTTGGTGATCTGAATGCTGGAGGTGACATTCAGATTGATGTAGTTCAGTGTAATGATCTCATTATGAATGATGATACAGATGGAGTGTGTGTGTGTGTGTGTGTGTGTGTGTTATGATATGATATGATATATGATATGAAATTTGCACTGAGGAGGGTTTGATTGTGAATGATATATTTTTAAACCACTATTGCATCCATACTTGCATGTAATAGTATAGCAAAGTGAAAAAGAGCAATGGTTTATATATATATATACACTGGACATGGCTCAACCGAGAGAACAAGCTGGATTCAGGAATGGCTACAGCACAATAGATCATATCCACGTACTGAGAGAACTAATTGAAAGAGCGAGGGAATATGAACTTCCATTGTGCATGGCTTTTATCGATTATGAAAAAGCCTTTACATTCGGTGAAACCATCAGCAGTTGCAATGGCTCTGAAATCCTGCGGTATTGAAGATGCATACATTAATATTATTAATAACATCTATGAAAATGCAAGTGCAAAGATTCGGCTGTTTGAAAATACAACACACATAAAAATTGGAAAAGGAGTGAGACAAGGTGACACCATATCTCCGAAGCTCTTTAATGCGACATTGGAAAATGTCTTTCAATCACTGAACTGGGAAAACAAAGGGATAAAGATTAATGGAGATTATCTAACCCACCTTCGTTTTGCTGATGACATAGTCATTTTTGCAACTACCCCATCAGAGCTACAGAGTATGATCCAGGAACTTGCTGACAAGAGTAAAGAAGTGGGATTAAAAATGAACTTTCAGAAGACAAAAGTGATGTACAATGCTTTTACAAGAAATGAAGATTTATCGATTGATGGAGAAAAGCTGGAGATAACAGACACGTACGTTTATCTTGGACAGCAGATATCAAGTGAGGGTCACATTGGTGAAGAAATTAATCGGCATACAAAACTTGCCTGGAGAGCTTTTGGAAGAAACAGCATAATTTTCAAGAGCAATATGCCATTATGTCTTAAAAGAAAAGTGTTTGATCAATGCATCCTTCCAGTGCTTACGTATGGTGCAGAGACGTGAACCTTAACTAAAAGAGACATACAAAGGCTGCAGACAACTTCAAAGAAGCATGGAGAGGTGCATGCTTGCTGTAACCAGGAGAGATAAGAAGAGGAACACGTGTATCCGAAAAATGACAAGAGTGGAAGACATCATGATCAGAGTTAAATCCCTGAAATGGCAATGGGCTGGACATACTGCCAGAAGAACAGACCATCGATGGACAGCCGAAATTTTAGATTGGATTCCAAGGGACAGGAAAAGACCCAGAAGAAGACCACATGGAAGATGGGTGGATGAAATTCGAAAGTATGCGGGAGTGACATGGAGGAGACTGGCACAAGACAGACCGTTGTGGAGGAAACTTGGGGAGACCTTCGTCCAGCAGTGGATTGATAATGGTTGACAATGATGATGATGATGATATATACACACAGTAGAGTCTCGATAATCCGAGGTAATCGGCACAGGAACAAACTCTGATTAAGCGGAATTTCAAAACACGGGCACAATTCTGAACGAAGATAGTTAAATATGAATCTAAAATGTGTACAAATGGTTTTTAATGATCAATGAAAATGTTAGTAAAAATGAATTAGCCGCCCCGGTGGCACAGTGGTCTAAGGCGCTGTCCTCTGATCATTCGTCCGTAAGGGGTCCGGGTTCGAATCCCGGTCAGGCAGGGATGTTGTGTTTGTCTTACGACACTGGCTCTCTCCCTTCCCTGGAACCAGTGACCCTAAATTAGGGACGAGCGACTGCTTATAGCCCATTGAGTTGCTCACAGTGGTCGTTAAACCTCCAATCCAAAAAAAAAAAAAAAAAATGAATTAAACAAAGACTATGACTTACATCACACTAATGACGAAAAAAATCATTTAATGTCTTTTTTTTTTTCGTACTCTGTCTTCTGCTTTTTTTCTTTTTTTTTTTTTGTTGCAGCACTATGTCTCCTTTTTTTAAGAAAAATTACATCAGCTAGCAATGATTCTGGTTGCTGCTCTTCGTATCTAAGAGCAGTCTCTAGCGCCGCCGTACCTTCTTCATTAGAAATTTTTTTCTTGTGCACAGTCAGTTCCTTCATCCGATTCGGAATCCTTTTCATTAGTAACTATGTGAATAATTGCTTCATCTGTAATTTTTTCCTGATCATCGCAGGAAAGCCAATTGGTCGAGCAATTTTCTGCTGCATTTTCGCATCCGGGTATCTGTGAAACTAGGTTTATGAGATAATCTTTTCCAGCGTTTTTTTCATCATCCAAGTCGTCATTTTCTTCTTCATTTTGGCGCAGATTACACCAACATTTTGCGAACATCTCTGATCTGATTTACCCCACTTTTTTTTTTTCATCGCAAATGACCTTGGATTAAGCGGAACTTGGTTTACCCGGACTCGGATTATCAAGACGCGCGCGCGCGCGCGCACGTATGTGTGTGTGTGTGTGTGTTATTTATGATAAGCTTTCTAAATATTTATTTGTTGATTTTACCAGGATCCTGTGTTGACAGATTATGCAAATTTATTTAATTTTTTTAGTACTGGAAGAATAAAAGTTAAATGAATTTAATATCTATCAGAATCATTTAGAAGAGAACTAGCATTGTTTTAAGGTGGTGCAAACATGTGTCCTACCCAAAATAATATTAAATTTACCTGCTAGGGGGCACACAATCTGTTTTCTTCAATATTTCCATTTCTGAATGTCTGATTTGAAAAATTCTCTTATCAGATACCATCCACTTCAATGAATATTTTGATGTACTCATAGATTTTTCATAAGTCATAGTTCTTCTAACACTATGTGACATTAGTGTCAGTTTCTTTTTGCAACTGTGTTCCCACTTCTAAAATCGTTCTTAAAATATTCTTTTTCTACTGCATGCTATTAGCTGCAGTAAATATTGTATACATTTATCCAGTTTTCTCCACTAGGGATGCTTATGTAAATTTTTCATGATATTTCTGTTTCTGGAAGTCATATTTGAAAACAATTTTAACAATGCATAGCTTTTCCAATAATGAATATGTTTCGCATATTTTCTTCATTTTCACTATTCTGCCTCCAGGGAGTATCATTGAGAAACTATCTTTAACTTCAAAAATTTCTTATTAGAGTACCCTTCATTATCAAGAATATTTTGTTCCTGTTTGCTTCTTATGCACAAATTTCTTGCTAGGGTGCATTAAAGTTATATTGTGTTTTCCTGCAGATCGATGCTTCTAACTGTTCAGTTTGAAAAATTCCTTTAGTCTTAGATCTCCTTAGATACAAGGAAATTTTCATGTATATTTATGATTTTTCACAACACACATTTCTGCCACTAGGGGTGTACATAGCTGTTTCTGTTTGTGCACATTTTTATTATGGCAGAAATCCAGTTTATTATTATTATTATTATTATTGTTATTATTATTACTGGTTCTATTCACTGCATAGAACACTACTCGTATTGCATATTTTAACTAATGCACAGTTTTTCTACTAGAGGACATAAATGCATACTTTTTTTCCACTGAATTAAATTTTTCTGACCAAAAAATAATTGTTTAAAATTCTCTTGTTTAAAATTTTAATGTGTAGAATCAGAATTCTGTTTTCTTATTGGAAAAGTTACGTTTTAAAAGAATTAAGGTTTGAAATTGTGCTGGGGTTTTGAAAATTGATCTAGAAGTCAAGTTAAGTGAGGAAGAGCAGTTTACAGAGAAAAAAATTGTATCTAGAAATTTGAAATGAGGATGATTCTGAATTTGAAAGAACTGATACTACATTTATTATATTTGCACTTTTAAGGTATTAAACCCCTGCAAAGTTGCATAGTTTACGTGCAATTCATAAATGATATACCATTAAAAGTCACCAATCACTTACCTTAAAGATCATGGTAATTTCCATCTACAACACACTTCAAGCATGTCAATTATCGTAATGTTGTTGGCCTTCAAAGGTTTACAAACATCTTGCTTACGATTTCTTCTTCCGGGATGAAACTTCGCATTTTTTTTTTTATTTGCTAGACAAACAACGCTGTTTTTTTTAAGCCATATGAGATGTAACCATAGCTTGTCAATTCCATAAAAATCACACAAGCATACTACTCATTCATACATTCAATTAAAAAACTATGTACATATTTACACCACATTACATTCACAGGTATGTTAAACCCTTGTCAACTGTGAGTAACAAAATGCTCCATCGTTTCAAAACCCGTGCTACTCCCACTGCAAGTGTCACACTCATTCAGCCCAGGTGAGACACACCTGCCTCCTGGTGAGACACACCTGCCTCCTGAGGACGACAGTAGCCTGTTGAAAGCGCTAGAGGATTGTGTGTGAAGGGCTGAATGAGTGTGACACTTGCAGTGGGAGTAGCACGGGTTTTGAAACAGATGGAGCATTTTGTTACTCACAGTTGACAAGGGTTTAACCACTTGGGAATGTAATGTTGTGTAAATATGTACATAGTTTTTTAATTGAATGTATGAATGAGTAGTATGCTTGTGTGATTTTTATGGAATTGACAAGCTATGGTTACATCTCATATGGCTTAAAAAAAACAGCGTTGTTTGTCTAGCAAATAAAAAAAAAAATGCGAAGTTTCATCCCCGGAAGAAGGAATCGTAAGCAAGATGTCTGTAAACCTTTGAAGGCCAACAACATTACGATGATTGACGTGCTTTGAAGTGTGTTGTAGATGGAAATTACCATGATCTTTAGGGTAAGTGATTGGTGACTTTTAATGGTATATCATCTGATACTACATGTTGAGCAGTAAATTCTTGTTGATTTTTGCGTAAGATGTTTGTGAAGTGACAGAATGGTAAGTATGTTAGAAAAAAGCTGTATCGCAGACAACATGTGATACTGTTAATGTTAGCAGCTTTATTAATTGATAATATTAGTGAATGTTGTTAGTGGTTTTATTATTATTGGATAGTGCTATAGATACCTTAACCTTTTCAGACTGATGAAAATGAATGTTTGTTCCATATGGTCAAAAAATGCATATCTTCATTTTGTTATGGACAAAATTGAAAAATGTGAATTACAAGTTGCAGTGATATCAGCTTACTGAGTGTATTAGGTGAACTATTTGAAAAAACATCACTTGTAGAAAACTAATTGATTTTAATGAAATTTAATTATATTATAACTTGAAGAGCTTTCCATTATTCTTCATATATTCTGAGTTCTTTTGTATTTGCAGACATTTCTGGCTTCTAGATCTTTATCAAGGCCTGTTCTCAAATATCTAGAGGCCATAAATGTCTGAAAATACAAAAGAACTCAGAAGATATAAAGAATAATAGAAAGCTTTTCAAGTTCAAATAGTTTAATTATTTTAATCTGAATAAAATCTGTGGGTAAGTGTTTTTGATTTCGATGAAAGTTGTGTTTGTATAGAATGCTTGTGTACCAGTAAGAGTTTCATCAGCCAGATCTTTGGTCTTGTGTATGTTGATTGGAATGTAGAAGTATTCACATATTGGTATCTTATGTGGATTTTTATGAAGGTTTCTGACAGAGATAACAGTGTGCAGGTGTGTAAAGTGTGAAAGATAATTGCATAAGTAAGGATTTCCTTAATTTTGTGAGAACAGTGGGCTGATCGGTTGCTGCCTTTCGAGTTGTTTTCCATTGGTACAGGAAATTGGTCTCGTGTCTCATTGTGATTGTTCACCATAATTGATTCATGCATACATGATGCAAAAATTGATAATTCTAGGAGAAAACAAACATGTATCTATCGCAATCTAGTATTTTTTAAAAATAATTTACTTTTTATCGGTTCATATGTAGAGTTTTATCTCTGGATTAATTTTCAAATTCATGCTTTCTTCAGGTCCTCAATACCACACCACCACCACTGTTAGTGCAGTGTTTGTGGTCAGTCACTGGAAAACATCCTTCTGTTAACAACGAGCTCCTATGATTGTTGCTAATGGGGTCATTCTTCTGAGTTTTGAGTCCTTATTTCCTTTTCATGATATCTCACTGATGGCTAATTAGACTCGCAGACAATGAAATTTGCGCACCTAGACGAAAACATGTTACAACTGCAAAACTTTGCAAGTAGTTAGAGTGCGTGCTGGTATGCAAATGATTCACATTTGGTGCAAGTGCGCATGACCACACACCCTGTGGTGGTACTGCAAGCACGAACGGGCAACCTTATAAACCTGCATGTAGTTGATACCCCATGATGGCGTATCAACTACACGCAGGTTTATAAGGCTGTCCAACACGTATCAACTGCACGCAGGTTTATAGCACACCGTCCAACACGTGTATGCCAGTCTGCCACAGGACAACATCAGGCATCTGTTTGCCTCCATGCCGGACTGTATTGCAGCGTGTATCGGCGCACGAGGCGGTGCGACGCGGTATTGAAGGTGACTGGACTGCGTGCCTCAGATCCCTCTGTAATTGTCCTGCAGCTCTGTTTTTGCCATCATGTGATCGTTCATCTGTATCATTACGTCCATAAAATTTCAGTTCAATCCGATGATCCCTTCTTGGTGCTCAAATTTCATTGTTCGTGAGTGTATTTTAACTAATCCCAATTCATTCCGGCCAGTTTTTCATTAATGAGGATATTATGCAGTTCAAGTAGACAGACTTTTAATTTGGGATTTATTTATTTACAATGATGAATTTTCTTAGTCCATTATAGCAATTTTTGTCAGAGTTCCATGCTCTTCCACCTTGAAACTCGTTATTTCGGAAGAACTTCCTTAAGAGATGTAGGATGCATATTTGCACATTTTTAACCTTGGAAGAAAAATGTGGATTTTCTGATTCCTCTCTTCACATCCATTTTTCAAAATTATTTTATTGTGTATTGTCGCTTAAGTTTTATATTTTACAGTTATAGCTCATTTATGTTTTACCAAGTGAGTTTTCAGTTACTGAGCAGAGAAACTGATTGATGACTGAAAATTGTGTGGTAGAACATACACTGACGAGCCATTACATTATGAACACCCCCAGCCTAGAGAAATGAGCATGCCTGGAGACTGAATGGTGGAGCAAGTGAAAGTCACAGAGCAGTACATGTAAAACCCGAGGATTGGCTTATGGGTTAGTACAGTGTTTGGAGTCAGAATGGGAAAAGCTGCCGATTTATCAGAGTTCGATAAAGGGCAAAATGTGATGGCACGGCGCCTTGGAACTACGATCTCGTAAATGGCGCGGCTTGTGGGTTGTTCACGTGCTGCTGTAGCGAGTTCGTGTGAAAAGTGGTGCACAGATGGCCAAACAACGAACCGTCGTCCAGCCGTGTGTTGTCTGCAGCTCGTTGATGCTAGAGGGGAGCGGAGACTGCTGTGCACTGTTCACAGCAACTGCAGGGCCGCAGTGCGACAAATCGCCCACAGCTGGTGATCAGGGCAATGTGTCGCAGCACATAGTTCATTGCAGCTTTCTGCGCATGGGCCTGCGTAGCCAACGACCCGGCCGTGTCCCCATGCTCACTACACGTCATCGGCAACAGCACATGAAATGGGCCCAAAATCATCGAGATTGGAAGAAAGCGGCCTTGCCTGACAAATAAAGATTCCTGGTGCATCACGTAGATGACTGAGCATGCTTACGGCGATTACCAACAGAGGCTACGCCACCTAGATGCACTGCTGAGCAGAAACAGGCTGGTGGCAGTGGTGTTATGCTGTGGGCGATATTTTCTTGGGACACTATAGGCCCCATATTCCTAATAGCACAATCTCCAACAGCTGTCAGATATCTGAACATCGTTGTGGACCAAGTTCACCCATTCATGGCAACTGTGTTCCCATGCTAGTGATGGCCATTACCAACAGGATAATGCACCATGCCAGAATCATGAAGGAGTGGTTTGATGAACATGCTGGTGACTTTCTGTTAATGCCCTGGCCTCCAAATTCACCTGACATGAACCCAAACTAACATTTGTTGTTCGACTTCGAAAAGCGGGTTCACGCTAAATCAGCTCCACCCTAAAATGTATGGGAACTGTAGGACCAGCTGTTGACATTATAGTACCAGATACCCCAAGATACCTATTGCCATCTCATCGAATCGATGCCTCGCAGAGTGGCCGCTGTTTTGCAGGCTAAAGGGGGTCCTACAGCTTATATTAGGTAGGTGGTCAAAATGTAATGGCACATTGGTGTAAATTAGTCATTAAATAATGTATAATAAACCTGTACTGGATACATATGTTAGAGAAACAATATAAAAATGAAGTAGGAGTCTGAATTATTGGTCATCAGCAGGATATGCATTTGAAATTGTAAAGACTTGAAATCAAGGAGATCTACACAGGGTTTGCACTGCCCTCTGTAATCCTGGAAAAGTCCTGGAATTTTATTTCCCTTTTTTCCAGGTCTGGAAAATCCTTGACTTTTCATATGTTTTTGAAAGGTCCTGGAATAACACTGGAATTAAAAAAAAAAAGGGGCTAATGTTTGGATTGTATGCATTTTGTTCCAGCTTCCTGTGTTAAAGTTACCTGTGATAACATCACTTCCTTCTATAGAATGTGGAGATGTGATGTCAATTCTTTCATCTCGTGCAAAGCTGCAGTGCAAGATTTTTGAGTGCCATATTTCCCATGACCTTGGTTTGTGGCATTGCATTTGTATGCAATTGGAGTCACAGCAGTATATCGAAACCCTCCCTTATGTCCAAGATGGCCCTTCCTTCTAGCATGCGCTTTTTTCACTAAAGGATATTGATATCTGGCCTTCCTGTTGCCAAAGTGCGTGGGAATTGAGGACTGTGGAATGGGGAATCTTCTGTGCCATGGCAAAATAGTTTTGTATTATTACTATTATAAAGAGATTCCCCTTTTTTCTGAGGTTTTTTCTTCTCTTCCTTCCGGGACGGGTAAGACGTACCAATTCTGGGAAGTGGTATTTCTTTCTCTCAATTGTCCAGGAACTTCTTTACTGTCCTACAAGTGTTCAGGATAGCTGCCTTCTGTAGTTCCATGTAGGTGTTAGGTTGAAGGTATAGTGTCTGTATAGAGCTGTGAATGGTCTTAGGTACAACTCCTGTGGCTGATATTACTACGGTTGGTGACATTCTCCATATGCCACATATTCTTGACTTCGTATTGTAGGTCATTATACTTTTACAGCTTCTCTCCATTCTTCTTCTGGATGCTTCACGTGTTGGGCACGGCTATGTCAATGAGATATATTGACAACTTGGCTAATGAAATAAACCCGGCCTGTTAAAAAGCAAAGACTCGAATCGGAAAGTGAGGTTACCATTGGTGAAGATGATGATTGTAAAAACGTTGGTAAGGCAATGGAAGCTGGACCTTCTTCACTTAGGATTACTCTTCAGAAGAAATCTCAGCCTAAGGTAAGAAAGTATGATTCAAAATACTTGTCTTTAGGATTTTTTGTATGCAAGAAATGAGTCAGAATCTGCACCCCTATGTGTTTTTTGTCATGAGACCCTTTCCAACAATTCAATGAAGCCATCTTTACTGGAAAGGAATTTTCATACAAAACATGAAAACCTGGAAAATAAGCCACTTGAGTTTTTTAAGCAAGAGAAAGCAGAAATAAAATCTGGTAAACAAAAAATTGCCTGTTTTTCATCTCTGAATATGAAAAGCCAGGAAGCATCATTCAAAATCAGTTTAAGAATAGAAAACTCCACACTGATGACGTAATATGACTCGTCATCAGGCTGGAAAAACTCCACACTGATGACTAGTCATATTTACTGCCTGATGCCAAAGACATGGTTGCAAGTGATATTGGTGAAAAAACAAGCAAATCAGCTGGATGATATCCCTCTGTCCAATGACACTGTATCTCACAGGATCTCAAGTAGAGGTCTGCACGGGCCCGGGCCAGGTCATGCCTTTGTTCATTTCTAAGTTGGGAAAATGGGCCAGACCTTCAATATTTAACGAAAAATAGACACGGGCCGAGCAGTTTTTTTTTGTTTTTTTTTTTTTTGTATGAGCAAAACAAACTCTCTACAGTGCTTTTCTCGTTTCGAAAACTCGCAACATTCAGCAGTGGGATAAAAATTGAATAATTTCTGCTGATGGAAAAAATAAAAGTTTTACGACATCCTCCTCTCCTACAAAACAATTGGAGTGGGTCAGCTCCCTTAGTTTTTCAATGTGCCCCCCACCCCTCTCTCGGTCTCTCTCTCCCTGTCTGACTTCCACCCTTCTCTCATGCTTCAGGGCAGGCTATTAACTGCAGTATTTCTAAACCAAGCCACCCCCTCGCAGACTATCTTTTTTATTGTTCTGGTCAGCGGCACTTTGTTCTCCAGATGTGTGAAAAGCTTTTAAGTTGTCTTAAATGACACGGAATAAGTGAGCTGGCTGGGAGAAACTTACTTCTGTTTATAAATCTGTGCCATATTTTCCCCATTTGTACTCTCATGCGGTCGTTTTCAAAACTTCTGTGACACTGGTTAGCTGGGCAGTCTGTCGTTGTTTTCCCTCAGCATATGCTCAGTTCAGTGTTGTTGATAAATACTCTTCCATACTTATTATTATGGAGTTTAAGAAAGCAAAAGAGTTTTGCGAAAAAATCGCTTCCGGAGAATATGTGCTTGTAGACAATGTAAAGGGGAAAAGCGATATTTGGAAATATTTTAAATTACTGCCCTGTTCTGAAACTACTCGGCCGGAAAGCATTCTGCAGTGCACTAAATGCAAAATCTTTTTGAGTTGTGATTGCACAAAATCTGGAACATTGCATCTTAATCAGCACAAATCTGCCCCCCCCCCCACGAGAGACTTATTGGTTCCAGCGACATGATATGTGCCAGTAGAGCAGTAGAGATAGGTGCAGTTTATAAAGCCATAAAATCTTCTCCCAGTAGAACGATCGGACTCATAATTTTGGATATTTCGTACTTTTTTTAATTAACCCCCCCCCCCCCCACCTACCCCCAAAGATATTTCCGGGTCCGGCGGTAGGGAATGATAATTTGAAAACCCAGAAAATTTGAAAGGCATGGAAACTGTCCTTTTCATGCAATATTTTTTAGTATGCAAGCCCCCCATCCCTCGGACGTCACGTGACTTACACAGAGTCTGAGAAATATTCTGAATTAATGTTTATTGTAATAGAATACGTATAGCAATTAAGAAAACAAAAACTCTTCAGGAGTCGAATGACCGAGTGCACCAGGTGTCTCGTGTTTTGGTAATTGTTAAAATTTTACGGGCCGGGTAAGGGCCGGGCTTTCCAAATTAAGGTCCATGCAGACCTCTAATGTCAAGTATGGTTAATGATTTGGAGGAACAACTTATCAGTAAACCAAAGTCAGCAAAATATTTTGCTGTACAGCTGGACGAGGGTACAAATTGCACAAATATGGCTCAGTTGTTAGCATTTGTTAGATATATTGATGCTACCCCCACTGTGGCAGGAGACATTTTGTTATGCAAGGAGCTCCCAGGTCGGACAATGGCACAGGAGATATTTGACACTCTTAATGGCTTAATAACAGCATGGTGTAGACTGGGAGAAGTGTGTTGGAGTTAGCATCTACAGTGTACAAGCTATGACTGGCAAACATGGTGTTTTTTTCCCAAATAAAGAATGTTGCGCCACAGGCAAAATTTGTCCTGTAGTCTTAACAGGGATGGTTCTTATTACCCAGGTCGGACAATGGCACAGGAGATATTTGACACTCTTAATGGCTTTATAACAGCATGGTGTAGACTGGGAGAAGTGTATTGGAGTTTGCACCGACAGTGCACGAGCTATGACTGCCAAACATTGTGGTGTGTTTTCCCAAATAAAAAATGTTGCGCCACAGGCAAAATTCGTCCACTGTAGTTTTCACAGGGATGGTTCTAGTACTCAGGTCGGACAATGGCACAGGAGATATTTGACGCTCTTAATGGCTTTATAACACCATGGTGTAGACTGGGAGAAGTGTATTGGAGTTTGCACCAACAGTGCATGAGCTATGACTTGCAAACATAGTGGTGTGTTTTCCCAAATAAAGAATGTTGCGCCACAGGCAAAATTCGTCCACTGTAGTCTTCGCAGGGAGGTTCTAGTAGCCAGGAAATGTCCAAATGGTACGGAAATAATATTGCAAGAAGCAGTGAAGACCGTTAATTTCATAAAATCAAAAGCAAATAATTCCATATTATTTGCAATCTTATGTAAAGAAATGGGTAGCTAGCATAAACATCTCCTCTTCCACGCTGAGGTAAGGTGGCTTTCCAAAAGAAATTGTCTTGCTTGTTTTGTGTGAATTGAGACAAGAAGTTAAAGTTTTCCTCTCTGACAGTAAGTGTGAGCTTCGTGACAGATTTACAGATGAACAGTGGTTGTGCAGGCTAGCTTTCTTGGCTGACATTTTCCAGTGGCTGAATGAGCTGAACAAAAGAATGCAGGGTAAATACACAACACCCTTTATGGTTCATGACAACATAAAATCTTTGAAAAAACAACTTCAATTTGCAGCAACAGAAGTTGTGAATGGACAAATATAATTTTTTCCGTTCTTAGAACATTTTGTAGTAGAAAATGAATTTGAACTTCGTGGTTCTGTTGTCAACTACATAAAACAACATTTTTTGGGTTTGATTGAAGACTTGGATGAATATTTTCTGGGATTTTAGACAGCCAGTTATGGATGCAATACCCTTTTTCTGTAGTGAAAGACTTCAGGCTACCAGATTTCTTTTCAACGAAAGAAAAGGAAGAAATTATTGAACTGTCCTGTGATGAAACACTCAAATTCAGTTTCAAGAAAACATCTTGGACAGACTTTTGGTTGCATAGACTGAACAAGTTTCCACATATCGCTGACTGTGCCATCAAGTTTTTATGATGCCTTTCTCCACAATGTATCTATGTGAGAGTGGTTTTTATCCAGGGTGTACCTGAAAAAAAGTACCGCAATAGGCTAAATTTGGGGCAGGACCTCCACTTGAAAGTATCAACTGGACACTCGGACATCAGAAAGCTGTGTGAAGCCATGCAGGCACATCCCTCTCACTGAAAAACTTTGAGGATTCATAATCTCTCAACTCCAGAGTAAGAATTTTGATTAGAAAAATTACTGTTCGTTTTTATTTGTTCATTATTTTTGAACAACTTACTGAAGAAAAGATTTTTCTGCAGACTTTTCTCAATAAAATTGTTTTTTTTGTTTTTTTTTTTTTTGACTGAATTTTTGGACTGAATTCTCAATAAGCGATAATATTAAGGTAATAAAAGTAGAATTCTTTAAATAGCTTTGCCACATTTCAAATATTTTTATTACAGATGTGTTTTTTTCAATAGATTAAAAAACTGCTTCAATAATTTGCCAGGTATTAAAAAAAATTTAAAACCTCTCATTTGAGGAAATTTCATAGGGGGATACATTACATTTTTAGTTGTGCCCAAGGGGTACAATCTAAAAAACCAGTTTGAGAACCACTGCTATACAGCATATCACAACCTCTAGCTTGTCAGTGTTGCCATGTGTTGCTGAGTTTCAAAGTTAGAGGCATTGCTTTTCCTTCATCCTGCGTACTTCTTGACTTCAGAATGATCGAGTGCATGCATGGTATAAATGCTTTACAGTTATGCATTTTATCCATCTCGCTTTTCCTTTGATAATTTTGGTGTCTGTTTGGATAATTTGTTGTCAGTTAATAGATTGGAAATCATTGGGAACTGTTGGCTAATTAAGACATTAAGAGAAGGGTAAGCTTTTTTCATATTGTGCAAGATTATCTAGTTTTATTATATTTCAGTAGAAAAAATAATTGCTGTTTCATTTCCTTTTCACCAATTTCATTTTCCAAAGCACTAAATATGTAAAATCATCTGCATAAGCATTCAGTTTCAGGATACATAACTTTCTGTTCTGTAAAATAATATTGAGATTGATATAAGTTTCAGTGGCAAAAAATCTGCATGTTTTTCACATGACCTTGCACAAATTATTATAATGCTTATATTATCATCTGAATGTTTTCTCTGCACTTCTGGCACTTTAAACGAGATTTTCTTCACCTATTTTTTTATATATGTAATATCATTATATCATAATCCAGTATTTTTTTGTGTGCTGCTGCTATCTGTTGCAGGTATTTTATGAAATTTCTATAATTACTTCATATTATTTTGCTTTAACGTAAATGTTTCTTATATTAAATATTTTCTTACATTCTGCTTTTAATTTGACATCAAACCTAGTAATTATATTATTTTCAATGAATTCTATTGTTTATTTTATAACTTCCAATTAACACGTTCACTGTGTTACGACCCACCCATGGGTCGTAACACGTTTGTTTCATGTGTGGCAACCAGAAATGCATATTATCCTCCTGTGCTAAAGCAATGACTTCTACATTTTTCAAAGAAGTAAAAAAAAAGTTTATATACAGAAATTTCTGGTAGATAAGCCGCGGCGTATATGAGAAAATTAAATTTTCGGCCCGCGTGGCTCATACAGCATGGCGGAGTACACGTTTTTTTTTTTTTTTTTTTTTTGGGCAGAGTGAAATTATGTAGCAAAAAGCGTTTTGGCTTGTTCCATTCTTTTTTCTGCAGGAAGATATCTTAATAGAGAGGGAATGAAATAACGATGTTACAGCCACGTGCAATAAATTCCACCCAACCCCCTCTTAAAAGAAGACATGAAAATAATAGGATTGAGGTGGGACAGGCAAAAGAGAGGTGTCTCAGATAAAACTCAGAAAAAATGCGTGGCTGAGGGAAACTTTGCAGGGAATCGATCTTGTTAGCAAGGATCGCCCTTGTTTCGTGCTCAGAGCAACTAACTCTCTTTGAACTCGTGACGTCTTCAGCTTCGCTCCAAGGCTAACACCAACGCTCTCTCTCCCCTCTTAAAATGGGATATCCGACTACCATCCAAGATCGATTGTCATTGGTCAATGATGGCACGTGCAGATTTTGTCAGTGACGTGGGCGTTTGTTGCATTCAGTTCGCCAAATCACATTTTCTCGAGTACGCTACGCATAGTTCTACATTATCATGGAAAGTAAAATGACGAAACGCAAAAGTTATACTTCTAGTTTTAAGCTAATGGTAAATAAATATGTTTTTCCGAATCCTGAAAAACATCAAAACTTCGACTATTATTTCGGGCTTCACTGAAGCAAACATTATTTCTAAAAACTGCGATGAAATGCCAGAAAACAGCGAAAGTGATGCAGTCGACCCCAAAGTTTTTTTAGATAATGAGCTTTTAAAACTTTTTTTTAATTTAGACGAAGTTTCCGATTTTGATGGATTTGATTGAAAAACTATGTTTACCAGATATTTTCAGAATGTTGGGTGTGTATTTTTTAAATTCTATAATTGGTTTAAGCGCCTTATGAATTCTTCGAGTAAATTTTTATAAAATAGGCAGTAGGGTAAGTGTTATCCTTAAGATTGAATCTTGTTTAATTGATATTTTTAATTTATTATTTGAAAGATCAGGTACTAATTTTTATCTACGTAATGTTTTCAAGACTCTGCCATGGTACTACCCCTCCTTACTGCGAAGGTGCGGTGTATACGGAGGTGTGTGGCGTTTCTGGTGTTGTTTTTTTTTCATTCCGCCCCTTTTTTTTTTAATGTTGTTGCGGCTATACGCCAGTGCGGCTTATATACCCAAAATTATGGTACATAAATCTATAGTGGGTAGCAGTCACTTTATGTATATATATCTTTAAACAACCCACCGGTGGGACGTAACGCACACACTTGAAACTTATGTTGTAGCTTCTTCTTCTTGGCTCTACAGCTCAGTGTGAACCTTGGCCACCTCAACAAGTTTTTGCCATTGTTTTCTATTTTGGGCCATTATTTTACAGTTCTGGCAGCCTAGGCTTTTTGTGTTATGTTGTCGGTTAGTGAGAGTTTTTAAATACCGTGAAAACACAAATTTACCCGTGACGAGGATCGAACCACGCCCCCTCACTCCGAAGTAAGGTTCCTCTTCCAAATAAGGTACATGGATGAAATATATCACTGCAGATTTGTCAACTTGACACTTGTTTTACCTCTGTAGTATATCACATCATCTCCCTCTTGCTTTTTTTTTTTTTTCTTTCTTTCTTTATGAAACAAAGAAATAATTTTTTTTTCATTTTTCATTAATTCTAGATGACACGTGTGGAATAAACATCACATCTTTTTTTTTTTTTTTTTTTTTTTTTTTTTTTTGAAGAACCCAACGGGCAGTACATCCATTTTTATGTTCAGGCACCAATGTGAAAACCCAAATTTGTCCTTGATGGGGATCTAACTCGTGCCCCCTCACTCCAGAGTAAGTTGTTTTCCCAACTAAACTACATGGACAGAATATATATATATCACTGCAGATTTTTCATCTTGACATATGCTTTACTTCTGTAGTACGTCACAACCTCTGTAATACGTCACAATACATTGCACAGTTTTGGCTGCTTTTCAGACTTCTCACCGCCTATTACATTTTATCTGACGTAGTGCTGACTCCCTGCTCCTCCCATTACATGCGGGTGTACTTTGCAGATGGCCCTCCCTCCTGTTGAAAGGGAAGAGGTAATATGATACCCATCTTCTCACTCTTTTGAACTATGTTCCCTCATCATAAAAGACATAAAAAGATCAAGGGTGAGGACCATGAGAGCTAAGAACTAAGGATAAATAAATATTAGCCAGCACTGAGACGAAACTTAATGCAAGAGATGACAAGTTTATTGTATCATTCAGAAAATGAAATACTTTCCAAGAATTTTTGGCATTAGTTCCAACTTAAGTCTTGATAAAATCAGACGTTTCTCTTTCCACGATGGATGTAGTTTCTTTTACGGACATGGCAAAAAACGGAAATGTAGCAGAATTGACGAACATTCTACTAGTGCGTTTTCATACTCAAATGTCGGGTTTTCTGACTCTGAAAGCAGCAGCACTGAGGAGGTTGACAGCTCTGTTGATCAACTTATCAGCCATCAGGAGAATCAGCTGATTCCAGTGAAACAGAAATTATATCTTGATGTTGATTCAATGGTTTCTTCTGGAATGCCTACTAAAAAATGGAAAAAAATTGACCTCAATAGAATGCCACAGGCAATCAAGAAATAGTTCACGATGTAAGTGGTAATGATCTTCTCCAAATATATTCTCTCTTCCTTTCTGATGATATTTGGGAACCATGGTGTGGGAAACCGATAATTATACGGAGAAGATCATATAAAACAAACCCCTAAAAGAAAAAATCTCTGGTCCAAAAATGGAATGCTACGGATGTTCCCGAAATGAAAAAATTAATTGGAATCATAATGTGCATGGGACTGATTGATGTACCCAAAATAATTCAGTACTGGGCTAACAATGATTTGTATTCGGTTCCCCTGATAAAATCGGCATTATCACACGATCGTTTCGTATTGCTACTCAAATTTTGGAATTTTGCCGATTTAGAAAAGCCTCGTTAAATCAAGGATCATCTATTTCATATTAGTCCTTCTCATTAAGAGTTTGAATAGAAACTATCTCCTCAGTACAGATTCCAATAAATCAGTCATATAGGCATAATAAAATTAGGGTTAAGTGAACCCAAAATCAAATTGTTTTTCCATTTAGTAAAAAGTTACGGAGTGTATTAATTTGTTTCATCATTGTGTGCTGAATGACCCACCGGTGGTCATTCCTGCACATGCATAATGCATTATAACGAAAATCTTAAAGTGAAGAATCCTAATTTTACAGTTACAATGTGGAATTTACATTAAATATTATAATTACAGTGTTAAATCCCTTTCATGATTCATGTATACAGATATTTAGTGCAGAAAATCTCTCTATATATACATTTACATTCACTTTTTTTTTTGTTTATTTTAGAAATCAGCTGATATAACTAAGAACATTGTGGTGCTATATCACCTCACCATAGATTCCAAGTAATAATTCATATAGGTATAATAAATTTAGGGCTAACAAACGAAAGGCAAACTGTACTGCATTTAAATGGAGTGCGTTTATTAATTGCATTATTGTGTGCTAAGTGACCCACCGGTGATTGCTCTTGCAGTATGCTATTTAAACTCTGTTCATTACGAAATGCAAACATAGAAACCACAGGCATCAACTGCCACCTCTTGGTTCACAAGGAAAACACTTCCAAGAAACGACCCACCTGTGTGTCGTACAGCACTCTATTGAAAGTCTAAGATCCACCTGTGGGTCGTAATGCACTACATAAAAGTCACTGAAAAACATCGCCGCAGCAAATGTGTTAAAGGAGACTAAATGAATTGCAATAGTAACTGGGAAAAATTAAGTGATAAAGAATTGTAGTGACAATAACTATGTGAATTTACTACATGCCAAAAGCATTTAATTGTAAAAGATAAAGAATTATTACTATTTTTCACAAGAACACTATCTAGTAATTTACGTAATTTGGCATGATTATGTAGGGAAAAAGAAAAATCAATGCTGCAATCAGTCTTTAAGTGAAGAATATGGGGATTTCTCCATTGAAAACAAGAGTTCTTCTTTAAACATTTTTAAAGATTCTGGGCTATATAAATGACATACAATTAGTTGACCCAGAATTTTGAAGTTTCTTCTCATAAGTGCTTCGGGAAGTGAAGATGGTGAGATTGAAATAGTAGTTCAGCAAAAAGACCTGTAGGAAGAAGGAAGATATGGGAAAATAAATAGTACATATATCATAAGTAAACATATTATGGTAATAACTGTTGGACAGTATTTGAGTAATCTGTAGCATTTATTTTGTTTCACTGGTAACGGTAAGAGATAAAGATATTTCTTCAGTTTTTTTCTTTAATTTTTTAAACAGTGACCAATTGTTTAAAAAAATATCTGAATTATAATGAGGTCTGTAGACTTATTATATCACTTAACAGTTGGCATACTTTTTGTTATATATAAGAAGCTAAATATTATGTAGATACAGTCAGTGGTGAGGAATAGTAATGCACTATAAGTTATTTCATACTTGCAACAAATGAATGCTGTACTATGAACCTACAATCCTTCAATGTGCTCCCCGCTTCTCAGGTGTGGCTTTACAGCATTTGGAAAGGTCTTATGTTTAACATTAGTTGACTAATTTTGTTGAGATGGCAGGTGTGCTGTGTAATAGCATCTGACAGCTCATCTAAGTGAGAAAATCAAATGCCTCGCACGACCAGTTTCAGTTTGAGGAACAACTCTAAAGTCTGGTGGCCTCAAATCTGGACTGTAAGGCATGCGAGACAGGGCCTCCCAGTTCTACTTTGCTAGCAAATCAATAATGACCTTCCCAATGTGTAGTCTTGCATTGTCACGGTAGAATCAGCATTTCACATTGCAGATTGCCAAGTCTGTTGCTGTGCATTTTTCAGCACCACAATTAAAAAAAATCATTGTAATACTGTACTACTATTGTGTTGGTGCAAATGAAATGTCCAGCAAAGGACCAGCACACATGGACAGCAAGAACAGAAAAGTAGGGCAACTTACCTAGGCAAAATAATCCCCCTCGGCATCGACACATAGTTGCCATCTATCCGGCAAGGCCATGATCCCGGAATGAAAAAAGTTTTGTGGCTGGAACCAGAAGAAGTCATCAACTGTATGTGGAACCTCGTTGTCTGTCTTGAACTGTTTCCCAGACGGGAAGTGATCCAGGCGATGAAACAGATAATAGTCTGCCGGAGACAAGTCCGGGTAATATGCAGGATGAGGTAGTGCTTCATAGCCTAAGGCACTTAGTGTCAGCATCGTTCATTGTGCGACATGAGGACGGGCGTTTTCCTGGAGCAGAAGAACACCATGTCTGTTAACCAAAGCTGATTGTTTCTGCAGTGATGGTTTGGCCTTTTGCCAAGAAGCTCCAAAGAATTATCCCAGCTGTGGACCACCAAACAAGGAGCATCATCTTCTTGGTGTTGTAGGGGTGGCTTAGGATGAAATGCAGCAGGCTGTGCCTTGCTTAACCATTGTGCAGATAATTTCTGATTATCATAATGGACCCACTTCTCGTCGCAGGTGACGATTCGGTACAGTGAGGTTCCTGTTTATTCCTGGCAAGCAGCAACATGCAGTCTACCAAATGCCTAGTCTTGTTGGCAGTTGTCAACTCGTGCGTAAGACGCATGTCCAGCTTTTTGACTTTACCCAATGCAGCCAGACGCCGAACAACTGTTATGTGGTGGACACCTACCTCTGCCTCTATCGCACAACATGTTTTTTTGGGGGTTCGCTTCAACCACACGTAACAGAACATCATCAGAAACAGCAACAGGTCGGTGACCACGTGATTCGTTTTGCAGGTCCGTATCTCCGCTTCCAAACTTCACAAACTGCTGCCGAATGGTTTGTTTGTTGGCTGTATTCTCCCCAAACTCTTTGTTAATGTTTCAAGCATCAATTCCTGCACAATGGCCCAGTTTAAATTCATATAGGAAGATGACTCTCAAATCCGGCTTCTGCATGTTTCCTTTGCAAGCCACGTTACATCCAAACAAATCATGCCTGAACCTTGTTCTTCACACCTGTGCTAGCTATTTATAGGAACTCTGTGATGTAATACCCACAACACCTGTGGGTGGTTCCATTCCGCTGTGGAGGGGCCTGTCTCCACTGCTTGTTTGTGCCGGACATTTCATTCTCACCAACCCAATACAACAGTACCGCAAGAAGCTACTCTTATGTTTTATGACGCCAGCGTAATCATACTCGGAGATCATCATCTGCTTCACTTTTGATATTCTCCATTGCCGTTTTTTGGCATGGGAGGAAAGAAATTTTCCATTGGCTGGACTAAGATTTCAGTTCAGGTTCAATATTTCTTATCCAAGTTTCATTAATAGCAACAATTTGATGGAGGAAATCCTCTCCTTCAATATTGAATCACTGCAATAAGTGCTACGTATTTTCCAGAAGAATTTGTTTTTGTGTATCATCAGCTAATGCAGAACCCCCCTTGTGGAGACTGTCCATTTCTTCAAAGTTTCAGTCACAACGTGAAATGCAGATGCTGGTGAGATTTCAGTACCTGCTACAGTCCTCACAGAAGGCTCAATGGTCTTCTTCAAGAGGAACTGGGCAGCAGAATAAACAAACCTCTCCCGTGTGGTGATTTTCAACCTTTCTGATTTCGGGTTATTCTGAATGCTTTCACATCCCTCATATAAACTTGTTGCCTAAAAAGAAACAGTGCTTTGATTTACTGTTTGCTTACTATAAACTTCCATCAGTGGAGCATAAATGTCTATTGATTTTTTTCTGCATAAAGTTTCAATCGTAATCTAGGTTCCCAAAGTCATTATAAATCCTTAGAAAGTTCTTAGTTTTTTTTAGGGTGCTTAGAAGTTCTTATTTTTTGCCACTATTTTTTCTGAGTGGCTGTGTAAAATCCAGATGTTACAATGTGGGAGAGTGCAGGGCAATGTGAGATAAGTAATTTGCTGAAAATACTGAAGGACCATGGGCTAAATTAAACATATTCAGGAGATTCTACCCAACAAGACCCATCACTATCATTTAGTACTGATATTTCACTTTTGTGTTAGCTTATTGCTGAAAGTGAAAAGCACATGTGAAATGTCATACTGACAGACAGAAGGGAAAAACAGCTCAGTGAAAAGACTGTTACGTCAGGAGCAGAAGTCTTACATTTTGTTTCATATGCAATAGGGAAAACTTCAAAACAGATTGAGGTCTGTTCTGATTATGATGATCATTGTGATGAACTCATGCAAATAAGCACAAAGTGAATTTCATGATGTGGCAATCAATGGTAAGGTTTAAATTCTGATATTAGTATCTACAGCTGGAACATAAAGAAAGCAACTGATTTCTTTTGCATGATGCAGAATATGCATTGAAAAAGGCAAGTCAGATGAAGACCAAAGGAAGCTAAGAAATAAAAAATAGTTTTCAACCTTTTTTTTTTTTCTTTCTTTTCTAGCTATTGGTAAAGGCTAGCAACAAATGCTAATATATAGGCAAGAAAGGTTACTCTCCATTGCTAACAGAAATGTGAAGGATGGAACTTATCTTTGAAAGTGTCTAATTTTAATAATTAAGAATTTAAAAGAAATGTTTGATCTGTTTTAAAAAGAAGTTCCCACATTTTTTCGTTGATTTTTCAAAATTTTGTGTGATATGGCCCAGAGCTTGTATTAATAGTCAGTCATTGGTATTCTTTCTGCTTGTTTGCATCTGTGACCCAAGTATGAAATCAAAGTTTCATGCCACTCAGGTAAATGTGGATTCATCATGATCCATTCTCATCCTTTGCTGGATGAAGGATTCCGTAACTCTCTTCCACAACTCTGTCGTGAGCAGTTCTCTTCCATGTCACTTCAGCATGCTTTCAAAACAAATTTCTGTGGGGTGGTTGTATGTGCTAGTATGAAACTTAGTTTTTTCATTTGTGAAAAAAAAACCAAAAAAAAACCAGATTTATCAAATACTGCTGGCCCAGTCTGATTCATTACCAATATTTTGCATTTGCCAGTATCTGTGCTGTAGAATCACAACTAAGACTGGTTTTCTTGTGAAAAGTCTTCCAGCTTTGAGTTGCAATTTCTAAGAGGAAGTGAGCTTTGTATAGAATGCAAAGGCACCAAATTTGTGGACCATATTGCTAGCTAAGTGCATTTGGAGGTGAGATGGTGGATAGTCAACTTGCCATATTGCACACAATTTACTTTTCATCAGTTTGGAACTAGAGCATCCAGAATGGCCACACCACAGAAGATCTCTTGGTCTGGTTACAAACTTCTGCTGCCCATACAGTGTCATTCTCTCTACAACCAGAACAGTTGCAAATGTGGATTTAAATTATCATCTCACAAGACATTCCCTATTTTGAAGACTGATGGAAGCAGGACTTCGCAATCCTGCTCATTAAAAATTGCATCACTTTCCTGTATCCAGTAATCATCGTTAGTGGCATCTGGAGGGATACCATTCTCAAGTGAATGAACAGACATAATGGTGCTGTGTGATCTCCAGTGGCAATTTTTTCTTTATTTTGTTTGGGGTCCGATGATCAACGGGCTCACGTATGCAGACGACAGGAAGGACGAGCCAAATTGAGGGTAACTATCCTGTAGTGTATAGTGCGATTAACAGTGTTCATGGTTTGGGGAGCAATAAGGTGTAATGCTCAAACATCTAGTATTCTCCACAGACAGTTTGACTGCACAGCAGAATGTGGGAAATATCCTGGATGTTGTGTAATCCTTTTTGTAAGAGGGGCACAGATAGCATGTTTGAGCAAGATAATGCAGCTCTGCATACTCCAAACATTTCCAGAGAACATCTGGGTGCTGTCAACCTTCTGGAAAGGCCAACAAGATCCTGGGATCTATCTTCAATAGAACATGTATAAGACATTGTTGATTGCATCTCAACACCCACCTGCAGCCAGCACAGACAACAGCCTCATGCAAGGAAGCATGGTGGAAAGTGCCACAGGAGACCATCACACGTCTCTGCAATACTGTGACACCTTACTGAAGTCACTACCAAAAGAGGTAGCTGTTCATCTTACTAATGTGCTTTATTCTTTGGGGAATAAAATTGTTCATCAGTTTTGAAAAACTTAATCATGTCTTCTGTGTCTCCGAGACTGCTCCATCTGTGAATATTAGTTGAATTTTCCTGCTGCTATGGGGTGTTGCAATTTCATTGTTACAGAGTGTATATTTACGTGGGAGTAGGGAATAGTGGTCATATTTGTGCCCCCCCCCCAAGGTGAGTACTGTAATTTTTGTCATTTAATCTGTGAATTATTTGTTCAAGTTATAAATTTAGGTTCTGCGTATTGTATGCTGATGCGAATAATATATGGCTCCTCAAACTTCAACAACAAAAAAAGTAAAATGTTTTTGCAGCACTTTGAGTTTTAAAAATCCACATCATAATGGTCAAGAGTAGGTCCTACATTTTGAAAATTACATTCAACTCTGAAAAATGCAGTGCAATACAAAGGCAGAGGTCTGCAAAAAGTTGAAAAGTTTTTCTTTTACATAAGAGCATTTCAACCAAAAATGTGCTGCAACAGAGGCGGTATTATTTGTTCTTTTGGACAATTGCATGCTGCGAGAAGCTCAACGTTATGCATGTTCGTGGGTGCCACAGGTGTAACAATGGACTGTGGTAATCAGGGCTTGAAAAATATCTTAAAAGTTTTATGCCCAGCTGGGCACCTGTAAAAATTATTTACCTGCCCTGGTAGTAAAAGTTGGATGCCCAGTAAAATTAGTATTTTAAGATAACAAATCAGGACCCTCAAATTTTTTAAGTTAAAAAATATGATTTTTTTATTTTATTTATTTATTTATTTTCATGTTTTGCATTTCCGTTTTAAGGGTCTGTTTTCAAAATGTTCAATAAACAAAAACGTGTATCTCAAGTTTTAAGATGATGATGATGCTGAAATTGGTACGAAATGATATGATCGTGAAATTGGTATTTGAGAAATGTAGTGATTCTGCCATGTTCCTTTCATCGAGTGTTTTCACCCTTTGTCACTAAACACCGGAGCCATTAAACCAAGAATGCATGGCTTTGATGATTTTTTCCATCATCAAAGGCATGCATTCTTGGTTTAAAACTCAGGCTTCACGCGACAATAACACATAAACATATAAAACGAGCGTAACACACAGTCACGTATTTTAAAAGGTTCGTGTATATTGGAAGCACATACCGAAGCATCAAAACAAGATTTGGTGAACACAAAAAAGATGTTTCCAACGGTCTTCCAAAGACAGCTTTATCTGCACTAACCCTTGAAGACACTTCTACAATTCCCATTTGGAAAGAAACCAAAAAAGTTGCCCCATTCATCAACAAGGCATCTCTGCGTTTCCAAGAGAGCATTGAAATTTTGTTTACCAAAAACTGCAATTCAGAGACCCTCACCAAATCCCATTTATTTGGGATCTCTCTTCTAAAATCTGACAACATTTCCAACACCCCAACTTCAAATTGTAGTTCTGGCAACCAGCCCATCCAGTTGATCGCGGCTGATCAAGGTCGTAGGATGACCGAAAGCGAACTTTTTACCATACTACGTGACTCTGTGTGTTTCGCTCGTTTTATATGTTTTATGCATGCACTCTTTTGCCGACTGTAAACTACATTTTGGAGCAAAACTACATATAGTTCCTATTTCTGGATTTAGAGCATAAAATAATTACAGAAGTGATATTCTTCTGTCCTTGGCACTCCATAACAATAATGCAACTTCCAGTGATTAGCAGTAAAATGAAACACGATATGTGTGTGATGACTCATTTTTCTTTTAATAGGAAATTCTATTCCAAACTTTTTTATTTTAAAATTTAGTTGCCTGGTCTGGGCAACTAGATTTTTAACCTGCCCAGGCCAATAATTTACATGTCCCAGGCATCTTGGGCATGGTATTTTTCAAGCCCTGGTAATGATGAAAAAACCCATGATTTTCCCATTCATTCACTTGAAGGAAACACAAAAAGCTCTTGAAAATGACAGTTGTTCTTTCTTTAATAAGGAGATAGTTTTTTCCCCAATTTATTTGAACTGCTAGGTCATCCTGTGAATTGTGACTTTTCTGTAGAAAATTACAGTTTGAGATCAACATTGCAGGTGTGGATTATAAGTCATTTTTTTTCTGGATTTCATGGTTTTGAATTATGTGCAGCTGCAGATATATGAAGGATTTTTTTTTTCTTTTACTGAATTTTACGGTCTGCAAGATTATATGAAGGTAAATGCAGTAATTCATTTATTACCAAGCTTTCTACATTTCTTAATAGTTTGATAATTTTCTGCATGTCTTATTTAAAGAATTACTGTATATGACTTTCCAGAAATAATGTAACTGAGCAAGATCACCAAAGGTGTAGCAGGTATTTCCTATCCACTTATTGCACATGGTAAGTGCTGTGGCCTTAAGCACTGGCTTTTGACTGTTTGTCCAATTGGTCCTGGGCTCCCAAGAGGCATGGGTGGTGTCTTTTTCTTAACACACTGGCACTATCTCTTCCCTGGAACTAGTGGCTCCACCATTAGGGATTGGTCAATGAGTGCTTATAGCTCTTGCTCACAGTGGTGGTATAACCGAGAAATGAAATGTAGGGGAAGAGATAGTGTTCCTATTGGTATTCTCCGGAGCAGTGACATATCTCCTAATCCACTGCTTCCACAGGCAATCATGAAATGACTTGGGGGTATTGTGGTGTTTTAATTGATTTGAAGGATAAAAGGTAGAGAGAGAGAGAGAGAGGGGGGGGGGGGGGAAGGATTCGAGCAATTCAAGCATGGATCAACCACCCATATCTGAATAACCAGTAATGCTACTGCAGCAGAATTAACTTCAAGCTCTATTTGTTTGAAGCTAGTAGAAGCACTGTTGTCTTTCTATTTACCTTGAGTTAGTCTGAGGAAAAAAAAAAAAAATAATTGCTAGTCCCTGGGGTGAAAGAGATCCTGACAGAGTTTTTCATTTGTTACACATTTTAAATTAAACTTTTAACATGCAACAGTATTTTATCACAAATGCTTTACTTTAGAAATAGGACAAAAAAAAAAAAAAAAGAAAGAAAGGAGAATATTATGTTAACAGGTTCTTCATTTTCAAACTCGTGTAGAAGCTCTCTCAAAAGTTGCTACTTCACAAACATCCACCTCTAAAAAGTATTTTTAATTATCTTTTGTCCTTAAATATTTTTTTCAATTTCCAATCATAAAAATCTAAAAGCAAAAGAAAACATTCACTATTTCAATAAGTGAAACATATATAAATATGCAACAACATACCTGATGCTGTGACATCCATTCCAGTGTTCGAATTACCCAGTGGTCCGCTGGCCATTGTTTAGTAAAACTTCTGTCGGACTACTGAACTATTAATTTTACTGGCCCGGATGGCCTGTAAGTTTTCTTTTTCTTTTATGGTTCTAATTTGTCATAAGTTAAAAATGAATTTCGGTTACTTTTTGCTTTGCTGTATGGTTTTATTTCTAGACTGCAAACTAATGATAGGTTTAAAAACAAATATTAGAGATAATTCCATTGAAATAATACATTATTTTCTACATATATTGTAAATGTCTTTGAACTTTTTTTCTTCTTTTTTTTTTTTTTTACGGACCAGTGAGCATGTTTGTGGACCAGTGGTTCCCGAATTCTAGTGGTCCGCTGGGACCAGTAGAAAATTTATTTCTAATTCTAACACTTCATTCAGTTATATGAGTAGTGTGGTGTGTGTAGGAATGAAAGCATGTTTGCTTGCCTTATATAGCAGATGTGAAATTTGTTCTTTCTCTGCTCCACCAAGGCAATATTGTGGGTGGTAGGTGAAAGGTACATTGAAGGTCAAAGTGCAGTGTTGACAACTAGCTAAGTAGAAACATGATGTGGGATGTGACACACCCCACCAGACTAATGCAGGGCTAAGAAAAGTTACCTTGTTGTGCTGGTTATATTTTAGAGATCAGGTTTTAGAATTTTTACAGTATTTTTATTATTTCAGTTTTTCTTGAATCCATGACATAAAACTAGATGTAGATAAATTTCCCTTGAGAAAGAGAAGGATTGTTGATGTTGAGCTTGAGCACATGACAGACATGAGAGTAGTTAGTGATAGGTAAATTGGATGACCGTGTTTCTAAACGTAAGACAAGACTGCTCCTCATTGTACAGTAGTCAGTCAGTCAGCATAAAAATGGAAAAGTGCATTCATAAAGTAAGGAATGTTTGAAAATGTGTTTCACATGGTAAGGCAATGAGTGTAGCCCACTGCTGGAGTATTTAATTTCAAAGCGTGGTGCATTGTGTTTTGCAGGAAAGTACTAACACCATTTTTCTGGAAAACACAATCACATATTAGAAAGATCTGTAAATTATGTAAAGTTATTTTGAATCATCGAAAAAAATCTTGAGTACGGTATTGACTGAGAAGTTAAAAACTTTTGGTAAAGCTCAAGAAGTAAGTCACTTTGTTGTTGAAATACTTAAATTCCATTTTAACTTCAAGAACTTCCCATTATTCCTCATATCAGACAGGCTTTGATAAAGATCTAGAGGCCAGAAATGTCTGAAAATACAAAAGAAACTCAGAAGATGTAAAGAATAGTGGAAAGCTGTACAAGTTCAAATAGAATTTCAGAGACTCCCAACTACTACGGATTCTTCGTAGTCACTACAGAAATCGCCAGTCCACTGCGGATTACTGAAAGCATTGGATATACTATGAAAATAAAAAATCTGAGTGAAGTGGCCTTTTTAACAATATGCATAAAGTTTATTTTCTTGTTATCCTAGCATTCATTAAACATTTTGGAGGGTGTTTATAGAATATTTTCAATATCGGTGCATTTTCCCCCCATGATTTTTGAATATGTTTTGGATGTCTAAGAGTCTGGCCACATGCAAAGTTATCACAGCCCATGGAATCCCAGAACCTTTTCCAGATCTTGGTAAAGTCCTTAATTTCTAGTATTTTTGTATAAAGTTCTGGAGTAGTACTAGAACTCTTTTCTGCAATAAACACATTTTTTTTTTATCATTGGAGGCAAAAAAAAAAAAAATCCATTTGTTTTTTCATTGGGGGGGGGGGGGGGGGGGGGGTTGAAGATAACCATTAACAACTTCAAGTCTGTGGAGGCACTTCCTATGTTTACTGTAAGGTTCCTATTAGAACATATATCAATTTTTGAGGTAAACTAGTAAACTAGAAAAATAAAATAAAATATTGGAACCATTTTGTGTTTCTCACAAAATGCCTTCAACTTAAGGGAAATTTTTAAGCAAATATGCACTTTTTTTGTGAATGTACCCTCTGATTTTGCTGCTCTGGCAATTTGTTTTTTTATCATGTGTAATATAGTTTTATTCATTACTACTAAAAAATGCTGAAAACTACAGATTTTTTTAGTTTTCACTACTGAAAAAATATAAAAACAATGTTTTTTGTTTTGTTTACTACTCAAATTATCCAGTCAGGGTTGGTGTCTCTGGAATTTAATTATTTTAATCAGAGTAAAGCCTGTGAGTAAATGTTTTCAATTCCTGTTGAAATGTTTACAGAAACTGATAGTATAATCTGTTTGGTGAGAAAAACTTCTGGTATGTGCAATAGTGCAAACAACGTTCAGTTTTGAACATGAAGTTGAAATTATAAAGAAAAGATTCCAGGGGTGCCATTTTTTGGTGTAGAAGTGTCACATTTATTGGGTTGTCGGAAAAGTCATGATGTATTTTAGCCATGTTTTGCAAAGGTCATTTATTGATAGAAAGAACAAAGATCAATCAATGATATAATGCCCATTCTGTTCGTTAACCTTTTGCCATTTTTCAGTGAGAAGGACCTGTCTTTCGTGGCGAAAAACTGTACAAGGTGCTAATTTACAGCTTCATCTGAATTGAACTTTATACCACGCATGGACTGTTGAAGAGAGCGAAACAAGTGGAAGCCTGACGGCGCAAGGTCAGGCGAGTATGCTGGGTGTGGCAACACATCCCACCCAAGCTCCAATAATTTTTGGCGGGTGATCAAACTTGTGTGTGGTGTCACGTTGTTGTGACGGAACACAACACCTTTACGATGAACGAGCTCTGGACGTTTCTGGATGATGGATTTGTTCAAACTGTCCAATTGCCGACAGTACACATTTGAATTGGTTGTTTGGTTCCGTGGTAAAAGCTTGAAAAACACGACACTTTTAAAATCCCACCACACTGAGACCAGAATCTTCCGCTGATGAATGTCTGTTTTGGATGTCGTTTGAGGTGAAGCAGCACGTCGTGACCAAGACTGTTTGCCTAGCACATTGTTGTACACAATCCACTTTTCGTCACCAGTTATCAGTCGCTTCAAAAAAGGATCGTTTTCCTCAGGTTTAATGAGCATATATCGCAGATGTTTATACGCGCCATCAATTGAGCTTCTTTGAGTTCACGAGGAACCCATGCATCGAGCTTGCTTACATATCCCAGCTTCTTCAGGTGGTCGTGAACGCTTGAATGATGGATGTGCAATGTGTCTGCAATCTCTCGTGTCGTGTAACGTGGGTTTGACTCGATCAATGCCTTGATTTGGTCGTCATCAACCTCGGTGGGCATCGTTGAGGTCAAAATCATCAGCACGGAATTTTGCGAACCACTGTTGGCACTGACATTCTTGTAGAGCATTATCACCGTACACTTTACGCAACTTTTCATAAGCTTGACGTGCGATCTTCCCTTTATGTAAGTAAAACAGTAAAATATGGCAAAAATGCATAGTTTGGTCTTCCATCTTCAACTTGATGTCAAATCTCTGCAAATCAACCAAATCGCTCACTATTCCTTTTGGACTGCAGCTAGAACAGGCACCTGTCGAATGCCATAGCAATAACAGAGCTGCACATGCCTCTACTACTTACAAAACCGCCCAACTGCCATCGGGTGCCAAAATACGTCATGACTTTTCCGACAACCCAATAACTGTTAATGTATAGTCAGCCATCTCCCTTGAAAACTACATTCCCCTGAAGCCCAAATCGAAATCGAACCTGTGTCTCCCAATTTCTGTTTGAGCATGCACTGCCATTAGAATATCACCCAACAAATCTCGCACCAGGTAAATCATGGGGGGGGGGGGGGGGGGTATAGAGGAAAGAAAAGCAAAAAATAAAAAAAAAATGTGTAGTATTTGAAAGTGAGAAATTTATTTATGCCTAGTTTACTCAGTCACTTAGAAACATGTGGCCTTGGTGGTGTAACAATGACTTGCTCAAACATAAATGGAGAGATGGATGCTTTATTCCTTTTCCAGGGTGAACGAGTTTCGAGTTTTCTGAAGAGATTATTGCATGGTAACAAATATAAACAGCATTTCAATGGCCCCACTTCCCTGAAGCCCCCCCCCAAAAGATGGTTGCATGACTGCCATCCATCTGTGGAGATTTATTCATTTTTTAAATTTACATATATAATCATAAGATCATGTAATATTAAAAAAAAAAAGTGCCTTTGATGGTTTATATACTGCTGGGTGATCATTTTGAGATGAACAAAAACAGAAAATTTTTAAAAAAGTAATATTTAAAATAGTATAACCATACCAGTAATCTGAATTTCTTGGGGTAGATTATAAATCAAAGTTTTCAAGCTTTTGCACATCAACCAGATGGCATTTTTAAGGAAGGTAGACAGCAAACTGAATAATAGAATACTTCAACAATTTGAACGTGGTGACTTGACAAATGAGCAGATGCCAATGTAATTATTCATTCGAAGATCCGAGGCATCATGTTTGTTTAGCATGCGGAATCATGGAAGGAAAACAAAAGGCATTCATTATTTGAAGAACTTGTTCCAAACTCATGGGAACTCCAGTGAGCTGTCATTGCATGATTTGCCGTTGGTGATGGTCTTCAAAGTTTTGCGAATGGCATTAGATTTTGGGGTGGATTAAGAAGCTAACTTCTTTATGCCATCCCGTTCAAATTGTCGATGCATTCTATTATTCAGTTTGCTGTCTACCTTCCTTGAAAAAGCCATCTGGTTGATGTGCAAAAGCTTAGAAACTTTGATTTATAATCTACGCGAAGAAATTCAGATCGCTAGGTTAGTTACACTATTTTAAGTGTAATTGGTGTACAGTTCTTGTTATTATTTAAGTAATCCCATGTTTGCCATGGAAGTTGATGTATCTACAGATGTCAGTGGAGTTTCAGAATTACTGGCATTTAAACATTTTGTTCATGAAGGAAACATTTTTGAGCATTGAAGAAATTGCCTGTCTACAAGAAGGTAAGATATTTTTCAAGTTTCCAGTGATTGCGCAGAGGGAATGAAGCTATCATTGATAAACTGCGTTCAAATAATTAGTAAGATTAGCAAACATTAGCAACATGTTCTGGTTTTAAGATATGCAAATACAAAATTGCACGTATAGAGGAATTTTTTAAAGGTTGGGATGAGCAGAGTAAAAGCCTTTTTTATGTTAGGGTCATTCCACATCAAAGCATCCAATTTTTGCAAAATGTCATCCACCGACTCAGATTTTAACGACACTCAGCTGGTAGGTATACCTAATAAAGCTATGGAAAAATCTAAAGTTTTAGCTTTTTTCATCCCATAGTTTTTAATATACATGTTCCAAAATTTAACTGAGCACTCGCTTCTGTAGCAGTGCACCAAATGCCACTTTTTATAAAACTTGCTGTAACTGCTACTCGAGTGAATTTAGGAGGACAAAACTTGAGGATTTCATGAAAAAAGGTTTACATGTCTCAAAAACACTTCAATTTTACCAGAAGTGCTAGATAAATAAGTGCCACCTAGTGGTGAAGTGAAAAAGTACCATAAAATTTAGCTATTTTGTAGAGTATTGCTCCAGCATGATTTGTATGCTAGAGCAATACTTATGCATTGCTCTAGCAGCTTCATCAAGCTAGAGCAATGCTCTGTAGAGTATTATTACACTTCATCATTGAGCAATACTCTACAGAGTATTGCTCTAGCATGATGCACCTGATTTTTCTTTTATACTAATCCTTGACACATCCTGTAACTTATTCAGGAAAAAAAAATGTTGGGTATCAGCGTACTTTCACAGATAAGCAAAATTATTTTAAATGCATGTGAAGGTTTCCTCCGACACTTCAGCCATTTAAAAAAAAAAAAAAAAAAAAAATTCTGATCCACCCACTTGGATATTAAGGAAAGTTAGTGTGTATGTTTACCTAACAATACTAAGTCTCAGCTTTTTGCCCCCATAACCTCCAAGATACAGTACTCAAAAGTTAGGCCTAACAACTGTTTCATCGCCAAATTCACCCATTTCAAGCTTCCGTGTGTGTGAGACTTGGCATCAATTGAATAAATGTGTTGAATATGTCTGCATTTTCTGTTCTGAACATTAAAAGCAAGCATTTTGCAAATGATTAAAAAAATAACAGAACTTGAAATTAATATTTATATATACATAAAAGTAACAATTGTTACTATTAATATTAATGGGAAATGCTTTGTGATCAAAATAATTTTTCTACAGTGAATTTCCTTGTGGTAAGGACTACTTCACTTGGACTGAACTAATTTCATATCTACTTCAGAAAAGTAATATGTTTTCCCCAGGCTCGTTGTCACTGGGGGTTGTACTGTACACAGTACATGCTTTCGAGGCACATGGCAAATATCATCATGAGTTGGCCAGTAAAATGATGCAGCAGCGCTATGTGGATGCATAAATTTAATTTTTGCAGCCTCTTCTTCCTTTTCAATGCTCGTAACCATAATAAAAAACCAGTATTGTCGTAGGTACATGCTACATTATACTCTATGTAAACTTGTGGCAAATTTTTGGAATCATTGCCACTTCTGACATCAAATATCAAACTGTATTTTTCATCTGCACTTATCCTTGTCATCACTATTGTGTTTCATGAAAGTGGACAAAAGTGGTGGAAGCCTCTGGTACCTGGTACAACTTACAGTAGTGGCCAAAATTGTGGAAACCTTTTGGAAATAGTGTATTTTTGAGGTATGCTGGCTTATAACACCAGTTTTTTTTTTTTTGGAGTAATACCATAAAATTATATATCAATGGAAAGATAATTTCATCAAGAATGCAATGCAATAACTTTTATGAAGCATTTTGGATTAGACGGCAGTCATAAAGAAGAAAAGTGAAACACATAGAAAAAATGAGATATACAAAAATTCACACCATGTCAGTTAATACTTAGTTAGGTAATCTTTAGCTATAATTACTGCCTTACAACACCTTCCCATGGAGAGAACCACGTTTTTTAGTTCTGCAGCTGTCATCATGTGAAACAAAGATTGAATTATTGCTTCTATTAATTGGGTTTTATCGCAGGGTTGCTTCTGACTAACAAGTTTTTTAATCGGCTCCATACATTTCCGATGGCGTTAAGGTCTGGGCTATTCCCAGGCCATTCCAGCAGTGGAATATGATTATCTTGAAACCACGTTTTGCACACAGCAGCAACATGACATAGAGCTGAATCTTGTTGAAATATAAATGCTTCATTATCTTGGAAAAGATCATGTGCTGAAGGCTTCAGTTTGGGCTCAGTATTCCTTTAATGTATTTTTCGACATTTATATTCCCATTAATCACACAAATTCTGCCCACACCTTTTGATGTCATACAACCTCAGATCATAGCACTAACTGGGTGTTTTACGGTACATGTAATGCAATCAGGATGCAAATCTTCTCTGATTCTTCTCCTTGTGTATTTTATGCCATCACTACCAAACAGGGAGATTTTGGTCTCATCACTCCAAATAACACTGTCCCATTGTTCCGCTGTCCAGTCAACATGGGTTTCAGCCCAGTTTAATCTTTTCAACCTTTGTTTGAGAGATAAAAATGGCTTTTTCTTGGAATTCTAGCTTTTAGACCAAATTCCTGCAGTCTGTGCCGAACAGTCCTTGCACTCAACTTCACATTGCATTATGCCATTTCACCTTGTATACACCCAGAGGATTTTCTTATGTCACCTAGGCAGTCTCTTAATTCTTCTATCATCACTTGTTGTTGTGCACTTTTTCCTGCCTTTACCAGTCTGGTTTTTTAGTGACTGAGTATCCTTATACCTCTTCAAAAATTTAGAAATGCCTTCTTTGGTTAAGTTTCCACCAGTTTTTCTTCTAATTTCTTTATAACTGAAGCATTGTTCACTTAATAGTACTATTTTACATCGCTTTCTGGGTAACCAGTCAACTCTTTGCGCCATTTCTTTAATTTTATTACATTTTACAAGCTCACTAAATGAAAGAACACACACACACACACACACACACACACACACACAAAACCCAACCAACTTGATAGCAATCATGATAAATGTCCTCCTCTCAGCTCCAATACATGACATCAATAGCTGAATCCTACTGTGACCTGATTGGCTCATTGCCAAAACAAGATGACACCTGATTGGTTCTCTAAATGCTCATGCTCATTGACTACATTCAAATGAAGGAAAGCTACTTCATATCAACCTAAGCAAGTTGTGTTTCCTTTATCTGGGTATTTGACTATAACTTTTCATAGAATACAAATAATTGAACAAACTTTGTTATATTACATTTTTGAGGAAATTATCTTTCCATTGATATATAATTTTATTATATTACCCCAAAACAAGGTGGTGTTATAAGCCATCAAACCTCAAAAATACACTTTTTCTAACAAAAGGTTTCCACAATTTTGGCCACTACTGTATATTTTCAAAAAAATGTTTCTGTAGATTATTTCGCTGAGTTTCAACTTCAGATTTTGATATGAAGTGAAACTCTGTTTTTTATGTTTTCTACATGTGATATGATTTGCTAAAGGCCGTTGCAGGCTTGCTCTGCTTACAATTTGTTTCACTGTACCACCAAATGCCATCACAAGGTGTCTTGCTATGGCTAGTTGCAAAAAACGACCATGATGCAGATGCAGCAAAAACATTTTGATGCTCACATAATTTATAAAGCTCTCGCAATTGTTGTATTGAGCAGCACACTCATCTGTAAAATAGTGAGCTTTAACAACAACTGGATATTTATTCTTAATATATTGTATAATTTCTTGCTAAATTCTGTATACCATGCAAACATCATGGTCAAGATCATCAGATAAGAAACAGTGACTGGAGATTTCAAGCAACTGTTTTGGTTCTGGGGTAGACCATAACTGGATGAACTGTGCATACCTGAGATGTCCAATGATATCCTTGTGCTTCATCTTGTATAAAAAATGAATAGTTCTCACTGAAATCCATGAGAATAGTTGCAGTGTCAGAGACAAGCTTCTCTTTTAGTTCTTTTAGAAACTTTGACTGTTCCTTTGCAGTATATGAATGTGGATGTTTTCCACTATATATAAAATCATCCATTATTTGTATGAAATCATCTATTGTTGAACTTTGTTTTATTAGTTCTGTTCTGTCATTATTAGGTACCCTCTGACTATATTCTATGATATCTTCTTCTTAGTCCTTAAAATTAGTTTTAAAAAAATTAGTCAAATTGTCTGTAGATGAGCAATTTTTGCAGTATCTCAGCATGATTTTACGATCCTTCAAGTCACAAACTACGTAATCCATTAAAGTTTTGTACGATTTCCTCAGCTATGCAGCACTAAGTACAGGCATGAAAGACTGCCGCAAAAATGCAGAAATCTGCTTTTTTCTGTTCCGTTTTTGGTGTTACTGATATTATTCCTAAATGCCATAAAATTTTTATGGGGGGATGCCTCCCTCTTGCTGAAAGCAAAATCGTAATGATTTTAAACGACGGGAATGTTACGGCTGGGAATAACGTCACCTCTTTCAGGGATGGGAATTCAGCGACAAAGTGTGCCAGAAGTAAAAGTCTTGTGCCATCTTGCTACAAGAGGCAGGTTTTGCGCCATTGGGCGCCAGAACCTCTGTGTCTCGTCGTCATCGTCGGGACTTCGGTACAGTAAATTCTCCATGCGCACTCTTCCGCATGACGCTGAGCAAGTCCATGCGATGGGAAGAATGATTCAGCAACTCCAAGACTAGGAATTTTATGTAGTTACAATGGAAATCATCAACGGAAAACATTGAGTATGCTATGAAAATCGTCGGTCCGCTACGGACGACGGAAAGCATCCAGTATGCTATGGAAATTCGTCGGTCCGCTACGAACGACGGAAAACGTCGAGTATGCAACGGAAATCAAAAATATTGGTGAAATAAATTTATTAAACATCTGTGTAAAGTTTATTTTTGTGTTTTCAAGATTCTAATACTTGTTAAATACACTGCTGGCCACCCAAGATGCAACACCAAGAAGGAAGCGTCCGATTGGCCTGAAATTCGCAGCATGCGTCGCCCGCGAGTGGACATGTAAACTATTAGCATTGCAGTGCATATGCAAATCATGTGCGCCCGCCACGCCACTGAGAAGCATTATAAGAAGGGTGCACAGAAGGCGGGGTGTAAGTAGTGGAAGTGTTCTGTCATCATTTGGGTCATACTTGAGATCGATGTGAAACTGAAAAGAAGCTCTTTTTTTGGGGGAAGGGAGGGGTCTTTTTCATCTGGGGACAGTATTTCATCTTTCAAAACATTCGAAAACGGAAGTTAAACGGAGTGAAGATTTCCCCCATAATCCTAATTTATTTTTCTTGCGATGTTTCTTCTGCCCAGTATTGTTATTAAATTTCATTTTAATGCATAAATATTTGTATTTTAGCTTGAAAAATAGAGGGAAAATGTCCGAAAACGGAAGTCTGACGAAGCGAAGATTTCACCGGCAATCGTAATCCCTCGCTCGCGCGACGTTCCCTCTACCCTGTGTTGTTGTTAAATGTCAGTAATTTTATACTTTGGATACAATGATGTGCTCCAGTTTAATATTTACATAAATGAATTTCAGTGGTTCCCAAAACATGCACTTTTTAAGTTAAACAAATTCAGTGCCGTCTGAAAAATAATGAAGGCATTATTGAGTTGTTTTCCTGGCTCTCAAGTGAAATATTCTTTTAGTATGATGAGGATGTACATGATAAAGAATCCAGCTACATGAAAATTGAAACATTTTCATCTGTTCAAACCATGAAATGTAAGCTACTGAATCAGGATAAGTCAGCCTTGGAATTTTTTTAAGAAAAACGATTATTTGCATGACACTGTAAATAGAGATTTATGCCAAAATATGAAATCATCATATTCAGAATATAAGAAGGAATTACAAGATAAGGAAGAAGAAATGAAAAGAAGATGAAAGGAGCTAAATATCTCTAATAACTTACGCAGCAAATTAAAATCAAATGAATTGGTTCAAGTGAAAGAAAACTCTAGCCGGCTAATTCATAAAAGAAGGTTAGAACAAATTGTTAGACAGAAACAACTTAAGAAAATGAAATTTCATTAGTTGTGAATGACTTTTATTATTTATCTACAAAATGTCTAACAAAAAGCAAGCATTTATCATATTTCTTCATTAATAATTTTGTGTCAAATTAAGAATGAACATTAATTCTTCATCAAACTTTTATTACTTATCAACATACTTGTCTGAAGTTTTTCAAACCTTCAAGATTTCATTTCCGTACAACATTGGTATCTTACAGTATAAAGAGTTTCCTCATTTGATTAAAGACATCGTTCTGTACTAAGGTGAGCGATTATCTATGCATATGACCACATCAGCAATTTCCCTCCTTACATTATATTGTACTATATATTTAATTTTCTTGAAACAAAATACATACATTAAACCTATTAGTTGGCAGGCATGTGACCAATACCTAAATGTCATGGTTGTATACATTAGAGACTGAAATATGCAAGATTCAACACTTTGTTACCCTCCCCCCCCACGTATGGAAGTTCAGCTTTTTCTATCACTGCCCATTTTCATGCCTGTAAGAGTCTGGCGCTCTCGCGCACGCACACAGAATGAGTACCAGCAGCACTGGCTAAAACACACCATTTTGGTCTCAGACTGCAAAATTTTGAAAACCCAACCTTTGTATCATGATATTGATTTTTAAATGTATGATATAGTTCTTTCGGATTGCATAAAATTAGTTTTTTTTTTTGCACATGCTGATTTCTCCTTATGTTTATAAAGCCCTTCTTTCCTGGCATCTGTCGAGAAAAAATGTCATCTTCATAAAAAGCCTGAATGATTGCAATATTTAATTGCTTAATTTCTTCCCTTTTTCTGGTTCTGTTAGAGACATAATGCCACTTTCCGTAATCAATTTTTTTTATCGTTGTACTACATATTCTGAAGCCTGAAATGTTTTAGCAATCATTTATCAAGACCAAGATGGAGATGCAGTTGCTAACATTTGGATTTTTCTTTGCCTGTTCAGTGTGGAAAGTTTCTCTTTCATCAAAGTCACGAGTAATTCTGAATTTTTGGTCTTTTGCTGTGTTACACTGACCTGGATAACGTCGCTTTCAGAGTTTGGTAAATCCTGTTCCAGTATTACGGGCTACTTTATACTTAACAGTTGATTGAATTTGTTTTATTTTCCTTCTACCATATGACAGGGAACAGAATGTAATTTCAAAGGAGAACAACCAATACTGCTTGTGCTAATATTTATTTTCTCCAGTGTTTGGTCCTTTGAAAAGATTCTTATCATTGTATTAATCACTATCTCACTTATGCCTTCACTTTCATGCTGTGCTGCTCTGATCAGTGCAGCTGGTAACCATATAGTATATATAAATATTAATTTCCAATTCTCTTAATTTTTTTTAACTATTTGAAAAAAATGGCCATTTTTAATGTTCAGAACAGAAAATGTAGACATATTCAAAACATTTATTCAATTGATGCCAAGTCTCACACACACAGAAGCTTGAAATGGGCAAATCTGCTGATGAAACAGTTGTTAGGCCTAACTTCTTAGTACTGTATCGTGGAGGTTATGGGGGGCAAAAAGACTTAGTATTGTTAGGTAAACATACACACTAACTTTCCTTAATATCCAAGTGGGTGGATCAGAATTTAAAAGGAATAATAAAAAAATGACTGAAGTGTCGGAGGAAACCTTCACGTGCATTTCAAATAATTTTACATATCTGTGAAAGTGTGCTGATACCCACCATTATTTTTGCTGAATAAGTTATAGGATGTGTTAAGGCTTAGTATAAAAGAAAAATCAGTCCCATCATGTTAGAGCAATACTCTACAGAGCTTGGTATAAAATAGCTAAATTTTATGATACTTTTTCATTTCACCAGTAGGTGGTGCTTATTTACCTAGAGTTTCCAGGTAAAATTGAATTGGTTTTGAAATCTGTGAACCCTTTTCCGTGAACTCTTCAAGTTCTGTCCTCCTAAATTCACTAGAGTAGCAGCTGCAGCAAGTTTTGTAAAAAGTGGCATGTTGCTGCACTGCTACCGAAGTGAGTGCTCAGCTAAATTTTGGAACACTGTATATTAAAAACTATGGGGTGAAAAAAACAAAAACTTAGGATTTTCACATAACTTTATTAGGTATACCTACCAGCTGAGTGTCGTTCAAATCCGAGTCAGTGGGTGACATGGCCTGGTTGATTTGACATGGAATGAATACCTATTAATCAATGGGTGTCGTCATGCATAAAGTTCGGAAAGCATGGGGTTTCCCCCACCCTTTGGCTGAGTGGTCAGAGATGTAGGTTTGTGGATAGTTCTGCAAGCTGGACCCAGGTTTTTAAGTCCCTGATGAGGTGTGGGTGGTGTGTATGTCTTATGACACTGGCTGTATTCCTTCCCTGGAATTATTGACCCCAAATTATCAGTGGGCTACTGCTCATAACTCTTGAGTTGCTCAGTTAAACCCAAAAACGATTAAAAAAAAAAAAAAAGTACTGTTGTAATCCATTCACATTAGCAGTTCATATTCCAACTTAGAAATAGATCGGAAAAGGCTACTATTCAATTTTACGTGCAATATTTCATAACAAAGAAAGGTGACTTGATCACGCTAGTTACGTTAACTAAAACTTTTACAAAAAGTTCGTAAGTTGGAAGCTTTCGACCTTATCTTAGGTCTTCATCACGCCAATGGAGGACTAAGATTGTTGCCAGATTCTACATTTGAATTTTTCCTATTTTTGTTGCCAAAACTTAGAATTGATGTCCAGATTAACGGAATGTAGAGAGGAGATTCAGGTTGCAAGTCATTGAGTTGAAAATAATTTCTATGCTTTCACGGTAACGGAGGGCAAAACGATTGTCAAACGAAGCAATTCGTTTTGCTTCGTTCCAGTGGGGAACTGCAGATGTGTCTTCCATTGTCAAAATAGACAAAAGCAGTGTTGGGATTGCCTTTCGAAACATCTTTTCTATGTTCTAAAATTCTATGGCTTATGCTCCTGTATGTGCTTCCAATGTATAAGTTATCCCCAGTAGAAGAAGAGATAGGAATGCAGTAAACTCCTGGGAGGTTCAGGCTTTCAACTTTGTCCCTATCCCTTTGTAGAAGTTTCAAGATGTTTGGGGTAGATTTAATGGCAAGATGGTAACCAAAACTTCTAAAAAGAATCTGTAACTTATAAGCATAGGAAGGATGGTAAGGAACAGAACCACAGAATTTCAGGTCTTCTTTCTTGTGAGGAAGGAGGCATTCGATTTTCGAATGGTTTTCATATTTCTTTACGAGGAGTTGACTGTAACAGCAGGGAAACCATGAGAGAGGGCTATTGTAGAAATTTTGGAGAGTTCTTCTTGAAGAGAGAGTTGGCTGTTGCAAATGATATGAGCCCTGTGGATGTAGGACTTCAATGCTGCAAGCTTGTAGAGATGCAGGGTGCAAGATTTGTAGGGAATGATGTTAGTGGCTGCAGAAGGTTTTCGATAGACGGAACGAGTAATGGAGAGATCAGCGTTTCTGCAGATAGATACATCCAGGAAATCAATTTTGTGATTTACTTCCTTAGATATAGTGAGCTTAATGGAAGGGAAATTTTTCTGTAATGGAGTTGATCAGTATCTGTAGCTCAGACTCGGAATGTGGCCAGCTACATATCAAGATATGTAGACGACGTTTTCATTAGCTGGCCACATTCCGAGTCTGAGCTACAGATACTGATCAACTCCATTACAGAAAAATTTCCTTCCATTAAGCTCACTATATCTAAGGAAGTAAATCACAAAATTGATTTCCTGGATGTATCTATCTGCAGAAACGCTGATCTCTCCATTACTCGTTCCGTCTATCGAAAACCTTCTGCAGCCACTAACATCATTCCTACAAATCTTGCACCCTGCATCTCTACAAGCTTGCAGCATTGAAGTCCTACATCCACAGGGCTCATATCATTTGCAACAGCCAACTCTCTCTTCAAGAAGAACTCTCCAAAATTTCTACAATAGCCCTCTCTCATGGTTTCCCTGCTGTTACAGTCAACTCCTCGTAAAGAAAATATGAAAACCATTCGAAAATCGAATGCCTCCTTCCTCACAAGAAAGAAGACCTGAAATTCTGTGGTTCTGTTCCTTACCATCCTTCCTATGCTTATAAGTTACAGATTCTTTTAGAAGTTTTGGTTACCATCTTGCCATTAAATCTACCCCAAACATCTTGAAACTTCTACAAAGGGATAGGGACAAAGTTGAAGCCTGAACCTCCCAGGAGTTTACTGCATTCCTATCTCTTCTTCTACTGGGGATAACTTATACATTGGAAGCACATACAGGAGCATAAGCCATAGAATTTTAGAACATAGAAAAGATGTTTCGAAGGCAATCTAACACTGCTTTGTCTATTTTGACAATGGAAGACACATCTGCCCAGTTCCCCACTGGAACGAAGCAAAACGAATTGCTTCGTTTGACAATCGTTGCCCTCCGTTACCGTGAAAGCATAGAAATTATTTTCAACTCAATGACTTGCAACTCGAATCTCCTCTCTACATTCCGTTAATCTGGAGATCAATTCTAAGTTTTGGCAACAAAAATAGGAAAAATTCAAATGTAGAATCTGGCAACAATCTTAGTCCTCCATTGGCGTGATGAAGACCTAAGATAAGGTCGAAAGCTTCAACTTACGAACTTTTTGTAAAAGTTTTAGTTAACGTAACTAAGCGTGATCAAGTCACCTTTCTTTGTTAATATTGTTACGTGTTTTGCCCATAATCGTCATAATATTTCATAAGGACTTGGAAATATTCTAGTTGGATAATGCTTACCTAGGCATTCTGTTTCTAGCGATGATACACATTTCTCGCACGTGGTTAAAATGTGTATCATCGCTAGAAACGGAATGCCTCGGTAAGCATTATCCAACTAGAATATTTCCAAGTCCTGTTGTAATCCATTACCATTGCTTTGACTCTGACACTGATGTTCTTTTACAACTTATTTTGTTAATTAATCACTGGTGAAATTCCATGTCTAGGCATTATGATTGCTTGTTTTTTTTTTTTTTTTTTTTTTTTACTGATACTAATTTTTGTTTTGCCCAAAATTATTGTAACCACATTTTTCAGTCCTATTGATTTGCTGAACTAAAGCACAAATCTGCATTATTACGATCTGATTTTGTAAGGTGAAGTTTAGGTGAAGTTGGAAATGTATAATTCAAGTGACTCCCCCATATGTCAAATTCTATTGTTAAAGGTGATGGTTTTAGCAGTGTTTTTTCTTTTGTTGTTGTTGTGGTGTATGCATGTGTGTGTACATATGTTTCTGTCATGTGTAGAGTACTTGTCATCCGTAAGTGTGCATGTGTCTGGCAAATTGTATCCTAAGATATGTGCAAGGGACACTGCTTTCACTTTCTTTTTTGTTCTTAAAGCTCCTAATTAAGTTTTCTCAACAATGCTGTTCTTTTACTTGTTCATTTAGGATAAATATGATTACTTGGGGGTTGCTTTGATGTTATGGTAATTAAAAGATTGTTATGAATGCTTTTTTTTTTTTTTTTTACACAAGTGAAAGCATATCCAGTGCATATTCATTATTCAGAAGTAATGAAGAGATTTGTGCCTGAATATATGAACACTGTTCAGGATTCATACAGCCCTTGGTATCATAAAAAAGCTCTGAAAGTTTGTCCCTTTTATTTTTTTGTACCAGGCCTGGAATGAGTTTTTATATTTTTGTAAACCGTCTTGGAAAAGCACAACAATTCTTTTCTCTCAATTAAAAAAAAAAGTTTGAAAATTTGGGCAGGATGACCAGTTTATAGGGAAAACTAGGTAAAGGCAGAGATTTTTGTTCAATAAAAATCAGATAAAGTCAGGGAAGCTGGCTGCTGTAAAAATCTGGAAAGCTTGCCACTGGAAAAACGGGGTTGCGTGTATTCTGAATGTGCCTGACCACTGGTTGAAAATGTTCAGAACCAGGGAAAATTACTATTCTAACAGTGCTGATATTTTTCCACGGTTTTTCGCATTTTAAATTTTTCTGAAGTCCAGGTTTTTTTTTTTTTTTTCTCATAACATTGTGTTCCTCATTTGTAGTATTTTTCTCATCATGTTTCTAGTTATTTTTCTCTCCTTAGTAGTAGTGATAAAGAACAACTCTATATTTCTTGAAAAGTTTTTCCTGATGAATACACTTTTTTTAAATTTCTAACGGTCTTTTTCAAAATCAATTAATAGAGCAAGTATTTTTGCACCTCACCGTTTCTGCGTGCAAAATTGAATTCCAAACAGGGTACTTTCTGTTTGTGATGGAATTGGCGCCATTTCTCTGTTGCCCTAGAAATTGTTATCACGGTAGAGTGAGTAGAGGCAGTACTGATTTTGAAGATTTTATTTCACTTCAAATGCGTGTTTTCCTATACCCTCCTAATGTCTAGCTATATCATGGAATAGAACAAGAATTCTTTCTTTTGTTTAACGCATTATTGAAGTTTAAAAATACAACTTCCTTCTGCTGGTTCAAAAAAATTGGCTGTACAGGTAACAAGAGATGACAGAGACAAGCTCCGAGTTTGAACTTTAATTTCCTTTTAAACAAAAAGGATAAAAATATATTTTGTTTGTTTCATGATGTTGCCAGGAGTGACTAAACAATAAGAAACTATACATTTGCAGTGGAATTAAAATTTATAAAACAATAGTGCCGCTCCTTACTCTACCATGGGAAAAAATGTATAGGTTGTGGAAATGGTGCAATTTCTAGCATGCATATGGGGTAAGTAATGATTTTTAACTTAAATTATGCTTTAAAAAGAAAATCAAAATTTTGCTCCATTGATTAATATCATAACAGAGAATAAGAAAATGTGAATTTCATTAGGCAGATTTTCTAAAAACCATGAAGTCACTCTTCTGATTATTTATCATTTTTTATGGTAATGGTTCTTGTTCCCCTCTTCCCCATTCCCTTCTAATGCAAGCAGTGTTTGGTACTCCAGCTTTTAATTTCATTTTTTAAATTTATTCCCATATCAGCTACAAAGTATACCCATCCCTTCTTCCTTGAACTGCTCAGGTAGTAGAACCATATATTCCTCTCTCTTCTCATTGGAATTTAAGTACAGCTTTACAGCTTGCTGCAGTTACACATTTCAACCACATCCCACTTGTCCTACAATAGGATTGTTGTGAACAAAGTTGCTGATGTGCTCCTTGTTTTTCTTTTTCTTTGCTGTGACCTTGATGAACAGGCATGCATTTCATGACACTGTTTTATAATAATCCTTCCAACTAGCCGTGTGTTTTAGAGTGTAAGCAAAGGAAGGAGAGCCCCCCCCCCCATTGTAATTTCTCTGTATGTATGATTGCATGAGCATTGTTATCCTTTCCTTTTTTGTCGTTGTTTTTGAAGGAAATAAACCTGACAATAAAATAAGGTTTAATTGGGCTTATTTATTACACTATTAATAATTCTTTTACATGGTTACATTAACTAGCTTCATTAATATTGATCAAACCATAATCCAATTTTAGAAATCAGAGCATATTTATGAGTTCATCGATAAGTGGGAAAGTGACAAGGAGTATTAATTCATTTTTAGTGGGACATATTTCCTTGGTAATTTTAATATTTGATTTATAAAAACAAATAATTACTACTGTATTTTCCAATTATAATGTATTCTTCTTGGTTACTCAGTCCAAGGACTGGTTGCTCAGTAGATGTATTCTGTCTCTCCATTCCTCTCTCTTCTCCGCCATTCTTTTCAAGTCAAAGTATGTCATAGTATTAGTGTCTTGGAGTAACTGTGCCACAAAACTATTCCTTGGTCGTCCTCTTTCTCTCTTGCCTTGAATTTTCCCTTCCAAAACTTTCAGAATTGGGCCGCCATGGTGCAATGTGTGTCCCATTATAATGCCACAGCATTAAACTCGATTTTAGAAATGTATAACTCTGAAATGTGTGTTTAACTAGGTGCTGCATATAACCGTTTTCACTAACATTATAAATTTCCACCGCTATTCACGATATTAAAACTGATTGTTTTTGGAACTGTTTATTGCAGATACTGAGCTGTAAAGAAATTGTAATGAAGACTAAGTGGGAGCCTACTGGTCACGCAAATGAAGTCTCAAAACTTGTGTGATTATATTGGGTTGATGCATAAGTTCCTGCCGGTTTTTTCACCGCACTATAGGAATGTATTACATCAAAAGGGAAAACGGAATCAATCAACTATGTATCCCCCCCTCCCCATTGTTTACGATGGTGTCCCAACGTCTGGATAGGTCTGCAATGTCATTCTTGAAAAAACGTGCAGGTTCTGCTGCGAAGAAATCATCAAGGAAATTCTGGAGATCAATATCATTGTTGAATGTTTTGCCATGGAGTGCATTCGACAGAGATCGGAACAGGTGATACTACTCTAAAGGGGCGATATCTGGGAAATAGGCCGGATGTGTAAGGATCTCCCATTTCATGTCCTGAATGGCCATTTTGGTCATGTTTGCACTGTGAGGGCATGCGTTATCATGTTGAAGGACACCATGGCGCCGATGTGGCTGTTTCTGCTGAATTGCTCCCTCCACACAGCGGAGTTGTTCACAATAGAGTGCAGCATTGATGGTCCCATTCTCGGCAGCATTTCCCAGTGAATAATGCCTTCCATGTCCCACCAGACACACAACATGATCTTCGGAGGATGAAGGTCATGTTTTGGACGTGGTGTGGTGTCTTTCTTGGGCTTAACCATTCCCCCCAATGCCTGAAATTCACGTACAGACACCACTTTTCATCTCCACTAACAATACGTGAAAGAAAGGGTTTGTGTTGCTGAGAACATTCGCGATAATGGGCGAGCAAGGAACCACATATGGCAACATGCTGATTCTTGTTGTCCTCGGTGAGAGTGTGAGGCACCCAAGACCCCACTTTCTGTTCCTTTCCCATGTGTTCCAGGTGTTGTACCATGATGGCCTGGTCACAGTCCATCTCAGTGGCTAATTCGTGTGCGGTTTGATGCAGATCCAAGTGGATTAGATGGTTCAAACGATCGTCATCAATGTGAGATGGAGGACCTGAGCACAGAGAGTCATTGAGGTCAAAATTGCCACCTCAGAACTGCTCAAACCATTTATGGGCTGTCTTTGGAGCAATAGCATCCTCCTCATACACAGCACAAATTTGTGGAGTAGCCTCGGCAGTTGTGGATCCCTTGTCAAACTGGTAGAGGAGCAGATGTAGGAAATGTTCATTCCTCTCTACTTGACATTCCATAATTCTGGACCTGGAAACCAAAAACCCATTAGCCACAATCACACAACGCAATATGATTTAGATACACGATATTACTGGCTACATTTTGATATACAACTGGCGACCTGCACCATCACTACTGACCTGGGAAACACTTGTGAAATAAAACGGCATGAATTTATGCATCAACCCAATATGTGAACAGGTAATTTGGGGAATGGCAAGGATTCAATCTGGCGTTTTGTTTAGCATGCAAGCGATTTATGATTTACTGTCTAAAAATCTCCATTTAGGATTCATGAATTACACTTTAACACTTTTCTTTTTTATTAGTCAGTTTCGTCTTTTCTTGTGTCATCCTACAGAGGGTAAAATGTGAATTTCTTTTCTGTCTCATGCGTACTACATACAGTCTGTGATCCCGCAACAGGGAAAACCACAAAGTCATTTGTGCTTTCACTATCACACATGAAATTAGAGTGATGTCTCCCTCTTTCTAAATATGTCAACCACAGACCTCCCTCCATGCTGGGTTTATAATAAACACTCCACTGTGAAACACTTATGGTCTTTCACACCTCCTCCTCCCTCTCGCATAAACCGGGTATCATAAACAAAGTCTTTTATCCATTATTATTTTGTTTGTTTGTTTGGAGGTTTAACGACCACCATGAGCAACTCGATGGGCTATAAGCAGTCTCCCGTCCATAATTTAGAGATACCAGTTCCAGGGAAAGGAGAAAACCAGTGCTGTAAAACAAACACAACATCCATGCCTCACTGGGATTCGAACCCAGACCCTTCTCGGACGAATGGTCATAAGCCAGCACTTAGACCACTGCGCCACTGGAGCGGCTCATCCATTAGGAGGAAGGGTTACTTAAGTACAGCCGTGAAGCAGTGTTTAGTGAGTAACTTTCACCTCTGGTGTTATTTGATGTGAGTCACACAGCTGATTTGAAGTGTTTTAAAAATAAGCAGTTTTCGGTGAAACTCGCACAATGTACTGTGATGTACAAAATTATTGATTTTCAGTGAAACTCACACGATGTACTGTGCTACCACATCGGTGTGAAGGTGCAGGGGATCAGAATGGTTGTCAAAAAAATTCATTTATAGTATGTTTTTTTTTTCCTTTTTTTTTTTTGTCCTGCGACTTTAAACTGGATGCGAGGTTATTTCAGATAATGAACCAATGAGATAAACTCAACTGCGGTATTATTCTCGGAAAATACAGTAATGAAAATGTGACAAAGATTTCATAGTGTTGCTTCTGACATACTATTTTTCACCATCCAATGAATGGCTTTGTGTTGAATTTTTGCACACACTGTTTTTATTTTTTTCGCAAATTGTCCTTCATGCCGTGCTAGAGAACTGCCAAACATTCTGCACCCACAGTTTAGACATATCAGGGTTTGGGAAAATTTTTCTTTAATTTTATTCATTCAGTGAATGTAAGTGTGGTGGTAGTAACATTAGTTAAACTGCACAGCAATGCAAACATGCCACCAGTCAATGAGGCCCATTGTGTTGCCACCACTTCGTTACAGGAACACAGAAGTGACATGATTGTATCTTCAACAGAATGCTGAATGGTTTGCAAAGTGAAGATCTTCATTACTTCATATGCTTTGTGTGAAAGGAAAGAGGGTAAAAGCATGAAATATTTTTTAAATGAGTTTTCCTGATGAATTGTATGTTTTCCTCTTTCTTAATTTCTTTTTGCTGTATTTATCAATGGAGCAATTTCCTTTTTAAGGGAAATTTAATTTCAAAATCAATACCTGCTTTATCTGGTGCTAGAGCCAATTTCATTTCTTTGACCCATAAAGCTGTTTCCGTGGCTGTGTGCAGTATTAGTGCGATTTTTGAACTTTCACTTAAAATGCTTGCTTTTCCAATTCCTTATTCACTTTTTGTTATGTCACAGAACAGTGGTATAACAAGATAATGTTATATCACATGCATTTGGTTTCATTTAATGTGAAGTTAAAGTTAAAAAACAGTAGTACTGATCCATTGTGGAACTGTGAATTGTAAAAGATAGTTACAGAAGGGGGAAATTTTAGTTTTAAACTTTAATTTCATTTTTAAGCAAAAAGAGCATGCATGCTTTGTTCCTTCATATGGCAAAATGCAATTATGAAATGAGAAAATGTGCATTTTAAACAGAACTGTAGTTCAGAGAGTGGTACTGTGAAAGCAAGTTTATGAGCAACAGAAATGTTGATGACTTCAGCACAGGCAGGGTAAGTACTGATTTCCAAATTCCTTTTCACTTTAAAAAATAGCAGAAATCTTTATATATTAAATCTGAATGCAAAACTAAAATTATTTATACAAAAAACATAGATGTAAGATTAAAATGTTGAATATTATCTAAATAAAACAAGTGCAGAAAATGCAACTCTGGCTCCACACTGTCATGCTAGAATAGGGGTATGGGTAACCCTTTAAAATAGAGAAATAAGTAGCTGACAAATTACTTAAGTGCCTCTCTAGTAATTGTGTACTATTATTGATGGACTGTTTGGTCCATCAGTAATTGTCGCCTCCAATCTTGAATTTAAATGAAGCAGTTTATATGGCACAGTTTTAATTGTGTAATTTACAGCATAAATGTGTAGAATTGTCACTGACCAAAGTCATAGCATCTCACAGGATTTGCCATGAAATATTGCTATTGCATAATCTGCTCCTGCAACAGATAACATTAAGCTGAAGGAGAGAAGATTTTCTGAAGCTCTGCAATATCCCGATATTGGAAATGAATGTCAGTGTAAAATAAAATTCATTTCCATTGGCTAAAAGATTTATTTCCTAGAGTTGCCAATGGAGAAAATGTTAAGTAACTAAAAAGAATGAAATTCATCAGTAAATTTTTTCAAAATCAAATGTGTCCAGCTTCTAAAAGATAAACCCAAGAACTTTTCTGGATTATTAAACCCACAGATAGGAAACAGTCAAGTGGAGCTTATTCATTTGTACCACTCTTATTTGTCTAATACGCTACTGAAGTGAAGTGTTTGTAAATCAAAACTAATTCAATTTGCTGTTTGATATACATCTATAGAGTAGAGTGACAAAAAGAATGGTAAAGCTGTCACAATCAGTTTGAGCCCAGGGTTCTATGGAAGCTTAATCAATTTAAGTTCTCAATTTGAAAAAGGGAAAATTATTCAGGGAAACTTTTTTTTCATGTGATAATTAGTACTAATGCTTTGTTAGGGCATTTATAAAAAAGATGGGTTCCACATTATCATTTGATTTACATGGCTGCAAAAAAAGTCAATAGAATTTAAGTGAATGACTGTCAGACGTTTTGAAGCTCTGTGTGTGTGTGTGTAAAATGAGGATGAATATCAAACTATGAATGTAAAATCAAGTGTTTCTTATAAAACAGAAATTTCAGAAAACTAAAAGTCTTCTACAGTAGCGATCCACCATTGACTCATTAGGTGAATTCTCGGCATGATACAATTGAACAAGCAGCCATTTTTGCGTGACTACCAGGCCTTCAATTAATTATGTGAAGAAAAGTTATATCTATCTGCCTCTGCAAGTTATATATCTGTATTCAGCTTTTAACAACAGAAAGTCCTTTCCTGTGTCAAATACTGATGTATAAATAAGTTTAATAATTACTGATATAAAATAAGTTTATAAAAAGTTTATTAGTGATAGGAACCTCAAGAGAGGTTGGCTGCTCTGATTATGATGCTGCAGAAAAGCAACTAGGTATGAATAATTTGGAAAACTGAATGAGGGCATTTCAACACTGATTTCTGTTGCCATGATCAAATCTACTTACCAAAGTTTCATTCTATTGCTCTCCATCCACATTAAAATCTCCCAGGATGATGAAATTCTGCCTACCTTTGTTATTTAGGTGATGAATTTCCTCGTAAGTATTTGATTTCCTCATCAGGATGACTTGGGATGGGTATGTAGGTCAGAATGATCTGAATCTGTTATCTTTTTTGAGAGTTGAATAACTTGTCGTGCAGCTCTGTCTGAGGAACTCTTGAACTCTGAAACTTTATCCTTCAGTTTTTTGTTAATTATGAATCTACCACCACTAGTTTTGCCAATCACATATATACAAGGAAAGTGTCCTACCTACGATGTCTATGAATGTGTCTAAAAATCATCCACGGCTAATGTCCAATGTAGGCCAAGTTAGATATTCCGCTGCCCTTCAACACTCAGGAACGCTGGTGGTGAAATTTTGTATTCCGTGTATGTGATAAGATATGCAGTCCTCCCACTGGACCAAGTCAAAATTTAAACAAAAGACACCATAAACAACCATAAGATGAAAGACTTAACAATTTTAAAAAGGAATCAAGAGTGAAAGGAAGTAAAAGTAGATGGAAGGTCAGTCATCAAACCACATCTCACCAGACTGGTTTCAGCATGTTTGTAATGCTATCCTCAGTGGTACCCCCAACAGTGCTTCTTCATCGTATAAACGTGCACACATCAATGCTGAACTCGTCAGACAAGGAAGCCACACCCTTGGTTATCTGAACGCAAAGTATCCTGGGATCATTAGAACACGATGCCCATGGTGCTATCTAGGGTGAGATCAAGGACTTATTTTCTTCTGGGTCATCAATTCTGTCATTCTGTACTTTTCTTCTTTTACTATAATAACGTTTCTTCATTTTCTCTTCGATTTCGATCAAATACTTCCAGGCGTACGGTAATTCAACTGGTACATTACTCTTACAATTCCTATTTTTCGTTTTCTCGAATACAACAGCTTCTGAAATAAACTGCTGGTCATATTTTTTATGTGATGTTATTAATTTGACGTTTGACCAGTACGGTGATAAATTATTTTCGGAACAATATTGCATCAGAGAAGTCTTCATTTCCCCTTTGCACCAATTTGAAATATGTTCATTCAACCTGATTTCTAATCATCTTTTGGTGCTGCCTATATGTATATGATTTCATTTGTACTCCTTCCTTGTTAACCGTCAGAATAGAATATGTACCTGAACTTTCCAAAATGGAAGTTTTATTGGCAGTCAGTAATTTTCCATTGTCAATCAATCTCTGCCAACTTAATATTATGATCAACACACTCCTTTTTAAGGATATCACTCACAGGTGGTAAGTATTTTAGAAGCTGTTGTAATCGAGTAAACGAAAAATGGGAATTGTAACATTAATGTACCAGTTGAATTACCGTATGCCTGGAAATATTTGATCGAAGAGAAAATGAAGAAACGTTATAATAAAAGAAAGAAAGTACAGAATGACAGAATTGATGACCCAGAAGAAAATAAGTCCTTGATCTCACCATAGATGACGCCATGGGTGTTGTGTTCTAATGATCCCAGAATACTTTGCGTTCAGATAACCAAGGGTGGCCTCTGTGTCTGACGAGTTCAGCATTGATATGTTCATGTTTATACGATGAAGAAGCACTCTTGAGAGTACCACTGAAGATAGCATGAAACATGCTGAAATCAGTCTGGTGAGATGTGGTTTGATGACTGTGACCTTTCATCTACTTCATCTCACTCTTGATTCCTTTTAATATTGTTAAGTCTTTCATCTTATGGTCATTTATGGTGTCTTTTGTTTTAATTTTGACTCGGTCCAGTGGGAGGACCGCATATCTTATCACATGCACGGAATACAAGATTTCACCACCAGCGTTCCCGAGTGTTGAAGGGCTGCGAAATATTTTGCTTGGCCTACATGGGACATTAGCCATGGTTGATTTTTGTACATATTCATAGACATCGTAGTTAGGGCACTTCCTTTTTTTATATGTGATTCGTAGTGTGCAGTTTATTGTGTCGATATGAATAACTTTTATAGCGCATTATATGTTGGAGGTCACGTCGGAGGGCTATGTTTATACCAAGAACAATGTGATGAACAGTAAATGTTTATACGTTAATATAATAAATAATACCTTGAACCACGTAAATACGCTCAATTCAGCATATATCTTTGTGCTGGTTTCAGTAGATAATGTAATAATGTAATAAATATTTTAAGCGTTTTTACTATTACAGAAAAACTCAGTTTTTTACTAGTTTCTTTTTCCTCCTCTATTTTAGATTGATTTTCAAAGTCATTACAGCTTTTTCAGATCTTCAGTGTTGTTTTACTTCTGTTATTGTTAAGGTTAACAAGCTGAGATTGTTAGAACAGTTAATAGTTTGTGGCATCTTCTTTTATACAATTTGGATCCATTGTTCTGAACCACACACACACTGGACACTGAATTAGAAAGCTTTATGCAGATGTACATAAATGTCACTCACACAGCATTTGTGCAAAATAAATTGATCACAATGGAAAAAACTGGATTTTTCAGAGTTCAATAAGGGACTTATTGCGAGTGCCTGTCTAGCTGGAGTTACTATTTTGAAGATAGCAGAGCTGACTGGTTTCTCAAAAGGTAAGACATCCGGGGTCTTTAATTAGTGGAAAAATAACCCACATTGCTTCTCTTAAGAGGTGTAGCTGTTGCACGATGACAATTTGTCAAGAAGAGATCACTGTCATCTGAGAAGGCTTCTACAGAGAAACAGGACTTCCTGTGTGTAGCAACTGACTGAAGCATTCAGTGAAGGCTGTTCCTGACTCATATCTTGGCGAACTATGCACAAGGAAATGAAGAGGATTGGTATCAACAGTAGCATACCTATGTGGAAACCACTGATTTCTTCATAGAACTGGAAAGTTCATCTCAGCTTATAACTTTAACAATAAGTGGTGTCAGGAACACTGTGACTGAACACGGGAAGACTGCCAAAAAGTTATGTGGTCCGATGAGTCTCACTACACTTTGTTCTGTACTGCTGGTAAGTGGAGAGTTTTTGGTAGGGACCCCATGAAGCAATGGACTCAGCTTGCCTTGTAAACACAACTCAAGGTTTTGGAAGTGATGTCATGGTGTGGGCACATTCTGTTTCATGGATGACAGTGCTGCTACCCATCACTCAAGATGTGTTCATCAGTGATTCGGTGAGAAGGACAGTGACTTCCACCACCTTCCCTGGCCACCACAAAGCCTGAATCTGTACCTCATTGAAAATGTATGGGACATGTTAGGAAAACAGATTCAGGAACAAAGTTCTCTTTTGTCAAATCTGAGCCAGTTAAAGAACTGTCTTGTGAATGCCTGTAGAAGTAGATGCACTCCAACACCTTGTGAAATCTTTACCAAACCACATACATGCTGTAATTCGGGCTAAAGGAGGTCGAACACAGTATTAAATAAAAGTTTCTAATTCAGTTACCAGTATGTGTATATGCAAATGTTGATGCTGCAATCACTTCTCTTCCAAGAATTTTGTGTGTGTGTGTGTGATTTGTGTTTATCAACTGATAATTGTAAGATTATCAATTTAGTACATGCCTGATGTCTTCTAATATACACCGATAAGCCATTACATTATGGCCACGTACCTAATAAGCTGTAGGACCCCCTTTAGCCCTCAAAACAGTGGCCACTCGGCGAGGCATCGATTTCAATGAGGTGGCGATAGGTATCTTAGAGTATCTGGTACCATAATATCAACAGTAGGTCCTCCAGTTCCCATACATTTTGGGGTAGTGCTGATTTAGCGCGAACTCGCATTTCCAAGTCATACCACAAATGTTCAATTGGGTTCATGTCAGGTGAATTTGGTGTCCAAGACATTAACAGAAAGTCACCAGCGTGCTCCTCAAAACACTCCTTGATGACTCTGGCAGTGTGGCATAGCGCATTATTCTGTTGGTAATGGCCATCCCCAATAGGGAACACAATTGTCATGAATGGGTGAACTTGGTTCATAATGATGTTTAGATCACCTGACAGCGGTCAGTGATTGTGCTATTGGAAGAATGGAGCCTAAAGTGTCCCAAGAAAACATCACCCACAGCATAACACCACCACCGCTGCCACCGGCCTGTTTCCGCCCAACAGTGCATCCAGGTGCCATAGCCTCCCTTGGTAATCGGCGTATCTGTGCTTGGTCATCTATGTGATGCACCAGGCCAAGCGCAGATGATCACCATTGTTGTAGTTGCGGGTGATTTGTTGCACTGTGACCCTGCGGCCAATGTGAAACAGTCTCCGTTCCCTCTGGCATTAATGAGTTGCGGACGACACATGGCTGGACGACGGTTCATCGTTTGGCCATCTGTGCTCCACATTTGATACGTACACACTATAGCGGCACGTGAACAACCCACAAGCCGCGCTGTTTCCTAGATCATCGTTTTGAGCCACCATGTCATCACAATTCGTCCTTTATCAAACTCCAATAAATTGGCAGCTTTTCCCATTCTGAGTCCGAACACTACTAACTGAAAGCTGGTCCTCAGGTTGTTTATATACTGCTCTATGAACTTCTCCTGTGCCACCATTCAGTCTCCGGGCAAGCTCATTTCTCAAGGGTATGTGTGGTCATAATGTAACGGCTCATCGGTGTATGTCTGCCCATTACTGTTTCATTAGACATGTTTTTTCATTGCTTCCTCATGGTCTGTCAGCTTAGTTTTGAGTTGTCTAAGTGAACAGTGCATGCAGTGATCTACTCTGTGCCAAAGCAAAATTTATTTTTGTGTTGTTATTAAGTTGTGGTCCAATCCTTATTTGATATTAAGTACTTATTTATTACAGAGTTTTTTCTGTTCTTAAGGCAGTTTATAAATAATCTAAAAATGACCAGTCATTAATCACATTATGAGAAAAAAAACTGGTGGGGGAACTAAAATTAGAGAGGGGGAAAAAGAAGAAATACCATATCAGTGATCACATGTGTTTGTCATTTCTATAACAACTGATCCAAATTCTTAATTATAACTGCAAAGAAGAAATGGCAGACTATTAGCAGTAACCTGAATTATTAACACAGCAGTCAGACGTCTCTGAGCTGCATGTATCATACTGTTTCTCACGTAACATTAATCATGTCAGAAAACTTTAAATTTACATCACCCTGGAGCAGGAATTAAACCCTCATCTCCCAATTTCCATTTGAGCATGCTAGCCTCGATTCCCGCTCCAGGGTGATGTAATTTTAAAATTTGCTGGCGTGATTAATGTTACGTGAGAAACAGTAAGATACGTGCAACTAAGAGATGTCTGATTGCTGTGCTAATAATTCAGATGCATTTCCATGTATTATGTGAAGAATATTTCTTCCACACTATCTATTAGTAGTAACCATTGCAGGTTGTTTACTTAAACTCTCGCAGAAGTAAATGGCATTGAAGACCATTGAAAATTGATCAAAAATTACTTTGTGAACTCTAGTGACAGAATCCTTCATATGAGGTGCATTAAAAACATTCTTGACATTCATGTGCAGAACTAAAACCACTGCTTACCTTAACAAAATTTCACTATCCTTCAAAGTACTTCCTCCAGGTTTCTATGCAAAATTGCAGATGTTTATGCCAGTTCTGGAATGCTTAGTAAATACTCCTGTCCTGGGAAATTCACTACAAATCTGAATGAACCCATGTTATAAGGCCTTACACTTTGAAAAAGGGTGCCCAGGAAGTACCTTTTGATTTTGGAAACCACCAATAACCACACATTGCAAGATTGGGTGATTATGCAAGTGTCACAGCTGTTTGATTTTCCTGCTTCAGATAAGCTGTTTTTTGCCAGGTTTTGAGTGCTGGCTTTGTGGTATTATAACCCTTGACACACATGATGTTGGCTGCTGCTCCTTCATCTCTCTCAGGCAAAAACAATGTTGATGTAGTATTAGCCATTTATTGTAATTTTCTCTGGTAAGGCTTTCAACTACTTGTTAATTAAAAAAAAAAATTGTGAACATCGTCTTCTTTGAAAGAACGTCTTGTTAGAGGATTTGGGGATGTGGTTTATCTTTTGCAATTTAGGTGTAGTCATTGCTGTTTGTTGGAGATGTATTTTGATTAAACTGTGTCTCATAACATCTGATTATGTTTGTTAACTGTTAGAGGTCCCACTAGGTTTAAACATTATTAGCATCTCTTTTCAGGAGTTGACTCTATCTCCTTTTTTTTTTTTTATCAATTTGTAGGGTACTCGTTTGGCACAGATTGTGCAGAACTTTTAATGTTGAAGAACCCACACAAGACCTTTTGCACTTCATACTCATTTTTTTTTCTTATGCAGACTTTCATTAATCTGATCCTTCCATGATTTCCTTTGCCTTCTACTTTTCTTTCTTGCCACCTGGGCTGAATAAGTTCTCATAGTAAGCATCTCACCTCTCATTTTTTCAACACGGCCAAACCACCTAAGAATATTTGTCTCCACCTTACTAACAACTTTTGATCAGAATGTGTCTTTCACCCCCCCCCATTAGTAACTCCTTTCTCCAGCACACAAACAACTCGTATATCTCTTTTGCAACACCCAGGATTCACTGTCCTATACCTGAGTAAAAACAATTACACTTTCATACCTTTGGGAATTTTTTGAGAACCCATTATTCCTGTGATATTCTCCTAAAACAGCTAAAACTTTCAAATATAAATTCACTCTCCTACTAATTCCACCATCTAATTTGTTTTCTCTATCAAACGCACTTTCTAAATATAAAAATTCAATCACCTGGTCCATTTTGACTGATCTTACACTCAGTATTAACAAGTTCCTTGCTCAGAAAACCATAATCGCCCCCCCCTACTTGTTTATACTCAGTTTAAATTTCATACAAACTTCATGCAGCCAGGACTGCATACTATGCAACTCACTTTTGCTGTCTTACAACAAGACTGTCATCAGCATACAGTAATCTGTATACACAGAACTTACAGAGAAATAAACCAGCATATATGGAAGCCCTCTGCCCCTGCAAATAATCCCACATTTATTTGAAGTAATGTGCCCTTTTTTTTTTTTTTTAAAGAGGTATGAAAAATTGGGGTGCACACATTTTTTAATGGTTAACAATAAAGGTAGGTTACACATGTCTATGTGGGCAGAATTAAGTAGGCGGGTAAAGAGGAAGTTCTATGTTCTTGTGTGAGAAGCAGATCACACAAGAACATACTAGCAGAGATTTTATCAGATTGCACTTTTCTTACAGAAGTTGTAGTTTAGGATTCATGCTACACTTTGCCCTGTTAGGGTGCTCATACCAACTCAGTGCATGTAATTCTCACTCCCATTAGTCTTAAAAAGGGTAGGGTGTGGTTGCTTCTCTGAAGTAAAATTTGCCCTATTGTCTGGAATTGAATGCAACTCACCACAATAATTGTAATTCTTTTAATTCAGACTGTCAATTGATCCCCTTGGTGTTCCTTTGTCACTACTTGTTTCTTCTACTAGTTGTAACTGTTATTTCATGTGTTTTCAGAGTGATCAGTATTTTTTCAAGGTGGAGATCATCAAATAATCATGCAACATCAGCAAAAAAAAAAAAAAAAAAAAAAAAAAAATGTTTCAAATGAAAATTAGAAAACATTATCTCAGAAGGCATGCAGATTTTCTATGGTGTTTAGAGGTCAAAAGGTGATATTTCCTCAAACAGAAGGAAAACTTTCTATTTTGAATGACTGTACTTTAGTTTTAAAAGAAAGGCAACTTATCAGGTTGTAAAGAAAGTCTCTGGGAAACATTTTTATGTAGTGTGTGTAATGCAACTGTAGCCTGCAGTGAAGTAAACATCTCAAGAGTTCTGTGTGTGTGAAATAATGGATTCTAAGGACAGAACGTACACTGTTGTAGTGAAGATTAGTTGCACATGGCGCCGATACCATGGTGATATCGAAGGAAAGTGTGCATGCAATATATATTGCTCTAGTAATATTTGAATGGCGTGAAAGTTGCAAAAGTACCTGGAAAATTACGAAACGTGTTTGGTGACGATATTATCGGACAGAGTACTTGCTATGACTTGTATAAGGAAATTTAACACTGGTATACAGGATCTGTCTGATGCGCCCAGAAGTGGCGGACCCAATAAGGTTGAAGATTATACACTGCAACATGTGCTATCAATCAAGGCTGTGGAATTGAAGACCTTCCATATGACCATTAACACCCGACTTCGGAAGTTGGGATATTCATATAAACTGTGCAGATGGGTATTCAAGGCTTTATTTAAACAGAATCAAATGCAGTGCTTCTCTATTGCTTTGTGTGAAAGAGAAAAACTAGAGAATCAAATGCAGTGCTACTCTATTGCTTTGTGTGAAAGAGAAAAACTAGAGAATCAAATGCAGTGCTACTCTATTGCTTTATGTGAAAGAGAAAAACTGGAGAGCTGTTTGCATCAGTTGGTCACAGGTGATGAAAAATGGGTCACATATGTGAATGTTACGTGACAAAGAGTATGGGCCAAGCAGGGACAACACTCCACAGAAGATCGGTAAGCCAGCCTTCCTGGATGGAAGGTGGCTATTGTTGTATTGTGATTCACTGCGAACTCTTGCTGCGGAACAATACCGTCACAGCAGATGCTTACGTTCAATAGTTGAACCATCTCCATGCTGCACTGCAAGAAAAGCGCCCAGCTTTGAATGATCACAATGGACTCATTTTTCATCAGGATAATGCTCGTCCACATGTTGCTGTACACAGTGCTGTAGTCGTAAAATCAGCAGAGGGTTATACTATGTGCAAATCCTAAAAATTCAGAGGTTATACTACATGGATGAAAAAAAAAAAAAAAAAAGACAGGCACAGTACCCTCTTGGGGATACCGTGCTTTTTTAACAGTTATGACTATGAGCTCACTAACCGATATGAATAAAGTATTTTCTCCTCTCTCCTGTCAATTATGACATGTTGAAGAGCATGCACAAGATTATTTTAATTTTTATTGAAATATATCCCATAAAGCCTGAGCCGACCCGGTGGTGCAGTGGTTTAAGCGATGGCATCTGATCATTCGTCCGAATGAGGTGCGGGTTCGAATCCCGGTAAGGCATGGATGTCGTATTGACGGTTGTCTTACAGCTCTGGCTCTCTCCCTTCCCTGGAACCAGTGACCCTAAATTAGGGACAGGCGACTGCTTATAGCCCATTGAGTTGCTTACGGTAGTTGTTAAACCTCCAATCAAAAAAAAAAAAAAAAAGCCTGACGAGGTAAGTCCTTACAGCACTGTTCTTCTCTAGAAGAAACTCTTGATCTACTATCAGTTGCTGAACGATGATTCATCAACCAAGATCTTACATATTTGTTTTTACTAAATCGTTCAATGGGTGGCCCATTTGAATTTATGAACATCAGGTTAGATACATCGGAGATTTAATAAAGATTCTCTGAGATCGGTTATAATGTTGTTTATTAAACTGAATCCTCGTTCACATTTAGCTGTCAAACAAGGCAGAGTTGAAATCGTTCTTAAGAGGGGTTTTAAGTTTTCTGGTACAACTTTGACGTTTTTAGTATATTCTCTCAGTCTCTGAATAGTTTGCATTCAATCAACATTGAAATGTCTACAGATTCGCCTTGTTTCTAGTTCTCCATAGCACACGTAATCAGTTTTAATATTTTTTGCTCTAATAAAGAAATATCTTTAAGAAGTTGTACATTTTCACTGTTTGAATCTGAACACAGCCTTGATTTAATCCTGTCAACCGTGCTTTGAATAAACTGGTTTGGTTAATAGGTACAATTTTGTTGTTAGGAATCAATGGGATATTTTTAAATAATAATTCCTCATTTGCTGCTAATGCTAAATGAGTTCTTTCCCCATGATTTTCTCTGAAGCTCTCTATAATTCTTATGGTTCTTTTTATTAGATGTTCAGCTCTTGGCAGCGATGTTGTTCGAGATTGAAGTTCTGTTGATAATATGGACATTGAAGGTATACGCTGTTCTGTAAAAAAAAAAAAAAGCAGAGGGTATACGGTGGCCTTGGTATACGGCGGTATACACTGTATACCCTCCTCTACAGCCCTGGGTTTACATATCCAGCAAAACTTGCACGAGCTGGAATGGGAAATATTGTCGCCCTCCCCTTATTCCCCAAAGCTGGCCCATCGGACTTTCGTCTCTTCCGGTCTTTGTCAAATTTTCTCGCTGACTTTGCTAATGACAATGATGTGAAACATTTCATGGATGACTTGTTCAACTCCCGCTCACCAGACTTCTATCGCAATGGGATATTTCACCTCTTAAATTGGTGAAACAAGGTCATCTGTTCCAATGGAGACTACCTGGACAATTAGGTTAAGTGTTTTGTACGATTGTTGAAGCTTGAAATACAGGCTTCTCTGTTTTCTGGATATTTTCTTTGCAACCTGGTAAAGTGGTTATCAAAGGTGTAATTTGAATGAATGCCTTCAATTCAGATTCACAATGATAACAGAAATGCACCTGGGGAAGGAAGGCCACAGATAAAACAAGAAATGGAAGATTTCACAGCAAGTAATGATTACAATGTAGAACTGCTATTAAAAGCAGCGACAATACTGTTTGTCACATATATTTTGTTTAAGTATGCAGGGTGGAGTAGTTAGGCCCATATAATGATATGAAAATACAAAATGAACATTAATGGTAAAAAAATTTTACCTACTCATAATAATTTCGGCATTGTTAGTCATTGTGGCAAAGCTTCTGCTCGATAGAACGGACATTTGCCCATTTAGATCAGATCCAAGTTCTGCCCGAACGGAAGATTCACAGATTAAAAAACACTATTTCGAGTTAAAATTCTATACCCTTGTATAGGTGTTTGCAAGGAATGATGATTAAAACGTGAAAGTTAAAAAACCCTAATGAATAATAAAAAGGACACAAAGGAATAAAAGATGGACCCAAAAAGAGGAAGGCAAAATTCTTGCCGAAACATGTTTGGAAGTGTGTTGCGGTGGTGAATTAAGTTTCGGTCCATCTTTTATTCCTTTGTGTCCTTTTTATTATTCATTTGGGATTTTTAACTTACACGTTTTAATCATCATTCCTTGCAAACACCTATAGAATTTTAACTTGAAATAGTGTTTTTTAATATGTGAATCTTCCGTTCGGGCAGAACTTGGATCTCATCGAAATGGGCAAATGTCCATTCTATTGAGCAGAAGCTTTGCCACAGCGACTAAAAATGCCGAAATTATTATGAGTGGGTAAAATTTGTTTGCCATTAATGTTTGTTTTGTATTTTCATATCATTATATGGACCTAACTACTCCACCCTGCATACTTAAACAAAATATACGTGACGAACAGTATTGTCGCTGCTTTTAATAGCAGTTCTACATTGAAGTCTTTGGCCACATAATATTGCGCCATATGCCTTTTTTTGCGTATGGGAATATAAGAAGTAATGATTGACTTGACAGTTGTTTTTAGAGGAGTAACTGAGTTTTGTGAAAAGATGTTTGTGAAGTGGTGTTCTTTTGTTTACCACATAATATATATGAATTTTTATAAATGTGATACAATGAAGAAAATATTGATGATATGCTGATGCATTCTCCCAAATTGGAGGGGTGGGCCTGATCAGCCTCTTGTTTGATTTGAAATACCACATGCAACAATAGTTAACAGAAAAGTGAGTTATCTGTATTAGAACTGGAAGAAATTATAAGCAGTGCTGTACTGTGATACTTTGTGTGATAGCTGATCAAAAACTTTGTCGCTTTACCTGATTTCTAAAAAGACTGTTCCAAAAGTGTCTGTCAGAGGAGTTATATAAGTGAACCCAAGTAAGATCGGTGGATTACTGCTTGATGGAGGTCTGGAAAAAATGCGAAAAAAAAAAATAGACAAATATTTTCCACTGATATAATGATAGAGGTCGTGAAAAAAAAAAATGTTTTAAAGAATGGAACACAGATTTGGTATTTATTTTAGGAAGAATGACCCCTATTTATGACCTCTTGACATGTATGTCAGCAAACCTTTAAATCACATTTGAAGGAAACTGTGCATGTAAGTAGTAAATTAACAATCATGCTGTAACACCTACAGGTAAAAATCAAGTATCTTGACTCAAAAAGTTATTTGCTGCTGGGTGAAATCAGGCACGAGATAAAATACCAGAATAGTTTGTAATCAAAAGTTTCAAGAAGTTTCTGATATCAAAGAGTTTGGGTGGTACAGAGGACAATTATTTTTACTACAGTAAAGGAGACAGTGTAGATAATGAAGGTGACAAAAATAGTGAGGGATTTTTTTTCTTTATGTTAGTTATGGAATCATATAAATATCTATCACACTGTTTGTTCTTATGTTATGTATATAACTGCAACATGTTGTGAATAAAATTATCTTTTGTTATGATTTTTTTCTCTCATTTGCCTGCCAAGTTTTCCTGAGTCATTCAAAAACTAAGATGTGCATATTATTTAGGAGCACACTGTACTTCAAATAGATACAGTATATTTAGTAATTTCCTGGGAATACAAATGTACATCAGGTGAAGAAAAGCAAAATTCAATGTATGTAAAACAAAGAAAATACTGGGGTGTCATTCTGCTAAGAAGAAAGAGAGCTTCTTATGGTTTTGAAGTTTTTTAGTGACAGGAAGGTCAAGATTTTATTGTGTGTATAGCTCCTGTCAGCAGGAATCATTGTTTGAGTGTTGCCCAGTTGAGTTAAAGACAGGTGGTGGGGTGGGGTGGGGTGGGGTGAAGGGGGGGTATGTCAACTGTCAACACATTAAAATTCTCTTCCTTGTGGATCAGTGCAATTAGAATAAGAAAACCAGTTTTCACTCTTGAAATTAAAACTCACTTGCTACCACCACATAAGAATTTTTTTCTAAAAATCTGTGTAAAAGTAATTTCCTTGAAGTATAATTACATGAATTTAAAATGCAGTTATTATGCTTTGATCTATCAATTATTTCATGAACCAACACCACCGCATCAAATCAATGTCATACAAGTGAATTTGGAAAGCAGTCATACACTATATTGACAAAAGTCACCAGACACCTAGAAGAGAAACACAACATAGCATTTTATTGACATACATTAGTACGGTGTCAGTCCACCTTTAGCCTTAATGCATGCACTGTCCCTTCGAGACATGCTTTCGACAAGGTTTTGGAACACAGCGATAGGTATGCGCTTCCATTCAGTACCTAATGCTGCTGCTAACTATTGCTTAGTAGTAGGCCTTGGTTCCAAACTTCTTATGCGGCACTCTAATTCATCCCATAGGTGCTCTATAGGATTAAGATCAGGGCCTGTGCTGACCAGTCCACACACTATACTGAATTATCATCAAACCACACCGTAACAGTCCTTGCTTTATGGCTCAGTGCATTATCCTGCTGGTACCAATAAGGCTCCGTTCCATAGTATTGCCACAGAGTTGGTAAGGCATAATTGTCCAGAATATCGAGGTAGATGTGCTGGTTAACAGGTTTGCCCACGATAACCAATGGGCTGAGACCATACCACAAAAAACACTTCCCACACGAGTACACTGCCAGCTTCAAACTTGACCGTAAGAACAGTACACTATGGTAAATAGCGTTCCCCCGGCTGCTGCCATACCCCACACACGGCCATTAGACTGATTGATCGTGTGTCTGGATTCATCAGTCGATAGGACCCGTTTCCATTGATCTACAGTCCACGATAAATGTTCTTTACACCATGCTAAACGACGAGTAGCATTCCGAGTGGAGATGAAAGGCTTATGAGCAGCTACACGACCATGGTAACCCATGGAATGAAGTTCTCTGCGAATGGTACGTGCACATCCAGAGGTTCCAGCATTTTTACTCACCTGTGCACTGAGGTCTTGTGCAGTACTCCGTCGATTAGCTGTAACGACACTCCTGAGGCTTTGATGCCATCTGTCACTGATTTTCTTTGGTCTGCAGGTACGTCTTGCTGCTTCAGGCATGCCATGTGTCTTCCACTTATTCAGTACATCCAAAACAGTTGACTTGGGTATGTTTAAACGCCTCTCAGTTTCTCTTATGGGCAACCCACTAATGTAACACCCAACAATCTTTCCTTTCTCAAAGTCAGTTCTCTCCCGCCGCAAAATTTTCACTCAACCTCACAGTGCGATATGATCGTGGTAAGCTGCAGGTTTGCTTTTATACCGTTTGCAGCTGTACTGCACATCTTAACAAAGCAGCAGTCATGGTAAGCTGCAGGTTTGCTTTTATACCGTTTGCAGCTGTACTGCACATCTTAACAAAGCAGCAGTCAATTCATTTGCTTTCGAAGGGGTGTCGATTACTTTTGTGAATATAGTGTATGTCTACCTATCCCTTCTCTCCCCCTCCCTCACACACACTGGGTTCACTTCGTTTAAAATTTCTGCACTTTGCTTTCAGAAAATAATGATTTCTTGGTCTGCTTTATTCCACAAAATCATTCTTCATTCAGTAAAGTACACTGAGGAAATCATGGTGTACTTAACTAGTAAAAGACAGGCCCACATTTTGCCCGGATAAGGATTGTCAAGCAATGAGGCATTGAGTCCATTGCGTTTCAAAAGCATTCCCCAGGTATCCCTACCCATGCCTGCTTCACTGCTGTCTACACTTCTGTTGCATTCCTGGGTTGGAGAACTCAATTCTCAACCAGACCTTTCCACAGCATCTCGAAAATTTTTTACTGGATTCATGCCCAGTGAACAAGCAGGCCATTCCGGGGTGGGAATTTCTGTATAATGCTCTTCTAACTATGTTTTAGTCACCATGACTCTGTGGGGAGGCACATCATCCTGGTGGAAGAGTCCATTTTCCTGTGGGTGCATGATGACCATGAATCTATGCAGGTGGTCTGCAAGGATGGGCATGTTGCATGGACAATTGAGAGATGCAGCTAAACTACCAGAGGTACCAAAGTTTACCAGTTGAACATGCCCCAGACCATAATCGAGCCTTCACCAGCTTGAACAATTCCTTGTTTACATGCCAAGTCCATCGCTTTGTGCTGTTTCTACCAGACCTGCACCCTCCTGTGTACCAGACCTGCACCCTCCTGTGTACATAACTGGGAATGGAACTTATCAGACCAGGAGATTCCTTTCCAATCATCCAAGGTCCAATGTCGATGTTCTTTTGTCCGTTTGAGGCATGCAGTCTGGTTATGTGACATTAGCAATGGAACTATGATGGGTTGGCATCTTCTGTAAGCTGTTGTGGCTAATGATCTTGGTGGAGATGTTTCTGGCACCTCTCTCATTGAAGTCAGTAGTGATTTTGCTACTATCACTCTTCAGTCAGTTGCAACTGTGCGAAATTGATATTGATGGCCATGTTCATTCACCTCCTTTCTTCACCCACAGCGCGCTGTCTGTGAAGCAATGTTATTCCAGAAATTGTGTTTTCCCAATACCCTCTCTGTATTGTCAAATGGGAAAATTTCCTTCTTGTCCAAGATTAAGAAACCATCTGGCAGATATTTTAAATTCTGAATCAACCATGCAAGATTTTAACTGTCGAAACAGATCGAGAAATATCACATAGTCACAGTTCAATACATGGCCACAGTTTGCCAGAGACCAATGTTTTGAATGTTATGACAGATATGACTAAGTAGTGAAATTCTGCTGAAGAATGCTGATTCTGAAAGAAATTGAATATCATTCATCAAATTTAGATTTGTCTTAATTGTTTTTGAGGACAGTTATGCCAATACCAATGTCTTTCCAGTGAAGTGTGTAAAGTTAATGTATGTATGTTGGCTGCCCCGGTGGCACAGTGGTCTAATCTATGGCTCCTGATCATTTCGTCCAAGATGGGTCCGGGCTCGAATCCCGTGAGGCATGGATGTTATGTTTGTCTTACAGCACTGGCTCTCTCTCCCTTCCCTGGAATCAGTGGGCGTAAATTGAGGACAGGCAACTGCTTATAGTCCATTGAATTGCTCATGGTGGTTGTTAAACCCTCACTAAAAAAAAAAAAAAGTTGATTATCTGTGTGCAACACATAAGAATTGTGTCTGTTTAAGTAATAAATTATTGTTTTGGTGTTGCACTTTGTCAGAAAAAGCAGAGTGTAGGTGCATTTTTATCAATCAGACATTTCTTACGTAAAGCCATGAACAAAATCAGGTAAAAGTCCAAAAATTTCCTTTTCTTATTGAGTTCATCTTCAGCCAGGTATTTTTAATGCTGTTTTAAAATTTTGTGAATTTTCATGAATTTCCAGTTTTGTTTTCCATTTTAAAGTCTCATGATTAAAACATCATGATTGCTGATGCTGTATTAATTTCTTTACTTCTGCTGTTACCACACCCATAATAATGTTGAAAAAGAATGGACCCATAAAAGCAGATAATGTCAACAAAACTAATTTTATATTTGCAACTACACCCCCCTCCCCCCACCTCTCTTAGTGAAGATTGATTAATTATACAATAAAATTAGCAGGGTTTTGTTGTAAAACAGCTGTAGTGTATTTATATTTTATATAGGTCATTCAAATAAAAATGAGCCAAAGGGTGTATAAATGAAAGATTTTGTGACTTACCTTAAAAATAATCCCTGTGGCTATTTATTAAGGCACTTAAATCGCACTGTCACACTATTTGTTATGCATAGAAGGTAGTGGGTTGCTGGCGGAACTGTTCCCGAAGAGCGTCCTGTGCCCCTTCGTCCGAGTGAAATGTGACCCCGCAGATGCTTCTTCAGCTCCCCGAAAATGTGAAAGTCGCAGGGGGACATCTGGGCTGTATGCCTGATGCTGGAGTGTTTCCCCCTGAATTTGGAAAGGTAATCCTGGACGATTTTCGCCGTATGTGGGCGGATGTTGTCATGAAGTAGAATGACTCTTGCAGTGAGCAGCCCGGGTCACTTAAACTTGAGTTTCGTTCAAAGAGATTTGAGTGTGCTTACATAGTGGGCAACGTTTATGGTACTTACGATGTTGAGAAACTTGATCAACAAGGAGCCCTTGGGGTCGAAAATGAAGGTCAACATGACCTTTCGTGCATTTGTCTACATTCCCTTTGACTTTTTTGCCAGTGGAGAGGACATGTGCTTCCATTGGCTGCTTTGTCTTTTGCTTTCAATTTGATAATGAAAGCACCACGTTACATCTCTCACAATGACTCTGCGGATGAAACAGTGACCTTCCTCATGATACCTCAGTAAATGTTCCAAGGACACACCTATGCGAATGTCTTTCTGCACAGATTGCAAGTTGTGTGGCACCCACTGCACACAAATCTTCCAGTACTGCAGACAATCCTGGATAATGGTGTGCACACTCCCTGCACCGATTCCAACTCTGTTGGCGAGTTCTTCTGTGGCAGTCTTGAGGGGTGGGCCAACGGGGTTGGTGCCCAAGGCCCCCACCTCAACTGGGGCCTCCAACCCACCAAGAGTCTTATGGGTTTACAAAAAGTCAAACTTTATGACCACTTTCCAGCAGGGCTTTTTTTTTTTTATTATTTAAAAAAAAGAAAAAACACCAGTCCTGAAAGTTGGAAGTTTTTCTGCCTTTTATTTTTTTAAACCTTCGATTTGCTTCGATTTCCCGAGGAGGCAGGAGGAAAATCAGTTGTTAGGGTAGATCTTTTGTGACAAAATAAGAAACAAAGAAAGCCGACCTACCTCCTGATCTTGAGGGTGGGTGAGGCTTGAGCCTTGAGGGCCACTCATAAATCACATTTTTTCTGAATCATTTTCTTTTAAACAGTAATTTGTGTTGTCCACATGAAGAAGTGCACGTATGTTTTTCACTGGGGTTTGCCCACCTGGGCTACTTATACGTAAATTCTTTCAATCGTCGCTGTTTAAACGAATAACAATGACGGGGGGGGGGGGGCATATCGGCATTCTGTCAGGTGTGTCTATTGTCTGGAAACGGTGCTGGTTGGTTTATTAATTTCTTCAGTTTTAAATTAATTTTTGTTGAGTAATTTGTAGAATGGGGAAGAAACATATCTTTCAGCACCTATTTCCTTGTAATTTGCTAAGCAATAAAATGTGAATGCATTTGTTACACTTCATGTAGTTCTACAATTTTTGACATGTACCATTTTTCCTTCATGTGGTACTTAAAATGTTACTGGGTATTGAATATTTTGTCTCATAGGGATAACAGGGTGATGATGGTATATATAATAATTCCCATACGTTGTATATATATATCCATATGTTGTATATAATGTAATAATGCCATTTGTGAATAAAAAAAATAACCACATATTGTAATAATACCATATGTTGTATATGTTCTGTATATATAAGATCAGGCGACCCAAAATTGTTAAGACGGCACTGAGTGCTTCCACCATGACTTTTCTGTCTTCCCGAATGAGACTATCCACTTCAGCGATGGAAATATCTGTACTCACACAGCGTGCTTGCCCTGGCCTCGAAATCATCAATCAACAACGACTGCCGCTCTTGGGACCACTTATTCCAGTCTTTAACACATGACAAAGATGTGCAGTTTTTGTAAATGTTACTCGTGCGACGACGAATTTCTGTACTCCCGGCACCTTTCACGGTTAAAAACCGGATAACCGCTCTCTGTTCAATGTTCATTGCTTCAGTCGTGACTGGTTTGACTGAACACCTGCACAAGGTTCTGTACAAAGGCCAACTGCTTCTGTCATCATGTGATCTCAGCACCTCATTTCACTGCATCATAACACTACAGTGGTGTCACCTACATTTTATGTCGACACTGGTGCAGTAAATCTATTCAGCAGTTTGCTATGTCCATTGGCTTGTTTTTATTTTAATGATAATAATACGTTGATTTTACATAGTCTGTATGAAGTCCAGCTAATTAATATAACCTTTATGGCCTTCAATAACTTAACAAGAAATTTGTACCTGTAGTGAAGGATGGGAGTAATCCTATCTGTTTTACATGCTGTATATTTTCCAGACCATTGACATTCGTTGATTGTTGATTCATGTATTCCCATTCTCAATAAATACAATAACTTTCTGTTTAAAATACGAACTTGATGGGACCACCTAATGCCATTCGCAGTAACAAAATTTCGTAATAAGGGATTTCGTTTTTTTCCCAGAAATTTAAATCTAACAAATTTAGAAAGTTTTGGCATTAAATTTTTACTTTAAAACTTTCCACTTTTAGGATATGCTTATAAAAACAAAGCAAAAAAAAAATCTTTGAAACAAACCTTTGCTTGTACATTCAGTATACATTTGCACAACTTCTGTGCAAAATTTTTGTGCAAGTCAATTTTGTGGCTTTAGAAATCAGAAAGCTCTGCAGAGAATACATACTTGAAGAAATATCCTCAGAAATTTTGTCTGATAAGAAACAAAATGAGGCACACTTTTTCGAAGCATGAAAGTGCCTCCGATGCATTGATGTTTGGCAACGGAGTCATGACATCTTCATTTTTCCTATTCAGCTCAGTATTTTGTTTGTTCATAGTTGACTGGATGTTTTTGGTATTGCTCAGTTTTATAGAGGTAAGTAAACAATCATCTACCAACAAAAAACCTTAAGTTTTACATCATCAGGGCCAGAGGTCAACTCTGCGACTGAGTTCCATGAAGTTTCAAGTTTGATAGATGTTTCCATGTCCAGATCTGTTTCAGCTGAATTCTTTTGATTGGAATCAGTCAATGAAGCATATTTCCAAAAAGCTAATGATAGTTCTTTTGTCCAACTTCATTCCATACTTGTACAATCATATCCATATCTTCTTTTGTGTTTGTTTGTTGTTGGTCAGTTCTTTCAATCCCATGAAGAATTTGCTTCATTATCAGGCTTCGATGGCAAGTTTTCACAATTCTTATGATTCCTTGATCTAAAGGCTGTATAATGGCAGTGCAGTTTGGTGGAAAATATTCAACATGAATGCAGTCTAAAGTTGGGGGCTCATTATGTGGTGTACAATTGTCGATTAAAACAATATTTTTTCCTTTTTGTTTTCTTCTTTTCATTTCTGCCTTAAACTTGAGAAGCCAGTCATTAAAAATGCCTGTCTTCATCCATGCTTTTCTGCTTGATGTGTACTCACACGGCAGTGAGTAAACATTTTTCAAGCAGCGAGGCCAACAATTGAGACTTTCAGATTTTTCCTTTTTTCAATTCTTGATTGATTGCAGCAGAAAAGTGCATTAAGACGTTGCTTTGATCTTTTCCCTCCAACACATTTGACTTCTTTAAGAGCCAAAGTTATATTCGGCATGAGGTAGGAAAATATTCCTGCTTCAGCTGCTTTAAACACATCATCTGAACTGTAAAAGCTTGTAAGTTTTGCCACTTCTCTGGCTCTCCATTCCCTGACAGTTTCCATGGGTACATCACCTGCTTCGCCGCTAATCACTTTTGATACAACATCGTAACTTTCTCTAACCTGATTAAGCCACCCAATGCTGGCATGAAAATGATCATGTTTAAGAGTTTTGACAAACTGTAAAGCTTTTTGATGAATTAGGGGCCTACTACTAATTGGAATACCCCGCAAATGCACATCTTGAAACCATGTGAACATGGATGAAATGACATTTTGAAGTTGCATCTGCAGAAACTTTTTCGCTTGTGTCCGATAACCAGGTTTTTCAGTTGAGCTTCAATTTCTGCACAGTCTTTCAGAAACATTGAAAGCGTTGAAAAGCTGAAGCCGTATTTTTTGGCAACGCCTCCTTTTTACTTCCAGAATCTACTTCAGTGATGATATTTTTCTTTTTGTTCCAAAGAGAACTGTTTTCATTTCAAGAAGCTCAGTTTACATATGAGAAGTCAAGGTACCCTGAGTGAAAGAGAAACAGTGCATGAGAACGCTCACTCCTCTCCTCTTCCCAAACTGGTTCAGCAGCATTCCTTTCACTTCGAAATCATAAACTGAGGATGATAGGACACTTGCTGCTTTAAGATGAAATTCTGATGTTGTGAAAATAGACTGTAGCGCACCATCGGCCAAACACAGAAGTGCCCATTGATTGACAGCTGGTGGGCGTGTCATGGTTGTGTTAGCTGTCAATGGGCATTGTTGATAGATGGGAGATATGTATGGGGAAAGCAGGTGGTTGTGGAGACAGAAAAGCTGGTTGCCTGATCCACCGTTCCACATGTTGGACTCCCTTGGCAACCTTTGTCTACATCAAGTTGAGCTTATGTGTCTGGCCGTGCCTCTAAACTGCTTTTGACCTAATGTTAAACCGGAAATGACTTGCATGTTCTTCAAGAAGGGAACTGGGGCACAGAAATCCAAGTTGAAATTTTTTTGCAGAAGTTGCTACCTTCCTTCTAAAATGGCAAAAATGTGTTCGTTGTAACAAACAGTTTTTCTTATCGGATTTCGTTTCTATGGGACTCCACTGTAGTTACGTTTAAAACAAAATGTCTTTTGAAATTGTGTTGTCTGTCATTTTTAGTCCTTGCCAGTTATATATGTGCAGAAACTCCTTGGTACAATTAATTCATCCATAACTGTATCAGGGAGTGCAGTCGCCCTAAAATTCCTAAAATCCCTAAACATTAACTCGCATCCTAAAATTCCTAAAATTTCCCTAAAAAAACGTAATAGATCCTAAAATTTTTTCCATCATTATTTTTTTTGGTTTTATATGTGAAAAATGGTTTCTTTGTGACAAATTTTGTTATATACAGTAATTTTTACATGGTTCGTACGGTTCCTGTAGATCCTGGAAGAGTCCTGGGTATGTCCTAAATTTTATTCATTCTTTGCTTTTTGTCCTAGCACGATGTTTTCTAGTTGAGAATTTTTCATTTTTCTAATGACACAACTTATGTCTGACAAATTTCCCTCCCCATCCCCTGGAAAATGTGGGGACGGGGGGTGCTGTTGGGTTTCTTGCCTGTTAAGAGGACTGAAGCTGTGTTAATAGCATCTTTTGCATAGTGCTTATGTTATCATTTTGTCTGTCCAGCTGGAGTGACCGTATCTCTGCAATTATTGGTTCGATTTGTAAAATTATTTTTTGTATCAGAAATCTTAAAATGTGAGAATGATGATCCATTCATTCCATTTTTTCCCCGATGCACAACTTCGCAGCTAGAGGATGCAAATGGAGATCGTATTGAATTTAAAATGCATTTTCTTTCATATATTTGCTTCTAAATATCCAATTGAAAAAATAATTTTTCCTTTCGATGACATTTATATCAAACATTATTTTAGTTAGTCCCTTTTTCAAATAATGCATAAATTTTTTGCTAGGGGCGTAAAGGTAAATCACGATTTTCCCAATATCTCCGATTGTAAAAGTCCAATTTGAAAAATTCTTCCTGCGTTGGATACAGCTGTTGATGGAAAATGTTTTGTATATAAATTCTCATTTTTGGTAAAGAACGGTTTGGCCACCAGGGGGCATAAGAGTTTAATTTTGCTTCTGACGTATTTGCAACAAAATCTGAGCTGGAAACTCGATTGAAAAAATTCTTCCATAAACAGATACCGCTCACCTCAAAAACTTTTTGAGAATACCTCCTGCTTAAAATAGTGCATAATTTTTCCACCAGCGGGTGTACACGTATAACTTATTTTTTACCATATCTCTGTTTCTAGGAGTCCAATTTAAAAAATTCTTTCTTTGTTGGAGAACATTTGCGGTGCGAAATGTTTCTCATATAATTTCAAATATTTCTTAACACACAAGTGTGCCACCAGAGGGCGTAAGTTCACGTTTCTGTTTACAGCAATATCTGCACAACTAAAAACGCGACTGAAAAATATTCTCTTGCGATCAGATACTACTAACTGTGTTAAACTCCTTATACGTATTTTCTTCCGAAAATAGTGCGCAATTTCGCCGCTAGGGAGCGCAAATATTTGCTTTATTTTTGTCAATATTTGTACTTCGAAATGTCCGATTTAAAAAATTCATTTAACATCAGGTACCATTTACCTTATGGAACACTTTGTATATATTTGAGGAGGTTTGTGGTTCACAATTCTGCCGCTAGGTGGTGTTTGTGTACTTACGTTTGCAGCCTATCTCTGCCTCTAAAAACCCTATTGAGAAACTTCTTTTTTTACTGTATGCCATTCGGTATAATAAAGATGGAGAGTAAATAAGATTTTTGCTACAATAAGATGATCCTCTTCAAATAATGTACAACTTTCCCCCTAGGGATTGTAAAGGTCAAAACGTTTTCCTTGCTATCTCTGATTCCGGGAGACATATTTGAAAAGTTCTTTTTCCTTGGCATAGCTTTTGCTATGAAGAATGCTTTTCGCTGGTGTTAAATTTTTCTATTACACAAAATTCTTCCGCTCTTTTTTTTTTTTTCTGAAAAAATTGTTTTACGTTGTCGAAGTGTGCACAGTTCAGTTTTGGTGAATTACTCCCATTACTTCTTAATCACATACACCCAGGTGAGTTTCGAAACTTATATTTGTGCAGTTATTGATACATTTTAATATTGGTGTTGTACCATATCTAAATGCTTTTGCTCCCAAAATGTCAATACTTATGTGGCCCTGCTTCACTAAGAGCACTAAATGAGCTGGCAACCTATATAATTGTTAATATTTAGGTTTATTAGAAAAAAATATGTGCAAGATGGTAATAAGCATTAAAAACATAATTAGTAAACTAAGAGAGCAACAGAACCACTAAATAAACATATATTCTAATTCTTTCAAATTGTGAGAGTTCAAGTGTTGTCATATGTATTTATGTAATCTTATGTGACATATATGCCAACACTTTTAAGCTGTATAAATTTGAAAGTGTTGGTATATATCTTTATTTAGGCATGTGTTCATTGTTCTGTTAAATTAGTATGATTTGAGAAGAACCCCCCCCCCCTAAAATATCCCTAAAATTTTTAGCAGAATGCCCTAAATTTTTCCCTAAAATATTGTGTTTCTGTGCTGCACCCCCTGCTGTATATAAATGTGCACATTGTTAAACTGATACCTTTTTATTTTCATTAAAAAACAATTAAAACCAATAGGTTTAAAAGCATTGCTCATGATGAAAAATACTTCACGTTGGTATCTGTATCTTGTTTCCTGATCATAATTTCTGCACAAAATTTCTGTGCATTTGAGGCATTAGTGTACTTATTAATTCTGTCCATCAAATGGGAGCTCGCCTAGTACATCTGCCATGTTAGCACATTAGACGCAGGTGACAAAAGGAAGTTTTCATATAACCAACATGAAAAAATACTCCACAATCTTGGTTGCCAGTAAGTTTGGGATCAACAGTCTTTGTTGCTAATATGTTTGGCATCAACTTCTGTGATGATGTGAAATCTACTGAATAATTTCAGTTGTTGGTGCGTTTGAGATCAACTTACGTGGCTGAAATTTAGTGAAGAATCTCGGATGCCTTTGTGTTTGGGATCAACTTGCGTGATGATGTGAAATTACTGAAGCAAGTGGGAAGAATGAATATATAGTTGTAATTTATGTTGTGTATTTAAGCTTTATGGAGGTGAATCAATGCTTAACTGGAAATACAAGTTATTGATGATATAACTGAAAAACAGTTTTAAAAAATGTTTCTCACATATTTTTAATGTTTGCATAATATCATATCTTTTGAATTTAAAGTATAGTTAGCATAACATTTATTTTACTGAAATTACACTTTCAGTAGTGTACTCCGTGATCATGTTATATGAAATGTAAGACTAAAAATGCAGGTAATTTTTTTCTTATGTAGGTGTTGATTTTTGTAGTTGTTTAATACTGTATTGAAGTATATAATTTTATTTTGCTGTTAAGATTATATAAATGGATCTTTTCTTCCATTTGCAGTATTATTCCAAATTTGGAATGAGCACCATTTTGAAAGTAGTCTAGTTAATCTGTGATTCCTGTAAAAATAATAGGTCCTTAGTTTAGATTCTGCAGCTTTCTAGTGTAACTGTTTCTTCCCAAACACATGTGTATTTTTAGATCACATTTACAGATATTTCTTTTGTTTAGGCTTTAATACCCCTCTTCCCCATGAGCATGTAGGCTACAGGGATTGACCCTACACTTATTTATGGCCACTGATTCCAGAAAAAGGGAAGGAGCAACTACCAGACGAGCAGCGCAATATCCATGGCTTGTTCTGGTATTTGAATTGTTAACTGAGCAACAGACACTGTACGTCATCTAATAGTGTTCCCACAGTCCTTATAAATCCTTAAAAGTCCTTAATTTGGGAGGAGGGGGGTGCTTAAAAGTACTTAATTTTTGCCAGAAATTCTCCAAAGTGCTTAAAAAGTACTTATTTTTTTCCCCCTAACTGCCTGCGTGAAATGCAGAAGTTACACTGTAGTGTGTACAACTTCTGCTTCTGGTTGGCTGTGTTGAAGATGCTGTGTGATGTCAGCAGAAAGCCTGTGGGAGAGCACGGGGCAGAGGAGGAGCTCTCGCCAGTGACTCATGGAGAATTTGACTGTGCTTTGCAATTTTGACTTTGGTTTTACAATTCAAGCCATGAAATAATTATGTGCAGTATCCAAATCTAGATCTTGTAACTTTAACTACAGTTCTATGATTAACATTCTTTTTGTTGCATATGACTATTCACTCATATGAAGGCTGATTTAACTGGCAGGAACAGTCTTTTAAATTGCATAAATTGTAATTTATTACATCCACAAACTTAAATTATATGCAACAATATTGCAAGCTTCATCAACAGACTTTAGTTTGTATAATCAAGAACTAACAGAAATAAATAACTTATAACTTATATAAAAAAAAAAACTTGAAGCACATATATTAAACCAACAAAAAAAAAAAAAAAAAAAAAAGAGAGAGAGAGATGAGAAGGGGAGGTTAATTGAAAAGTTGGAGGGCAAGAGTGATATTTAATTGTAGCTTCGTGGAGATTTCATGTTATATTAATAGTAATGTAATTTCATTGCTGTCTTGGATTGTTGACTTTACTTAGGGAGCTCGGAGCTAAGTCAGGACTCTGTGAGGCCTTTTCCCAGAGCTTTCTTGCTGTTATGAAAATAGATAAATAATAATGTAACAATAAATTATGAATCTATAACAGCAAAAATAATAAATGAAATGAAATGAAAAAAATGTGTAAAAGTGTATTTGTTTATGTTATTTTCACGTGTGCAATTTATAAGGTCCTTAAAAATTTTTTGTAGGGTAGTCCTTAAAAAGTGCTTATATTGTTTTTTTTTTAGAAGAAAATGAGTGTGAACCTTGTCTAGGGAAACAGTTTGCATTTGGAATGGATACTGCATTTCATGCAGTTATGTAGCCCTCACTACTGCAATGGGATGTTTTATGCACTGCAAGTTGAATGGGCTCAATTTAATGGTTATATGTGAGCAACGCACTCCATTTTTCCAAACTTATAGTGACATTGGGAAATGTTATATTGAGGTGTAATGTCTCCGTGTGTACATATACACATTTTTTTTAATGGAGGGTGGTGTGAATATTTCACTGTAGTTTTATTTAGTCATTTTTCAAGAGATCAGTGTAGACTGTAGTCAAAAGTAGCTCGCATAACTGTTGTGGTTGTTCAGTCAGTTTTTTCAATCAGTCATGCTAGAATACTACATATTTGTTTCTCATGTTACAAATGGATTATTTATCTTTAGCTGTTGTTCCCAAATATTAAGGCAGTTCAAATAGTTCATATCATAATGAGAAGGAATGGCAGTAATGCACATAGCATGATAAAAATTGAGAGAAGCAATAAATTTCTCATATCATGCATTGACTACATTATGGGAAAGTAAACTGATTGGACATTTCAGTAGTTAACTTATGCCTTCCTCAGCCATTGAATGAGACGTGCATTATTAACATCAGTTGTTGGCTGATTTTAAAATAGCTTTCCAAATGATAGGTAATTGATAAGGCACATCGGTATTGCAAGTGTCAGGGAAAAGGTAAACTTCAGTTTCTTTCACCGTACCTAACAGACTTCCGATTACTGAAAAGAGCAACTTGTTTTGCTTTCCCATAAGGTAACTGATGTGTGATATGAAAAATTTATCACTTCTCTCAACAGTTCATATTCTAAGATATGTAGCTGTGCCCATTGCGATTCTTCTTTTTATCTGATATTGTCCCTGGACACTGCAATTCCATTCTCCTACTACTAATGGCTTAGCTTCTTGATTTCTACGAAGGAAAAAAACAACCTTAGTCTTTCTTCCAACTGCACACCCACAACTGCCATCACATAGTCAATGGCATGTCACTTATCATGAATGTTTTTCTTTAGCTTGAGGACCAAATGAAAGTCACCAGGGGGCAAAGTCTGGAGAAAAGGTTGCTTGCAGAAGCAACTTAAATCCTGCAGTCTGTGTGGCTGGACATCTTCTCAATCTGGGAGGTTCGTATTGTCTTGAAGCTTGGGGAGTGTTTGTGTGTGTGTGTGTGTGTGGGGGGGGGGGGATTGCCTCTTTTCCTTGAAGGCTGTATATAAAGTTGGCATATTATGCGGTAGTGACAGCAGTGACATTTCCCAGGTAGTCAGTCATGATGACATCTTCAGCATCTCAAAGAACTGATGCCATCATCTGGTTGCCTGACAAAGCAACACAGAAATTCTTGGAATGTGTAGATGCATGCTTCCACATTAGACTTTGTTTTTTAGTCTTTGGGTCAAAGTGATGAACTCATGTCCAGTCTGTTAATTTGGGGCTACAAAACTATTGAATCTGCAACAAGGATATTTAAGTTGGCAAGGCACATTCATTTGTGGCATTACTTTTGTCCATTTGTCAGCATTAATGGGACACATTGCATACCCACCTCTTTTATCTTAAAGATATCCTCAGGACTGAATTGGCACTGATGATTGAAATGCACACAGACTTAGCTATACACTGAACAGTCATTAGTCTGTTGTGCATCAGGTGGTCTTGTGCATGGTTGATATTTTCCTCAGAGGGTGAATGTGGAGGGCCATCCAGAACAATCTGAGTCTTCTTGTCTGCACCATATTACCATGAACCTTCTTGGAGATGTGCTTTTGAAAGACGGTTATTTTATCACTGTCCCATACCCTCTTCCACCCCCAGTTTCACAAATTATATGTAGTTTAGTTCACAAAATCATCCAAAAAAGAGAGGAGGGACAAGTTAATCTATTATAACACTGAAAATTGGTATGTATTACTTGCAAAAATAATAATGGAAAAAAAAAATTGCATACTAATGTTAACTAGAAGTTGGCTAAAACAAACATTTTGAATTCCCCTTGTAAGATTACATCTCCTCTGTTGGACATTGCTACCATTTCATTATACACTTCCAGTCTTTTAACCTTCATACTGTAAGTTAATTGAACTTTTCATTTTCTGATTCTTAATTCTTCCACTTGTAGCATTGTTTCTTAATTGTGACTGGGTATGTCTGCCACCCTTTTTTTTTTTTTTCTAATTTGCATCATCGAATGAAGTTGAAGACCTATTGGTCCATTTTTCCAGTGAAAGATAATTTATAGTGTCCTGAATCTTTTCATGAATTCTTGAAAAGGTAGAATAATTTTACCCACGAGTTGCTCTTCTTAGTATACAGCTATTCTCAGATAACATCTCAGAATGCAGAGTGTCTACAACAGAATGTCAGTATATTAAATGTAGATATATATTAAAAATAAAGTTAACAAGAAAATGTTTAGATACAGCAGTAACAAATAATGTGAATGATGAGTTTTTAACTGTGCACATATTTACAAGTTCATTGGGAGTTTCATATATAATGAATGCACTGCATATGCAGCTATGTCTCTCCTAATTAGCAGGTGCATATAGCAAGTGTTGCTGGTTTATTGTATGCTGAGCTGCACATGGAACACACATCTTAAACTTGTTGGCCCACAAAAAAAAAAAAAAAAAAAAAACATTGCAAGAATGTTGATTTGCTGCTGAAATACTAGCTTTTTTTTCTATCTGTATGTGTGTGTTGATATTTATAGAAATTCCTTCAAAATAATTCTTTTAATTAATGTTTTGTCCATTAAATGTGTAAACTAGTATTATTAATTCTCACACTATGTAGGCTTTGGAATGTTTTTTTGCACCAGAGATGCCAACCATTATGGAATTTCCATAATTATTACAAATTTCCTCCCGAGATTACGGAATTACAGATGACTAACGAAAAATTATGGATATTCAGATTTTCGCTGTTATTAAGAATGTTTTACTGGTTTTGTAATTAATCAATGTAAAAGCCTAGTTCGTGATGCCAGAAGCATTTTGCTTTTTTTTTTTGCACGGCGCCAGGCCGAGATCAATGCACAAACTGAACAGAAATGTAAAGAATTTTGATATAGAATGTATAAATATGTCCATGGGAAAAGTTGCCATTTTTAAACTGTCGGCATACAGGAACATAATTTTTGATTAGTATTGAAGTGAAAGAAAGTGTTTGTAAGGCAATGGGCAAAACTGAAGCTCCAGGCAAAACTGACAGGTAAACCTAATTATTATTATGCAGTTTCTTTTCCATCATACTGGTAACACCACATATGAATACTGGGGGAAAGAGTTGTGTGAAGTTGTTTTTTCTCTTCATAAGTATACATTAATTTCTAACCACACCCATAATTTTGAAGAAATTTACATGATAGTAAATAATTTTTTAAAACACATTTTCATAATTGTGCTGTTGAAAGAAGAAATTTATATGAAAGTACAGGATATGATTTATGTGATCCTAGATTTATTATTTTAAAACTTCTGTATTAATATAATATCTGTTTAACAGTACCCATCAAATTGCTGAATTTAGGAACAAAGAAAAATTAATTAAAGCGGGACTATAATGAAATATTTTTATGATAGTGTCCTGTAATTCACATGTAAGTAAGTTACTATGGTATACAAGTATTAAAAGTTTTACAGTAGTAACTATAATACTGTTCTTAACTTTGCAAAAATTTGGCATGTTACATTACTGAAAATATTACTGAAAGTTTGTATTCCATTACTGAAACATTACTGAAAATTCTCCCTACTTGATTACTGATAAGTTCTGCTAAAGGTTGGCATCTCTGGGTTGCACACACATCCTGTAAATGCTTGGCTCTGCTCACAATGCCAATTCAAAACTGGATTTTAAAAAACATCAATCACTCAAATGTACAGAATGCTTTAACAGAAAAAGATTAAACACCTCCCAATTCCCTTAGTGAAAATTGAAAATGTAGAACATGTTTCACTAATACATATTTCCAAATTATGTTGTTTCAAATTCTTCCTCTTCGATATTGTGTGATGTAATTGAAAAAAGATCCTATCCAGCCACACACTCAAAAGACCGGCCATTTGAAAGGAAGTGCAAACAATAACATAGCTTCTCCCATGAATACTTACCACACAATCTATCCTCACATTTCAGTAGGGATGCGTTTATCTTTCATATATAGGATAGACCTGCAGGGTTTTAAGTTTCCGTGTGATGAAAATAACCATAAATATTTGTTTGGAAATGTTACGCTTACTGATAATGACTATCAAGCTTAATATATTAGAAGCTTTCCACATATACTGGAACTCTTCACGACTTGTCAATGACATGACATCTATCCCATTTCTTTCAAGCACGTGGAAACAACTCATCAAAATCTGTGACCGTCAGAACTCTGATGATGTCACAATGATTTGAATATTTATGCTCCATTCATCCTGATTATGCCGAGCCAAACACACTGCAAAATTATAGTTGATGTTAATAAAACATTTAACTGTGAATAAACAATAATTTATTCTATCTCAACATCACAAGTATGTAGTCTTAAATATATTTACCATGATACTCCCACTGTTTACAAATGAAGTGAGCAATACAAAAATGTGCTCATTATGCCAATATACAGATTTACTAACTGCTCAAAGGTCCATACAAACTTCTGCTATTTGGTCGTGTTCATTTGCCCAATTATACAGACAACCAAGCCACAACTTGTGGGGATACTTCAGCTTCTGGGGACATTCAGTGTCCATACTGTAACTATACACCAATGCTCACACAACCCTTTTATTTTATGTTATTAATCCTCAGTCTATTCTAACAAAATTTCTTCAGTTTTACTAACATTACCCTTTATATGTATCCCTAAAATGGCAACATTTGCAATTAAAAACTGCCACCCTAGTAGCGCAGTGGCCTAAGCGATGGCCTCTGATCATTAATCAGAAAGGGGTTCGGGTTCGAATCCCGGTGAGGCATGGATGTTGTGTTTGTCTTACAGCACTGGCTCTCTCCATTCTGGCTCTCTCCATTCACTGCAAAATTATAGTTGATGTTAATAAAACATTTAACTGTGAATAAACAATAATTTATTCTATCTCAACATCACAAGTATGTAGTCTTAAATATATTTACCATGATACTCCCACTGTTTACAAATGAAGTGAGCAATACAAAAATGTGCTCATTATGCCAATATACAGATTTACTAACTGCTCAAAGGTCCATACAAACTTCTGCTATTTGGTCGTGTTCATTTGCCCAATTATACAGACAACCAAGCCACAACTTGTGGGGATACTTCAGCTTCTGGGGACATTCAGTGTCCATACTGTAACTATACACCAATGCTCACACAACCCTTTTATTTTATGTTATTAATCCTCAGTCTATTCTAACAAAATTTCTTCAGTTTTACTAACATTACCCTTTATATGTATCCCTAAAATGGCAACATTTGCAATTAAAAACTGCCACCCTAGTAGCGCAGTGGCCTAAGCGATGGCCTCTGATCATTAATCCGAAAGGGGTTCGGGTTCGAATCCCGGTGAGGCATGGATGTTGTGTTTGTCTTACAGCACTGGCTCTCTCCATTCCCTGGAACCAGTGTCACTAAATTAGGGACGGGCGATTGCTTATAGCCCATTGATTGCTCACAGTGGTCGTTAAACCTCCAATAATAATAATAAAAAAAAAAATTAAAAATTTGTGTTACACCAGTGTTAAAAAAATTCTTTTAAAGGGATTTCTGTAAATATCAACTCACACACACACACACACATATATATATATATATATATATATATATATATATATAAAGCTAATATTTCAGCAGCAAATCAGAGCATGCTTGCAATGTCAGTTTTTTTTTAGATTTTTTTTATGTTGGCCAACAAGTTTTAAAATGTGTGTTCCATGTGCAGCTCAGCATACAACAAACTGGCAACACTTGCTTTATGCACCTACTAATTATGAGAGACATAGCTGTATATGTTGTGCATTACATATGGGACTCCCAGTTAATTTGTAAATATGTGCATAATTAAAAACTCATTCACATTATTTGTTACTGCTGTATCTATATATTTTCCTGTTAACTTTATTTTTAATATTTATCTGCATTTAATATACTGACATTTTGTTGTAGAGACACTGCATTCTGAGCATACTGATGTTATGTAAGAATAGTTATACACTCAATGGACAAAACATTTGAGATACCTACCTAATAGTGTGTTTCTCCTCCTGTAGCACAAATAACACTGTACATGCTGAGGCATCGACTCCACCAGATGCCGGAGGTAATGCCAGCCATTCCTTTTGAAACATTGTATACAACCCCACTTGAGATGTCGGTCCAGGATCGGGGCTGTAGCCAGGGGAGGGCTGAGCCCGACCTGTGTTTCCTTTTGCCCGTCCTAGCTGCTCACACAACAGCATAGTGCCCGACCTCTTTCACATCTTTTGCCCGACCACTTTATATCCTTTGCCTGATCTCGATCATCAGCCGCCCCTCCCAACTTGGTGGTTTGGCTACAGGCCTGTCCAGGATCCATGGATCTATTGTTCCGCTGCACAGCATTCTAATGTTCCGCTGCACAGCATTCCAGAGAGTTTTCACAGGATTTAAATACTTGGGGGGGGGGCACTGGATGCTTCCAAATTCAGATGAGTGTTCCTCAAGTTGTGCCTGGGTGTTGTGGCCCATTGTTCAGCTGGAACAGACTGTTGGTTACAGGGTGCGCAAAGGCCTTGAAAGCGTGTAGGTGATCAGCCAGTACTTGCTGATGGCGTGCAGCAATTAAAGGCCTCTTCAGACTCACTAAGGCACCTAATGTATCTAATGAGAAGCCCCCCCCCCTCCTAATCATCGCAGAACCGCCACTGCCTTGAACAAAGCCAACCTGGCATGATGGGACCATGGCCTCATGCTCCTGATGCCACACTTGCACCCTCCCTGGAACTTTGTGTGACTGAAAACAAGATTCATCTGACCACACAATGTGGCACCACTCTTGTAGAGGGTTCAGTTTATATGTTCCTGGTACCAGGCGAGACGTAATGTCTGATGACGAGCAGTCAGCAGTGGCGTGTGAATAGGGCATTGGCTCCCATAGCCCCAGGATATACAGCAAACCATGAAATAGACATTGAAAAAAAATAGCCCAGGGTAAAAAAAAAGTGAGTTAAAATATTCCCTGTGATAAAAAATAATAATAGCCCAGGATAAAATAAATACATGGAAGAAGGCTGTCATAATAGTTTAAATAATAGCCCAGGATAAAAAAAATAAAATAGCCCAGGTTATGCAGCGTGCGTCGCTCGCTGATGCTGCTTGGGCTTCCGATATTTAACCTGGATGTGCTTTGCACTGTTGTTGCCAAGCGGTCGATCTCTGTGAACTGGGATAGTACAGTACCAGACCCGCAATCCAGATTTTTTTTTAATTTTTTTTTTTTTTTGCCAATGGAGGGGGTTGAATATGGTATTTTTAGACACATATCTTACGGTACAAAAGAATTGCATTCCAAATCTGTTCACATGCAAACCACAAATCCCAGATTACCTTGGCATTGGAATACATACTGTATACTAGAAATAAAATTCTTTAAAGCAAGTTTGTGTAAATAAGCTTATGTATTGTTCCCTTAATATGGGAGGTTAGCAAGGGTTTATGTATTTTTTCTGAAGACTGGTGCCAGTGTTAAAAGTCCTCCTAGCTTCCAGCTGTGAAGAAACTCAGTAAACCACCATGTTTATTTGAAGGAAGAAAATGAGCTTAAAAGGGGAGAATCTCTCTCCCACTTATAGCCTGTGTGTCTTTTTGTAGTCAGCAGCAGACTGGATCCATCTCAGTGAGAGAAAATTGGGACCCCTGCTGTGTTATCTCCCTATCTTTCTTAAATTCCCTGCCTCTGCTGGGGGGGGGGGGTGTCCACACTGCAGAACCTCTCTTCCTGTTTTCTCCTGTCCAACTTGTTCTTCTTTCCATTATTAAGATGCCTCAAATCAAATTACAGTAACATACATATCTAGCCCCCCCCCTCCCACAAGCAACCCCAGTGAACTTGGTCCTTGAGCAGGGAAAACAAGAAGTCCTGTTTGTTATCACTTCCAATTTTTCTTTCTTCTGAATGCTGGCAATGACTGGTTAGCTTCTTAAGGTGGTTAGTGTCTTAGTGATTGTTTTAATCTTGGTTGTTTATTCAATTTTTCACATATCATAAAGGGCAGCAACATTTACAAAGAGTACTTTGATGCACGAGGATCCAAAATCTCGAAATCGTTTGGTCCCAAGCTTTCTGGATTTGGGGTCCCATACCGTATATGTCAACCCTGGTCATCAGTGGCATGTGGTTGGCTATTGCTTGTTCTCTGGGTGCTGGTCCAGTTGTTAATGGTATACTCCCAGTACACCCTTGATATGGTTGCTCTTGGGAACCCTAGGGTTCTTACCACTTTGGCGAGATAGATTTACCCACCTGTCTTGCACTGACAATGTGTGCATGATCAAAGAAGCTCAGATTTGTTGAAACAGAATACTACGAGGAAAGAGAATGATATAGTAAGTGTGGTTCATAGGGAAAAAATGAGTTTTTATGTTAAGTCATCAAGATTTTATTGGGCAAATTTCTTTTTAAACTTAAGTCGAAGGGCAGTTCCATGTAGGCTGGATTAGTTTATGATTTCATACAGGTATGTCAAAAGTTCTGTAGATGTTACTCGCATACTTCAATGTTCACATCTCTTTCTGTGTATCTTTATTTCAGTATTGAGGTTGTGTGGTACCCCGGTGGAAATTTTTGCATTCCTGTAAATGTGTTGTGTGAGTGCATTATTTTTTAATGTCTCAAGTGACATTCAGTTATGAACTTACCATGAATGGTGATAATTTAAATAACTAGACTTCTGTACAACAGATAGTTTTTGTGACTTATAAGTTAATTCCAACAGTTTAAGGCTTATATGGTTATGCTTTGTAGGATTTGATTTCTTCATCTTCTTCTTATTGTGTGTGTGTGTGTGTGTGTGTGTGTGTGTGTGTGTGTGTGTGTGTGTGTGTGTGTGTGATTTAGGGAGGGAAAAAAAGATAATAAACAAAACTTTTGGTTATTTATTTTCTCATAATTGCTGTCAAAAACTAGCTCACCAGATTTAAGGATATTTATCCTTCCTGAGTCTAATTTTCTTCATAGTTACTTGTCATCATTTAGAAACACAGTTTTCTTTACTTCACTCCCTAAAGTATGCTAATGTTTTTTACATTGTTAACAACAGTTGTTTCTTCATGATATGCATTGGTCACTGGTTTAGATGTTAAATTGCAGGAGCTTGAGAATGGGTTTCGTTTCAGCATATTATAGTTATTTTTCAGAGACCTGCAGCAATGCTGCTCAATTCAGTTGAGATATGCTGTTTTCTTGCACATTTAAAAAAAATAATGGCGTATGATTAATATGCATTTGAGCTCAGCGGGTATTGCTTTCAAAATGGTGCCATTTCAAACTGTTTTGAACTGAAATTTGCAATGATGTGCAGTTTTTATTGTAATTTTCGACTTTTCTTCTTTCTTTTGTTTCATTTTAGAAAGGAAGTTATTTGTCGGAATGTTATCTAAAAATGTAATGAAAACGATGTAAGGATAATGTTCTCCCCTTTTGGTCAAATAGAAGAGTGTACAGTTCTTAGGGACATTAATGGACAAAGTAGAGGTATGTTTTTACAAAATAGCTTAAAATTTATTTGATAATTCGAATGAGATGTACTTCCTTTAAGTTAAAACATTTAAGATATTTTATTCCCCAGATCCTCGTTCTTTTTTTTTTTTTTTTTTTTTTTAATGATCTTGCTTTTGGAGTGTTTCTGTTTTTATGTATTTACTTTTATAGAGACAAATCCAGTCTGTTGTCTCATAATGTGTGTGTTAATCATACATAGTTGTCTCACACCTGCTTAGCAATATGGTGTTCGGATGCATTATTAACACATGCTATTAAAGCAAACAACGTTCCTTCTGTTTCTATTCTCTGCAAGGTTTTATTCCATTAGCCTACTTTCTTCTGTATTCCAAGTCAACCAAAGAGTGTACTAGGGTAGAAGGTATAGTAGCCAGCTCACAGCATTTCGGTGGAACACAAGAACAGTATCAATTCACATCCATACTTAAAGAGTTTTATGGTTTGCCCATAAACTTTACTGAAATTCTACTTGTTTTATGGGCCACATATTTTACAAATTTCTGTTGCCTCCCCCCCCCAGTTAGTGAAATTTCAAGGGGAGAATAAGAGTCTCCAAGAACCCCACGGTGCCTGTATTTTCTGATTTACCTGATCACGTTTACTCCTACATTCCCAACCCTCTCTGCTCAGAGCTTAGCCGAAAAGACTCTGTAAAATCTCTGCTGTAGGATTAGGATTGGTGATGACTCCTAAACAAGAGAGAGAGAGAGGAGAGAGCAAACAGAAGTAATCACTCTTTCCATGTTAATAAGTGAATCACAAAAAAATTCTCATCGGCCACCACCGGGAATCGAACCCCCAGGTCTTCCAGTTACGCGCCGGACATACTACCACTGTAACACAGCAGCCTCCAGCGCGTAACTGGAAGACCCTGGGTTCAATTCCCGGTAGTGGCCGATGAGAATTTTTTTGTGACTCACTTATTAACGTGAAAAGAGCGATGACTTCTGTTTGGTGTTCCTGATCCACGTCGAGTGTATGAATTAATTAAGAAAGAGAGAGATGGGAAAACATCTGCCTAACATAAAATTCAAAATTGCATTTTTTAAAGGTATTTAACCTTTTGTCATGCAAATGTAAAATCAAAACCTCAGTTAAGTTAAAGTTACTGCATTATATTGAAATAATTTTGTAGTTACAATTTTTATAGGTGAATGTAGCCTAACGATATCATACCAATGAGATAATGTAATTGTGAAGTAGTGCCAAATATTTTAATTATAGAGTGTGAAGTTGATTAAAATTGACAAATCACTTACATAAGATATTGCTTTTAATCAATATGCCCAATAGATTAGTCAATAGAACATACCGATTAAACGGACTAGTGAGATAATTATATATCGAGTGCATTTTAATTGCTGTAAGCGTGAAATAGTGCTAAATAATTTAATTATAGCATATGAAATCTATTAAAACTGACAAATCATTGGCATAATTAATTGGCTTTTAATCAATATGCATACCTGCCAACATTGGCATGAACCTTGTTAGTAGTAACTCATATTATTGCATGGCACACATAGATGCTTTTTTACAAAACGATCCATCTCTTTGTGAAAAAGAAATGTGTGCCACAACAAAACATTTAAACAAACAAGGACACTAATGAAACAAATTTAACACATGCAAAACCCAAAGTTGATTCCCCTGGCAAGGACACAATAGGTAACATTGCGACATTTAAGTTTGAAGAAACTTCCACTAGTAAAAATTAGTCAGATGCATTCAGAATTCAACAATGCCTGACAGACAGAAAATCCAAAATTTGTAAAAAATGCATCAATTATAACAAATTTTCCAATTTCGTTATTCCCGTTTTCAGGAGTTTGCCCCTCCCTTATCAAGCTTAAAAGTAAAAACTTATGGTACGGGGGATATTTAACAATTTAGGAGAGTGAATGAACATTGGGGGAGAAGGGGATTACAGGGGAAATCTTTGCTTCGTTCATCTTCCGGTTTAGGAAATTTCCTACCTATTTTCAAGCTGAAATAAATATTTATGCAGCAAAATGTTATTTAACAATAATATTGGACAGAGGCAACATCTCTAGAAAAAGAAATTATGATTCCGTTTTAGAAAAAGGGTAGTAGATATTCATTCCGTCTGACCCCCCCCCCCCAAATTCTGTTTAATTGTGGATCGATCTCCAAATGACCAAAAATAATAATGAAAATGGCAGAATTCCTCGAATTTGCGGAAGAATCTTATGACTAAAGATTACGGGGAAATTTTCATGGCTTTTAACTTTCGTTTTAAGTCGCAAATTGTTGCCTAGAGTTTCAGGCTGAAATAGAAACATTTATGCAATAAAATGATACTTAACAAGAATACTGGACACAAAAACAACATCAGGAGAAAAAAACTTACGAATACAGCAATTTTTTTTTTTTTTTTTACTTCGTTTAACAACCGTTTTCGAAAGTTTTGCAACACGAAATATTGTCCCTCAGATGGAAAACGACACCAACCCCCGAAATTCTCTTCAGTTTTGCATTGATCTTGACAACGATCTAAATGATGACAAAAAAGGTGGAATTCTGCGAGTCCGTTTAAGAATCTCATGTATATCAAAATAATAGCAAAATACAAAAAATTTAAACAAAATGGAAATTCTTAGAATCCATAGTTTCAACATTGAATTCCATAGTCAGACAACAAAATCCATAGAAACTACGGGCATTTCGTAGTAGTGGACAGGTATGGATATGCTTGATTAATTGATTAATATGTTTGATACATCAGCCAATAGAACACATCAATTAAACATTCACTGAAAATGCTTTTCAGGATTTCAGTTCTTGAGAGTTGGCAAGTCTGCACATCACATTTTACTCCTGCTATCTGTGTCCCTTACAGTCAAGAATTACTTAAGAATTATAACGCGTTCGGCTGGATATCGAGAGATCTGGAGTTCGATTTCCCAGCGGTGACTGAATAACAATTTTCCGGTTGCTGTGTGTTGCTAAAACGTGGAAAAAGTGATGTCTTTGTTTATTCAATTACTTCAGCACTGATTCTCTTCCCCATTCCCTCCCCAGTGTATGGCTTTAGACCTAACTGAAGCTCATTGCATCAACCTTTCTTTCGAAAAAAACAGTGTATGTAGAACAGAATTGGGGTATGGTGGTGGTCCAAACTTCAAAATGTTTCCCCTATCGCTTCTTATCCCGTAGCATTTACGCGATTGTCAATTCGCTGTCTCTGTGTTGCAAATGTCTGGGAAAGTCCCCCCCCCCTTCAAGGAACATGCATTTACAAACTGGACAGTGTCTGAAAGTGCAAGGTGCTCTTGATTGAGTATGTGTATATCGAATCTATTTAAAAAATGCTCTGTCATTCTGAAAATTAGTGTAAATTGCAATTTTGCTAAACTAGTGAGCAATCAAAATTTGATTCTGAGCAATAATTCTGCTGCTTTTTGCTCTAAACTCTAGGGACTGTTATTCATAGCAAAAGTAGCTGTTTCATGCATTACACAATAGTACAACACTCTTAAGTTGATTTGAACTACAGATGTATTCTTGATCTACAGCTTACTGTCGTGGAAAGTGACATCTGTCCGTGTAGTCTTAATTCAGTGTGGCGCACGCATTGGAATCAGCCCATTATGTTCTCAATAACATTTTCTGCTATTGCAGAAGTGCCCAGTTCAGTTCTCAATGTCTGCATTAGCATTACTAATTCTGTTCTACCAATCAATCCACCTATATGTCCATGATATTCCTTTTGTTAGTGTTATGTCAGCAGTTTCTAATCTCCTGCAGATCTTTTTACTTGGTACGCAGCTGTCACTGGTGCAAAAAAAAAAAAAAAAAAAAAAGGATAGCTTTAAGATAAATGCAAATGCTGCATTGTATGTAGCCAGTTTTAATTTTTGGCCATCCTATTTCTTAGTGGAAATAATTTTATAAACAGAGTTTTTCTGCTTTGAAAATTCTATTGTTTGATTCCTTGTCAAGCTTTCTAGTCTCATTAGTAGTCAACCTAAATAATTGAAATCTTTTACTTTTCTAGCATCTTCTTTTGTACTACACAATTAATAATTTTTGGATTTGACTTAGGGACAATGACCATGACCTCTCATTAATTATCTCCTTGGCAGTTTTTTTTTTTTAACCATGCTTATAGCAGATCAAGGCTATACTGTAACTGCTTAAGTTCATTCTGAAATTATCACTAATGAGTTAGTTATATAGGGCAAAAGCAAAGTTAGGTGGAACTTACTTTCCTGTCTTATCTCATCATTAATCTCCGACCACTTACATAAATACATACATATCATTAAGCTGCTCTCTGAGATTCAGAGCTTAGCTCTTCAAAGAAAGATAATCTGCCAGATCAACACTTAATGAACTTTACTTACTGTTGGTGTAAACAGATTTTACTTTGGTGTGTCTAGATTTTGTGTTTTGTTGGTCCAACCACTTACTCGTATTATTGTAAACTACACACATTGTGATGTTATATAAGAATAAAGAAGTCATTGTCTAGTCAATGAACATTTTATTTTCCTGTCGACTGCACTGTAGTATGAAATGTTAGTATTGTCATAGCTAATATTCACGTACCATTCATACTAGCGTGGCAGGTAAATAAAAAAAATACTACCAGTATTTTTTTTTTTTTGCATTTGTTGAAGACCACTTGGTGTATAGGTTTGTGACTTATTTAAGCAGCTTGCTTTTCACTCCCTAACACTATACACTGAGTTACTTGATCCTGCATACCTCATATTTTCATGTAGTGAAACCATACATAAAGCTTTCCTGATACATGTATAGGTTATGTTATTTTTATTAACAGTACATGCTCCACATGGGAACTGAGGATAGCACTTGTCATAAGTTGTTCTCAAGCTACTTATGCTCTCTCTGTTTGCCTCATACCTTGAAAACAGTTTGTGGTTTTCCAGTGAGAATCAATACACGATTCAAAGAGTATAAGGATTTTAGTCACAATTTGAAAAAATCCACAGTTTTATAAATTTGTGGTACTTTGTCCCCTGTGAGTAGATGTGATACAAATGTGGACATAATTTGAACGACTATCAATTATAATTTGAGTGATTGTAACTATAGATTAATGAAATAATAATTGCTTTTGATTCAAGTTGTTCTTTAAAATGTGGTAATGGTCAGCACTAATACTCAGTTCATGCTGTATTATTTTATTGGAGTGAAATAGCTTATGAATAGATTTTGTCTGTTGTTTAATTGTCATATATGTTTCACTTTTAATTAACTAACTGACTATATGGCAGTACTTATTAGCACTGGTGTGTAAATTTTGTTTTTATTGTGCAATAATAAAAAGCTGTTAAAAATGTTTATTTTCAGGGTGTGCTTTCATCACATATGCTTCTCGTCAGTGTGCAATAAATGCCATTAAAGCTATGAACCATTCTCAGACCATGGAAGTAAGGATTTATTTACTATCATGCTATTTACCCTTTTCTAGGCTTTAAGAAATTAACTGCTTTCAAGTATTTCTTCTAAAGTTTTGGATTGTGATAATTTAAGAAATCTGTGTTGTTCCAATTGTTTATAATTTTTGCTTTTGTAGATGTACTTTTGTTTTCGTTCAGGTCTCTAAATGGCATTCTATTGTTTCCTATGTTTTCACTTAGTCATTCTCTTATCAGTTTGAAAATATGTATAGATGAGCAGGGGCAGACAGATTCAAGTCACCATGGTACCTGAAAATTTTCACCTGGCAACTGAGTTTTCAAATTTTGTTCTGGAAATATGCGTACCTACATACATATCTTTAAGCCGTTCTTTGATATTCAGAGATTAGCTCCTCAAAAAATGAACTTACTGTTGCCATATCAAATGTCTCCATTTACAGTGATCTCGGCACACAACTCGAGCTTCACTGACATCCATCACACTGTGCCTACAAGACCTTTTGTGCTTCATACTCATATCTTTTTCTCATGCAGGCATTCTGAATCGGGTCCTCCCATGATTTCCTTGGCCTTCGTCTACCTGTGTTTCCGGCCACATGGGCTTAAAAATTCTCTTAGTCAGCACCTCATCACTCGTTCTTTGAAAATATGGCCAAACCACCTAAGAATATTAGTCTCCACCTTACAAACATTTGCCTGACATTGCACATCTTCATTCCTCACATGATCAGAGCGTGTCTTACCCCCCCCCAAGTGATGCACCTCCCCAGCTCACAAATGACTCCTATGTCTTTTCTGCAGTACCAGATTTCACTGCCATACATCAGAGTAGGAACAACTACACTTTCATATACAGCCATTCTGGACTTTCTTGAGAACCCATCATTCCTGTGAAATCCTAAAGCAGCTATGACTTTCAATGAAGAATTCACTCACCTACTAATTTCACATCTAATTTGTCCTGTCAGTCAAACATTCTTCTCAAATATACAAACTCGTTCACCTGTCAATCTCTGTGCCATTAAGACTTATGTGCGAGCACATATGGCATTTCTGTGACTTGTTCTGTATCATCGTTTCATTATTGGCAAGGTGTAATGCAGTACTCAGGAGCTGCACTGGCGTGATTAAATTTTGTGCTCTATGAAGGCTGTGCCACTTAGTTTTATTTGTCCGGAGATAAAAATATAAAGAAAGTAACTTTTAAAAATGAATTTGTTTATTTAATAAGGTGGTTTGTTTCTTACTCTTTTGGATTCCTGGGTCATTATGTGACTGACTTTTCTCTTGAAAATTCAACTTCTGGATTTGACATCTGTGATGTGCAGATTTTTTTTTTTTTTTTTTTTTTTTTTCAAAATCAGTCTGCAGATTATACAAAGGAAAAAAAAATTTTTTTTTTGTGAATTTCTCTGTCTATAGATTACATGCTGGTGCGGATAATATAGCGAAAATTATGGTAATACCATAATTATTGTTCATAATTAATATGTCATTATTGTTTGTAATTAATGCTTGTTCTATTGTTGTGAAAGTTATATTCAACTAACCAGTTTACGTTCAATAATTGTATCTTCAATGTGAATTTATGAGGAGAGCTATGTGTTACTTAGAATAAATGCAAGGGTTTATTATTATTATTATTTCATTGAGTGGATTGTACCATTAGGTTTTGTTGTGTTTCAGGCACAAAGTAATAAGGTTAATAATACACAGGCATTTGCAAACTTAAACTGTCCAGTACTTTCTAGACTTTTCTGAACTTGAGGAACAAAAAGGACCTCTAGAACTCTCATCACATGTACACTCAAATAATTAAAGCACCAAACCTCAATAATAATAATAATTCTGTCAAAATGTAGCAGCAAAGGATGTATTATCTATTTTCTGTGAGTTATGGTTTATACTGTGGATTACCCTAAAGGACTTCTTCATGTAGAAGGGACATATGAAGACTTCAGTACTGTCTCCAAGCATTGTTTGATAGTACAAAATGTTTTCAGTAAAACAAGTCAAATAGTCAGGTGCAGTATACAGAACATAACATGAATTGTAACTCTTCCAAATTTTTCATATTTTTAAGAAGGTAGAAATTCTGTAGACAGGTAAAGATATTGTTAGTGATTGCCAAGGTTAAGCACTAAAACCAATGTTGAAAGAAAAACTTCACATGTGACTTTCTCTATAAACAAAAACAAAAAAAAATATTTAAAAAAATTAGAAGAATAAGTTATGTTCTGACAAAGTTTTATAAGTAAAAAATTTTGAAGTTTTAATAATATGAAACATTTTAATGTGAGCTCTACAAATGTTTATGCAGCAGATTCTTTTGCACCCTGTTTACTACATCAAATACCGTATATACTCACGTATAAGTCGAGAAATTTGGGACAAAATGAGAGCTTCAAAGTAATGGGGTCGACTTATACGCTGGGTCTAAAAAAATCGTAAGTCCAAAAGTTCTTCCCGTGAGGCAAAAGGCAATCCATCCCAAAAGAAATAAAAATGCTGATGCAGTATTAATTACGAAATCGCAACCCTCCAAAAAGAAAGAAAGAAAGAAAGAAAGAAAGAAAAAAACACCGATGTGGTAGAATTACGAAATCGCGACCCTCTGAATTTCTCCGCGCTTTGAAAAGTCTCCTCTCTCCTGGCTTTGCGTATCCACAGCGCAGTCACAGCCGCGCACAGAAAGCTCCGCCCTTCCGACTACCAGTTGATTGCGCTGACCTTCAACGTAACGGAGCCATGCGACAGCCAGTGTTAGGTGTTGCTTGTTCTTAATCGCACGTGTCTCGCTTCTCCTATTATGGGTGACACGGATTGTGTAAAGAAACGGATGTCCTATAACGCAGGATTCAAGTTGAAAGTGGTTTCTTTTGCAGAAAATACTAACAACTGTGCTGCTTCACGTCAATTTGGCATTAACGAAAAACTGATTCGAGATTGGCGTAAAAAAAAACCGGACTTGGTGAAAATCGCAAAAGGCGCTGCGCCGTGGAACGACATCTTTCCCAGAGCTGGAAAGTGTCTTGAATGATTGGATTGTCGGCTGCAGACAAAATGGTTACATTGTAACGCGAACTAGTATACGTTTGCGAGCAATGAAGCTCGCAAAAGATGAAAAGTTTGCAGCTGCAAATAACACTTTTCGTGCCTCACCAGGTTGGTGCACAAGGTTCATGAACCACTATGGGTTGTGTCTACGCCAGCGCGCCAAAATTGCACAAAAGTTACCTCGTGACCTCGAAGCAAAGATAATGGAATTTCAGAAGTATGTAATTCAAAAGAGAAAAGAGACTGCTTTTGAACTTTCCCTAATAGGGAACATGGATGAAACCGCCATGTGTTTCGACCTTCCTGGAAATAAGACGGTGAACCAAAAGGGTGAAAAAAATATCTTGATCAAAATGACTGGCCACGAAAAATCCAGTTTCACGGTTGTTCTTTCCTGTTTAGCCGACGGCAGTAAGCTACCTCCGGTAATTATTTTCAAACGCAAAACTCTGCCGAAATGCGTTGTCTTTCCGTCTGGTGTGCTCGTTCGTGCCCATGAAAAAGGATGGATGAACGAATCCAGAACAATTGACTGGTTAAAGAATGTGTGGAACAAAAGGCCAGGTGTACTTTTGAGGAAACCTTCTCTTTTGGTGTGGGATATGTTTGTTGCACACTGTTGTGCAGAAGTGAAAAAACCTGCAGAAAATTAAAAAAAACAACTCTTGCTGTCATCCCAGGTGGGTTGACATCTGTTCTTCAACCACTAGATGTCTGCCTTAATAAGCCCGCCAAGGACAATGTGCGGAGGTATTGGGCAAGATTGGATAAGTTCCGATTTGCCGACTGAAACCAAGGGCGGAAATCTAAAGAAGCTGGATATCGTTTTGATTGCGCGATGGGTCAAGGATGCTTGGGATGCGATACCTGCGGAAATGGTCGTGAAATCATTCAAGAAATGTTGCATTAGTAACAAACTTGATGGCACAGAGGATGATGAGATTTTTATGAGTGATGATGACAGTGATTCTGATGACACAGGCATAGATGGGAATACTGATGTTTACGATGATGCACCGATGACGGAGAAAGACTTTTTTGAACTGTTTGGAGAGTCTGACTCGGAATCGGATGTTGAAGGGTTCCGATGAAGTTTTTGGGTATGCAAATTAAATTTAGTATTATATATATATAATTTTTTTCGTTTTCAAATGTTTTTGAATAAATTCATTGAATTTTTTTTTTTTCTCATTCCGGGATCGACTTTTACGCGAGTTTCCAATTTCTTACGATTTTTTCCGCTGAAAGTGGGGGGGGGGGTTGACTTATATGCGAGTATATACGGTACTTAGATTTTATATTTATGTATTAAATATGTATCCTGTTAATATTGTAAGAGGTCATAATTTTTGTGAAATAGTGTTGTATATCCCTTTCGAAAGATTCATTGCTTCTTCACTTTCTGTTGTAAATATGTGAAGATATTAGTAATTTTACAAACACAGTAATATGTAATAAAATACATGATACTGAACTTTGAAAGTACAGATCTGGAAAACACTTCATTCCTCGGAAATTTAATTACGGACAAGTCCAATGCTCCTTCCCTGTATCATATCTTTTTGTCTTTTTTCCTCCCTTCTAATTGTGTTCATGCATGGGGATGGGGGGCATGTGGTGGGAATAAAAAATTTATTCTTGCGAATATAAAATTCATGATTTCAGCAGTATTCTTGGCGGAGTGTTTAGGACTACAAATCCAAATTTTTTTTTAGCAACATTAGGCTACTGATAGCAGGTACCATCAACATAGTTATGAGAAGAAAAAAAAGTACCCAGTGCATTTCCACTACGCATTTTTCTATTGAATCTACTCCTTTTTTTCTGATATTCCTCTTTTCACTCCCTTGGCAGCAGCTTTTGCACTATCCTTGCATGAGTACCATTTTAATTCTCTCACCAATCTCTTCCTTAGTGAAAATAGAATTATAAAAATTTCATGATCAAGTTATTGCGTTTCCCAGTTTTTGTGATGAACTACGTAATATTTTGTATTTTGACCAACATTTTTGTTTAACTTCAGTTACAGCGTGGAATATTATGAGGTAATGCTGAAATTTTTGAGATATTAAGCAGTTCTTTTTATGATGAATTATGTAATATTTTGTATTTTTATCATCATTTTTGATTAACTTCATTTACTGCATGAAGTATTATAAGGTAACACTGAAATTCTCCTGACATACAAAGCAGTTCTTGTAATTAGCTATGTGACATTTTGTATTTTTGCCAGCATTTTTGATTAACTTCAGTTACTGCATGGAGTATTATTATAAGGTAATATTGAAATTTTTCAGAGATACTAAGCTGAGCGACTTATTTTGCTGGGTTTATTTTCTACCTGTTTGGAAAGTGGTTCTCAGCCCCTTTTGTAAAATTGTTTTGCCTGTACCCACAATAACTTTGTTTGATTTGTTGAAACTTACTGCAGTTGAGTCTCTATTAACGAAGTCCCATCATTCCGCATAAAAATTTCGTTATAAAGAAAGTTCTTTAAATAGAAACAAACTTAAATTGTGAAAACTTAAATCAAATAAAATGAAAAATGATGGTAAAATGTAGTTGAATTTGGACAGTAAATTGAACTTTGGAGTAGAAACTTTTTGTGAATAAGTTAAATTGTATTTTATACATACATTCCTAGAAGTAGAATACATTGTCTGAATAAACAAATTAATGGAGAGAGGGAAATGAAGACTAAAGCTTACCTTACCTCTTCATTATCCTAATAACATTTGTACTTATTTTAAACTGTAAAGAAAGTCCGTAAATCTACTCTGCACAGATTTTCTATAAAAAGCTTGACATTTTTGTAAGCATCGGAACATTTCGTCTGGAACACTTTTTTGACATTCTAATCATTATCGAATGCTTTTATCATTTCTTCATGTGAAGGTCTTTGCTAGCTTCTTCATCATTATCTTCAACTCTCACTGTAGTTTCTTCCTTATATTTTGTAACACTTTCCAAGATGTCTTTCTCTGTAGGATATTCAGTGATCACAATGTTTTCATCGATGAGGAAAAATCAGTGAGCACCTTCTTCAACACTTCATTTGTCTTTCAGCTGCTGCCATTTTCCCTCCAATTCTGCTAGCCTCATAATGGGTTCAGATTCAATTTCTCAAGTATCAGTTTTGAATCCAGGTTTTAGAAAACAGTTTTGCACAGTGGATGCAGTCACATCATATTCCAAAGCTTTCGTCATCTCTGATATGGTGATTGTCAAATTTAAATTATTATCTATAAATTGGCTGCTCTCTGTAGCTAGAATAAATTTTTGCAGAATCCTTTCCTGATACCACCTTTTAAGATTTTTTATTATACATTGGTCTAATTTCTGAAGTTTTGCAGTTGTATTGGAAGGAAGAAAAATAGTTTTCATGTTCTTTAATTTGTATTTGGAAGAGCAGTGCAGTTGTCTATAATCAACACAATGTTGCGACATTGGTTTATTAATCGGTTATCCCATTTTAATGAGCACTTTTCAAAAATTTCTGAAGTCAGCCATGTTTTTTTATTGAATTCATAGTCTACCTCTAAAGATTTTTGTATCTTTAAAGCACATGGGTTTTTTATTTTTCCTGATTACTAGAGGTTCTAATTTTCCCTCTCTAGTCTTATTTGCACATAACAAAACAAGTTATTGTTTCTATGCTATGCATCACTTCAAAGCACTTGTCGCTCTTATATGTAAAGTTTTATTCGCCTAGAGCAGTTTCATCTGCATTAAAAATATCTTTTGCAGGAAGGATATTCTTTCAAAAGTTTTTCAGTCTCTTTTTTCCGTTTTTCACATGCCTCTTCTGAAACATCTGCACTTTCTCTTGATTCGGTTTTATAAGAATTTCCATTTCTCCTTTCAAATTTATCTAGCCATCCAACTCAGGCTAGAAATTTTGAGTGTCCTACATCTTTAGCAAATTCCAGGGCATTTTGTTGGATCATTTGACCGGAGAGTGGTAGATTTTTATCTCTAACCATCCTCACCCATTTAAAAACAGTGGCATCAACGTCTTCATATGAACACTGTTTAAATCTTTTTCTACTCATGTTCCTACTGCTTTCGTGTTGATTGTTAATTGCAGATTGATGCTTTAAAATTGTTGGCACATTGCTTGTGGCTGTACTATCTGCAAGCGATGGGCTGTTTCTTTTCAACATTTTGAGCAAACAACACAGGCAAGTCAAGTAATACTGATTGAATGAAAATGAATACATAATTTCTACAGAATCGGACCCACACCAAGTACAAATGGTTTTACCCAGTGGAATGCAGTTTCTACTCTGGACTTTATGCATATTTTGAAAATGAGCTGCTTCATATTGTATGGATATGACTCCCCGTACCATGTCCCGCTTCCAACAAGACCCATGGTTCCTTACAGAACCAAAGGTTTCAAAATAAGGAATTAAGGATGCTTTGTTCCTATCTGTGTGCTAAAAAATTGTAAAGCAAAACTATTGTTATACACACACAATAAAAAAAAATTGGTAATTTTTTGTCAAAAAATATTTCATTGTATAGAAATTGATTTTCGTAATGTGGAGATTAATTTACATGTAAATGTCGTTCAGAGCTAGGAGGTTAGAATAGATGGAGTAAGGATGATGTCGCAAACTTGAAGCACTTTGAGCAGACGACTTTAATTCTCAAGCGTCTCACCAACATGGTGGTAGAAGCTGTGATTGGCTGCGACTCTACTCAGTCATTTCACCAACATGGCGACAGAGGCTGTGATTGGCTTCGAATCTACTCAATCATCTCACCAACATGGCGGCAGAGGCTGTGATTGGGTGTGATGTCATGATTGTGACATTTTGGTGACTTCACTTTGATTACACGAGGGAAACGGCTGGCCCTTACTCCATCTATTCTAACCTCCTTGTTTCAAAGTCAAGGTTCTACAGAAAATTTTGTTAAATGGAAGTTTATTATATAGAGATGCTACTGTATTAAGAAAAATAAGTTAAATTTCAAGTTTCTCACAAATGTCAGCTTCAATAATATCTTGATTTTTTTTCCAGGGTTTAAAAGAGTGGCTCAGTGTTTTTTAGCTCTCATAGCCTTAAGTAGAGATGAATTTGCAGTATGGATAAAGCATTGCAACTGAGATATCTTGTATTTTTAAAGTTTTATATAAGTAGCAAAACTAGAGAATATTACAGGCCGTTTCAAACGGTAGTATGCAACTTTGCAGGGGTACATAAAATAACTTGGAAGGCATACAGAAGCTTAGTCAGTTGCATAATGTAGTGGAACACAGCAAGTTTCTGCCACATTACTGGATTATGATATTCTGCCACAGGAAGGCGTTTCACATCAAATGCTTGTGAACTGGCAACTTTCGAAGGTGCAGAGTGAGCATGTTGTGTGTTTTGGTTCAAGGAAACAAAATTTGCGACACAAGTTCTGAGGAATTTTCTCACGTAATACAGCAAAGAACCTCCGAGTAGGCTATACAATAATTTTGTGGAAGCAGGCTGTTTTATTCTTCATCCGATGTTGAGCGGTCTGTCGCATGGCTCTGATGCTGTTGTGGAAAAAGTGCATAAGAGCTTCGTTAGAAGTCTTTGAAATTTAGTGAGATGTGGGTCTCAGAAAACTGGTATTCCACATGTGACACTGTGGCTCATTTCACGACATCGTCTGCATTTCAAGCCTTAGAAATTTACCATCATGCACCAGCTGAAGACAGACGATGGTAATATACGCAAAGATTTCTGTACAGAAATGATCAATCAGATAGAAGAAAATGAGAACTTTCTGGAGGCAATCATTTTCAGTGACGACTGCACATTTCATGTAAGTGATCAACACCCATAACGGCTGAATTTGGGAAAGCGAACATTCATACGCCACCATGTTTACAAATACATTTCAACCCCTGGTTGAAATGTATTTGTAAATGTGCGTGCCTATGTACATTCTCATGTGATTTGTCGAATTACAAGAGACTTTAGTGTATTGTGCCTGTCTTGTGCGGAGGAGATTATCTCCAGGGCATGTTAGGAGTGAAAGACAAGTAAAGGGTGTGGCAATTAGTGCCATGGAAGATTAACTCAGGAAATCCGATAGTAGGGATAGTTTCTCTGAAGGTTTAAGAAAAAAACGGACACTGGAATTTTGGTCATGGAAGCGAGACAAATGAGACTGGAGTTTTGAAGAGAGCCGTTGGGTCTGTGTGTTGACATCGGAGACAGTTTTCTGGAGAGTGATCGGGATTGCGTCATGTAGCTGCAGCGGCGGTTCACGAAAAACACGAGGTTCGGGTCAGAGGGTCGTTAGCACCAACGAGAATGATGTCAAATAAAATGTTCCATTAACCAGCCATAGAGAAATCTCAAGCCACACAGATTTAGCGAAATAAACTGTTAGTTTTTGTTATTCTTAAAAAAGGGATTGAATTCTATTTTTCTTCGATGTGTGTCATTCTGTCTTTGGAAGTGAACCAAAGCAAAATTATGTGACTGCTCTTGCTGTATTGGGATGGTGATGAACAAGAGCTAGAAAGGAGCGAGGGTCATATTACAATGAGCGCGAAGAAAGTGTAGGGTCCCTTCTTTTTTGCCGAGTCCACTGTTTCTAGCCTTGTTTAGCGTGACATGCTGCAACAGTACCTCATCCCGCAATTAGATGATGATGACCATGACGGATGCTTACGCTTCCAGCAAGATGGAGCACATCCACATTACCTAAGTGAAATAAGGTTGCACCTAAACACCTGTTTTCCAGATAGATAGATTGTTAGTAGTGTGCTTGTAGCATGGCCACCTTGTTCCCTCGATCTTACACAGGTAGATTTTTTCTTGTAGGGCTTTGCTAAAGATCGTGTCTATGTACCACCACTACCAACCAATTTTGATGAGATGTGTACAAGAATTACTGCCGCCATTGCTGCTGTTACGCCTGATATGCTATGCCGCATGTGGCAGGAAATTGACTACAGGAATTGCAGAATTACTGGAGGCAGTCACATCAAAATTTGACTCTGCGTTATTGACTCCAGTGTTATTCTTACAGGGCTTGAAAAATACCATGCCTGAGATGCCCGGGGGCATGTAAATTATTGGCCTGGGCAAGTAAAAATGAAATCTAGTTGCCGGCTCGGGCAACTAGATTTAAAGAAAAAAACAACAACTTTGTAATGGAGAATTTTCTACTCTAGAAAAAAAGACGGTTGTTGCGTGTTTTTCATTTTATTGCAGTTATATTATTGTTACAGAATAAGTGCCATGGCCAGGAGAATAGTTACTCTTTAATTATATTATGTTGTGCATTCAGAAATTAAGGCCATACGTAGTTTTGCTCCAGATGTTGTTTACAGTTAACGACGGGATGCATGCATCGGACGAAACTAGCCTCCGGTGTTTAGTGACAAAACGCATAAACTGCCATGAAACAGGAGGATGCAGACTGATGGGCCAAAAAGCCATGCTTTATGGGGAGGGAGTGACAACGGAATATTTATTGCACAGCCCTGGGTGGGTTTACGTCTTTGACATAACTTGGGCAAGTGAGGGAGGGTAAAGTGGAAGCTTCCGTCGGCGTGCACTCCCACACACATGAACTGACAGCGGAACTACTGAAACAGAAGCTAAGTTTCATTTAAGAACGAGCCTGCGCAATATGTTCCACTTAACCGGGAGAAGAGCGAAAATTACCAACACTGATAACTTAGTTTATCTGAGAGAACAGTATTCGTATTAGTTGCCATTCATGTTAGCTGTGGATATAAGTTGTTAGTAATGGATATACCATGTTTTTTTGAAAAATAAAATCCAGCAATGAGAGTGTATCTCATAGTAAGCATTTATGTGAAATTCCCGATCTGTCAGCAGTAGTTACAAATTCGTCTTCCGCACTGTTGAGTTACATAGTTTCAGAATCGGAATCTACATCGTTGTCAAATCTGAAACTTATGCAAGCGGACTATAATAAAGTGTACAAAAAAAAAAAAAAGTTTTTGCACAGTTGAAGAATCTTAAATAAAAACATTTAATTGGCTAAAGTCAAATGACAAGACTATTATGTTGTGCACTGTTTGCAAATTCCATCCTAAAATTGCTGATACCACCAGTAATTTTTTCAAGCAATGTGGGGTGTCAGGTGATAATATTAGTTTAATAACTATAAGAGCACACAACAGTAGTCAAAAACATAAGGATTGCCTTTGTTTCTAAACAACAATTCTTGGGATTTTATGATGCAAAATTACTTTTGCTTGTACAAGAGAAAAAGGTAAATAAGTTTTACATTCAGAATTGTTGTTAATTAAACTGCCATACAGTTAACTATGATTAATTTAATTTTTTTGTAAAACACAGGACATATATTAAAAATTCTTGAACATGGCATCATCACTAAATTTCTCAAATGCCATCGATTACCTTTCTTAAAACTTGAGATATATGCTTTTGTGCAATTTGAATACAGACACTTTAAAATGGTGATGCAAAAGATGTATAAAAAGTTTATCACAATTTTTAACTTTAAAAAATTAGGCTTCTGTTTTGTTATCTTAAAAGATAAATTTTTCTAGGCATGTAACTTTTCAGATATTTTTCGAGCCCTGTTCTACATTTTCACAGTAACAGGGTTCCCATGGTCCTTATATAAATCCTTAAAAGTCCTGAAAAAGTGCTTAAGTTTTTTAGGGTGCTTAAAAGTCCTTAATTTTTGTGAGAAATTCCTCAAAATGCTTAAAAAATACTTATTTTTCTTCCTAACTGCCTGCGTGAAATGTTACAATATAGTGTGTACTACTTTTGCTGCTGGTTGGCTGTGTTGATGATGACGCCGTGTGATGTTGGTAGAAAGCCCGTGAGAGAGCATATGGGGCAGGAGGAACTCTTGTTAGTGCCTCATGGTGAATTTGACTTTGGTTTTACAGTCAAGCCATGAAATAATTATGTGCAATATCCAAATCTAGATCTTGTAACTTTAACTACAGTCTTATGAATTACGTTCTTTTTGTTGTATATTTAATTCTTCTCTCATATGGAAACTGATTTGACCAGTTTCCATATGAGAGAAAATTGCAGAACTGTCTTTTAAATTGCATAAAGTCTAATTAATTACATCCACAAACTTAAATTATATGCAACAATATTGCAAGCTTCATCAATAAACTTTAATTTGTGTAGTTGAATCATGTGTAAAAGTATATTTGTATATATGTTGTTTTTGCGTGTGCAATTTGTAAGGCCCTTAAAATTTTTTTGGAGGGTGCTTAAAATCCCTTAAAACGTTATATTTTTTGGGAGAAAATGAGTGGGAACCCCTGAGTAAGACTAATTGTTCATCTGTTACTATTTCCTTTCTACTGTCTTGCAAAGTTGTATACCCCCTTTTGAAACACCCTATATTTTAATTTGAAAATTTATATAGTTCCTTTTATGCCTGTTATGTATATTCTTGGAAATTGTTTGGGCGAACTGTTCTTTTCAGTAATTTATGAGTTTTGTATTTGACTAAGTTACAAAAGCATTTAGTGTGACAAATATTTTGAGTTTCTTTGATGATTGATTAAGATGAATCCATGTTTGAAATTCTTAGCTTTTATTATTGTTGTTATTATTATTATTATTATTATTTTGTTTATTCACCAATGGCCTCTCTGTCACACTAAAGAGTCCCAATTTCATTACCTGATGATTATTACACACTAACTTGTGTCCATTGTCCCATGACATTAATTCACTTATTCATTATGATTCTTAAACCTGCTTACCTTGGTGGTGTTAAGGTGGTGTGATATAAGCATAAATCAGGAACTATGAAAACAAAAAGCTGAAATTGAAATTAAGAGCAAAATAAAAATGCCGGAAATGTAGTGACAAAAGACACTTTTATCATTATGGCTGCTCCTGAAAATGCTTTTGTTGTTGTATGAAAATTATGATTTCCCGAAGCCATTTGTTTTTTCATCTAACTTATTGCCATAAATAATTTGCACCAGATTAAAAACCATCTGCACAATGACACAAATGTTACTAAAGATGACTGGCCTGTACAGAGTTATCCAGTATCTTTTTAAAATGAATATATATGTATTCTTATTAAAAAATATATATTTATGTTTCAGGGTTGTAGTAGTCCTTTAGTTGTAAAATTTGCTGATACACAGAAAGAAAAAGACATGAAACGTCAACAACAGATGATGACCAATCTTTGGAATATGACCAATTTCAATAACTTAGGGCTGGGATCCCAATACATAGCAGTAAGTTTATGACATTTCTATTTGTGTGTGTATGTTGTTTTGTGTGTGCAGGTTTTTTTTTTTTTTTTTTTGCTGGTCACCCTGCCTTATTAAGTGTCTGAATTTTAAGGACTAATATGTACAGCAGTAGTAATGCATGCTACAAGTGTGCTTTTTTACGCTTTCCAACCGTAGGTTGAAGAAGCGTATATGCTCCAGCTTTGTCCGTCCGTACAATAACTGGCGTAAAAATCGGTCGATTTCGATGAAATTTTAGTATGTGGTAGGGGACCACCCGGGGACGAACCCTATTGAAAATGGGACAAATGGTGTCAAAGGTCACGACGTAGGAGCGGGATCATTCCATTACCCTTATGCGTCATAACTTGCGTAAATATGGTTCAATTTCAATGAAAGTTTACTATGTGGTAGGAGACCGCCTGGGGACAAACCCTATTCAAAATGGGTGTAGTGGGGTCAAAGGTCAGGACATAAGGTCGGGATGCATTCCATTGCCCTTATGCGTCATAACGTGCGTAAAAATTGTTCGATTTCGATGAAATTTCGGTGTGTGCTAAAGGACCACCTTGGGACGAACCCTATTGAAAATGGACGAAATGTGGTCAAAGGTCAGGACATAGGATTGCGATCCATTCCATTGTCGTTATCCCATATTATTAAGGTGGACGTCAAGTAATTTTGCTTCCTATACTTCCAATGGAAAAACTTTTGTACACATTTCCTTCACAATTAATGTGTTCCCAAGGATGAAAATTTGAACATCGATTAAAATAACTTCATATTATAACTTGGAAAACTTAATATTTTCTAAAACATAACCATAATTATATTGAAAATCAATAACTTTTCCTTTGGTGGTGTTGAAACCAGAGAAAAGATGGCACGACCTGTACATTGATGACGTCAGTGGACAAAAAAATTGGATTGCATAATTACGGTTATGGTTTAGAAAATATTAAGTATTCCAAGTTATGAAATGAAGCTATTTTAATCGATGTTCAAATTTTCATCCTTGTGAACGCATTAATTGTCCAGAAAAAAGATGGCGTGATCTGTATTTTCATGACGTCAGTAGACAAACAAATGTTGAATTGCATAATTATGGTTATGTTTTAGAAAATATTAAGTATTGCAAGTTATAAAATGAAGATATTTTAATCGATGTTCAAATTTTCATCCTTGGGAACGCATTTGTGAAGAAAATGTGTACAAAAGTTTTTCCATTGGAAGTATAGGAAGCAAAGTTACTTGACGTTCACCTTAAAGTAGCAATTCTTGTACGTATGTATGTACATTTTATTTTGAAAACGGCTCTAAGAATTTCTATGAAAGTCGTTAACCTACCGTTTTCTGGTACTAGAAATCGGTTTAGCTTGATCTCGACTTTAGAAGAATTCGTTTAGTGGGTTAAATAACCAACCCGAATTATAACGTTTTTAGTGATGGCGTTGTTCCATTAATGTTACCAATGCTTAGAAATCTTATGACGTCACAACTCGCGTTTGAGAATGTCGGCGCGTGGTCACACCATCTGTCTCTTTACGTCACGCATTGTGTGTGGATCCTATTAAAAGATTTATGACATAACACTTTTGCGGCGGGCAGACGGTCGCAATTCCCATCTGCCTCATTACGTCACGCGTTGTGTGCGTATGTCTGTCAGCACGATAACTCGCGTAACAACCGTTGGATTTCGATGAAATTTTAGTATCTGGTAGGGGATCACCTGGGAAGGAACCCTATTTAAAGTGAACGAAATGGGGTCAAAGGTCAGTACATAGGAGAGGGACCCATTCCACTGCTGTTATGCGCCATAACTAACGTGAAAAAGGTTAGATTTCGATGAAATTTTAGTATGTGGTAGGGGACCACCTGGCGACAAACCTTATTGAAAATGGGCAAAATGGGGTCAAAAGTTAGGACACAGGAGCGGGATCTATTCCATAGTCCTTATGCATCATAACTTACGTAAAAATGCTTCGATTGCGACAAAACTTTATCATGTTATTTTGCAGGTATACCAAGCCGGTTCTGTTGAATATCATCGAAATGGGATCAAAGGTCAGGGCACAGGACCGAGATTTATTCCACAGCCATTATTCTCATAACTTGAGTGATAACTTGAGTAATGATTTCTGTAATGTTGGAAAGCGTATTATAATCAATGCATTGCATGATTTTACTAACTTGTGTATTTTTTCGATTAACAAAATTCTTCATTGGCTTGTTATAGTTAAAATTGCAAACACCGACTCTAAGTGATAGGTACTAGTTTTTCCAGTGAAGCTTTATTAGGAAGAAATGGTAATATGGTATGGCTAATGTAATAAGATGTGTAATAATCCTTTAAATGAACACTGATAAAAATACACTTTTGTTGTTTTCTTGAATTTTATTGCGCAAATACTTTCTGAAGACACATAGAAATGAGGCTTTCATTGTAATTTGCCTTGATCTAAACAGTCTGTATAAAAAAAAATCAGTTTCATTCTTGGATTGGAAGCTGATATGTAAGCATTTGAGGCTTTCATTGTAATTTGCCTTGATCTAAACAGTCTGTATAAAAAAAAAAAAAATCAGTTTCATTCTTGGAAGCTGATATGTAAGCATTTGAGGCTTTCATTGTAATTTGCCTTGATCTAAACAGTCTGTATAAAAAAATCAGTTTCATTCTTGGAAGCTGATATGTAAGCATTTCAAATTAAGTTCTTGGAAGCTGATGTGTAAGCATTTCAAATTAAGTTCTTGGAAGCTGATATGTAAGCATTTCAAATTAAGTTCTTGGAAGCTGATATGTAACCATTTCAAAATTCTTTGTAATTTAAATGTGAAATAAACCAATTTTCAATATGACAGCATTAAACAATTACAATTCTGAATATGTTTAGTAACAGTGATTTAAATTCACACAATGAATGACACCCTTTTCCCCTATCTCTTTTGCCTCAAAGAACATATCATATGAACAAAACCTACATGTGTAATCAGTTGTATGATAACCCAGCATTTTAAAATGTGAAATTGTTTTAAAAAATGGTATTTTCCCATGGTTTTAATGGTAAAACAAAAATCCTTTCCCTGTATGGTATTCTAGGATTTCAATGCTACAAAAATGAAAGAGTTGGGAAAGTAACCTATGCATAATTCACAAATTTTAACATTTATTAGGGTGGTATATGTTTCTGGACAGTGGGCTTCACTGTAAGCTAATTTGGCATAAAATTAAATTAATATAATATACCAGGGTGAATCAACATTATGCCCCATTTTGATCTGCACATAATGTTGGACCTTAATTCCTCTGTAAAATGTATGCCAGCATCAACTGGGTACTGCAATGATGTGGAACACATGAGACTGATGGTGTGCATTCGGCACGAAGCCACATTGCATTATGAGATGAGCAGAAGTGGAGGCCAATAAATGTGCTGTTTGGGGGCTTTTATGCCATTATTTGAAAAAAAGGTTTAATTAAACCAAGCAGTGAGAGAAATTTGTGCAGTTGAAGGCGAGGAAACAGCGGACTGCAGTGCTGCATGAAAAGGGAATACCATATTTTTATGTCATTAATCGGTTATTTTCATCGACGAAATCGAGTTCTTTTCCTCGATGCTACAGGAAACGATACGACAAAAAAACCCAAAAAAACGCCGAGGTTTCCCCCCACACATCGAGCATTTTAACAAATATTATTGATTACTCAATTTGATTTGGTCAGTATATTGAGTAGAGATTTTACCCACCAATGTGCCCATTTACTGCTGCAGATGGAAAAATACGAATTCATTGGCTTATTAGCAAAAACATCAAGGTTTTCACTGACACATGGTAAATTTCCATGGGATATTATCGATGTTTAGGAAATGAGTAAACCCAGAGGGGAAAAAAAAAAATACAAAATGTTTTCATTTTGTGCATTGAGTGGCCTTTATGTTCAGATAAAGAGATCCATGTAAATAATAGCAATTACATTAAAGTTCCTATTAACCCCCCCCCCTTTTTATGCTGGAAGTCTTTTTGGCCACTAAGATTTTTTAACTTACTGGCCAGTTTTTTTTTTTTTTTGGCCACTAACTTTTTTGGACTTGCCGACCAATGGCCACTTAGCTGAAATTCTAGTTTGCACCTTTAGGCAGTTGGCTTCTGAAATGGGGTCTTCCTGATCCACCATCACCTGCACCAGCTTGGTTTCTTCTCCAGGCTCCATTGAATGGTTCTTATTTAGCTATCAATTAATAAGTTGACAAGCTTGTATATTGTTTCTCACATTGTGGAATCTTTCAAAGTATCCACAGGAGTATAATTTACAATAGTATCTAATAAAAAATCTCCATGCAGTGATGATATATATGTAGAAAAAACTTAGGCAATCTCGAACTTACCATTATTTAGTTAGACAACACAACTCCACACTCATAGTCTCCTGTTGTCATAAGGTTTTCAATATGATTTCAATAAGATAAACAACATTGTAAAACTGAGTAGATGAATGAATAAAATACACATCTGGTGGTTGAAATGGAATGTACTATATATGTGAACTAGACCAATACCAAACCAAGATCGAAATGAAATACTTTACCAAAAAATTTGACAATAAAATACTGAAAAACTGAATATCTAAAATATCTCCCGCTTCGTTTCGCTCATACTAGTTTCAACTATACAGGGTGTATAGGAAAGTCGCTTTAGCCTGGAATAACTTGCGAATGAAGAGAGGTACAGTTATGCAAGTGAGATAACGGTATAGTAAAGCGGCTACGCCCGATCGAATGCAACCAATAGCAGCGCTCCTAGTGGTGAAATGCGGAAGTTAGCCATTGCAAATCGAAAACAAAAAGAGATAGAGCAAAATTTCCAATTACAAAGTTGTAGAGCTTCAATTAATTGGTACAAAATGACATTTGTTTCACATGGATAAGATAAATTGTCGCCTGAATACCCTACAATGTCCGAAATCGATGCACGACAATTTGAATGTGCATATTCACATTTCACAAATGTAGCCGTGTGCAAATGCAGATTGTGACGTTGCACCATACCTACGATATAAAAACCAGTAGCAGGATGTACCCTGATCAGAAGTTTAGGTCTACGTACACTGTGTGAGAATGGCGAGCTTGGATTTCTGGGGTTACGTAAAAAATCAGGTGTTTGCAACAGCGCCTACGAGTCTGCTGGATCTACATCGTCATGTTACAGATGCTTGCAATAGTGTGACACCTTCCATGCTGAGGAATGTGCATGCAGAGTTACTTTCACGAATACAAATGTATATCGTGGGCAATGGCGAACTCTTCGAACATACTCGACATTAACTTTTTACACTGTGCGTCAGTTTGCCTTTTTTGTTTTTGTTATGTCTGACGTCATCAAACTGTATTGACATAAGTACGCATTTATGCAATAAATTGTGTTTATTTGCTTATACCTATGCCTGTTCCTTTCAAACGTTCACACAAAAGGTCGTGCATCGATTTCAGACATTTTAGGGTATTCAGGCGACAATTTATCTTATCCGTGTGAAACAAATGTCGTTTTGTACTAATTACTTGATGCTCTACAACTTTGTAATTGGAAATTTTGTTTCATCTATTTTCTTTTTCGATTTGCAATGGCTAACTTCCGCATTTCGCCACTAGGGACGCTGCTATCGGTTGCATTCGATCGGGCGTAGTCGTTTTACTTTACCGTTATCTCACTTGCATATCTGTACCTTTCTCCATTCGCAAGCTATTCCAGGCTAAAGGGACTTTCCTATGCACCCTGTCTATTTGTAGTCATCATCAGTGGATCATTAGCCCATTGTTATCAAGTACAAGTTCACTACTCCATCCAACATCAGTTCATTGCGCATTCTGTGGAACGAACTGATGTGCAACACATCAGTTTGCTTCATTGAATGGTTTCCCATGAATTGACACCCCAGCAGTCACACCTTCAGAGTCGGCATCCAAAACCTACAGGAATTGGCAGGGGTTAAGATCCGACCCAATCCTCTATACAGTCCAGACCTTGCTCCATTGAGCTACCACCTGTTTCTCTCCATAGCCCTTTTCCCACTAGCATAGCACTTCATTTCAATGGTGGATGTGGAATCTGGCAGTACAGAATTTCTGTCCTTCAAACTTGCCGAATGGTACTGCCATGGGATTGTGGTTCTGTTTGAACATTGTCAAAGTACCATAGAAAACAGCTGCCTGTACTTTACAGAATGAGGTGAGCGTGTATGGTCTTCTTCTATCATTGAACTGCTTAGCTGCAAACGGGAAACTTTTTTGACTCATTCTGGAATGTTAATGCAGAAGTATGTCAGGTTGAGAAGCTTCTTAGTTTAGGAATAGGTATCAAATATATGGCATTGGATCAGACATTCACTTAACATCATAAGAAAAAGGAATTTTCTTTGCTGCCAGTTGTGGAAAAAGTGCTTGTGATGGAATACTTTATACAAGCTTAATTCATATGTTTTTCTGTGCACCTAAGAACAACCACCACCTCCCAGCAGTGGTTGCTTTTTTTCAGTCCAACTCCAACCAATGACCATTATTCAGAGGTTTAACTGTGCCTTTAATCTGTGAAAAGAGCCAGTTCACTAGAACACCATTTTTATTTTAATTGTTATATTGGTCAATCAAGAAGTAAGTTTCAAGGTGTGATAAATTAGAACTTGTTGTAGGTAATGTATTTCCCATCCATGGTAACACTGTCAGTTGGCATTGTGCTCTTCCATGGCAACCCTGTGAGTAGGCTTTATTGTGTTCTTGCAGGGTGATTTCATTGCTGTGTGATTTGGTGCTTCCGCATCAGAATGGGGTGAAACAGTTGGATGTAACATCGAAAGCTGAGGTCTAAAGAAAGCAATGCATTTTTTTTGCATTCAGCCCACAAAAACTGTCTGAAATGAACTTCAAGATTACATAATTGTATGGTACTAATACCCAAGCTGTCCAGTGGTTGTTAAGTAGTATGTAATGTTTAACAAAGGGCAAAAGCAGATGTATTCAGTGATTGATATGCAAGGAGACCTGCAACATCTACAGACAATGTTTTGCATGGATCACCCTTAGTAATCAGAGTATGTGGGTTAGGGATACTGCTGAAAAGTTGATCACATATTGTATGGTAGCGAGTCAAGCATTGTTGAAGTTTTTGTTAAGTGTACCACAAACTGAGGACAGACAGCAGTAAAGTTCAAACACCCCAAAAGTTATCCAAAGAAATAATTTTTCTGCATGACAGTGCACTGCCACACCTCACTGCACACATATTCTTGCTGTTGGATTCATTCAAGTGAGAGGTAAGGTTACAGCCCACCTGCTGTTATTATTTCCTCTCCACTCCCTTGAAACATCACTTAATGTATGTATGTGGGCATTTCTCCAGTGACTCTGAAGTTAACGCTGCAGATTGCTTGCATGATATGATTGAGAAGATCTGCCTATAAACGAAGTCTGCTGCCAAAATAATGGCTAGAATTAAATAAAGTTACTCTTGTTGGGTAACCAAATAACTGAAAATCGTTTTCAACTTTATTTTATTGTGTATATACAAGAACTGAAGATTTAGAGGTTGGTGGGGTAAAATTATAAATAACTGATGTCTACATCTTTTACAACAGATATCAAGCAAGGGCCACATCGAAGAAGAAATTAAGAAAAATGCTGTAGTATAATTCAGAAAACTTGGCTGTAGTATATTTGGAAGAAACAGTACAATTCTCATTACATTCTAAAAGAAAAGTGTGTAGTCAATGTAACTTTCCTGTTGTTTCTTGTGGATCAAAGGCATGGACCTTAGCTAAAAAAGATATTCAGAGGGTGTGGACAACTCAAAGAAACATAGAGAGATGCTTTTTAGGTGTAACCAAGAAAGGTAGGAAAAGAAACTTGTGGATTGAGAAAATGATAGAAGTGGATAACATAGTGATGAAAGTGAAGATGCTCAAGTGGCAATGGGTCAGGCATATTGCTAGGAGGATTGTTCACCATTAGAGAAGACCACATAGGAGATGGGTGGATGAAATTTAAAAGTATGCCAGTGAAATACGGAAGGAATTGCTCAAGACAGAATTGCAGGAGAGAGACCTTCATATAGCAGTAGTTTGAGATAGCTCATGTTGATGATGCATCTGTGATTGCTTATTTATCCAGTAAATTTTTTATGAGGCTTAACATGTGTGAAGTCAGGTGTTGAGGCAATTCAGATGAAATGTTTTGTCAACAATAAAGAGCAAGCCACTCAGCCATTATTTATTTTCTTTCTCTGATACATTTTTTTTCCCTATCAAAAAATTCATTGGTGGCAAACCTGACTATCACACAAGATGTTGCAAGATCGTGGCATGATTTAGCCAATGTACTTTTGTATGATAAATGAAATTGTAATGTTCAGCATCAACCTGTGTCATGTGAATTCTTTTGATTATCTGTGAAATTTCAGCTTTTACATCAAATTAAAATGCAGTGCAGAAACAGCTGTTGTCATGGCATTATCCAGTCTTCACACTTTATTACACAAATTCTCATAATGTATGATATAGTGATATTGCTTTATTTCATATGCCAGATGAAAGTTCTATTTCAGGATTTCACCTTTATTTTTTTCATGCCATGCATGGTCAAGCAGAAAGTTTTTTGACTCTTAGATTTAAGTCCAGCAGCATACGATTTACATCTTTACAATAACTTCCCTGGTATCATTTCTATGTAGTGAATGCATATCTGTGAGATTTAGGGTAATTTCTGTCATTGTTTATCCCACATAAATGCACTAACACACACAAATGCATCCCACATAAATGCAGCTGACAGAGCAATATCTTTATTATCTTATCTCTCCCGAAATGCAATTAAAATGGTACGCTCAGACTGTGGGCAGACAGTTTTCAACTGCTCATATGTGCTTTGTGACATATCACTAATTCATATCAGGTATAGTTTAATTAAAAAATTAAATGAATTTGTAAAACTTCTATTTGTATGAGTAAAGCTTAAAGTGTCCTACATCAAAACTAGAATAAACCAAATGATGAACTCTGAGGTATGATGAACACGTCTGTTGAAAAAAATGTCTATTCCCAGTACACTGAAGGTATTTATTTCAAAGTGCATATTCAGATTTTTTTTTAATCAAAAATCAGTTTATGCTATGTAGTAAGAAAATTTTGCACCTGACGAACTTCACCGTTTTCCAGAAAAATCATTCATGTGGAACACAGTAGTGAGTCTTTTGCAGCAGGGGTGCAAAAGACTCACTACTCACTACTATTACTTCTACTATTAAATATCTCTTATTGCTTATAAGCACTGAAAATATGAACACAATGACTAACTAAATGAGGGAATTTTAGCTTTTGTGATGGCGTGTTTAAAATTGGAATTGTTTTTCTCTTTTCAGCAGGCAGCACAGACAGGAGCATATGGCAGTTTCACAGGTCTACCTCAGATTGCTGGAGGTGAGCATCATAATATTTAATTTTGAAATAGCTTTCATTTTAGCTTGAGTTACTTATTTGGCAGATTCCTGTAATTTTTACAATGTGCACTTGAATTTCCAAAATTGTCTTAATGTATTATTGGCCAAGTTTCAAAATTTAGTTCATAGCCGACTGTGTATTGAGCCAGTAGATATTTGTTTTGTCCTTTGCATGACGAATTTCTAAAATTATAATATTTTCGTTAAGATTTCAACTATAACCAAGTAATACATTTTAAAATTATTGTATTGTATTATAAGAAGCTTTTGAAGTGTTAAACAGTTGGGTAAGCAAGAATTCTTTTTGTCAAGGCAAGCTGTATTTCAGCACATGCTTAATTTTATATACGGGTCATTGCACGTCAAATTATTCAATTTTTTTCCAAAATCTCTCCCACTGACTGGGATTTGAATGAAACTCAGCTTGTAGGTATACCTGATAAAGTTATGGGAAAATCCTAAGTTTTAGTTTTTTTCACCCCATAGTTTTAATATACAGTGTTCCAAAATTTAGCTGAGCACTCACTTCAGTAGCAGTGCAGCAACATGCCACTTTTTACAAAACTTGCTGTAATTGCTATTCTAGTGAATTCAGGAGGACAAAACTTGAGGAGTTCATAGGAAAAGGTTCACAGATCTCAAAACCACTTCAATTTTACTGGAAATGCTAGGTAAGTGCCACCTAGTGGTGAAGTGAAGAAGTACCATAAAATTCAGCTATTTTATATCAAACTCTGTAGAGTATTGCTCTAGCATAATGAAACTGATTTTTCTTTTATACTGATCCTTGACACATCCTTTAACTTATTCAGAGAAAAAAAAATGTGGATATCTGTGTACTTTCACTGATAAGGAAAATTATTTGAAATGCATTTGGGGTTTCCTGCGACACTTCAGCCATTTTTTTTTAATATATATATATATTTGTTAAATACTGATCCACTTGGTTGTTCAGGAAAATTAGCATGTATGTTTACCTAACAATGTAAGCCTAAGTTTCAGCTCCCCCCTCCCCCATAACCTCCAAGATACAGCACTCACAAAAGTTAGGCCTAATAACTGTTTTATCAGCAAATTCACCCATTTCAAGCCCCCCCCCTCTCTCTCTCTCTCTGTGTGAGAGACTTAGCAACAATTGAATAAATTGTTGAATATGTCAACATTTTCTGTTCTGAACATTAAAAGCAATCATTTTACAAATGATTAAAAAAATAACAACTAGAAATTAATATTTATATATACATAAAAGTAACAATTGTTGTTACCATTAATATTAATGGGAAATGCTTTGTGATCAAAATAATTTTTCTATAGTGAATTTCCTTGTGGTAAGGACCACTTCACATGGACTGAACTAATTTGATATCTACTTCAGAAAAGTAATATGTTTTCAATACTCGTCACTGGGGCTTACACTGTACACAGTACATGCTGAAGAGACATATGGCAAATATCATCATGAGTTGGCCAGTAAAATGATGCAGCAGCACTATGTGGATGCATAAACTTAATTTTTGCAGCCTCTTCTTCCTTTTCAATGCTGGTAACCATACCAAAAAACCAGTTGTCATAGGTGCATGCTACATAACACTGTGTGTACACCTGTGGCAAATTTTTGGAATCATTGCCACCTCTTAAATCAAATATCAAACTGTATTTTTTATCTGCACTTAACCTTTTCATTGCTATTGTATTTGGTGAAAGTGGACAAAAGTGGTGGAAACTTCTGGTACCTGGTACAACTTTTGTTTTCAAAAACGTTCTTGTAGATTATTTCACAGAGTTTCAACTTCAGATTTCAATATGAAGTGAAACTTTTTTATGTTTTCTACACAATTTATGAATATATGCTGCTTTTGTGATCTGATCTGCTAATGGCCGTTGCAGACTTGCTCTGCTTACAGTTTGTTTCACTGTAGCCATGGGGAGGGGGTCCTCCCCCTGAATCTAAAGCGATATATATGGATATATAAGGTTTTCACCAATGAACCAAATCCATGGACTTGCCTACCCCCTTAAAAAAATTCTGGTTATGCCGCTGATGGCATGGCATCACTAGGTGACTTGCCATGGCTAATTGCAAAAAATGACCATGGTGCAGATGTAGCAAAATCATTTTAATGCTCACATAAATTTATAAAGCTCATGTGATTTTTGTATTGAGCAACACCACCCATCTGTAAAATAGTGAACTTTAACAACAACTGGATATTTATTCTTAATATATTGTGTCATTCCTTATTGAATTCTGTATACCATGCAAACATCATGGTCAAGATCATCTGATAAGAAACAGTGACTGGAGATTTCGTGCAACTGTGTCTTGGCTCTGGTGTGGATAATAACTGGATGAACTGTGCATGCGTGAGTTGTCGAATGATATCCCTGTTCTTCATCTTGTATAAAAAATGAATAGTTCTCACTGAAATCCATGAGAATAATTGCAGTGTCAGACACAAGTTTCTCTTTTAGTTTTTTTAGAAACTTTTTGACTGTTCCTTTGCAATATATGAATGTGGGATAAGATTTTTCACTTTTAGCACCTGCATTTGTAAAAGTCATCCATTGGTAAACTTTGTTTTATTAGTTCTGTTCTGTCACTAGATACCCACTGACTGTATTTGTAGCTCTATTAGGTAAATGCATGTGCCAACTGTTTTGAACATCTAAACTGGCGGATCAGGACTAATGAAATAAAAATGGTTGCAGTGTCATGAGAAACCTCATATATAATACATTTCAGATAACTTTACCTATCTGTGAAAGTAAGGTGAGAACCACCTGATTTTTTTTTTTTCTGAATAAGTTACAGGATGTGTCGAGAATCACCATAAAAAAACAAACAAAAAATAGTTCCATGATTGAGCAATGCTCTACAGTGGTTGGTATAGGGTAGGAACACATTACAGAAATTTTCCACTTTTTTTCTTTTTTCTTTTTCTTGATTTGAGGTTTAGCGACCATCATGAGCAACTCAGTGGAAGCAGTAGGGTGGGTCGAAGAAAGCAAATTTTCGAGTATCGAATTCTAATAGTGCGGAAAAGTTGCATACTCGCATGCTAATAAATGGAAAAATATTGAAAAAATTCCTGTTTAATCTTTAGTTTTGCGCAAAGGTCCTAAAGTTTGAAAAAAATGATAAAAAACACCAAATATTACATTAACGCTCAAATTTTACAAATTAAGTTTTTCGACTTCTAATAGCGTGAAAGTACTTCATTTTAGTTGCCTGATAATAGAAAAAATATTTTAAAAAATTGCGAGCTACATTTTGAGTTCGCGCATAAGGCCTATAAAGTTTGCGAAAAAATTTTAAAAATTGATATTTCTACAGTTTTACAAACAGACGCACTGTTGTATTAAGTACAAGATATTAGATAATCATTGGGTGTTATTTGTATTTATTAATCCTAAACGCAATGAAACATGCTTATTCAAGTTATTCTGATCGTGCTGTGATATACTCAGCGAGCTTTACATCAAACAGACATGTGTGAGTCTGAGTCACCAAGTCACCCCCTACCCTGGCGCGATAACTTCTGTCTGATCAGTTGCTACTCGGCTTGCAGCGTGATGTCTCATCTCATCTCGTCTCGTCGCAGCGTTACTAGTGTGTCTAAACCGGTACCTTACATAGTGTTGTGGCAAATGTAGCTTGGTTTCGCTACATTTGAGTGTTTTTCTTGTGACGTTTGGTAGTGGTTATGAGATGGCGACTCAGAAAAAAGTGTTGGTGACAAGACAGTCACACTGCTGTCCTCTGTTCGGTTTGCCCAAAGAACTAAGTGAAACAAACCTACCGACATTCGAGGACGTGCTAATGTGTTGCTTCGAAGAAAGCAATAAACTTTCAGTATCATCGGATTCAAAGAAAAAAATTGCATTTTCAACAGTAGCCGATTATATTGCAACTCAAATAGAGAAGATATATCATAAAGCCTCCATTCCAATAGTGACTCATACTCGAGTTGTGCAAATGATAAAAGTGTATCATGATTCATATTATAATTTAAGAAAATCGTACAACCGAGACCACGAAAAAGACAGTTATAGGAAAAAAATAGATGAATTCATAGCTAAAGCGAAATCAAAATTATTTGATATTTCAGCGTGTAAGTGTGCTATGACATTTTGTTGTGTATGTGAGGAAAAGGCAAGTGCCTGTGACTGTCTTGTAGTTGTAGAATGTAAGTGTGAAAAAGACAAAAAGATCCAACCCATAGAGAGAAAGTTTATATACGATCGGCGAACAACCAGGATCGGCTGCATTGGCAGTTTGGATAGAAAAGAAACAGTGAAACTTAAGAAAAGGGACGAAAGAAAACAACTACAATTGTTGCGAGAAACTGTTGCGCCCGACTGTGATACATGTGACATGGAAGCTACTAGGAAATCTCTGCACGAAAGAAGCAGTGAAATTGATGTGTCTTCAGTTCCTTCTACATCTCAAATGAGGTTGAAGTTGACGTCTACTACCTTATTAAGCGATAGATTTGGTGTTTCTGACAAAGCCACAGCTGCTATTGCTTCTAGTGTTTTGTATGATCTTGGAATGATCTCTGAAAAAAGATTCGTCACTAATGATTGACAAAAGCAAGATAAGAAGAGAAAAACAGAAGACACGAGAAGCTGTAGTACAAGAAAGAAATGCACCGGCTTACAGTAACAAAGGGAATATATTTTGATGGTAGAAAAGATAATACTATCATTCAAGAAAAAATAAGAGCTAAAATGTACCACAGAGTAAGGAAAGAGGAACACCTTAGCGTGATTCGAGCGCGACCCTGGTGGGCAATATATCGGCCACGTTACACCGGCAAATGGAACTTGGCGAAGAGCTGCAAGGTGATGTATTCAGATCAAAGTTGAATATATAAAATCACTCATAGGAAAAAAATTAGTAAAAAAAATGGCCTTGTATATATATTTTAATACAACAGTGCATCTGTTTGTAAAACTGTAGAAATATCAATTTTTGACCAAATTTCGCAAACTTTATAATAGGCCTTACGTGCAAACTCAAAATGTAGCGCGCAATTTCTTAAAATATTTTTTCTATTATCAGGCAACTAAAATGAAGTACTTTCACGCTATTAGAAGTTGAAAAACTTAATCTGTAAAATTTGAGCGTTAATGTAATATTTGGTGTTTTTTCGTCATTTTTTTCAAACTTTAGGCCCTTTGCACGAACTAAAGATTAAACAGGAATTTTTTCAATATTTTTCCGTTTATTAGCATGCGAATACGCAACTTTTCCGCACTATTAGAATTAGATACTCGAAAATTTGCTTTTTCGACCCACTCTAATAAGCAGTCGCCCTTCCCTAATTTAGGGCCACTGGTTCCAGGGAAGGGAGAGAACCAGCATCTTAAGACAAACACAAAATCCATGCCTCACTAGGATTTGAACCCAAACCCATCTCGGATGAATGATCAGAAGCCATCGCTTAGACACTGTGCCACTGGGGCGGCAATTTTCCACTTTACCACCAGGTGGTCTTTAGGTGAACTATCAGTTCTGCTTATGCCAGTATTAATTTCCTCCAGTGTTTGGTACTTTGAAACAGATTCTTATAGTAGTATTAAATTACTATCTCACTTATACCTTCATTTTCATGCTGTGCTGCTCTGACCAGTGCAGCTAGTAACCATATAGTATATATAAATATAAATTCCCAATCCTGTTATTTTTTTAATTGTTTGAAAAAATGAGTTTTTTTATTGTTCAGAACACAAAATTTAAATACTCAACACATTTCTTCCATTGATGTCAAGTCTCTCTCACATGGAAGCTTGTAATAGGTGAATTTGATGATGAAACAGTTGTTAGGCCTAACTTTTTAGTGCTGTATCTTGAAGGTTATGGGGGAAAAAAGCTGAGATGTTAGGTAAACATACAGGCTAACTTTCCTGAACATTCCAGTGGGTGGATCAAAATAAAAAAAAAAAATAAATAAATAATAAAAAATGGCTGAAGTGTCAGAGGAAACCCCCACATGTATTTCAAATAATTTTACTTATCTGTAAAAGTACACTGATACCCACCATTTTTTTTTCCTGAATAAGTTACAGGATGTGTCAAGGATCAGTATGAAAGAAAAATCAGTTCCATCATACTAGAGCAATACTCCATAGAGCTTGATATAAAATAGCTAAATTTTATGGTACTTTTTCACTTCACCACTTGGTGGCACTTATTTATCTAGCACTTGCAGTAAAATTTAAATGGTTTTGAGATCTGTGAACCCTTTTCCATGAACTCCTCAAGTTTTGTCCTCTTAAATTCACTAGAATAGCAGTTACAGCAAGTTTTGTAAAAAGCGGCATGTTGCTGCACTGCTACCCGAAGTGAGTGTTCAGCTAAATTTTGGAACACTGTATATTAAAAAGCTGTGGGGTGAAAAAACTAAAACTTTGGATTTTTCCATAACTTTATTAGGTATACCTATCAGCTGAGTTTCGTTCAAATCCAAGTCGGTGGGTGACATAGCCTGGATGATTTGATGTAAAAGTACACTGACACGACAAAAAAATTTTCTTCGAAAGTGTGGGCTTTGACTTGTCTATTGAATGAATAGTCATTGAAATTTCTCAATGAGAAAAAACAAAATATTGTTCTTTAAATTTGGCTGTGATTCGAGCACCCAAAGTGCAATATTATGTTCATAAGAAACAATTCCGAAAGTATGTATGCCAGTGGCTAGAGAGGGCAGCCTTTTTTTTTTTTTTTTTTCTCTGTCAATCTTTCAATTGTACTTCTCAATTGAATTAAGATCAGCTATTGTTTCCACCTATTATGCTTATCTGAATTTACTTTATACTTCTGATTGAAGTCATTCTTTTGATTTTGGATTTCAACCGGACTCTGTGAGAAAGCTGTGCACTCTAACATGGGTTGCAAGCATCACTCTGATTTGGCACACTTGTGTGACCTTGGGTTTTTCACCTTTGAATGGCGGCTTTTCCAACTGGTCGGTTAGAAGGGGGAAATATGGTAACGTCCGTTCCTAGGGAAAAAAACAACCTTACAAAATTCAATGTTTTGCTGAAAAAAAAGATGCAGAAGTTACCTCACTTTCTCTTCCTTTTAATATTTACCGTAACATTTCCAATATAGTTAGAGTTTTGGAATACCAACTGTATTTGTTGTAGGCTCATCTTATACTCAGAAATGACTTGCAGATAAAGAAATAGAGAAATTTAACCCTTTTGACTTATACTCCATATTGACTTATATTCCAAAAAATACAATATTCATATTTGTAGGGTGATACAGAGGATGGAACTTTTAAGGTTCGTAAATGTTCTGTGCATGAAATCTGTTTCTAGTTTCAGAATTGCTGGAATACCTCTAGAGTTATGATTCCTCCAAAATGGAAGTAGTGCACATGTTATGGGCAAAGTATGAAACAACTAGTTCTATGCCTTTGTTAATTGTTTTATGCAGTATCTGTGTGACATCTGGCAAAATATTAAAAAAGACCAATTTTGTGTGTTCATTCTTGCCTATACATGGGATCCCAATGAGTTAAGTGAAAGATGGGGTGAATACTTCTGTGAGTTATTAGATCAAGAAAGCAAAGGTGATTTTGAGGCAGAAGCAGATGATGTCACATTGAAGGATGGAAGCACAGGATGGATCTCAAGGTAAGAGGTGTGCAAAGCTCTAAAATCTCTTCAGAATGGTAAGGCTCCAGGAGTTGATGACATAACTGCTGAAATGGTGAAATATGGTAGTGACTCTGTAATTGACTGGTTAACTGAAATTTTTCAATTGTGCTGGGAGTTAGGAATGGTCTCTCGGGATTGGAAAGATGTTATCTTTGTTCCCTTGTATTAGGGAAAAGGTGATCAGACTGACTGCAAGAACTATTGTGGTATTAGCTAACTAAGTGTGCCAGGAGAAGTGTTTGGTAAGGTCATTCTTGAAAAAGTAAGGGTTCTTACATCAGAGAAAGTGTGGGATGTTCAGAGTAGTTTTATGCGTGGTAAAGGCTGCACTAACCAAATTTTTGCATTATGCATGATGATTGAAAACTCCCTGGCTGTTGGTAAGAAAGTTTTTGCTGCCTTCATAGATTTAGAGAAAGCTTATGACCGAGTAAATAGGACACTTTTGTGGAAGGTATTGAATGAATATGGTTTTTACTGAGAATCTACTCAATAGTGTAAAATCCATGTGTGCTGACAGTAGAGCTTGTGTACGAGTGAATGGTGTTTTATCAAAATGGTTCTCTATTGGTGCAGGAGTCGGGCAAGGTTGTGTAATGTCACCAGGGCTATTTAATATATTTATAGATGCGTGCATACGTGATGCCAAAATAGATAATACTGGTTTATGTCTTGGTGATATCCATGAGTGCAGATTGCTGTATGCTGATGGCACTGTCCGGTTGGCAGAGAGTAAATGTGAGTTGCAGAGTATGTTGTCCCAGATGTACGAAGTTTGCAAGAAATTCAAACTGAATATAAATAAGGGAAAAACCAAAGTTATGGTGTTTGAGAGAGGAACTGGTAGCACTGAATGTAATGTAAATCTAAATGGCACAGTGATTGGCCAGGTGAGTGAGTTTGTGTATTTAGGAAACATGTTTGACAGAGAGAACAAATTGGATGGTGAAATTAGTAGGCGAGTGAATTCTTCATTGAAAGTCATAGTTGCTCTGGGAGGTTTTCACAGGAATGATGGGTTCTCAAGAGAGTCCCGCATGTCTGTGTATGAAAGTGTAATTGTTTCTACTGTGATGTATGGCAGTGAAACCTGGGTACTACAGAAAAAACATAGGAGTTGTTTGTGTGCTGGAGAAATGCATTACTTACGGAGGATTTGTGGCAAGACACGGTCTGATTCTGTGAGGAATAAAAATGTGCTGCAGTTGTGTAGTGTGAAGCAAAATGTTGTTAGCAAGGTGGAGACTAATATGCTTTGGTGGTTTGGACAGGTTGAAAGAATGAGTGATGAGATGCTTACTAAGTAAATCTTTTTAGCCCAAGTGGCAAGAAGGAAAGGCAGAGGAAGGCCAAGGAAGTCATGGGTAGATCAGATTCAGGAGTGTCTGCATGATAAAAAGATCATGAGTATGAAGTATAATAGAAGATCTTGTGTATGGCGTGCGATATACGTAAGTGAAGCCCGAGTTGTATGTCAGAATCGCTGTAAATGGAGAAGTTTGATACAGCAACGGTAAGTAAAAGTGATCTGGTAGTTTGTATTTCTTTTTGGAGCTAACCTCTGGATCTCGGAGAACAGCTTAATGATGATGTGATGTGATTCTTGCCTATACCTACAGAGGCAGCATGTCAGACCCTGGCATATTTCACTTTCATATGAGAAGGAATTAGTGTAGTTAGCAATAGTTCATTCACAATAAAACAATATTTTTAACACAAAAATGGTGCTGAGATAAAGAATAATGCTTTTCTTGCTGATAACCGAGGACATTGTCAGAAATCTCATTCTGTACACCCACTCGAACATTGAAATTCTATGCTAGAATAGCATTCTCATTAGCATCCAAACTGGCTCAGAACAGCTTTTATCTCATTCTAGAAAAATAAATAAATGTGGTTGTCATTAATAGAATTAATTCTGCTGAGATAATCCAAGAAAATGAACAAATCTTTTGAATTTTTTTAATGGGAAGTCTGAATGCTTGTTTAAGTAACAGGGGTCTGCAGAACTGACAAAAAAAAAAAAAAAACCTGCAACAGCAGCAAACAATGAATTCTGTGTTTGTATATCGTATATACATGCAATTTTGTAGCACATAATTTGAAACACCCAATAGCAATCAGACAGTTGCCATCCTCACCTATGCACACAACTATGATGTTGAGAGGGCTTTAAAAACAGCTCAATGTAAAGGGTTTGGATGTGTTCATAGCAGCAGTGTGGGAAAGATTCATGATTTAAAGACTTTGAAGGGTCGCTTTAATCGGGGGAAAAAAAAGTGGGAACGTACAAGCATATCAGATATAGCAAACTTTCTTGGTTTGCAAGAACAACTGTAACAAGAATGCAAGATGAGTGGTGCACAGAATACAAAGCAAGCAGTCAGTGCTCTCTCTGTGAATGGAAATGTGTGGTCAATGTTTGAGGATGACAGTGGCCAGAGGGGGTTGTATGAGGTAACAGACAAGCTCCATTGCATCTAGTAACCATCCAGTACAACATTGGCATCAAGAAGAGAATTTCAACATACCATACACAGCCCACTGCACATTAGCGTGAATGGGATATAGCAGCAAGTGTGTGTGTGTGTGTGTGTGTGTGTGTGTTCATGTACAACTCACCTGTGCTGAAAAACTGGCAAATTTGTTTTGCAGTGTGCAAGGTAGGTTGAGAACTGGAAAAAGGTCACCTCATCTCATAAATCACCTTTTCAGATAATACACACAGACGGACAGGCCGTAATATAACATCAACAACATTAATCAATAGATCTCAGCTGCCTACGATTAACTGTACAAGTTTATAGAGGCTCTGTAATGATCTGGGGGTATGTTTTAATGGCAAGCATTGTATTCCTTTGTACCTCTGAAACAGCATTTGGATGCCACACGGTATCTTAACAACATTGTAGATCAGGCACACCCATACATGTGCATGGTGTTTCTTGATGGGAGAGGGCTACTTCCAACAGGATGGTGCACCATGCCACAAGGTTTGGATCATCACACATTGGCTCCAGATGCACGTTGGTGACTTCGAAGTGATAGAATAGCCACCACAGTTCCCAGAACTTAACCCAATTGATCACCTGTGTGATGAGATTGAAAGAGCCATTCATAACAGAGATCCTCCCTCAGCAAACATTTGGCAATTGATGGATGCCATTATACATGTTTGGATGAACATACCTGTAGAACGATATCAGTACCTCATTGAATCCATGCCACATCAAATCATGGATGTTTTGAAGGACGAAGATGGCCCATCACATTATTAGGTGTGTGTTCCTAATAATTTGTTACTGTTGTGTGTGTGTGTGTGTGTGTGTGTGTGTGTGTGTGTGTGTGTGTGTGTGTGTGTGTGTGTGTGTGTAAAAATGCTGCAATTGATGAACTGCTTTTTCTTATTTTAAAAAGTTTATTAGGGCTGGCTTATGTGTTTTTCAAGTTGTTTTTAACACCGTCTTGCTAAAAAATTAACTTTTGTATTTTGTTTTGTACCAGTTTGAAGTTAACTTTTTGTTCTCTCTTTTTCTTGCCAGGCATGAATTCCCTTAATGTTCAACAACTTGCTGCATTGGCAGCTGCCCAGGTTTCTCCAAACAACACTAACTCAGGTAGTGTAGTAGTTCAGTAAACATGTTATGATCAAACAACATGCAGTTTGTACTTCTTTTATTTTATTTTTTGTATATGTCACTGAACAACAAAAATAAACGTTTTGTTTGTTACAAAGACTGCATATGCCGAATCATACAGTATTTGTCATGCTGATTACAAATCTGCTTGCTAAATTGTGCTATCTGGCACAGTTCTTGAGTAACCTGTTGTTTCAGTGTACAATAAGCCTTCATTTTGGCATGTATATTTTGCTACAAGCAATTAATTACACTTACCTTAAAAAGTTGTTATTTTAGAATTTCTTCTGTACTTTGGTTGTACTACATCCCTTTTTAGAGTCCAACAGTATTAGCTAGCATTTTAGGGCTCCATTTTCCTGTATAGCGGTTTTCTATGGTACATGTTCTGATGAAAATGTTCTCCATGCTCATTGCTTACAGCTCCTAAGTTCTGTGGGAAAAAGTCCAGATGCGAGTGAAGGAAATGTATTTTAAGGGACGTATTGCATCCCATGGCCTTATAGTTTTCTAGAAGCTCAGTAACAAGTTATTTATAATTCTCTCTGCCTTCTGGTTACCTAAAAAGTTCAGTACTACATCTTTAAAGGACTTCCATGGAGCAGCTTCAGTCTCATTCAAAGTGTTTTCAAATGCAAGATCATGCATAAGTTCCCTTATTTGTGGACCAATAAAAATGCCTTGTTTAATTTTGGCTTCAAATATTTTGGGGAACTTGTTCTGTAGAAAGCAAAAGGCTTCTCCGTCTTTATTCAATGCCTTTACAAATTTTTTTATCAAACCCAGTTTGATGTGAAGCGGTGGTAAATACACTTTCTGAGGACTTACTGAAGGCTCAGCAACAACATTTTTATTACCTGGAATTAAGGACTCTTTTAGGCCAGGTCTTATTAATGTAATGAGAATTTCTGTCCCTACTGTTCCATTCACAGAGGAAGCAGCAGTATTTTATGTATCCAAGTTGTAGACCAAGGAGTAAAGCTATCACTTTAAGATTGCCACAAATATTCCATGAGTGTTTTTTGTATATTATACTTTGAAACAACAGTTTCATATTTGCATATGTTTCTTTCATGTATGCAGCATATGCAACAGGTACTGACGGATACATGTTTCTGTTATGAAGGACAGCTTTTAAGCTTATTTTTGAGGAATGTATAAAAAGTTTCCATTCTTCAGCTTTGAATTGCTGTCCCAAGGCTTCAAACAATAAGTCTATATCATTGCAGTACACAAGATCCTCACTCTTCGAAAATAAGTGTTCAAACTCTTGCTGTCGTCGACGAAAACTACATACTTTTGTACTTGGGTGTAAAAGATTCCATCCCTTCCATCTTGAAGCCAATATTTTGGCCTGACTTTCTGCTAAATGAAGGTCACAAACCAGATCATATAATTCTTCCTGAGTTATAAGGTGAGGCACACAATCTTCCGAGAAATAAGGGTCTTCTTGTACTTCAATATCTTCTTCGCCGTGAGGATTTATTTAATCAGTATCACTATCATCTAAACTCCCTGACTGTGGAGGTACTGGAAGATCTGGACCACGAGGAACAGGTCTTATGGCCGAAGGAATACTGGAATACTGAATCGTGCCTTTGATCTTAGCTGTAATTCCAGATATCTTAGTGATGCAGAAGTAACAGTCTGTTGAGTGGTCTTTCGATTCTCTCTAAACCATTGGTACCGCAAGGGGCATTTGACGTGATCCCTTCAACCAGCCAGTCAACAAAGTTACACATGAATTACAACAGATGTGAGGCGCCCAAGATTTATCCTCATCGCCCATTTTGCACTGGAAATAAAGTTCATACGATTTTCTAACCAACGGTATGAAATGTCACCTTTGAGACTTTAAAGTAACACAAATGTAGCAGAAACTGTTTGGATGCTCCATACAAGTACGTGGCATTATTTTACATACACTTTGCACAAATACACACTACTTTTTAAAACCACGAGAAAATGCACGTCCTTCAGTACTGAATAAACGCATTCAAATGACAAAAATTCTGCTTTGTTCCCCCTTCCCAGAAGTAATTGCACAACAGGAAGTAGTGGTGCCAGTACGTCTATTCTCAGAGATGCAGCTATCCTGACTGCAGACAAATGTCTCCATTGGGAAACATAGGGATTTTTTTTTAAGTAACATTCACCCCAATAGAGAGTTCCATTACAAGAAATTGGAGCCCAGTGAAGAAATTGGGACTTCATATTTGGTTTTAGCACCCATAAATACATACAAAACCATTAAGTTTTCTTTGTAACAAAACCATTGTTGTTCAGTGTAGTCATTAGAGTGAAAAACATGAGATGATTTTAATGTTGTCTTTTATATGAAGAATTTTATTTTTGTATGTGAAGTATTGTGTGACAGCGGAGTAAGCCTTGAATTATCTTATGAGGCCACATTTCAGCTATTTACAGAAAAAAACAAAAAAACAGCAATCATAATTTTGTTTTTGACCAGACCAGTTAGAGTTTTATGTCTTTGTCAATAAATCTGCAGTTTGCTCTCCACTGTACATTGCAGTGCATGAGACACAGAGCTTTGTTTGCCTAGGCAAATTATAGTGTTCTATAAACCAGCAGTGATTCAAACTGAACAAGCATAAATAGATTTTTGCTAGATAAAAGTCAACTTTTGTGAGCGACCTATTGTTAATTAACCATATGAAATGTTTTATTTCTTTTTTGAATGCACAACCACAAACATGCATATGTTGGTCATAAATGGAATGCATTTTGTTCCTATAAAATATGAAATTATAAGTAATAATTCAGTGTCAGACCCAATTAAAAAAAAATAACAGTGAGAAATGACACACTTCCTGTTTAATATGGTCTTAGATCTACAATGAAGGAATCTAAAGAGAATTTTCTTCAGTGGTCATCTGATAAACAAAAATAGAAGGAACTATTCAAAGTCACCACGGCCAAGTTGTCTGATGCTGTTGCATCTGACCATTTATCTGGTATGGGCCCAGGCTCAAGTCTCAGATTCAGAGTGGGTGGTGTGTTTTATGAAGCATGCTCTGTCTCTTCCCTGGAACCATTGGTTCCCAATTCAGGCCTTGCAAATGCTATTCACCCTAACAGTTGCTCAGGGGTGGTCGTTAAACTCTGAAATAAAGAAAAACAATTGAAAGAGATCTGATAAGGGCTGATTAAGGGTAGAAATCCTTGACTTTCTGCAGTCATGGAAATCGAGCATTTCATTTCCTCACTATTTGCCTACAAATGAACTTGCTCTGATTGCCATGTTACCTATCATCGTAGGTATCTGATCTATTTATAGCCGTAGCCCACAAGGGGTTTTATGTTGACTGCATTATTGTGGCCAGTTTGGGCAGGGTTTTGAATGGGTGCAGTGTGTATATATATTTTTAAGTTACAAAATAAAAATTATTTTGCCTCATGCCATATGAACTTGGTATTAAATACCTGCAAAGTTTCAGCATTATACAGATGCTTTTCTCTTAAATGCACAGTGTGAGGGCATGTGGAAAAGTCTGTTTTCTAGAGAATCTCAGCTTTGAAAAGGTTCTGATTATGTTAGAATAATTCTTGATGTCGACATATCACGCTTAAGTTACGTAAAAATTGCAAGTGCTGGGATGTTTCGGTAGCGACTTTTATCTTCATCAGCCATGGAAGGAAATGCGTGGTATTGGCATCAGTTGTTGCCAGATTTCAAATTAACTTTTTAAATAAAACTTATGTTAAAAGGTGCATCTGTATCACAGGTGTTAGGAGTAAGGAAGATTTAAATGCTTTCACGGTACCCGAAGGCTTTCCGATTGCTGAATGGAGTGATGTGTTTAACATTTTGCCAATCGGGAATGGCAGACGTATCGCTGATGGTTAAAATTGAAAGGGAGGTGGAAGGGTTGCTTTTCCTGACATTAAATCGCCGGTTGATGCTTTGTTAAGTACTACCAATATAGTGGGTGATGGCTGTCGAAGTATTGACAGGGATAGAGTAGACTCCTTGTAACTCTAGAGGTTTATTGGGATCTCTGTCTTTAAGGATAAGGTTAGGAAGATGTGGAGGTGGTTTAACAGCAATCCTGTAGCCCAAAAGACTTGAAAATGGAGCAAACTTTGTGAGTGAAGGCCAGGTTAAAGGGCAAAGTGCCCACAAACTGATAGCGGTTTACTGCCTGGCCTTCACTCACAAAGTTTGCTCCATTTTCAAGTCTTGTGGCTACAGGATTGCTGTTAAACCACCTCCACATCTTCTTAGCCTTATCCCTAAAGACAGAGATCCCAATAAACCCATAGAGTTATCCTGTCAATACTCTATCCCTGTCAATACTTCCACAGCCATCACCCACTATATTGGTAGTACTTAACGAAGCATCAACCGACGATTGGTGGAACATATCGCTGATGTTAAGAAAGGCAACCTTTCCCAATTTTAACCATCAGCGATACGTCTGTCATTCCCGATTGGCAAAATGTTAAACACATCGCTCCGTTCAGCAATCGGAGAGCCCTCAGGTACCATGAAAGCATTGAAATCTTCCTTACTCCTAACACCTGTGATACAGGCGCACCTTTCAACAAACCTTTCATTTGGAAAGCTATATTTTGAAATCTGGCAACAACTGATGCTTATACCACGTGTTTCATTCCATGGCTGATGAAGGTAGAAGTCACTACCAAAACGTCCCACCACTTGTAATTTTTACGTAACTTAAGCGTGATATGTCGACATCAAGAATTATTCTAATGTTTTGTGTGTTACGTGTCTCACTGCCAATTATTCTCACTATGGTTCCGATTATGTTTTGACTCATTAAGTCCTGTAAAATTTTCTCCCTAATTTTCAACCATGTTATTAGAAACAAATACAAATTTCATTTCTCTCACTTCTTCAAATATTGACAATAGCAGTGTCAGTCAAAATACCGTCCCGTTTTGAGATACACATAATGTCAGGCCTCCGTTCCTGTGCAAAACGCATGCCACTTTTGACTGGGTACTGTGATGACATGCATGGAGCCACATCAAGTTATCAGGCGAGCAGAAGGTGGAGGTCGATAAATGTGCTGTTTTGGTACTCATACACCGTATTATAAACAGCAAAAAAAACGTGTGCAGTTTAAGGTGAGGAAACAGTGGACAGCAACACTAAAGCAGAAATGGTCCCTGCTTTTCAAAAATGGGTACACCAGTCCTGAAGACAAGCTCATCAGGACGTCCAATGACTACCAACACTGACTCAAAGCTGTGAAGGTGAACCCCAGTATGTACATTCTAGTTGACAGCTGAGGTGGGGTCTTCCGATTACACCATTATTCATCACCTATACCAGCTTAGTTTCTCCTCCTGGAACCATTAAATGGCCTCCCATGAATTCACACTCCAGTAGAAGAAACAACATGTTGTTCTCTGTTACAGATTGCTGTCAAATCCACAGGATGACTGGTTTTGTAATTGTATCATCACAGGTGATGAAAAGTGGAATATTGCCGCCCCAGTGGCGCAGTGGTCTAAGCAATGGCCTCTGATCATTCGTCCGAAAGGGGTCCGGGTTCGAATCCCGGTGAGGCATGGATGTTGTGTTTGTCTTATGGCACTGGCTCTCTCCCTTCCCTGGAACCAGTGACCCTAAATTAAGGACGGGCGACTGCTTATAGGCCATTGAGTTGCTCACGGTGGTCATTAAACCACCAATCAAAAAAAAAAAAAAGTGGAATATTTCTACATTATCCTATCACTGGGAACCAGTGGCTGAGGAAGCACAGCCGGTTGTGCAAAAAGAGGGTGTTCAAGAGGAAAGTCATGCTCTACATTTAGTGGATGTGAGGGTCCTGTGCACTGGAAACTATGTCAAACAACTGCAGCGGGTTAGTGATGCTTAGCCCCAATGCTATCCAACACTCGTCAATAGGAGGCAGGCCTTGTTGCAAGTGGATAATGCCCGAAGTCACACCTCCGGAGTGGTTTGCGAAAACTACAGGAAATGGAAGGGGTTAAAATCCTATCCCATCCTACATAGAGTTTGGACCTTGCCCTCATCCAGCAACTACTTGTTTTGTTCCATGGCCCATTTCATACTAGGATAGAACTGTAGAATCTGGTGTCAGAGTTTCTGTCCTCGAAATCTGCCGAGTCGTACCGCTGTGGGATTGTGTGTCTGGTGGAGCGTTGTCAAAGGACTATAGAAAACAACAGCCTGTACTTTGCTGAATGAAGTAAGCGTGTATGGCTTTCTTGCATCGTTTAACTTTTTTGCTGCGAACAAGATGAACATTTGACTCATTCCGATAGTTCCTTGTTTCCCTGTACTGTATATCCTACACTTTCTGTGCAATGATTTGGAAATTAAGTCTGCCATGTGTTACAAACACTCTGGTGGTTTTGTTAGGTAGTGAAGGCAATATTTGTGCTCCTATCAGATATCTTCTGAGTGCTGAATTGAATATATAAAAAATTATGAGGGCTCTACCCCCCCCCCCCCCCCATCCATTTTTGTTATATATTTTTTCAATATTAGTTTGTTTTCCTTTCCAAAATTAGTTCTGGGATACTTGCAACCTAATTTTGGATTTATCTTCTGCTTAAAATTTTGTGTTTTACTATATTTTTAGGACTAAGTACTTTAGGTTTGCAAGGCATCGGGAGTCAGGGAGGTATCACTCTTAACTCAGGAAATCATGCATCAGGTACGTTCTCAATATATTTGCCTGCTTTCTACAATATTTGTAAAATTCATTTGTACATTAATTTATTATCCAATTTTAGCAATGCCTGTGTACTGAAGATTGTTTTTAGTAAGATATTCTAAATTTTAAAAATCACAGTTAAGTGATATGAATTTCTGTAAATTAACACAAAAACTTTAGTCTGGGTTCCTATCTTATGCAAAAACTTAAGAAGTGAATTGTAGTATCCACTGCTTTGCATTGATTTGTCAGGTATTAATGTACATGTCCAAAACATTGGGATGAAGATAAGCAACTTTGACTTAAGTCTGTGAAGAACAAAAGGACCAAAACTTTCTAGTCTTATCAGCTGGGGAAACCAGAACTGGGCATGAACAGAAGTAGTTGCTTGCTTTCTGACAAGATTTTATAAGCTTCTTATTTAGCATTAACCATTTAATGACCGTAACACTTAAACCGCTCAATACATTTAAATAACAGAGACTGCCTAAAAATGCCCACGTAGAGTGAGCAAGATTTCCTACCCGATCTGTTCTTTGAATTTGCAAGCTGTCTGTGGGATTAGCAAAAGTCACCCTCAGTTACCACTGTTGTCACTAGAGAAATTAGTGAAGCAGGATTTTTTTTCTCCTGGGACGATATTGTTCACTCTCATAACATCGCATCTCTTCACTGTAAAAAAATGGAGTGATTGTCCTGTGGAAACAGCTGAAGGTCAAGGCATATCAAGAGAGAAGTTCTGTGTGGAGATCCAGTTATAATACTTCTTTTGTTAACTTGTGAAAGTGGGGGACAGAAATGTGTGTAGAAAGTAGCAACAGACAGTTTCAAGTATTATGTTATTCTAAGCCACTAAGGAATTTAGGGTTCTAGGAGTTAAAGGAGATGAAAGTACTATCTCGATTTCAGTTTTTGACGATGTTAAGGTAAATCACCATTTTTATTCAGTATGGCAGCAATTACTAGAGGTACGAAGTTTCACTAAAAGGGAGTGAGAATTAATTATATATTCCTAGGAGATTTAAAATGGCTTTTATTCTGAAAACATCACAACAATTGCAATGCATAAAAATGACAGATTTGCTGTAGCTGGTTCAGATGTAAAACTGGAGCAAATTGTTTGTCCTTTTGTTTTTATCAGTATAAAATTTATTGACCATAAACTCTGCCAGACCTGATAATTTTTGCCCAGCATAGCTGTTTGCTACTTTTATGAAAGGGGAAATGTGTACATATGTCATCATCATCATCATCATTGTCAACCATTATCAATCCACTGCTGGACGAAGGTCTCCCCAAGTTTCCTCCACAACGGTCTGTCTTGTGCCAGTCTCCTCCATGTCACCCCTGCATACTTTCGAATTTCATCCACCCATCTCCCATGTGGTCTTCTTCTGGGTCTTTTCCTGTCCCTTGGAATCCAATCTAAAATACATAATAATAATTTGAATATTTACTACAAAGCATGCACATACATACACACATACATTCATGTTCATATCACACCTGTATGATACAATAATGAAAAAGTGAATGTTCAATTTGAATAAGGCACCACACAATAAATGCCAAACATTATAACAAATTGAAAGTTTAATGTCTCCTACAAACTTTATCCATGATTTGCTAAAAAAAGTCCTGTGACAAATCACCCCCTTCTATCTCTAATGGCCAATTTCATATCATCACTTCATCTTGTTCTAGATTAGAATGTAACATCGGTTGTGGAAATTTTTCACATATGACACATGCCTGAACCACCTAAATGTGTTGTCATCAACTTTGTCTTCTACAGAAGAAATGCCAAAATCCGATTAAGGATTTGCATTACTGATTCTGTACAACATGCAGATGTGTGTGTGTGTGTGTGTGTGTGTGTGTGTGTGTGTGTGTGTGTGTGTGTGTGTGTGTGTGTGTGTGTGTGTGTGTGTGTGTGTGTGTGTGTGTTTTTTGAAGGTTTAACGACCACTGTGAGCAACTCAATGGGCTATAAGCAGTTGCATGTCCCTAATTTAGGGTCACTGGTTTCAGGGAAGGGATAGAGCCAGTGCCGTAAGACAAACAGAACATCCATGCCTCACCAGGATTCGAACCTGGACCCTTCTAGGACGAATGCATGGTTCGTACGCTCCTTGAAAACCTTGAAAAGTCCGTGAATAAAAACAGTTTAATTTTCAAGTCCTTGAAAGTACTTGAAAAAGTTTAAGGCTCTGTAAATAGTACTTAAAAAAATTGTTTTGTTTGTTAAGTGATGATATGAAAAAGCATGTGTATAGTAATTGTTTGTGCTGAAAAGTTATATAGGAGGTTTCTGTGTAGTTCCAGTAAAAACACCAAGCGGAACAAATAGTGCAGAACTTGCATTCAATGCAGGGGAGTGTGTAGGTAGCTGGTACCTTGGCTATGATATCACTGCAGAGTAAAGCATTAGCCATGTGAGTAAAATAAGTGGAATGATGTATTCGCAAATTGTGATGGGCTTCTGTTTACTGGGGTTAGGGCCACGTTCTTGCCGGAGGGTGGAATTTCCAGGAATTTCTTGTGCTTTTCATGCATGGACCCTTCGTCTCTTGAGTGCATCAAAAAACTGCCTCAAAGTCATGCATCAAAAATAAAAGGTTAAAGCAAACAATAAGTGTTATACCAGCAAATGAATACTAAAATAATGTACTCTTTCAAAATATTCCGCAAGATAAAATGATTTCGAAAAATACCAAAACAGAGTGGCAATTCAAAGTTAATAAAATAAATTAACTGTGGGCAAGGGGTAATGGCAGGTCATTGAAGGTGTGCCAGCCCCAGCTAAGATTAATGGTCTGAACTTACTAAAATACCTACCTACTGACCGACCGACAGTACACACATATAATAAATCGGGTTTGTAAAGTCCTTGAAAAGTGCTTGAATTTATTTTGCTTGGAAGAGTACGGACCTTGGAATGGTCATAAGCCAGTGCTTAGACCACTGCGCTACCAGGATGGCGTGTGCGTGCGTGCATGTGTGTGCTCTTTTCTTTTCAATTGGATATGAAAAATTAGAAATGACTAAAGCAGTGGCTAACATAGGAAAATTGCAAAGTGTGTGTGTGGGAGGGGACAGTGAGAGGCAGAGAAAGCACGTTTAACTTGTGTAAAACAAAAATGTGTAATCATATTATTTGTATCTTCTTTGGCAATAACTACCAATTAAGTGCACTATTTTACGTGCAAGTCAGTAATGACTTCACAATCAGAAAGACCAAACTTACTTCTAAGGTCTTGGCTTCTTTCCTTTAATACACTTTATGCACGTTATAGAGAAACATTTGTTATGTAGCTGGCCTTTCAGGGTTGAGACTTTCTTCATATATGTATCATATCATCAAGATTAGGTATCAATTCTTCTTCACGCATCATATCATCAAGATTAGGTATCAATTCTTCTGTTTTTGTAACCGAAGACAGAAGAATTGATACCTAATCTTGATGATATGATGTGTAGTGTACCTACTGAAGTTCATGAAGAATTTGGAAGTAAATTTTATAGAATTATTTTGAAGGAATTTGATGAAAAAAGTAATAAAAAAAAAAGTATCACTTTGATAAAATTCAATATGAAAAAGAACAACTGATAAAATTAAGAGATGACCCAACTATTAAATTCTGTGACGCAGATAAAACAGGACAAATAGTTATTCTAAACATTGCAGAATATAATCAAAAAATGAATAAAGCAATTGAGGAGTTGAATTGTACTATTGTGGCAAGAGATCCAACTGAATCTCAAGTGAGATACTTGGCTAAAATAAGAAATCACAGCACATTGCCTGAAGAAATAAAGAAGGCGTATCCACCTATGGGTACTGGGATTCCAAGAATGTTTGCAAAAATGAAAACTCATAAGCCTGATACCCTTATGAGAGTGATCGTATCTAAAAGGAATTCCCCATTAATAATGTTAGAAAAAATATTTACAAGTATTTGGCACCCATATTTATGAAGACCAAATTCACTGTGAAGAATACTTATGAATTCATTGATAAATTTAAAGAGATTAAACAAGATTTAAGTGAATATCGTATGTGAATATCATAGGCTAGTATGAATGTACGTGCCCTTTTTCCTAGCACCCCAGTATCTCAGGCGATTGACATAATAGCTGAAAAATTATATCAGTTACATACTGTCAGGTCCCGCTGAGTTCGATCTGCCACTAGGCCTTATGGAATCCGAATTTCTCAAACGGGCCTGATGTTGGTTCTTTTGAGTGCCGTCGAGTTAAACTCGATCATTGAAAAAAACTGGAACGTGTAGTCAGTAATCCTTTCAGTTCACGACAATGAATAACTCCAGTAACAAGTCCTTAGTTAGTCGAAACAAAATTTAATAGCTGGAAGAATAAGTTCCATTCGATTGGCTATCTCCACGTGACAACAGATTTCCAGATAGCAAACACTTCACTATCTCACGATATTCTGGAAGACCCTTTGCCACGTGGCCTTGAGCCGTTCCCTCAAAAACCCCGGCTGATCTCTTATTGCCGGAAAGAAAACCCGACTCCTCCGTCAGTGAAAAACGAAAAACTCTGAGAGGTCTAACCGACACTCTCTGCTTTAACACACGACGTCCCACCCGTGGAAGGTGAAGCACGAAAAGCCTCCCTAGCGAACGTGTCGCTTCCTTTTATATCCTTCAATCTTCTTTCCCCCTTTCCGCCTCTGGAAATTCTATTGGTGTGGAGTTAGCTGTTCACCAGAAGTGACCTTTGACCTATACATCAGACCTCGTCGACCCGTTCGCAGTCAACGGATCTTGCTAGTCATGTGCTTCGTTCGGTTACATAATCCAGCTTACAAAGGAAGTGGTGCCACATGCCAACACATGCGTTTGACTTTACATTACATTGCCTTTGAAATGAGAAATAATTACAGAAAATATTACTACATGGAAATAATTAGTGGGGCCCGACTCCTTCACCTTACACATACAATGAATGAAGTACAAATTGAAGAATTAAAAGAAATTTTATTTTACATATATGAAAATAATATTTTTATTTTCAATGACCAGATCTACAAACAGAATTATGGCGGACCCATGGGGTCACCTTTGTCGACCTTGTTTGCTGAAATAATAATGAGTAACATAGAAACAAAAATAATTAGTGAACTGGAAGATCCACCATTGCTATACTGCAGATATGTCGATGATATTTTTCTGTTATCCAGGCTAAAAAATGAGGAACTAGAAGACTTGACAAAAAAATATAAAGAAATCTATCCTCCTTCGAAGAACAAAACAATATAAAGAAATCTATCCTCCATCGAAGAACAAAAAAATATAAAGAAATCTATCTTCCATCGAATTGACAGTTGAACAAGAACAAAATAATACATTGGCATATTTGGATATTTTGGTAATCAAAACAGATGACAATTTACAATATAGAGTGCATCAAAAATCATCATATATTCCTGTCTTGATACCTTTTCAGTCATCGCACCTTTAATGCATAAAAGAAATAGTATTAAAACACTAATTTAAAAGAGGTATAACACACTCATCAAAGGAACAATATCAAAAATAAGAATTAGAATATATTGAAAAAATTGCACATGATTTTGTCTATCCTAAACAGGTATTAAGGAAATGGATTAATGAAGTAACTCAAGCAAATAATAAAAATAGTACAAATTGTAAAAAACCATTAAGATATGTAGGAGCGATTCCATATGTTGAATGCATTTCTACTGAAATTAATAAGCTTTGTGGCAAATATGTTGTACAAGTAGGAAATCGAGTACATAATATAAAAAATAATGAAAAGATCAGACAACTTGATAGAGCTAATGTATATGAGATATCTATAAATAAGAAACCACCTATGTCATATATAGGCAGCTCTAAGAACAAGAAAATATAGATTAAACCAACATCTGAATAATTGGAATAAAAAAGAAGCTAAAACTGCCTTAACACAGTACTGTCTAGATAATCATCAATGTTCGAAATTCGAAGGTATTAAAATCATTAAGAGCTGTAAAAATGAAAGGTAGTTGAGAGTTGCAGAGTCAGTGTTAATAAAAAAAAAACAGATCAAAAGTATGTAGTATTAATGCCCCAAACAACTTAAATGACAATTGGAAAGCCTTAATTAAATTAGAACAACAATCAAAGAAGAAAAAAAAGGGAACAGAACTGAAAATAGATGGCGTCAGAGAAGCAACTATGTGGAGCTCACGACTGAAGTCGGAACCTTGACAAATTCGCTCACTTGATCTGTGTTTAGCAGAGCAGAAGGGTACATCGATTTCCTGATGATGGCAGTGTTATTGTTTGAAAGTGCTTGGGGAATGTTGTGACTGGCCGAATAGGGTTAGCGTTTCATAGTTCGTACTCTCCTTGAAAAGTCCTCGAATAAAAAAAGTTCATTTTCAAGTCCTTGAAAGTACTTGAAAAAGTTTAAGGCTCTGTAAATAGGACTTTTTGTTTTTTGATTAATGATATGAAAGAGTCTGTGTTAAATAATTGTTAGTGTTAAAAAGATGTATAGGAGGTTTCTGCATAGTTGTAATAAAAACACCAAGCTGATCAAATAATGCAGAACTTGCATTCAACACAGGTGAGTGTGTGGACACCTGGTGCCTTAGCTGTGATATATCACTACAGAGTAAAGCATCAGCCATGTGTGTAAAATAAGTGGAATTATATATTCGCAAATTGTGATGGCCTTCTGTTTATTAGTGTTAGGGATGCATTCTTGTGGGAGGGTGGAACTTCCAGGAATTGCTTGCGCTTCATGCGTGGACCCTTCGTCTCCTGGCTGCATCAAAAATAAAAAGTTAAAGCGAACAATTAGTGTCATACCTGTAGATGAATATGAAAATAATGTACCCTTTAAAAATATTCCACAAAATAAAATGATTTCGAAAAATGCCAAAACAGAGGGGCAATTCAAAGTTAATAAAATAAACCTACTGGGATCAAGGGGTAACCGGCTGGTCATTGAAGATGTGCCAGCTCCACCTAAGATTAATGGTCTGAACTTACTAAATACCTACCTACTGATCAACTGATAGTACATACATATGATAATTGGGGTTTAAAAAGTCCTTGAAAAGTGCTTGAATTTATTTTGCTTGGAAGAGTACGAACCTTGCATTTGCGGCAGGGTTTTTGTGAGGTATGGGGCAGATGGAGCGCTACATAAATCACAGTTGACGGAGGTTTGACTGGCGTGAAATGTAAATAGTGTAATATAAATTATGTAGATAGTGGTTTTAAATTTAGTGTTCGAATGAGTTGTGTAAATAGTTTGTAACAGTGTTTGCATGTGGTATGTAAATAATACGTAATAGAGTTTGTATAGAATAGAATATAGGTGTGATATAAATGAGTATTTATTAGGTATGTAATTGTGTGTTTTAGAATGGAGTACCGTTTTTAAAAATGTGAATTTGAACAGAACGTTATTGAGGGAAAGAAAAGGGGGGGGGGAGGGCTGAATGAAGGTTGACAACTCTCACATACTAGTAGGTATGCATCTAGTATGGACGACATATCGCGCACATCAAACAACAGTCTGAATTCAACATGTGGTAGTGTCCTATGAATGAAAATAAGAATGGTCATGACCTGAGGAATAATAACAACCACCACCTGTGAGCAGATATGAAGAAAGTCTCAACCCAAAAAGGCCAGCTGCATAACAAATGTTTCTCAATAACGTGCATAAAGTGTATTAAAGGAAAGAAGCCAAGATCTTAGAGGTAAGTTTGGTCTTTCTGATTGTGAAAAATGTGTAAGGTTCAAGTTGCTCACAAACTTTTGTGAGTGCTATGAACAGACTGAAGATGCAAGCTATAGGCTTAGGCTGTTTAGAACATTCATATTGGAATGCTCTAACTGTTAAACCTTATGCATCTTGTACTGTGGAATCAAATTTTTATTCCCAGTAAAGGACCTTTACAAATGAGATTACATTCTCAAAAAATGAAAAAAGATTGCTGTGCAAAATATTCTAAGCAAATTTATGAAAACCAGTGAACGTTTTGCTTTGAATGTTTTGCAGATTTTTTTTCTTGTAATTTCATGGTGAAGGCTTACTGAAAATAAAATTTTGATTCCAAGATATAGCACGTGCAAAATTTAATAGTTACAACATTCCAATATGAATGTTCTAAACAGTCTGTAAACATGTGGGGGAGGGGGTAAAAACTAAAAAAAAAAGAAAAAAATGGTTGTGTGCATGACACCATAGTCAATATTCTCTTTTAGATAATTGTTTTTATGTATATGTGAAAGTTTATTCATGGTTTTAAACAAAATGAGTGCTATGAGAAATGCTACTAACAAGCTCTCAGCAAATTCATTTTCATCTGATGCAATCCTATTTTGCAAACTTATAAGAAACAGGCATTAGCAGAAAAGCAACATGAAATCATCTTACCCTGATGATGATTGGTGCCATCTCAATGTACTATGGTGTGAGGAAGGAAGTGTGTGTACTGTAGTGTGTTGAAACTGCAGTGAAGACCCAGTTTATGGGTTCTTGGTCACAATACTGTTCCTTAGTTTCATCAAAATGACAGTGCTTCCAATATCTCAATAAAAATAATCCACTGCCATGCCTTGATTGTGTTGATCTGGGCATAATATCTAATTAAGATATCTTCTGAGATGGTTAACTGTGTATGTGTCTCTCCAGGTGTAGGCACTGGGTACTTATTTGTTTCACTGAGAACAGTATGAAGGTTTTTTTTTTTTTTAGTTTGTTTTGTTTGAGGGTTTAATGGGTACCATGAGCAACTAAATGAGCTATGAGCCATTGCTATAATACAGTCACACCATCTATACCTCCCCCAGGATTTGAACCATGACCCATCTTGGACAAATGATTAGAAGCCTGCACCTTGTGCCACTCATCCACCAGGGTGGCTGTAAAAAATGTTTAAAATCATACTTGAAGAAATATTAGATTATGGTGTGTTGAGTGTAAAAACAAACAATTTCAGATTTTATCATGCATAATCCAATCTTTCTTGTGTAATATGTATTGTCAAGTCATAAGGTTTGGTGGCAGAAGTGTTTTTCTATCTGTGAATATGGATTTTCTTTGCAAACGTTCAGTCAGAATGTTTTTACGCTGATCTGAAATAAATAATTTTGCTTGCAACACTTGTTTTCATATGCAAAACTGTAATCAAATGTGCTCTTTTGTGATGACTAACATTTGTAGCTTTCTGCATAGCTCACATCTTGTCAGGTGGATGTTCTAATTTTGTGAGTGGCATTTTTGGTTCATATATTCATTTGTACAATTTTGTTTCATAACATGGCAGCATGGGTTTGTTTTACACTTTGGTTGCATAAATAAAAACAAAGTTTTCTGATTTGTTAAAAAAACATTTTTCAGCCAGTTGTGATATCAGGATCAAATGGCTTAAACCACTGAGTTCAACATAAAAAAGAGATGGGAAGGAGGAATGCCATCTGATCTTTATGCTCTATTAGTTGTTTTCAAATGTGCTTTTTATAAGGTTCAAAGTGTATTTCTTCTTGTGGTGTACATTGTGGTAGAATTCGCAGATCACTATTAGTTTATTCATATCCATCTGGAATTCTACACGAAGCCTATGCTCTGCATTTATAACTCGACATTTATGATTTCTTGACATTATTTCAGTGGGAAATAAACATAGATATCAGAATTCCAGCACATTACAAATACAAGTTCCACCATATTTGTGTAAAATCCCCCCCTCCCCCACCCTTATCATCTGTGCAAGCATCTCGTTCAAAAGCTTTCATAGTTCTGAAGAGGCAAGCTGCCTCTGATACTGGGAAGCATGCAACTGGTCTCTTCACTGTTGAAAACGTGAGAAGGCATTGGTGTATTACTTTTGAAAAGGACTGGCTATGCTACTGACATTGAATTTTTATGCAGGTGATGTTTTGTCTGTGCACAAGCATTGTGGAATGATTGTTACATTTTCTTCTAAGGAATACTTCAAAAAGTGATGTAAATGGGATGGAAATAATGCAGAAAAGCAAATTCGTTGCAGTAAAGTTTTCTAAAGAAAATACACCTTTTTTGAATGTATGAATGCTTTAATTCCTTTGCTAGAAATTTGATTTTTTTTATGTACACTAAATGGACAAATTATTATAAACACCTACCTAATAGCATGTTTGTTTACTGCTTGCTCTCACAACAGCAGCCAGATGTCTCGGTAAGGACTCAATGAGATGTTGCACCCCATGAAATGAGGATCGCCTCTCTTGGAGTATCAATAGTTGTTGGCGGGTGTGAGCAGATTTTTCCATTTTCTCCCACAAATTCTCGACGGGGTTGAGTTAGAGTGATCAAAGGGGGCCATTCAAGTGTGGTAAACTTACTTGAATGCTCCAATATCCAATTTGTTGTCACTCGGGAAGTATAAGTGGCAGCTTCCTGTTGAAAGATGTCATGGTGCAGAAACAGAATCATTGCAAACAGGTGTAGATGGTTGGGGTGTGATACAGGGGTGCAGAAAATTTTCCGGGCCCAATATTTCCCCAGAACACAGTTTTTTTTGTCTGAAATTTCCCCCAAAACTGTAGCCGATTTTCATACAAGTTTAAGCAATTATTAGAGTATATGGTAATGATTATCCTTAAAGCTTATTACTTAAAAATTTGGAAAACAATATTTATTCCAGTGAATAAATATAAAACAATCTTACATTGATGGGTGACGTCAGTTGTCACCAAGAAATGACAGCCTTCCCATCTCTTTGGTAAAGGTTGCCAATCACCTTTGACGTCTTATACACCTTGAGACAAGGTGCTGAAGAAAATCATGTGAAATGGTATCTTCCACCATGGAAATGACTGTCCAAGGATTCTTTTAAAAGTTGTGAAGCCTTATGAACAGAAGATCCATTCCAAGAAATGAAGACTTCATTAAAAAGGGTGTCGAACTGGATGTTCTGATTGTGTAGGTGGTTGCCAATTACAGATCCAACTGATTCACGAACAGCTTCGCTACAGATTTTTAAACAGTTTTCAAGTATGTAAATTATTTCGGGGATGTGGGCATACACTTCAGGGTTAGTAAATGCTTCTGTTATTATTATGTTATCTTGGATGATTAAGTTTGGTTTTGATTTTCTTCAGAAGAATCAGGTAAATAAACTAGCAGGGGATAACAGGCAGGTCATTGAAGGTGTGCCCGTCCCAGCTAAGTTTATTGGTTTGAACTTGCTAAAATATCTACCTACTGACCAACTGATAGCACATATGATAATTTGTTTTTAAAAAATGCTTGAATTTATTTTGCTTGGAAGAGTATGAACGTTGTTACGCTGTTACGGCCACATTTCTCCGATTGCTTGGAGGTTTTGCCTCATTTCACATAGTCCAGTATACACATGCAACTGTCTGATGTGGAAATCCTTGCAGTTCAGCAGTTTGCAATGATTAAACAACTAAACCTTCCTCACCTCCCAGCTGCTATCTGGCTACAGTCAAACTCACTTAAGTTGCTGCCTTTACCCATGATTACTTTTCCATGACTAGTTTCCTATACATAGAGACCGGTTCTGTTTATAGGCATTACTAGAAGCGATTCTTCTGTGTTGTGCATTGTTATCTGGGTGTATATAATAATTTGTCCTTTCAGTTTAATGTAAACCACACTGATATCACATGTCTGATACTTCACATTGAAATGTAAGGAAATTCTCTAAACATCATGAAATGTATGTCTTCTTGTGCTGGATATTCTTAGAGGAAACTTATGTCTATGTACATTTAAAAAAGTTAAAAGCCTTAATTAACAGTATAGAAATCTTTTAACTAACCATCTGGCAAAAGGAACCTTTTAAATATTTTTGTCAAATTCAATGCCATAATATTATTTTTGAATGCTTCAGTCATGCAATTGATGTTAAAAATGAGAATTATGTAAGTTAATAGTTAACTTCAGAATTTTTTTTTTTTTTTTAATTTGTAATTATTTTCAAAGAGGTAAGTGAAGGATAAGTAGGATTCTCCAAAAAATGCTGGCCTGGCAACCATTTTTTTCTCCTTTTGTTAATATATGGTAAACAGGAGCTCCCCTGTGAAAGAAGGCACACTTGGACACACACATCTTGGTTTGAGTAACACTAATATCATACTAAGACACTTTAGAACTAGGCATTCATTAATAATTTTATGCATGAACAATACAGAAACTCGTAGTTGCATTTCAGTTTAATAATTTTGATTACTTAAAAATATAATTGAAATCCACTTTGACTATTCATATTTAAAAAAAAAAGATATCTTTTTTTTTTTTTTTTCATTGTATGTTCAAAGCCTTTTCCCATTTTTCATTTACTAATTTTTTTTATTTTTTAGAGCTAAATTCTGCCAGTATACAAAGCTTGGCCGCCCTTGCAAACTTAACAAACAATCCTGGTAAATATGATTTTTTAGTTTTTAAATACATCTGCTTTCATCCTGGCTACTAATTCATAATCATTAAGAATCATAAATGAAATTCCTGTAGAAGTGAAAATTTCATTTCTAGTTTTGATCTGTAATTTTAAACATTCTAAGTTTATTATGTGATAGAAAGCTGTGAATCTCCTTCGTTGCTAAAACTTTAGTTACAAGATTATTAGGATATTGCATTTTAGAAAAGTTTTTACTTGCAGATGTATTATTCTCAAATCATTTTGCGGCCTTTTCATAACATGTAATTACTTCACTGAGCGGTAATGCTACATTTTTGTATGATATAAACCAGTGTGCACAATTTACATTATCATGGTTACTCAGCTTTGTTGCAGCACTTGTATTTTTGTATCATCACAACATTATTAATTGATTTCCTCCTGTGAAAATTAGTATAAAATCTCAAAATGTGTTAAATAGCATCATTTCTTGTTTAAAATGTTTTGCCATTGTCAGCAACATGTATGTCTCCCACATTAGCAAATTAATCAGATTAGAGTATTATAAATAGTATTATGTTGTTCTTCCTGGACAGAAAGTGTACCATGGGTTATACTCGCACATAAGCACAACCCGCAACATCCACACACCAGCTGATCCCTTCTTTTCATTTCCAAGACACACATACCAGCCACCAAATTAGAAACTTTTCAATACCAGGTTGGACCTCTTTTAGCCAGAATTACAGCTTCTATGTGGTTTGGCATGTATTCCACAGGGTGTTGGAGCACACCTACAGCATACTAGGTATTTAATAGACAGTCCTTTAACTGGTTCAGATTTGACAGAAGAGAACTTTCACTCCCTTATCTGTTTTTTCTAACATGCCCTATGCATTCTCAATGGGGTTCAGATCCGGGATTTGTGATGGCCAGAGAAGAAAGCTCTTGGAAGTTGCTGTCATGCTTGCTGAAACATTGCAGGATGAACTTGCGCAGCAACAATGTTGAGATAATTCTTGTAGAAACCCAACTTTCTAGCAAAATCAGGGAACCCGTTCTGCCAACAGTGGGTGCTCCACACCACCATACCGCCACCTCCAGAACCTTGAGTTGTGTTTACAAGGCAAGCTGGGTTTTTTGCTTCATTGGGCTCCCACCAAACTCTCTGCCTCCCATCAGTACAGAACAAGATGTACTGCAACTCATCAAACCACATGACTTTTTTCAGTCTTACCAGTGTCCAGTCATGGCGTTCCTGACAGCACTGTAGATGAACGTTTTCCTACACATAGTTAGTTCTCTGAGATATGGGTTGGGAACAGCCTTCTCTGAATGCTTCAGTCAATTGCTGGACACAGGGAGTCTTGCTACACGGTCCTAGACAATTCGTCTAATGATGATCGGTACAATGCTGATTAGTCCAATGCGATTTAGTCCAATAGTATGATTGGTCCAATGAAATCAATGTACGATTAGTCCAATGCCGATTCATCCAATGGTATGATTGGTCCAATGCTGATTCATCAAAAGGTATGATTGGTCCAGTGCCGTTTAGTCCAATGGACTATTTGCCCAATGATAAGATTGGTCCAATGAAATCAATGCACAATTAGTCCAATGCCGATTCATCCAATGGTACGATTAGTCCAGTGCCGATTTGTCCGATGGTATCATCCTACCAACTGCCAATTTTTTCTTTACTTTTAAGAAAGGAATAATAAAAATTAAGTTATTCTCCTCTTTATATCCTTTTGATAAATGATTCCCATATATTTCGTATTTGTAACCACTTTAAAAACCTGGTAAAAAGCACTCAACGGAACATTTGTCAGCTCTTTACAAGGCACTTAGGCCGTGGGCCTTTTCAGAAGATTTAAGTTACCACTTAGATATTTGGCATTTGTAAACATTTTATAAAACCTAAAAAAAGGCACTCAATGGATCATTTCTCACATCTTTACAAGGCACCTAGGCTGTGGGCTTATGAATTAATATTTGCATACACTGAAGAGCAATTGAATTAGAGATACCTGTCTAGTAACTTGTAGCACCACCTTTCGCCCTGATGATGGCGGCAATTCTTCTCGGTATGGACTCGACAAGACACCGGAAGCGTTGGGAAGCCATACGAATCCACGACCCCTGAACAAACTCCCACAGTTCACGAAGATTTGATGGAGGGGGTCAGAGCCTTGAACATCTCTCTCGATGGGATTGAGGTCAGGTGACCTAGCTGATCAAGGAAGCAAGGTCACGTCGGTGGAGTGTTCATCCAACCATTCGGATACAATTCGGGAGCAATGGCACGGTGCATTGTCTTGTTGCAGGATGAGTTCCCCAGTGGGATGTTGACGCACAAATGGGAGCAAATGGTCGTCCAGGATATCCCGGTAACATTGACCTGTGAGGGACAATGTCACACGCACCAGGGGTCCCATTTTAGTCCACGTAAACAGTCCCCAGACGAGAATGCCACTCCCACCAGCTTGAAGAGTACCCTGCTGGCAAGAAAGATCCATCGCTTCATGTGATTTACGCCGTACTCGTATCCTGTCATCCGCATGTACCAACGTGAATCTCGACTCACCAGTCCAGGCAACATTTTCCCACATGTCTATGGTCCAGTGGCGATGTTCCCGCGCCCATGCTAATCTTTGCACCCTATGATGTGCGGTCAGCAGTGGTACCCTCGTGGGACGATGGCTTCTGTATCCCATAGCGAAGAGATGGTTCTAGATGGTGTGGCTGCTTACACGTTTTTGTGCACCAGCGTTAAATTGTAGAGTGATTTCTTGCCCTGTGGCTCGTCTATTCGCTGTTACAATGCGAGCTAGCCGACGATGACCCCACTCATCCACACGCTGTTGTCTATGGCAGTTGGCCCTTGCGGGGATGGTTTTACCAGATTCGATGTACTCATGGTGCACCCGTGACACAGTGGTTCATGAAAATCCCAGTGCCTGCACGACTTCCAAGATGGAGTGACCCATTCATCATGCCCCGACAATTTGCCCACGATCAAAAGCGCTTAGATTTTTTGTGTTACCCATACTGCGTCCGACTCTTACTGATTCCCGTCGCATCCCTCCTTATATTGTCGGATCGCTGCATACGTCATGTTGTTTCCGTTTACAGGGCCGCCCACAGCGCTACATTTGCATAACGCCAGCTGTCTCTAATTCAGTTGCTCTTCAGTGTAGTTCCTAAGTAAAAACACAATATTATAAACTTGACTTGATGTGTAAACTTTGTGAATATTACATCGGTATAATAAAAACTGTTAAAAAAGACCTAAGCCTAGGACCTTTGAATTAATATTTAGTGCCTAAGTAAAAGCACAATATTATTAACTTGATTTGATGTGAAGTTGATTGAATGGCTCGTACATCAGTAATTTCATACAGCAGCGAGGACAGTATAAGAAGAAAAAAGAGATCCCCCCCCAATCTATATCCACAACATTATGCATGAAATGTAATATTATTTTACATTTTTTGGACTACTGGTACTTCCATACAACACCAAAGACAGAATCAGAAATCAGAACGGATGAGATTTGTTTTGCATGAATAGCACTTCAGACACATCAGACGAAATTAAACTAATTGGCCCATTAAACCAATCGTATCTTTGGACAAATCGTCGTTGAACGGATCATACCAGAAAGCTCCATACAAGCCTTCTCAGGCAACAGCAGTCTTGTTTGTGGCAGATTTTTGTTGTGCCATACTTATGTCTCTTAGAAAAGCAGTGTGGGTTATTTTTTCACTGATTAAAGACCCAGGGTATCTCAGTTTTTGAGAAACTAGTCGGTTCTGCTGTTTTCAAAATTGTCGCTCCAGCCAGACAGGTATCCACACTAATCCCTTTATTGAACTCTAAAAGATACTTTGTTTTACCCATTGTGATCAACACTACTGATGATTACTGGTGAGCAATAGTCTTAAGTAGTTGCCTACGTCGCCTGGTGATGCACATGACCACATGTTTTGCATATGCATGGCATATGTGATGTGTACATCTGCATAAAGATTTCTAATTCAGTGGCAGGTGTGTATGTTATTTTTTAGCTTCTTTCTCAGGATAAAGCCAACTTCATGCTTGCTGTGGCCCCTGGCTGCTTTATCAAACAGTTTGTAACCACCACCCAGTTCCATGCGTTGTTCCCTTTCATGTAAAAATAGGGCTGTGTTCTAAAGCCTATCAATACAACCTGAGATTTTGAAAATGCTGCAACACAGTAATTTTAAGTGGCCATATTGGTAGAAAATCTGTGTTGTATTCTATAGCCCATTAGTACAGTAACTACATTTCATTAGAATGGCATAAGGAGTTTGTAAAATTTATTTATGGAATTTTTTTTCCCCTGTATTCACAAAGTATTGAATCAAATCATTTTATTTGTTAGAAATTAAGGTAAAGTTTACAAAAAAAAAATAATAAGAAAGAAAAAAAAATATATATATATATAGAACAAATTACCTTAAATTGTTATGTATGAATTCAAGAATTTTTTTTTTTTAATTTTTCCAAAACTGAAGATGACGTATGTTGACAATGATTTGAAAAGATTTATTTCTTCTGTAGATTAGTTACAAATTCATCTTGAACAGTTATTTAACCATTCATTAGCAGAAAAATTTCCCGTGTTGGTTTAAAATCAATTAAATATCTTTTTTTTTTTTTTTTTTTTTTTGACCTGTTATGGTGTTGAAACCAACTAAGGAAAATAAATTATACTTTTTCCTTGTTATTGGGTTGAAATAAATGAATCATATAGAAACCTTGTTCTTTAAAAAGAAAAAAAAAGAAAATTATACATTACAAGCTACACTAGTGCCATTGAAGAACTTGGTAAATTTGCATATGCAGTAGCAAGGAAATGCTGAAAGCACTTCAGAATCTCAGCTCTTATCAAACAGTTTAAGGACAACTTAAGAGGAAGAAAGTGGGGTTATTAAAGAATGTTAAGGATTCTGATAGAATATTTGGGAACTGAAACTGCTTAAGATTTAACATTTTAGCAGCAATATTTTGATTGTGTGCATTTTCAGTCTCAATCATTTTCTTTCTTGAAGTATTTAAAATAGCTTTTCTACACCAGCATATTTGAAAATATTAGGTAAGACTTATTAAAAAATATTTATGGTTTTCACACTTGCCTGTTTGCCACCTTGTCTCTGTTTTTATGGTATTGGTGTTATTAAACAACCATGAAATGTGATGCACACGAAGTATTCCAAGAATTGGGAATATGTGAGCATTCGACTAGCCATAAAATGTTGCTTATGTCTTGAATTTAATTAGTCATGCTGCAGTATATCTCATAAGAAAAAAGAAATACTTTAGAAATGTCATGAAAAAATCTTCAGATTTTTCATGTGTAAAATATGTGAGCCCTGTAGATTAGAATGTGAGTTTTCTGTATGTTTATTTATACTGTTACTAATATTTTTGTTAGGTCTTCATACATGGGAATTTTGATGCTTTCAATTTAGTGTATTTTTTTATAATGTGCTGGAACAATTTGCAGAGTAAATAATCTTTTCATGTGTCAGAAATCACACTAGCTATTTTTCAAGCTTAGAAAAAAATTCTTTTGTTATCAAATTTTGGTGCAGTCATATTTTGAATTCGCAAATAATGTTTCTTTTTTTTTTTTTTTTTTTTTCCAAAGATACTCTTTCAGTGTTCTTAATATTATTATTAGGAAGAAATTCCATTTTTAGAAGGTTATTCCATAGAATTTTGAGTGTTTCATTTTAGGATGAACTTGAAAGAGTATCTTTGGGAAAAAAAAAAAAAAAAAAAAAAAACCATGTTCAAATTGCATTCAGGTTACATCTGCATTTATATGTGGTTACATGCCGACAATAGATTCCTGTGTGAATGAATGTTCTATGATGCATGTAAAGGAACTAGTTCCTAAAACAACATACTGGTCATGGTAGTAAATAACATGTGAAGTGAATGTTTAAAAGACATAAAGTCAGTTACAAAGACTTAAAATTTCTGAAATAAAATTTAGCATATTAATTTAAAACAGGTTATAGTTTTAGTGGTGTAACATTTCATTTCATTACATTATATATGTTTGTACAAAGGGATGTTTAGAAGTCAAGATATACTGAACAAACAATGGTGCACATGGCAACATGCTTTTTACCTGTTTAAGGTGGATGTGAAGTAATTTTGCTTCCTATACTTCCAATGGAAAAACTTCTGTACACATTTTCTTCACAATTAATGTGTTCCCAAGGATGAAAATTTGAACATTGATTAAAATAGCTTCATTTTATAACTTGGAATACTTAATATTTTCTAAAACATAACCATAATTATATTAAAAATCAATAACTTTTCCCTTGGTGGCGTTAAAACCAGAAAAAAGATGGCGTGACCTGTACTTTGATGACGTCAGTAGACAAACAAATGTTGGTTTGCATAATTATGGTTATGTTTTAGAAAATATTAAGTATTCCAAGTTATAAAATGAAGCTATTTAAATTGTTGTTCAAATTTTCATCCTTGGGAACGCATTAATTGTGAAGAAAATGTGTACAGAAGTTTTTTCATTGGAAGTGTAGGAAGCAAAATTACTTGACGTCCACCTTAACAGACAGTTTCCATCGCCCCGTGCAGGCCTGGAAAGCTCTTCATTTTTCATATTTTTGTGAAAGGCTCTGGAATTAAAGGATTTTTTTTTTTTTTTTTTTTGCAGTGAAAAAGAAATGGTTGAAATGTTCGTATTTATTGTGTCAGTTTGTTCTAGCTCCTTGTGGCAGCTGCTCACAATAATATCACTTCCTTCCATGGAGTGTGGGGACATGATGTTATCTCATGTGATGCTGCAGTGCAAGATGTCTGAGTGCCATATTTCCAGCAACTTTGGTTTGTGGTATACTAGTTGTATGCTGTTGGAGTCACAATAGTGTGTGCAAAAATGCTATTGAGATGGCAATTCTTCTATCTCGTGCTTTCCTTACTGAAGGAGATTATCTGGCCTCTTTGCACCCAATGTGTGTGGGAATAGATTACTATGGAGTGGAGATTCTACAGTGCCATGGCAAAATTGTTGTCTTATTATCATTGTGCTAAATTTCAGATTGCTTCATATAACAATAATAGATATCTTACCTTTTTAAGACCAGCTCCTTTGACAAACATTTCACTGCACGTTAGGTTTTTTTGGAGTCTTTTGTTGGTTCCAGCCTCCGGTGTGGTGGTCTTATTTCGCCTTCATTTCATTCTATGCTGACGAATGAATTAAACCACTTGGAAGTGTTTTGCAGCAATGACACATGACTTCAAAAACAATTAATATTTCTTTAAAAGTTCTTCTACCAACATAAAAATCAAACCAAATAAACCAGATAACTTTTCAAACCAAAATTCTTTAACCCAACTACTAACATACATCGACAAACTCCTCACATTAACTCCAACTACGAAACCACAAGCAAATATTCTAAACATATCTCTAAAACCATATTTACACAAAACCCGTAGTGTTTAGGTCTATGTCATTCTGTTGTATCCATGCCTTACACTTCAACTCGATGTATTTAGCATGTAGCCACCACGCCGCTGCGTTTCCCACGCAGACCGCCTCAAGCGCTTCCCCCCCCCCCTCCTCCTCCAGTCATCTTCAGGAAGCGTTTTTAGATGTTAACTATTCTGCCGTCACAGATAGAGTGAGTGGGTGAAACGATCCGCCTCCTCGTCCAAGTCCCGACGTCATCTCCGAACTCTCCACCGTGGCTCCATCTATTGTAAACAATGGTAAGACCGTTTTCTTTGATTTTGACTTTTTTGTTCTATTTTAATTTATTCTTTCCATTTTTCACTTAGGATGCTTGGGTCATTATTATTAAAAATTCTATCTCTATGTTTCTCAATCAAAACTGATTCGGCAATGTGTAGATGTCTTTCGTTTCCTCATGGTTTTATTATTTTAATCTCATCAAATTTAGGGTATGCATTGTTATCCAAGCAAAATTGTATTAGTGCTGTTCTTGCTTCTTCTTCTTTTTTTTTTTTTTTTTTTTTGCCAATTTTTAATATGTTGCTGAAGACTATGTGTTAGTTTGTTTTTTGTACTCCCAGTATATGACATTGGTGGTATTCTAGTTATTGGTATTTCATATACACCTGCCTTTTCAAGGATACTACAGTTTTCATTATTATTAATCATCATATCTCTAACAGTACTTTACTGTTAGATATGATGATTAGTAATACTGAAAACTGTATTATCCTTGAAAAAGCAGTTGTATAAGAAATACCAATAACTGGAATACCACCAATGCCATATATTGGGAGTACAAAAACAAACTAAAGCATCGTCTTCAACAGCATATTAAAAATTAGTAAACGGAAAAAAAAAAAGCAAGACAGCACTAATACAATTTTGCTTGGATAACCATGCATACCCTAAATTTGATGAGATTAAAATAATAAAAACACGTGGAAACGAAAGACATCTACAATTGCCAAATCAGTTTTGATTGAGAAACATATAGAATTTGTAATAATAATGACGCAAGTATCCTAAGTGAAAAATGGAAAGAATTAAAATAGAACAAAAAAGTCAAAATCACAGAAGAAGAAAATGAAGGTCTTACCAGTGTTTACAATAGATGGAGCCACGGGGGAGAGTTCGGAGATGACATCGAGACTTGGACGGATCGTTTCGCCCACTCACTCTGTCTGCGGCGGCAGAATAGGGAACATCTAAAACGCTTCCTGAAGGGGGGGGGCGTTTAAGACGGTGTGGTGGCTACATGCTAAATACATTGAGTTGAAGTGTGAGGCATGAATAGAACAGAATGACATAGACGGCTATACTACGGGTTTTGTGTAAATAGTGTAAATATGGTTTTAGAGATATGTTTAGAATATTTGTTTGTGATTTCGTAGTTGGAGTTAATGTGAGGAGTTTGTCGATGTATATTAGTAGTTGGGTTAAAGAATTTTGGTTTGAAAAAGTTATCTGATTTATTTGGTTTGATTTATATGTTGGTAGAAGAGCTTTTAAAGAAATATTAATCATTTTTGAAGTCATGTGTCATTGCTGCAAAACAGTTCAAGTGGTTTAATTCACTCGTCAGCATAGAATGAAATGAAGGCAAAATAAGACCACCACACTGAAGGCTGGAACTAACAAAAGACTCCAAAAGCTCTAACGTGCAGTGAAATGTTTGTCAAAGGAGCTGGCCTTAAAAGGTAAGCTATCTATTATTGTGATATGTATGCACGTAAACTAAGGATAGTTATGGCATAAATTGCCATTATGCTATCACCGAAGAATGCTTCATATAAGTTTTATACGGAGCAATATTTATAGTGGGAAATTCTGCCGCTTCATTCAAGATGTAACAGACACTGAAGGACACCCTGTAACTCATGGGATTTCATAAGAATTCTTAATGCATAGTAAATTTCACCCCAATTTCCAAAATATGCAGCAAAGCATTATGATTCTAGCAAAAATTTAAGCTTCTGGATTTTTTTTTTTTTTTTTTTTTTTGAAATCCTAAGGGAAAAAAAATGTGGAAAAGTCCTGGAATGAAGTGCTGGAATGGAGGGTTGCCTAAAACAATGACATGCGACAAAGTTTTGTTACTGTTTAAAAAAAAAATCCACTTTTGGAATGTAAAATATGCTTCTAGAAGCTTTTCTGAATGACTGTATGTCACCTGTTTCAGCTTTTCAGTAGTATGCAAGTGTTTCAAAGAAGGATGAGATGTTGCATTCATTTGGGGTCACCTGGGGGGGGGGGGTTAGCCTTAAATCTTGCACAGCCAAGAGATGATCAACGCTGCAGTATCAATCTTTTGACAAAATCATTGTACAACTGTCTGTGAACTCGTTGGACACTTTTTAGTATCTACTGGAAGAAGTGCTTGTGCAGTACTCTCCAAAGATTTGGGAATGAAATGTGTGTGTGCCCGATGGATCCCTGGACTGTTAACGCAAGATCAGAAGCAATACAGTGTAACGGTTTGTGAAAGACTGAAAGGTCATTTTTCAGGAGATGGTAATGATTTTTCTTCATAGAACTGTTGATGAAAGCTGGATACATCATTTTCACCCTTGTACCAAACAGTAAAGTGGTCTGTAGAAATCCCTCCATCGTATCCCAACTAAAAAAAAAAAAAAAAGACGCATAAATGGCACATTGTGGTGCGAAGATCTGAATGCTCATATTCTTTGATGGCCCTGGTATTGAGTTCCAACATTCTGTACCTAAGGGTCGTGCAGTTAGTGGCTAATATTATGCAGAGTTCTGTAAATTTGGGAACAGTTTTGTGAAACCTGATGGTTTGATTCATCATGATAATGCTCGCCCTCACATCTCACATACTGTCTTCGAATTTTTGCAAGACAAAGGGATCAGTGTTCTCCCTTATCCTCCTGATTTGGCTCCATGTTACTTTTGGCTCGAGAGTTAAAACATTCGTTTTTGAGTGATGAAAGTGCATTAAGGCAGTGGGGGCAACCTTGATGCAACTCAAAAAATTGGCTTGGATAATGTATTTATCAAATGGATGGAACATGATGAGGCAAAGGCATTTCCCTTGCAGGGATTTCTGTTGAAGATCATGTGGATTTGTACTGAAAAAATGTAATTGATTTTTTCATTAATCAAGTCACATTACTTTTTGAACAAGTCTATGTGCATATAAACTTTGGATAGATTTGTCTACTTTGTGAGTGGTTTAGTTATGCTATACCAGTTGCCCGAACATCAGCAATAGCATTGCCACCATTTCAGTCTCAGTTTTAACTAGGGAAACGAAAAAAAGTGCCTGCTGAAGCAATCTAATGCTTCCTCGTAGCACTTTTAATAAATCATCAGTAAAACTGCTATGAGGGAGCATTGGATTATTTTGATTGGCATAAAATCTGAAGTTGTTCAGATTCTTCATTCTCAGATACTTGGAACTTCATTGTCCTGGATGGTGTAATTGATAGCATGCTCGAACAAAAGTCAGATGTCGGTTCGATTCCCTTTCCAGGGTGATTTAATTTTCAAGTTTTCTGATGTAATGTTACATGTAGAACAGTAATCTAGGAAATGGCTTTTCCGTTTGCCACCTAATAATTCTGTTTATTTATTATTATTTTTTTTTCATAGTTTCAGAAGTTTTTACTATTGCTCAGTTTTACTTTTTAAATTATGGTGCACATTTTTTTTTTTTCTATTTCTGTAATCACTAAACCTTACAATCAGTTGTATGTTATGCATTGGTCTAATTCATTTCATCATAATTACAGAAGGGTGTGGGAGATACTGTTTGTCCTGAACAGCTGAGAAGTAAATATACCTCAAAAACAAGATTATCTGTGCTTGTGGAGATATTGTTAATTTTCACAGTGGTTAATAAGTTTATTAATTGTAAACATATGCTTTCAGTGTGCTATTGTATGTTGCTGGGGAAAATTTTGTTTATTTTTGATGTTCTTATTTCCCGAGTTTCAGTTGTTGGTCTTACTTTCAGTGTCATTTGTTTCTGTCATAAGATACATAACTGTATTCCTGTGATTTCCTTTGTGATCTGTTGTATAGCTTTAAGCACTTCATGGCTATTTTTTCAAAAAGTTTTTTTTTTCTTAATAGGTCTTCAATATCCTAGTTTGCTGAAGTTTTTTTTTTCTGTTAGTTTTTTCTTTTTCTTTTTTTTTTTTTTTTACAGAAATTCTAAATTCGTGTTGAAATTGTTCCAAGTTGGTGAGATACCAATCATACTGAAACCCGTGTAGGAGAGTGAAATACTGCTCATACTGAAATCCTTGTGGGGAAGTGTGATACTGATTTTATTGAAATCTGTGTGGGTTAGTGAGATACTGATCATACTGAAACCCTTGTGAGTCAGTGAGATACTGATCATATTGAAATCCTTGTGAGTCTGTGAGATACCAGTCATATTGAAATTCTTGTGAGTCAGTGAGATATGAATCATACTGAAATCCATGAGTCAGTGAGATACAAATCATATTGAACGCATCAATTGAGTGAGATACAAATCTCTTGTACGCATCAATGAAATAAAAATGAAAACTGTATCAGATTATGTAATTCTTCACTTCACATGATTTAGCCATGCCATCTCTTATGACTTCATATGCATTGCATTTGTATTTTTGTTATCAGAGATCTGTAATTCAAAATTATGAATTACTCACTTATAGTTTTGTACTGAGAGTGGAATTTGTCCCACATTTTGCAAGAGTCTGTAACCCTAAATAAAGTTTAATAAGCTTAAAACTTTTTTTTTTTCAGTGATTTTACTGAAAACTTGATTTTTCACTTCCTGGGGATAAATTAAGGATCATACTCTTGGAGCCTTGTAGGTGGGCATAATGTGGATTCTGGGTCATTCCACGTCACTTCATCTGGGCCATGTAACTCACCATCTCAGATTTTGATGAAATTTGGCATGGAGCCATACTTCACCAAGATATAAAAAATGACCAAATTTTAACTTCCTACACCTCATAGTTTCTGAGATACAGTGCTCCAAAGTTTCACTGAACACCAATTGCACACATAGAGCAACAGAGTACCACTTTTCACAAAATTCTGCATAACTGTAGTGCTTATTTAGTTTATAAGAAAGAAATTTTGTACCCTTATGCAAAAGAGCTTCCAGAATGAGAAATCATTTTAAATTTCATTGAAAACACTGAATAAATAAACGAAATATAGTGGTAAAGTGAAAATTTAAGAAAAAACTTGCTATTCTATATTAGGCTCTACAGCAAATAGCAGAGGTATGAGGAAGCTCTTTTTTAATGTATATTGGTCTTTGACATATACTGTCACATAACAAGAAAAAAATAGTGGCTTTCAGCTTGCTTTTGAAGATATGTGCAAATATCTGAAATGTGTGTGGAGTTCTACTTCGTCAATTCAACCACTTTTTTTATTAATTATAACTCATCTCTGACATTCAAGAAATTTCACAAGGAGATAAAATTAACAAGGACACAAAAATATAAAAAACTATGTTTTCTTACACCATATAGTTTCAGAAATACCATTTTAACAAGTTTGACAAAATGGCTAGTTCAGCTGTACCCGACAACAAGTTAGGTGAGCATATGCAACAAACTGCTTAGTCATACTCACCTACGGTATATAGATCTATTTTTTCATAATTAGTTTTGACTTGAAAAAAAGAAACACAAGCAAGTAATTTGTTTTGCACTGTTTCACAAATATTTACATTGATGTTCTTAATATGCCATGATCAACTCCTGAGGATGGAGTCTTTATAATTCATCCAACTTGGAAAACACATATGTTCTTCCAGAACTTGTTGTCATGGGAGCGTCAATTAAACATAAAATGTGTCCAAATGGAATATTGCACTCATCTTTAAATGAAGGCCAGTAAAATGAAACTGCAGGGCCATTTGAGTACATACATTTTACAGATGCATCACCTTCTTCATAATTGATTTTCTCTATTATTCCTAAAAACCAGTTAGAAACATATACACATGCTGCATAACAATATGTATATAACTGCCTTTGTATTCCTAGATTTGCACAGCCAAAATCAAAGAGTAATTTTCATCCAAGCTGTGGAAACTCTGTGTACCAGGTATTGTTTGAGCATGAGAAAATCTTACTTGACACTCATTGCGCACAGCATTCATATCACTTTTCGAAATGAAATGGAACTCTTCTTTTCATGATATTCTTATGACAGAAGCCAAACATCTCTGGAGTGGTTATTTGCTTTTTCAGTAGACATTGGAGACTTGTTTTTGCAGTGATTCATTTGACATTCCCACCTATGCCATCACGAGGAGACTTCCCGTTGCTGGTGGCAAAGAAAGACTATGAAGCTGTCACTGCAAAATCATTAATGTGATGACATAGATTTATGAAGTTTTTATAGTTTTTGTACTGAGCAGCACAACCATCAGTAAAATAATGTACTTCTTTTACTTGTTGGTAGTTCTTTTTAAGAAAGTTATTATTTCACTCTGAATCTTGTACACCATTGCAACATCATGATCATAAATCATCAGAAATGAAACAGTGACTTGATGCAGAGTTCAAAGATTCAGAATTTCTTTTACAGTAAATGAACTGTGCATGCATGGTGGGTCCAATGATACCCTTGTGCTCCTTCCTGAACTACAAATCCATAATTTTCACTGAAGTCCATCAGTATAATGGCAGACTCTGGACCAATTGTTCCTTTCAACTTACTGAAAAATAAAGACTGTGCTTTGGTAATGTATGAATGCGGAATGAGCTTCTCAATTTTTGACAAAAATAATTCAATGAATTTCTCAACTGTAGAAGATAACTTTTTTGAAGCTCCATTCTGTCTGTAGACACCCACTGGTGATATTTGATTTCATCAGGGGATCACAATCTTTCAATTTATGCAACTATAACTGATTCAGATTTGTACTTTTTGAACACTGGACAACACCAAAGCATGCATTTTGAATTCTTACCGCTGCAGACAAGACTATTGATAAAGTCCTGATGTGATTCTTCAAAGTGTGCTGTACTAATCAAAAGTTAGAAATTTTGATGTATAGAGCACACACATACAGAATGAGTTCCAGAAAAGCCCGCAAGAATGCACCGTTTCGGACGAAGAGCACAAAATTTGGAAAATCCTACTTTTTCATTAGTATATCTTTGCTTAAATTGTTGATATAACTCTTTCATATCGTACAGAATAAGTGTTTTCTGAGCATGAACGTTTCTAAAGACACTTACTTTGTCCTTCATTCCTGGCATTTGCCTAGAATAGTTATCATCTTCATAAAATCCTATAATCTGTTTTATGGTATCTTGTGAAAGTTTCTTACCATGGCTGGGTTTGGGAACTGATATAATGCCTTTATTTTTTGCTAATTTTCTTTCCTGGTGTACTGTGTATTCTGAAACTGCAAACTGTTGTGCTACTTTTTTCTGGACCATAATGGGGGAGCCATTGTTAATATCTGTTTTTTTTTTTTTTTACAACTAATAGTAGGTATCCTTTCTTTCATTAAAGCAGCAAGTTTTTCCAAATCATGAGCTTTTAAAAGCTTTAATTCATCTATGGGGTGTTCATCATCACTGTCCCTAGTAGAAGACTGAGCTGTAAAGCCATACTCTAGAACACAAGATATTTTACTCTGCATAGCTAACTTTGCTTGAAGAAGTTTTCTTTTCCCATATGCTGGTTTACTATGGGATGGCAAGGAATGTAATTTTAACAGAGACAATCCTAAATCAGATAAACTTTCAAAACTTTTTTAGCAGAACATTCTATAATAATAAAATCATCAGGGGCCATTTCACTATCATCAGTCTCACTTAAAACTTCATTTTCTACAGGTTGTCGTAATTTAGATGCTTTTCCACAACACTGAGGACATAATTTTTGACCGGGGCATACACTGATATTTTTAGATTGTAGCTGTTGGGCTATTTGTATACGCAGGGACCTCTTAACAGGTTTTTTCACATCATGGTCACCAAAGGGGTTGCAACAAGTTACTTGGTAGCTTTCACATTTCTTCAGATAAAAACATTTGTGATGTAAACATACTGAGATTATATCATTATGTGGAATATTAGGTCTTAAAGAAATAAGTTCCTTGTCAGCAACAGAAAGTTCTTCACTACTGAGGAACTCTTTTGTTTTCACATAACTTGATTTATTGCATTCTGTATTAGCAAGTGATCCAACACTACACTGGTCCATTATTTTTTTCCATGATTGAGGTTGACAAACTTGTCCCAAAGTCAGATTAACACAGACCAGCCAATGCACAAAAAAGAAAATATTGGAAGCAATATATTTCACAGCAAAGTTTAAGAGACTTCTGGATAGCCTGTCCACAGTGAAATCAGCATGAGCATCTGAACCTTTGCTTCCTTAACTGGGAATGAGGGACTGAAACCTTATTTCTCTTTAGCTGGAGGATATCCCTAGGAGGGTGAGGTGAGAAAAGAGAAATCTTTTTGACCTCCACCCTCATCTCAGCACTTGGGGAGTTTTACAATGGCATAAAACTTACCCCATTTGAACTTTTGGTCAGTTGAGCACAGGATCTGGGATGAAGTCAAAACAAATTCTCATGACCTTAGGAATCATGCTGTATCCTTTTGCCCCATGCCACATTTTCTTTTAAAAATGCTCTCTGATAAGTTGCAATTGTTTCTTAGTGCCCATCCATTGCAAGCTTACTTTAATGTATTAACTAGTCATTCACATATAAAACCTGCTTATATCTTTTGTGGAAATATTTACATGGGGGGGGGAGATAAATTTTCCAAAGTTCTGTTTTAGGGAGATTTTTCAGAGTAATTTTTTTTTTCAGGAATTTTTGTAATCTGTAATAAGAGAATAACATATTTTGAAATGACTGAAAAACTTTAAAACCTCACCATACTTGTTGTGGGGTGCAGCTGAACTAGCCATGTTGTCAAACTTGTTAATATGGTATCTCTGAAACTATATGGTATAAGAAAACATAGTTTTTTATATTTTTGTGTCCTTGTTAATTTTATCTCCTTGTGAAATTTCTTGAATGTCAGAGATGAGTTATAATTAATAAAAAAAAGTGGTTGAATTGACGAAGTAGAACTCCACACACATTTCAGATATTTGTACATATCTTCAAAAGCAAGCTGAAAGCCACTATTTTTTTTTCTTGTTATGTGACAGTATATGTCAAAGACCAATATACATTAAAAAAAGAGCTCCCTCATACCTCTGCTATTTGCTGTAGAGCCTAACATAGAATAGCAAGTTTTTTTCTTAAATTTTCACTTTACCACTATATTTAATTTATTCGTTCAGTGTTTTCAATGAAATTTAAAATGATTTCTTATTCTGGAAGCTCTTTTGCATAAGGGTACAAAATTTCTTTCTTCTAAACTAAATAGCACTACAGTTATGCAGCATTTTCTAAAAAGTGGTACTCCGTCACTCTACGTGTGCGATTGGTGTTCAGTGAAACTTTGGAGCACTGTATCTCAGAAACTATGTAGTGTAGGAAGTTAAAATCTGGTCATTTTTTATATCTTGGTGAAGTATGGCTCCATGCCAAATTTCATCAAAATCTGAGATGGTGGGTTACGTTTCCCCCAAAAATTAGCTGAATTGATGTGGAATGACCCTTCTTTGAATCACTAAAGCATGGAAACTTAAATTTGGAATTGTCTTCAGATGGGTGTTACCTATTCTCTTCTTTTCTGGGAACCTGTGTGCTTAAAATAAAAATTGGTTTAGTCCTCATGTCTTTCATTGTTTGTTATGGTTGTTAGCCAAAGTGAAAAAAAAGGAGGGGGGCAGTGAATCTGATTATTGTTGAAACTATGAAACTACAGAAATAAAACAATGGTTTTGGGGAAAATAATCTTTCATGTACTTTACTGTGTGACCACCATTCACTTATTTTGTGTGTCTTGTTAGTATGTCATGTGCCTACGCTTTTTATGTACTGTATCTTCCGATTATAAAACCTCAGCACTATGCTTGATTTTACAAACATGCAGCTCTGGAATGCGGCTTATAACCATTTTCAATAGCATTACAAATTCTAAACGTTGTTCATGGTGTACCTGTAATAAAAGCATCAGTTCACAAATCATATGTGCAGACATTGTGCTTTAATGAATTGCAAGTGCTGACTTCCTTGATTATTAACATGAGTCTTTCGGTCGTGCAAAGGAATTCTTGACACTTGGTACAATACGAACAACACTAAAAAAATTAATCCCTGCATGCAGGGTGTTAAATTTTCTTATGTATTTCATCAGTCCAAATTGAGGACTGGTTAAATATTGAGTTGTCTTCTCAAAAATTTGGGTAGATAAGTTGCTTTCATGTGTATATAATATATTTTATTTTTTTCACAGTCCCTTGGATTTGGAGTCAACCCCCTCTCATACACACACACTATTCTGAGTTTGGAAAGAAAGTTTAATGAGGTTACTTGCCATAAAAAATCAAAGGTACTCTCATTTTCATCTTAGTATGATTATTCACTATGAAATATGGCTGTGTTGGCACTAGCACTTCAAATATTGCAATGGATGCTCAAGAAAGAGAGACTGAATCTAAGTTTTTATCATAAGCATAATTTGTAAAAAATGTGCCAGGCTAACTGCCCAATGCAACTTTTCACCATTTGTGGCAGAAAGGAAGGGGAGCACCACATCTATAAACTTATTGGGTAAGGAAAATTTCAGTATTGACAATGCTAGCATAGCTATAAATAATTTTGAAATAACCTACTTCATAACAATAGACTTTTAAAGTTAAACAACTTGAAAAAATTCCAAACTTTTTCTTTCACTTAGTGACCCCTCTTTCCCCCAAAAAGAAAAACTAAAAGCCGGCATTTTGAAGCACCTGTAGAATGGGTTATAACATTGTAGTATGGTATCATAGACAGCAGATTTACATTTCGATCTAGGGAGGATAAAATGTGAACTTATTTTTGGCCTTGCTAGTAGTACAGGCAATGAGCCTGCAACAGAGAAAACTAGGATGTTGTGTTCCTCTTTCCAAATATGTTAACCATGCTGTAGGTGTGAACCACAGCCTAAATGACATTCACCTCCTGCATTCCAATTACTTACCCCAGTGCATCATGATTGATAATGAATGCCCAGCTGTGAAACACTCATGGTCTTTCACTCCCATCCCTCTCCCATGAACAGGGTGTGAAGGACTCTTCCACCTTTGGAGGAAGACTTAATATGTACAGCAATGATACAGCTGTGACGACTCCCACTTTAATGCATCACTTACCACACGCCTACGGTGCTTTCATCTTTATTGTTATTAGATGTGAGTGGTACAGGTGAATCAAAATGTATTAATGTTTTTTTAACAACCCACATTTTATCCTCCCTAGATCGAAAGCATTCGTGCATGTGTGCGCCTGTTTTATTTCTGATGAAAGACATGCAGTGTACTCTGCTGCTGTTGTCAGGAAGCAATTGCACTTTTCATCTCAGTGAGCAGGATATCATGGTCTCCTGAAGTTCTTTAATATAGTAGCTAACCGTATCTAACTATCCACGGTGGGTGAGGTCAAATAGTCCCCAAACAAAATTTCCTTTGTGGTATACTTACCTGCAGTGTTATTCTTGATAACAAAACAAGGAGACAAAAAAGCACTGTTGTGTTTTACTTAGTGCTGCATTATTCTCGGAAAATACAGTACATGCATGGCATATTCAACAGAAAAATGGCACAAGTACTCATCTGAAAAGTAACCTGTGTAACAAGTATAAAAAACAAGTATATCTGCTCCTCCCCCTTGTTTGTTCATCATTTATGTATCATCCAACACAATGTGGTGATGCCACTATAATTGTTTATACCATAAAACTTATGTTATTTCAATTTATTTTTCTTTTGTCAGTAACATCTTTTTTTTTTAAATTTGAGTTTGATAAAGTGTTTTTTTTTTCAAAATTAATGAAGTCTTTTATTTCTCATTAGTTGGCATCAACTCTATGATGATGCAAAACTTAACTGCACTTGCAGCTGCTGGAAGCAGTAACAATTCTGGTGGGATCCATGGTTTAGCTGCAGGTTAGTATGAATCTTCTTACACACTCATGAAATATATTATACCATACAGCGTTCGAATTACCCAGTGGTCCGCTGGCCATTGGCCAGTAAAACTTCTGTCGGACCACTGAACTATTGATTTTACTGGCCTGGAAGGCCAGTAAGTTTTATCTAAGTTGTCACAAGTTAAAAAATACATTTCTATTTCTTTTACCTTGCTGTGCGGTTTTCTTTTCAGGCTGCAAACTAGTGATAGTTTCATGAAATGCTATTTGACAACAGTTATTTTTTCCCCCTCATGATTTGTAAAGATTGGAAGAAACAGCTAATACAGAAAGGCAGTTTCCCAGTCTTTGTCTTGTAATGGCTACAGCCGTTTTTTATTACCTTCGCCTACCTTAGTGAATGTAGCAGATACTGACACCAGACACAAACCAGCGTTTGTTACTGGCCCAAGAAAACACACTAGCACAGAAGCACAATTGGATGCATGAAGGTAATTTGTGCAAAAGAGCAATTCACATGAAACAGTTTTAAATGGAGGACTAAAACTAACTTCGTGGGAAAGCAACAGGGAAGAGCAATAGGACTCAAAATAAGGAAAGGAAACTAAATCCTAAACAATAAAACATATTGGGTATGTAAATAAGTTTTGAGGGATTTGAGGTGAACAAAACACGTTGTTGGAGAACAGAAACAATATTTTAATATTAATCGAAGTATGCTCCCTCTGAAGCTACAATTTTACCCCATCTTTCGGGCAGTGAACGTATGCCCCGAAGGAAGAATTCCGGTTCCTTGGAAGAGATCCAGTTGTCCAGCCAATTTTTGATGTCTTCATAAGAACTAAACCGTTCTCCCAAAAGTACTGACTGCATCGACCAAAATAAATGGTAATCCGATGGCGCAATATCTGGCTTTTCCAGAATAAGATCCATCAGGATCTTATTCTGGAAAATTCTTTGTCCTGTCAGTTGCGCTTTCAAATTTAGATGTTTTAAGAACAACTATTGACGATAATGCCATTAAAAGAACACATTATTTTCTACATATTATAAACATGTTAATTTTTTTTTCTTAACTTTTATGGGCCAGTGGACATTTGGTGGATCAGTGGTTTGCAAATTTTAGTGGTCCGCTGGGCCAGTAGAAGATTTATTTGTAATTCTAACATTGCCATATTTTGAAATTTATGAATATATGATGATGCACTACTTGGCAAACTTACAGGCACAAAATAACACTGTTGTGTCACCATGGGTTGTGATGATAGGTAGGAACACAGTGTAACATCCTTACATTGTCTTTGGTGAAATTGTGCTCGGCTTACCAAAATGATATTTGGTTTATACAGTGAAGTTAGTACCAAGTAAGTGTACTTAATTTGTACATTGTTTCATATCCCAAATCATTTCAATCAGATTGAGATCCAGCAACTGGGCGTTGGAGAGAAGCTTCTGAAAGTCTGTCTTATATTCCTCGAAAATATTCTGGGAGCAAAGTAAGTTTATTGCTTTATGTCACCTGGCGGAAACAAAATTTATCTTTATTTTTATTTATTTATTTTCAGTGAACTTACGATTTATAATCAGAGATTCAGCAGCAAAATGTTCTATTATTTGTGAATTTTAAGAAAACTTAAAATGTCAAGTATGAAAGTGAAAAATATCCAGTATGTAGCAGTACAAAAGTTCTTAACAGCATTCCATGTCATTTAGAAGAAAATGTTCCTTAAAATTATTGCATTTTCACCCTATGATGGGACTGCACTGTTTCCTTTAAGCAATTAAAATCAAGCTTATTTTCTAGAATGTTACCTGTGAATCATACATTTCATATTTATAAGGATTTTACTTGTTATTTATTGATTTTGACTTTTCAATATTTAATCACGTTCTGAATTCTTGCCACATCATATTTTTTTCATTAAAGTTATACTGCGAGCTATTAACAGCTAAGAAATTTATCCAATACACCAAACTGTTGATACTGAAACCATTTATTTCCATTAATGCGGTAAAATTACTTTCAGGGATCGCATTCCTCCTAAAATTCCTAATATTTTGTGACCCTCCTTAAATTCCTAAAATTAGACCTAAAATTTGCTATTCATCCTAAAATTTTCGTAAGCTTATTTATTAAAAACACAACCGTTATTAACGCCAATAAATTTACCATTACGCAGGGTGCGCACGCGTGCTTGAAAACCTGGAAAGTCCTGGAAAATCATGATTACGTTTTCAAGGCCTGGAATATCCTGGAAAACGGTGTTTTTTTAATGCCGTCTTGAAAAGCCTTGAAATTTAAATTAGTGCTTTTATGCCCTTTTTAGGAAATCGTGTTACTGTTACCCCTTCAGTTTTTAAAGTTCCTTTTCTCTGTTCTCAAAGAAACCACCGGCAGCGGTTTCCGATGTGCACCAAATCCTAATTTGGCTGGGGGAAAAAAAAGAAAAAAAAAAGGCACTACTTCCAGTGCAATAAAATTGGATGATTACTAGTAGGTCGAAGGGGAGCTTGATGTCCGTCCGACAATTGAGAACAGAAGGGGAAAGAAGAGGCATTTAGCATTTGCAGGGGGTCGCGTATGTACCAAGTCAGCTGGCATCCACCAGTGAGGAGTATGCCTGAACAACACATTCATCATCTTCTTGTTTATGTGCATGCCACCCTCCCTCCCCTCAAGAGACTTCCACTACTTATGATAAAAAATAAGAAAACTATCTTTGCGAATTTTTCACGAAAGTGGCTGAAATTTTTACATTCACTGTAATTGGATTACAGAAGCTCACTTCCAAAATTCCAGTTGAATCGGTTTAAAACTTTAAAAGTTAGCATTGGTAATTTTTATTATGGACAAGTATGTGTGCCTCTTTGGACAGAGTGAGCCTCCAGCAGAAAGGGTGTTACCATAGCAACGGTTGATTGACAGCTGGGAGCGCTGATCTGAAGCCCTTGGTTGGGAAGAAAGCAAACACCTGTTTATCACTTCCACAGCACTAAAGGACTAAGAGAATATTTTCAGAAATCCATTTTTCTGAATTTTGAAAATAACACAGTAAAATTTTTACAGTAGTTAAGATACATCACAATAAAGTTCTAGTGCAAATTTCGCCAAATTCCGTTAGGAACTTTAGCAGATGCAAAAAAAAAAAAAAACGTTGCATAATCGGATTGAAAAAAGAAACAGTAATTATAAATTTACGGGAAAAGCAAGTGAATTATTTTTTTTAGATGCCGTGGTTTATTTAAACAGAGTGATCCTTAAATTTTTTTCTGTGATGATATGGACTCTATTTGAATTACAAACACGTTTTTATTCAGACGTCTGAGTTACTGTTTTAATAAAAAAATCATCTATAATTAAAAAGTTTTCAATGGATTTAAGCAATATTCAGCAGATAAACAAACGTATTTTAGTAAATTGCAACATCATGACGTAAATTTGGTAATTTAATTTTTGTCTAAAATTGGGGAGCATTATTTTTTTTTACAGTTTCTATTATAGTTAAAGTGAAGGAGGAAGGATGCAACTTGACAGTTCAGTGAGCTGCAGGTGGTGATTTATGGCGATGTGCCAAATCAAAAGAAGCCATTCCATCAGGTAATTCCAAAGGTTGTGTTGTGTGGACGCGTCCTCCTGCTGCTTGATCTTAATTGGAATGTTTTTGTGCATGGGGGGGGGGTTCGAGAGAAATATCCGTTTCAGCTTTACAGCTTTCACGGCTCTTTTTTTTTTTTTTCTTGGTAATAAATAAAAATCATAGTTGCTGCATTCACCATTGATCCATGTTTGCATTTCTTGAATATAAACAGCAGACAATCAGAAACATAGTGTTGGGCGGGTCTTGATGATCTTCATTTTGCATATGCTGAATTCAGTTCTGTGGGAATAAGGAATGACTTATACTGTGAATATATACAAAACTACATATTTTTGAGCTGAAAAATAGGTCTACTTGTACACAGTAGCTAAAGTGTGAACTCAGATGAAGACAATCAGACATACGGACGTCTGATTCCATAAAAAATCAACATAGTTTTTTTATTTACACTACAGGTAAAAAAGCAAAAACATGTTTTCAAACGTTATAAAGGAAAACGGATTTTTGAAACGCATGACTTGATGATCTTAATTTCTGAAAGTTTCTTTTTTCCACATCCTTTTTTTTTCAATTACAATACACTGTAATAGGATACTGTGTGTTATATCACTTAGAGATATGGCAGATTTTCGGTTGCTGATATCCGCGATCGTAAGCGGTAGTTGCATTGCGATTGTTGATGATGACAAGATAAATACTGGAGTGATGTAAAATGTTGCATAAACTAAAAAAAATAAAAAAAATAAAGCCCCCCCCCCCACCCCGAACTTTTATGCGGTCATCATAGCTGATCAACCATTTCATTCCATGAACATCAGCACATTTCAATCATTTGAACATTGGGGGTATCTGAAGGAATTCAGCCGTGCTTAAGCGCCCTAGCGCAACGAAAACATGCTAATTTTGGATAGTTCTATTCCCTTCCCTCTACCATCCCTAATAATTGAGAGTGCATACATTGAGAGTGTTTCAAATATTCTATTTATGAGCTAGTTTTCGCGCTGTTTGTTATGCTTTTATTTTCGAAGAAAGAGAGGGAAAATAAGGAAAAGCAGCTAGAGAAAAAAGAAAAGCTGAGTTTGATGACAAAATAAAAGAAAATGATGCAGAAATAAATAGGCTTAAAAAAGATAAAGAAGCCTCCCTAGCAGTAATTCAAGAGGGAACAGAAAGAATGAGAAAAGCTGTAGAAAAACAAAATACTGTTGAAATAGCAGTTGCCTCTAACTTGATCATACAAGTTTCAGCTGAAATAAAGAAAACTGAAAGTAAATTAGTTGTGGTGGAAGCAGAAAAAGATAGGCTAATCAGGAAAAGGTTAAAACAATAATATGAAAAAAGTAATTCAGTGAACAATTGTACATAGTTCTTGGTTTTCAATTACCTTTTTAGGATATTATAGTTTAATGTGAAACCTGAAAACTTTACTGTGAAAATTGTGAATTGCTTCTGGTTCAACAGCATATTAATGTTCAAAGTGAAACTTGAATGTGGTAAATATACTTGAATATGATAATAACACGTGAAAAGATAAGAACTGAACATTAGAAGTAAATCATACTTAAACTTTAGACATTAGACGTTATGCAAAAAATTTGGGTGTGAACTTTGACCATATATACTAATGGACTGCGCATTGGCAATAGCTGCATCAAAGCCGCCATGGCTCAAACATTGGGCACGTCATCATCAGACTCCAAATTTCATGTACAAATGCTGTTATGATTACTAATTTACGCTGCAGAACTTCAGTGTTTTCGGTGTATTATGTGAATGCACCTCATATATAATGAAAACTCTTCAGGTAAGTTTACTTATGAGCTATATACATGCATGATCGTGTTGTTTACATTTTGTGATTTATAATGTGATGAACATTTGCGAAGAATTTGGAACATGCATTCCATTTTTTTTTTCTTAAGTTACTATATTTTTATATCAATAGCTGCAAGTTTCTGGTTAAGTAATTGAACTTTATTGACTTAGGTATTTAATTCGTTTCTTACCCATGAAAAATCATAGAACTTTCTTTACTATATCGGTCAGAGCAACCATAAGCACAGCAGGTGTAACCCATCTTTTTGACTGTTGTCATGTGATTTTATGTTGGAGCCAGAAATTTTGATGTCATGCGCAGTCTATCAGTATATATGGTTGAAGGGTGTGAAGCAAACTCTTTACAATGCATACAAAGTTGTTTTACTAGATGTATACAAATATACATCTAGTTTTTATTGAAATACACTCCTAAAATTTTCCTAAAATTTTTCTAAAAATTCCTAAAATTCCTAAAATTCTTACCTAAAATTTTCCAGAAGTATGCTATGATCCCTGTACTTTCTTTAAACAGTTCTATCAATAAAAATTTAAAACTTCTTTTGAAGAAAATTTGCATCAATGTTGCATTCCCAAATTGATCTCAAACTTGGCAGAATCCCCATGATTCCAATGGTTTTGCAAGCCTTTCAAAGTAAATGTCTCGAATTGATTTTATGGTTTGCCTTCTTTCTCATCAATTTTTGGTACAGTGATTGAGTTGTTTTTAAGAAATTTCTGAAAAGTAATGAATACCACATATGAATATTTATAACACCACATATGAATATTTATCTGCTTTTCAGAACTTTTGAGAGGATTGAATCATAATGAAATGCTATTTAGGCAACTTCTCTCTCATGAAGTTATATTGTTCATGCATATGCTTGTGTAACAATTGAAGAAATACTGTAGTGATTTTGATAATTTCCCATGCACCCTTTTCATATAAACTAGTTTAGTAACTCCTTCTGGTCGCTGTGGACTAAGATGACTTCCACTGCCTACTGAATGATATCATGTAGGTGAGGCACATCTCTTACGCCACTATGCTTGATTAATTCTGATTTTACTTCATCAAGACCTTCGAACCAAATTTTTGTGTTACACATGATGACTGAAAAGTATCTGGCTGCTGGTAAAAAAGTTTTTGCTGCCTTCAGAGATTAAGAGAAAGCTTACGACCAAGCAAATAGGACACTTTTGGGGAAGGTATTGAATGAATATGGTGTTACTGGGAATCTACTTAACAGTGTAAAAGCCATGTATGCTGGCAGTAGAGCTTGTGTACATGTGAATGGTGTTTTATCAAAATGGTTTTCTATTGGTGCAGGAGTCAGAAAGGTTGTGTAATGTCTCCATGGCTGTTTAATATATTTATGGATGCGTACATGTGCGATGCCAAAATAGATAATACTGGTTTAAATGTCTTGGTGATATCCGTGTGTGCAGATTGCTGTATGCTGATGATGTTGTCCTGTTGGCAGAGAGCAAAAGTGAGTTGTAGAGTATGTTTTCCCGGATGTACGAAGTTTGCATGAAATTCAAACTGAGTATAAATAAGGGAAAACCCAAAGTTATGTTTTTTGTGAGAGGAACTGGTAGCACTGAATATAATTTATGTCTAAATGGCACAGTTATTGACCAGGTGAATGAGTTTGTGTATTTAGAAAGCATGTTTGACAGACAGAACAAGTTGGAAGATGAAATTATTAGGCGAGTGAATTCTTCATTGAAAGTCATGGCTGCTTTGGGAGGTTTTCATAAAAATGATGGGTTCTCTAGAGAGTCCCGCATTGCTGTGTTGTGAAACTGTAATTGTTCCTATTCTGATGTATGTGAGTGAAACCTGGGTACTGCAGAAGAAACATAGTAGTTGTTTGTGTGCTGAAGAAGGCAAGACACGTTCTGATTGTGTGATGAATAAAGATGTGTTGCAGTTGTGTAATGTGAAGTGAAATGTTGTTAGCAAGGTGGAGACTTAATATGCTTTGGTGGTTTGGCCATGTTGAAAGAATGAGTGATGAGATGCTTACTAAGAAAATCTTTTAGTCCAAGTGGCAGGAAGGAAAGGCAGAGGAAGGCCAAGGAAGTCATGAAAGGATCAGGTTCAGGAGTGTCTGCATGAGAAAAAGATGATGAATATGAAGTATAGAAGATCTTGTGTACGGCATGCAATGGATGTCTGTGAAGCCTGAGTTGTATGTCAGGTCGTTGTAAATGGAGAAGTTTGATAAAGCAAAATTAAGTAAAAATTATCTGGTAGTTTGTATTTCTTTGTGGTGTTAACCTCTAAATCTCAGTGATATGTATGTATGTAAGACCTTCAGTTTTTTATGTTTGCCACCAATATCTATATCTCATTTGAAGCTTTGAGCTTTTTACTGTAGAGTTCAGCATTGCAGAGTGAACATGATGCAAATGCTGATGCTTGCAGTCAACTTTCTGCAACTTCACCATGAGGATCCACCCATGCCTGTGACCTACTTCTTAAAGACTGATATTGTCATAAATTTTGAAAGCATTTTGGGTTATTTTCAGAAAAAGACATGCTTCTTCAGGGAAAGACTGTTGTGGTGATGTCTTCAGGTCTTTTATCATAATATAGACTGAGCAAAAAAGTTCCCGAACTCTAGATTCAGGATTTTTATTTAATGCCATTTACACTTGCATCCACTTACCTCAGTGCTAGTGTGCATCTTCTATGGGCTTCTGAAAATATATTTTTGTCTCATAGAAGTTGCTGGAACCGATGCTTGCCTTGCTCGAGACATGCGCCATCACACATGATCTGAAATACCGTTTTAGCACTGAAGGTAAGATTTTCGTTTTGCAGCGACTGTTTTATTTCAAAGCCTCCATGTCAGATGGATTATATCTGTATATGCCCTTTCTTTCGAGTACCCCCAGAAAAAAAGACTGGGTGATAAATCCAGCGAGCATGGATGCCAGAGTCCCTCAGAGAAGATGCGATTATCAATTAAACTTCACAGAAGTCGCTATGTTTGCAGTATGGCATGTCTCTGTTTTGCTGAAACTTTCTTGTTCTTCCAGAAGTACCCACAAACTGATAGAGCAAGTCCTAGTAAACATTAGATGTGGTGGTGAAAAAGAGCTGATAACTATTCTTCATTGGGATGCAGCACACCACACGCTAATCTTCTGAAAAACTCCATGGAGGTTAATACACACAATTGACGTGGACTAGGAACATCAAACTGAATTAGTTGCTCTTTCCACATTTATAAGGAGTCACGGAAAAATTCTCATCGTCCGCCACCGTGAATGGAACCCATAGTCTTCCAGTTACGCGACGGACACGCTACCACTGCATTACAGCAACCTCGAATTCTCCAGACTCGCATACGACTAACTGCCAAACCACATGGCAGGTTGCTTCTTGGAGCCCTGCACAATGCTGGGTATTCAGCAACTGAACAAATAACTAGAAGGCGAATGAATAATTAATACACACAATTAATGTGGAATAGGAACATCATTGGCAGTTAGTCGTGCGAGTCTGGAGAATTCGAAGCCGCTGTGGTTCAGTGGTAGCATGTCCGGCGCATAACTGGAAGACCCTGGGTTCTATTCCTGGTGACGGTTGATAAGAATTTTTCAGTGACTCACTTATAAATGTGGAAAGAGCGATGACTTCTGTTTGATGTTCCATGGAGGTTACCGACCAGTATTGCATGCTTTGTGAGTTCACACATCCACTCAAATGCAACCAGGTTTCATCTGTGAAAAAGAAAAACTCATATCAAGAATGCTTCAAATTTCAAAACGAGGGACAGTATTGCTCCTTCTTATTGGTATAAAATGATTTCAAATCATGAACCACTTTCACTCTATACACATGGAGAGCCAAAATTTGTGTAGCTGCACGTGTAAACAGAACCATGAGAAAGTTAAACTTGTTGTGACTGCCACCAAAGGAATTTTTTTTTTTTGGTGGCTGCTGAACTTCAATAAGAACTTCATTTGTCAATTTCCTCAGCTGGCCGCTTCCGAGTTGGTCGTAAACACTGCCAGTTTCACAAAATTGATGAATTAAATTTCTTACTGTCGATTTGTTAGTTGCACTCTGCTGCGTAAATGTATTGTTCACAATACTTCATAAAAAAAATAAAATAAAAATAAAAAAACTTCTAACTAATAAACTTTTTGCTAACATGTGCATTCCATCTATTGTGTACCTAACAATAGAAGATGCTATGCAGTTCACAAACTTGCACAAAATCACATCCGAGTTTGTTACGCTTTCAGTTTGGATGTGATGTCAAACAGTCCTACTTGGGGCAGGCTACATGCTGTATGTGACCTGAAAGAGTTATCTCGTGGAGCTAACTCAACAATTTACATCATACATGTTTAAAAAATGCCTGATATTTTTTAAATTACATTTTGGGAACTTTTTGTTCACCCTGTGCATGGCAAGAGCTTCAGAACTCCCATCAGTGCATGTTGGGATGGAAATAGAAATTCAGATATTAATGTGTTATTCTAATTGAAAAAAACTGTCAGTATGATATATATATATATTCAAAATTTTGCCAGCTAAATTTTAAAGCCGTTGCCATTTTCGAGTACGCTGAGGTCCAGAATTTATATGGACTTCATTAGTCCTGTAAATTGTCAAGTGATTTTGTTCGTACCAGATTCCAATTCTAAGTGGACTGAAGCTTTCTTGGTGCTGAAACTACATCTGCAGCCACAGCTGAAAAGTCCAAACTCTGTGAAAGTTAGGTTTACTTTTATAGACAGTTCTTTATATTTGCATGAGGTAATTGGGGGCAGAGATTAAGAACCATCACGAGCATGTAAGGCTATAAGCAGATGCCTTTTCCTGATTTTAAGGGCACTGGTTCTAGCGAAGGGACAAACCCAACCAACACCACGGGACAAACACACCACATCCACGACTCAAACGTGGGCTTAGCCATGATGATACAATCAAATTGTAGTTTGTGATGTTTAGTGGAATTCGTCATTTGTGGTGTGCTCCATATTACTACTTCTCCAATGGACAAGCTGAAGAGGCTATGCAGTGTGTAAAGAAACAAAAAAGTGGATGTAGATTGTAGTCAGTAAGACTGGGGTGGATTTCAGTGATTTGCAGACATTGCAGGAATAGATTGGTACAATAAAATGAAAATTTTTACCAATTTCAGTTCGTAAAATTTGGCAGGTCTGCAGTATTTCTGTGACTGTTGATGACAGTCTGTCAGCATAAATACGCGAACAGAGCATTGGGTCTTTCGGCCGACCCGCAACATTGTGTGCTTGGGGAAAATTTCTTTGTGATCCCAATTTGTAGTCTGTTGTTGATTTAGGGATTCATGAACCTGTTGCTGCCCTTAACAACACATACCAGTGAGTGTTCATTTCTACTGTCAACCAATGGTTGATTTCCATTCTTGTCACATTGTATGGGTATGTGTTCCACTTTGCACTGTTCCTGTGACACCTTTACAGAAGCCCTCAAGCAGCCAGCAATGGTTGCAGAAGCAGATATGCTGGCTCCTACCTTCTTCATAACGATAATCAGTTGCTGATCAAAATCTGACAAGTCCTTCACTTTCCCCACTGCGCAGGCTTTGCACTGCCAAATTGACATGTCCCTGCCCATGCCATTTGTATTTATCCCGCACTGGTCAGTGACATCATTACTATGTGTTGTGGGATGCATGCCTCCATCTTGATGACAGAGGTAGTCATAATCTGGCCCATGAATGATGTATAATGTGTGTGGGTATGTTAGGCATTCACATTCACTTCTACAAATTGCCCTCTTTGCATTCTTCATATTTCTTTTTTTGCCCAGAAAAACATCTTTTTACTGCAGATTTTAATTTTTATAATAATAAAAAAATATTTTTACCCTCACCATGAACAGTACATGACTGCAAATACCTAGGTAGCAAGTGAATTCATTAGTTCTTCATTAGAATGATGGTTGATGTTCAGGAAGAAATCCTACAGGCACACCAAAAACAAAAAACAGGGATAAGTATTTTTTTGTGATACACGTATTAATATCAATTCTGACTATTTAAAGGAAAATATGGAGACTGCTAGCCTAGAGTGAATGGCTTTGCAATTTCTCAGGCAGAAAAGACTTACATATTCTTGCAGTTTCTTCACATTTCTGAAATGAGTCTGCGTGATTAGCAAAGCAAAAAATCAGTTGTGGAATTAGGTATAATATACATGGTATCAGAGAAGAAATGGATTAATTTCAAATAGGTTTCATAAAGGAAGTAAGAATAGTTTTCAAGTAAGAACAGTGCAGTTTTCACGTAAGAACAGTGCAGTTTTCACTGTAGTTTTCACATTCAAATTGGGAGTATGCAAAACTTGAATAGTACTGCTGTTGTGTATTTTCACCACACAACAGCAGTACTATCCAAGTTTTGCATACTCCTTATTCCAATGAGTGTGCTCATGAATGTGTGCATATTTAGGGTGTCAGTTGGTCATGAATTTTGCCTTGGGGTCAGGATTTTTTTTATTTTTGGTCATTGTTAATTTTCTGGTGACAATCTGAATAATTCTCCATGCACGAACCACATAAGACATAAATGTGGTTTCCTTCTAATGATCCATGTGTCAAAAAGGGCACATGTGTCCTCCCCTACGAAGAAAACTGTTAAAGCAAAAAAGTGTTTCAGCATAGAAATATATGTACCAAATGTCATTTATAAAAAGTTTTGAAATCAATTTAGCCATTTGAATTATGGTGCTTATGAAGTCTTGACATTTTTCTGGTGTAAATGGTAAAGAAAAGTATAATGAAATTGTGTAGTACAGTGTCTAGTATTTCAACTTACTTTCAGGCACAGTCAAAGTATGATGAGTCAGATTTTTCTATCAGATGGGGGGCACTTTTTCACAAGAAAAAAAGAAGGGGAAGTGAGAGAGAGAGAGAGAGAGCTGGACATTTTGCTAGAATAACTACTGATAGACAACTGAAATCTTAGACTGAATACCAAGGGACTGTCTAAGATTACAGTTGATATACTGCAGGTATGTTGATGACAAAACCCAACAGAAAACCACGGGGGAGATGGGTGGATGAAAAATTCAAAAGCATGCCAAAATGACATAGTGAAGACTGGCTCAAGACTTGTTGTGGAAGGAACTTGGGGAGACCTTTATCCAGTGGCAGATTGATAATGGTTGGCAATTATGATGATAGCGGAAGAGAGAGAATGTGTTTGTCTTTACACACATAACACACACATAACACACACAGGTCTTTTAAAAATGGTCATGAAAGTTATTAATTGGTCATGAAATCGCATTTTCAAAATTTGGTGGTCAACCTGCATATGCAAGTTTATGTAATGGCTGTACACATCGCAGAAACCATTTGCTTGCTGTGTCAAAAATGGTGACCAATCAGCAGAAGGCTGCACGTGTAGTGGTGGACGGCAGAATCAAAGTCCATTACCACTATGTAAATGAAGTTCCATAGTTGATCCCTCGTGACTGTCCTACATGGAGAGCTCATGAGTTCAAAATTATAATGTAAAAGCTCAGAATAATGTATGATGGAGACCTTCCTTCTAATAACAGCATCTGTGATGGTTTGTGTACTTTATGTCAAAGTTCGGAAGTACATGAAGAAACAACAATCCTGTATGGCCAGCCATGTCAGCACATGATGTTGAAACTGCACTGCTAGCTAGCCTCTATTCAAACTCCAAAAAAAACCTGTGCAACATGTCAGCTGGCATTCCCCAATCCGCAGGTGCATATTTCAAAACAACATTTGAAATTCTTTGCATATGATCTTCAAGTTACTCAACAGCTTCAACGAGATGATTATGTAGTTCGACATGACTTAACTTGTTCTGTGCTACAGGAAGTGGATGCTGAGGATAGCTATCTGACAAACCTTATCATGTCAGACAAGGTAATCTTTTATGTTGGTGGGAATATGAAGAAACAGAACTGTCACTTGTTGGGCTCAGAACTGCTACCCTATTCTGTTGTTGAACATGAAAGAGCAAGTGCCAAGGTGAACATCTGGTTTGCCGTAATACCCAACAAAGGGTTTGGTGCGTTTCTTCTTCTTCTTTTAAGAAAACAAATGTCTACCATAACATGTTTGAAGCACATGCAGTTACATAGATTCAGAAACTAAATCCAGTGGCCATATTCCAACAAGATGGAGCACCACGACATTGGGGTGTAACCCTCCAGTAATTTGTGAACGGTTAACAGCAAATAGATCAGAATAGGTGGTCTGTGTCCATGACTCTCCAAGGTCAAACATCCAAGAATTTCCTCTTGTAGAGGACAAAGGACTAAGTGTACCACACACCAGTCGCGTCTTTATAGGACCAGAAAGACTGTATCATTCGTGCTGTAAAAGACATGATATCTTGAATGTATGCCAACAGTTTATGGATGGGCATAGTAAGAGTGACAAATGGTGCTCAGGTTGAAGTACTATAATCATTTGAATTGCCTGTTCATGTGGTGAAAATTGTATTTTCTCAATTTTGTGTGTTTTCTCGTGAATTGTGTTTGAAATGTGTCCATTATTTCTTGAGCACCTTGTGTATGGAAGCTGGGGGAGGGGTGGGTAGTTGCATAGACTTCTTTCATTGCACTGCAGATGATTTGCTAGAGAATTAGCCTGTTTATATTTAAATGATAATATATCTGGTTTTATGTCATATACTGGTGCTATATTATTTTTTACTTGTAGGTAACATGTCTGGGAGCACATCCAGTGCCAGCTCTCCAATGAGTGGAGTTGGGTCCGTTAGTCCTGTTACGAGCATGGCCCTAGGGCTGAACAATTCTTCAATTTCCAACATGGGTACATTGGCTGGTGTCAATGGGTAAGTTACTATAAGTGTATTTACATAGTAAATAGAAGTTATAAGAAGAAATAATTTTTCTGTGCAATTGCTCATTTCACTTGATTTTCAAATTGTTCAAGCATGAGTTTTTGTTTACACAAGGTACGCACGGGTGCTTGAGAACCTGGAAAGTCCTTGAAAATCATTATTGCGTTTTCAAGGCCTGCATTATCCTGAAGAAACAATTTTTTTTTTTTTTTTTTGTTAACTATCTTGAGAAGCCTTGAAATTTGAAAGCTTAAAAATACATTTGAATTTATTTTAGGAAATCAGTGTTACCTCCTTTTTTAGCATGTCTTTTGTAAAAAAGATTGTGCTTATATTACCGGTTTGTCTGTCCGTCTGTGGACATCATATCTGTGCAACTATTAGTTTGATTTGAAAAATTCTTTTTGCATTGGGAAGCTTGAAATGTGCGAATGATGATCCTTTATTTCGTATTTTTTTTTATATTCTTTTTTTATTTTTTATGCACACTTTCGCCATTAGAGCGCATAAATGCAGGAGATATGGAATTCAAAAAATATATATATTTCCATATATTTGCTTGTAAACATCCGATTGAAAAAAATTATTTTGCGTTTCGATTCCATTCATGTGGAAGACAATTTTAGATGTAGTCATTTTTTCAAGTTGAGCATAGATTTTTCTTTAGGGTGCGTAAAAGATTACGTTTTCCCCGATATGTGCTTCTAAAACTCTAATTTGAGGGAAACGATTTCAGGATAGGCCTTGTGGTAATTGCACCACCATGATTCAGTTTTTCATCATTCGGTAATTCTCCGATTAAAAGAAAATTACGAAATGTAATGAGTAAAAAAGCACAGTTATCCATTTACATCTTTCATCATTTTTATTACTTAAAACTTGGTTCGCATGCATCCTGGAAACGTTCTAAAATTCTGTTACATGTCCTGAAATTTTATCCATACCAGCGTTTTTATCCCTGCACGATGTTTAGTAGTTGAAGATTTTTCTACTGACATAACGCATGTCTGACATATTTTCCACCCCACCCCCTGCAAAATACTGGGGGGGGTAGTTTTTTTGTCTGTTAGGAGGGCTGAAGCTGCTTTATTAGCATCTTTTGGCGTTGTGCTTATGTTATCACTTTGTCTGTCCGACCGGGAGGACCATGTCTCTGCAATTATTAGTTCGATTTGTAAAATTCTTTTTGTATTGGGGAGCTTACAATGTTTGAATGATGATCCATTTGTTCCGTTTTTTTCCCTGTTGTACAACTTTGCCACTAGGGGGCTCAAATAAAGATCGTATCAAATTTAAAATGCATTTTATTTCATACATTTGCTTCTAAATAACCAATTGAAAAAATTATTTTTCCTTCCGATGACATTTTTATCGAAGAATATTTTAGTTACAGTCCCTTTTTCAAATAATGCATAAATTTTCCGCTAGGGGGCGTAACAGTAAATCATGATTTTCCCCTATATCTCCGCTTCTAACAGTCCGATTTGAAAAAAATTCCTGCGTTGGATATAGCTCTTGAGGGGGATGTTTTGCTTATCATTTCTCATTTTTGGTAAACAATGGTTTGGCCGCCAGGGGCGTAAGTATTTATTTTTGCGTCTGATGTATTTGCAATAAAATCTGAACTCGAAACTCGATTGAAAAAAATTCCTCTGTAGACTGACACCGCTCACCTCCAAAAACTTTTTGAGAACACCTCCTGCTTAAATAGTGCATAATTTTCCCACCAGGAGGCTTACAGGTGTATTTTATTTTTGTCCATATCTCTGTTTCTCGGAGACTAATTTGAAAAATTCTTTCTTTGTTGGAGAACATTTTCGGCGTGAATTGTTTCTCATATAATTTCAAGCCACTAGAAGGCGTAAGCTCACGTTTCCGTTTACAGCAATATTTACGGGACTAATAATTTTCTGCTAGGGTGCGTAACGGTAAATTGCAATTTTCCCAATATCTCCGCTTCTAAAAGTCCGATTTGAAAAATTCTTCCTGCGTTGGATACAGCTCTTCAGAGGAAATGTTTTGCATATAATTCCTGATTTTTGGTAAAGAATGTTTTGGCTGCCAGGGGCTTAAGTGTTTATTTTTGCTTCTGATGTATTTGCAATGAAACTCGAAACTCGATTGAAAAATTCCTCCATGGACCGATACCGCTCACCTCCAAAAACTTTTTGAGAATACCTCCTGCTTGAATAGTGCATAATTTTCCACCAGGGGCGTATACGTATATCTTACTTTTGTCGATCTCTCTCTTTCTAGGAGTACGATTTGAAAAATTCTTTTTTTGTTGGAGAACATTTTTGGTGAAAAATGTTTCTCATATAATTCTAAATATTTCTTAATGCACAAATGCGCCACTAGAGGGCATAAGTTCATGTTTCTGTTTACAGCAATATCTATGGGACTAATAACCCGATTGAAAAATATTCTTTTTCGACCAGATACTACTATCTATGAAAACTGCTTGTGTGTATTTTCTTCCCAAAATAATGCACAATTTTACCGCTAGGGAGCGCAAATATATTTTTTTTTTCACTATCTGTACTTCTAAATGTCCGATTTAAAAATTATTTTAACAACAGGTACCATTTATCTTATGGAACGCTTTAGGTTTGTATTTGAAAATGTTTGTGGTTCACAATTCTGCCGCTGGGTGGTGTTTATGTACTTCCGTTTGCTGCCTATGTCTGCCTCTAAAAACTCTATTGAGAAATTTCTTTTTACTCTATGCCATTCGCTATAATAAAGATGGAGAGTGAATAAGATTTCTGCTTTAATAAAAAGACCCTCTTCAAATAATGTGTACAACTTTTTCCCTAGGGGTTGTAAAGGTCAAAACGTTTTGCTTGTTATCTCTGCTTCTGGGAGACGTATTTGAAAAGTTTTTTCCTTAGCATAGCTTTTGCTATGAGGAATACTTTTAGCCTGTTTCAACTTTTCCATTGTGCAAAATTCTTCCGCTAAAAGGCTTACAGTTATGTCATGTTTCCTTCTCTATGTCTTCTTGTAACTGTTTGATTTGAAAATCTTTTTGTCTCTGATGCCTTCTTTCTGCTATGGGAAACATTTTTTTGCATCATGCGTTAATTTTACGTAACATACTTTTTAGCCACTGGTGGAAGAGTAAGTAGCTGATTTTTTTTATTTTTTTTTTGTGTGTTATCTTGACCTTTACTGAAATGAGTTAAATGAATGCTTTATTTAAAAATGTGCCATAAAATTAAATTGCTTTCTAATATCAGAAACTTAAATCTAGTTGTTTCTTAGTATTTTCTGAGCAAACTAATCACTTTGCATCTTCTATAATTAGTCTTCTAATCATGCCCAGTTAAATTGCCTTGATCACTAATGAATGCAGATGTACACAGACCTTGGATTTAAGGTATCCCCGTTATTCTCTTTCATTTCATGATGGAAATTTTTGTGCATACTTTGTTTACTGACATATCAATCAAAAAAGCCAAACACTTACCTAAAAGCTCTTGGCCACTTTCTTGCTATACACTACATGCACGTCAATTAGAACAACTTGTTATGTAGCTGGCCTTCAAAGGTTGAAAACTTCTTGCTTATAGTGCGCTGTTTTATATTCGTTCTTCCGTATCTACAAGTATTTGGCACCAATGTTCATGAAGACTAGGTTCACTGTGAAGAATACTTACGAATTCATTGCAAAAATTAAAGTAATTAAACAAGATTTAAGTGAATATCATATGGCTAGTATGGATGTTCATGCTCTGTTTCCTTGCACACCAGTACCTCAGGCAATTGACATAATTGTTAAAAAATTATATAGGTTACATACAATGAATGAAGTACAAATTAAAGAATTAAAAAAAAATTATTTTACATATATGAAAATAACATTTTTATGTTCAATAAGATTTACAAACAAAATTATGGAGGACCTATGGGATCACCATTGTCAACCTTATTTGCTGAAATAATAATGAGTGACATAGAAACAAAAATAATTAGTAAACTAGAAGATCCACCACTGATATACTGCAGGTATGTTGATGACATTTTTCTTTTGTCCAGGCTAAAAAATGAAGAACTAGAAGACTTGACAAAAGAGTATAATGATATTTATCCATCTATTGAATTGACAGTAGAACAGGAACAAAATAACACATTGGCGTTTTTGGATATTATGGTAATCAAAACACAATATACAATGCAGAGTGCATAGAAAATCATCATATATTCCTTTGTTAATACCTTTTCAGTCATCACACCCATTAACACATAAAAAAAAGTGTTAAAATACTAATTAAAAGAAGTTTAACACACTCATCAAAAGAACAATATAAAAAAGAAAAAAATTGAATATATTGAAAAAATTGCACATGATTTTGGTTACCCTAAACAGGTATTAAAAAATGGATTTATGAAGTAACTCAAGCAAATAATAAGGGCACTAATGGTAAAAAACTATTAAAATATGTAGGAGCAATTCCATATTTTGAAAGTATTTCTGCTAAAATTAATAAAGTTTTGTGGCAAAGATGACATACAAGTAGGAAATCAAGTGCATACTATAAAAAATGTAGTAATTAAAAATAAAAAAATCAGCCAACTAGATAGAGCCAGGTGTATATGAGATTCTTTTAAATCAGAAACCACCTTTGTCATATATAGGCAGCACTAAGAACAAGTTAAAATATAGATTACACCAACATAGGGGTAATTGGAATAAAAAAGAAGCTAAGACAGCATTAACCCAGTATTGTCTAGAAAATCACCAATGTCCGAAGTTTGAAGATATTAAAATTATTAAGAGCTGTAAAAACGAAAGGCAGTTGAGAATTGCGAAATCAGTATTAATTGAAACAAGAAAGATGACACCGAATTTTCGGGTGTAATAAGCACATATTTTGAATCCGTTCTGACGCAAATTAATATTATCAAAGCTATTCAAAGTCAATGGAGCCGGTATGGCAAACAATAGTACCTGACGGAAGAAAGAATTTTTGCAATTGGGTTTTTTATCCCTCAGATATTGCTGTAAACAGAATTGTGAGCTTACGCCCTCTGGTTGCAGACTTGTATGTTAGGAAAAACATGAATTTATATGAGAAATATTTCGCACCGGAAACGCTCTCCAACACAGAAATAATTTTTCAAATCGGACTCATAGAAACAGAGATATCGACAAAAATTAAATGTGGCTTTACGTCCCCTGGTGGAAAACACGCATTATGTTAGGAAGAAAGTATTTTCAAAAGGATTTTCCATATGAGCGGTATCGGTCCAAGAAAAAAAAAATTAGTCGAGTTTTCAGGAACCCAGATTTTGCTATAAATACACCAGAAGCAGAAATTATCACTTATGCCCCCTGCTGGCCAAACTATTCTTTACCAAACATTAGAAATTATGTGAAAAATATTTTCTATCAGGTCTTGTATGCGATACAGAAAGAATTTTTCAAATCAGAGTTTTAGAAGCAGAAATAACACAGAAAACACAATTTGCCTCTGTGCCCCCTAGCGGAAAGTCTAAGATTTACTTAAAAATTTCAAAGTTTTGGAAAAACATTTTGCATCGGAAACACTATCCAACAAAGAAAGAATTTTCCAAATCGGGCTCCTAGAAGTAGAGATATTGACAAAAATAAGATATACATCTACGCCCCTGACGTAGAAACTGTGCATTATTTCAAGAAAAAAATGGTCCTGAAATGTTTGTCGACATGAGTAGTATGGTCAACAAATGAGTTTTTCAATCGAGATTTTAGAAGTTCATATTTTGCTGCAAATACATCAGAAGCGGAAATTAAGACTTACGCCACCTGGTGGACAAACCATTTTTTCACAAAAATTAGAAATTATGTGCAAACGATTTCCCATCAGGAGCTGTATCCGGTGCAGAAAAATGTTTCAAATCGGAGATTTAGAAGCAGAGATGTAGGGGTAAAGCAATTTACTTATACGCCCTAGCGGAAAGCCTATGAATCACTTGAACATTTTGAAATTATATGAAAAACATGTCACATTGAAAACACTATCCAACAAAGAAGAAATTTTTCAAATCGGACTTCTAGACGTAGAGATGTTGACGAAAATAAGATATACACTTATGCCCCCTGGTGGAGAAACTGTAGAATATTTTAAGAAGAAAATATTCCGAAAAGGTTTATCGTGTAAGTGGAATCAGTCCGCGAAAGAATTTTTTCAATCAATATTTTAGAAGCTCAGATTTTATGGTAAATATATCAAAGCAAACATTAACACTTACGACCCCTGGTGGCCAAAGTATTCTTTTCCAAAAATTTGAAATTATATGGAAAAGATTTTCCATCAGGAGGTGTATCCGCTGAAGAAAAGAATTTTCAAATTGAAGTTTTAGAAGAAGAGTTATCGGGGAAAAGGTAAAATTTACTTTTACGCTCCCTAGCGGAAAATCTATGCGTAATTTGAAAAAGTAACTATATCTAAAATACTCTTTGACATAAATGGAATCAAAAGATAAAAGATTTTTTTAATCGGATGTTTAGAAGCAAGTATATGGATTAAAATGCATTTTTGAATTCAACATCATCTGCATCTACGCCCTCTAGCAGCGAAATTGTACATCGTAAAAAAAAAAAATGAAGGATCATCATTCGCATATTTCAAGCTACCCAATGCAAAGAGAATTTTTCAAATCGGACTAATAGTTGGAGAGATATCCTGGGTACGGGCGGACGGAAGGACAAACCGATAAAATAAGCACGATCTTTTTTACAAAAGACTTGCTGAAAAACAGATCAAGAGTGTGTAACATTAATGAACCAAGAAACTTAAATGAACAGTGAAAAGCCTTAATAAAAATTGAACAACAATCAAGAGAGAGAAAAAAAAAGATAACAGCACTGACAATAGATGGCGCCAAAGGCACAAAGATGCAGAGTTTGTGACTGAAGCCGGAACTTCAATGACTTTGCTCACTTGAGCTGTGGTTGGCAGAGAGACACGTCAACCTCCTGAGGATGACAGTGATGCTGTTGAAAGCGCTAGGGGATTGTGTATGACAGGCTGAATGAGGTTGACATTTGTTGTGGGGTTTGTGCGGTATATGAGGCAGATGGAGCACTACATTAGTCACAGTTGACAACAGTTTGACTGCCGTGGAATGTAAATAGTGTAATTATGTACATAATGGTTTTAATTGAAAGCCACACAGGAAATGGACATGGAGACATCCAAATGGGACGACAAGTGAAATTGATTTTATTATGTGTAACAAAAAATTCGTCATAGAAGACTGCAGTGTGCTAAACAAGTTCAACACAGGTAGTGACCATAGATTGGTGAGATGTAAGATGCACCTCAACACTAAACTTGAACGCGGCAAGCTCATAAGACAAACAAAATCTATTGACATAACCAACCTTAAAAAACACCATAATACCTTCAAGTTGGAACTGAAGAACAGGTTCTCTGCTTTAGAAGGCCTAACATCGGAAGAAGTGGACATCTCTGAAGTTAACAGAAAAGTAACCAAAGCTCTTATGGAAACAGCAACAAAATTAGCTGGGTCTAAGAACAAGTTGCATGTGAACAAATTATCAGGAAAAACCAAAATGTTGATGCAAAAAAGAAGAGAGATGAGGACAACTAAAGAAGATGTGACTTCCAAAGTGGAATATATAGAGCTATGCAAGACAGTAAGAAAAAGTATCACTGAAGACGTAAGGAAATTCAACTGTGAACTAGTGAGGAAAGCAATTGAAAACAACCAAAGCCTAAAGATAGCAAAGGGACATCTCAGTAAGGGGAAAAAACAGATTATGGCACTGAGAAAAGAAGATGGTTCTGTAACAAGAAATAGAGGCGAAATTTTGACAAGAGTGAAAGATTTCTACTCCAAATTATATGAAAGGGATGATATATGCACTCCAGACATCATGAAAGATACCAGTACCAGAGTTCCTCCAGTCCTTCCAGCAGAAGTTGCACATGCAATCAAGAACATGAAGCGAGGAAAAGCTCCAGGAGAAGATGGAATTACTGCAGACATCATACAAGAAGCAAGTGGAGAAATCGAAACAGTACTCGCCCAAATTTTCACTCGATGCCTTAATGAAGGAAAGATTCCTGAGGATTGGAACACCGCTACAATGATCCTGCTACATAAGAAAGGTGACATTGAGGATCTCGGAAACTACAGGCCTATCAGCCTCCTATCAGTAGTTTATAAAATCTTCACTAAAGTTCTTTCACACCGCTTGAAGGTAACACTGGACATGGCTCAACCGAGAGAACAAGCTGGATTCAGGAGTGGCTACAGCACAATAGATCATATCCACGTGCTGAGAGAACTAATTGAAAGAGCGAGGGAATATGAACTTCCATTGTGCATGGCTTTTATCGATTATGGAAAAGCCTTTGATTCGGTGAAACCATCAGCAGTTACAATGGCTCTGAAAACCTGCGGTATTGAAGATGCATACATTAATATTATTAATAACATCTATGAAAATGCAAGTGCAAAGATTAGGCTGTTTGAAAATACAACACACGTAAAAATTGGAAAGGGAGTGAGACTAGGTGACACCATATCTCCGAAGCTCTTTAATGCCACATTGGAGGGTGTTTTTCAGTCGCTGAGCTGGGAAAACAAGGGGATAAAGATTAATGGAGATTATCTAACCCACCTTCGTTTTGCTAATGACGTAGTCATTTTTGCAACTAGCCCATCAGAGCTGCAGAGTATGATCCAGGAACTTGCTGACAAGAGTAAAGAAGTAAGATTAAAAATGAACTTTCAGAAGACAAAAGTGATGTTCAATGCTTTTACAAGAAATGAAGATTTATCGATTGATGGAGAAAAGCTGGAGATAACAGACATGTACGTTTATCTTGGACAGCAGATATCAAGTGAGGGTCACATTGGTGAAGAAATTAATCGGCGTACAAAACTTGCCTGGAGAGCTTTTGGAAGAAACAGCATAATTTTCAAGAGCAATATGCCATTATGTCTTAAAAGAAAAGTGTTTGATCAATGCATCCTTCCAGTGCTTACGTATGGTGCAGAGACGTGGACCTTAACTAAAAGAGACATACAAAGGCTGCAGACAACTCAAAGCAGTATGGAGAGGTGCATGCTTAGTGTAACCAGGAGAGATAAGAAGTGGAACTCATGGATCAGAAAAATGACAAGAGTGGAAGACATCATGATCAGAGTTAAATCCCTGAAATGGCAATGGGCTGGACATACTGCCAGAAGGACAGATCATCGATGGACAGCCGAAATTTTAGATTGGATTCCAAGGGACAGGAAAAGACCCAGAAGAAGACCACATGGGAGATGGGTGGATGAAATTCGAAAGTATGCAGGGGTGACATGGAGGAGACTGGCACAAGACAGACCGTTGTGGAGGAAACTTGGGGAGACCTTCGTCCAGCAGTGGATTGATAATGGTTGACAATGATGATGATGATGATATAGTGTACCTTAGAGTGGTTTCTATGGGGTATATAGTGAAATGTGTTGTATATAGTGTACCTTAGAGTGGTTTTTATGGGGAGTGTAAATTGTTAAGAGTACTGTATCTGAGTATTTATTAGGCGGGTGATTGGGTGTTTTCGAAGTGAGTACCATTTTTTTAATTGTGAATTTTTAGGGCCATGTTGCATATGGGGGAGTGAAAGAGGAATATGATAAAAAAATAATAATAATGGGCGTAGTGAAAGTTGATAACACTCACGTTATAGTGAGTATACACCTAGTGATGACGAGCTATGTTACATCTCAGACGGCAGACAGAAGTCAGCGTTTTTTGTCCTGTGAATAAAAATACGATGTTTCATGACCGGAAGAACGAATATAAAATAACACCCTATAAGCAAGAAGTTTTCAACCTTTGAAGGCCAGCTACATAACAAGATGTTCTAATTGACGTGCATGAAGTGTATAGCAAGAAAGTGGCCCAGAGCTTTTAGGTAAGTGTTTGGCTTTTTTTTATTGATATGTCAGTAATGACTTGCACGTAAATATGCGCACTTTGCTGGTATTTAATGCCGTTAAAGTTGCAAATAATATTAATTTGTTTACTGGCGAGTACAAATTTAAAACTTAGGTACAGCATCAATATTTTGCTAAAAATTCCTTCCCTAAATAAAATGTAACACAAATACTTGCTCCCGTGATTATGTGTTTAAGAAATAACAATCCCTTTGGTCCTTTGAAAAAGTTCCAAATACTTCATCTTCCCTTGCCCTTAAATTTGCAATGTAAGCATTATTTCAAAATAATTAAATATAAATAGTATTTTATGTATTGATTGTATGGTATATGAAAGCATTTTAAGAATAATGCCACATACCTATGCATTTTTGAGTTTTATGTTGTTTTTTTATATTCTGTAATTTGCTTTAATAATTAAACTAAAGCCAAAGTAGCAAAATAAAAGTTTCTCAAAATCAATGTAGTATATAGTATACAAAAGTTTAGTAGATATTATACCTGATCACATTTTCTACAGTTTTGGTATTTCAGTATTTATCTGTGATTCTAAGTTTCTGATTAGCTGCAGCGGACATTTTTAACATTCTGCATTCTGTATTAAGTTTGCCCAAGCATGTAAGAAGTTGTTTGTTGTAGGTTTCAGGCTGAACAGACCTGTGGTTTCATTATATTTTAAGTAAGAGCGTTTGGATCGTATGTCCTGGGAAAAAATCCAAAAGTCCTAGAAAAGTCCTGGAATTTTGTGATTGAAAAAGTGTATGAACCATGTTAAAACCAAAATTACTTTTAAAAAAATTATTTGACCATGATACTGTAAAGCGTAATAAAATTATCCTGGATTTTTTATTTTGTATATGTCTTAGAAAAGTCCTGGAAAGTTCTTGAGTTTTTTTCACCCCACGAGTGTACAAACCCTGTAGAAATGTTAGACATCAAGATGTGTGAGGTTCAACATTCATATGTATACTTTTTAAAAAAGAATTATGTAAAATATCTGAGAAAATACACAGGCTCACCACAGCTTTGAGAAAACAAACTTTTAAATAGTAGTCCCGGGTATTAAACTATCTGATTTTATGAACCCTGTGTATTAAGTTTGATGAAGCCTGTAGGGGGTTGTGTATTTTAAATAGGTTTTATTTTGAACAGACCTGTGGTTTCATTACATTTTAAATAGGAGTACTTAAATCGTGTGTCCCGGAATTCTGCGATTGAAAAAGACACAATGTACATAGTCGTTATAGTCTTCTCTTGTCTCTTTTATACTTTCTATTCTGTCTCTCTATATTTGATGGAACATGAGTGCGCAAAAAACTCTCTTCTTGCAACTGTTTAAATGCGTGCTGACTTGTAAGGCTAAAGGTGATGAGATTCCTGAGGATGAATTTTTATAGTGGATATATATGTAGATTTTTGATAAATGTGAAAAGTTGATTTTGTTTCAAAGTTTGCATATATGTATGCATATTATCTGTGTGATTTTGATTACTAAGGTGGTTTTATACAACCATAGTTTTTTAGAAATATAAGATATCATTGATTTCACTGAAACCCATTTGTTATCTTTTCACAGAATGGGGAACATGGCTAGTCTTGCAGCAAACGGTTCTAATTTAGAAGCACTTACGCAAGCATACACAGGAATCCAGGGTATTCAACACTATACAGGTAAGGGAATAAATTGGAATTGTGGGTATTGAACATTTTTGTAGAATATTTGTGTGTAGTGTGTTAACTGTTTAGCAGATGTATTGATTTTAATTGTATATATAGGCTCTGTAATTGTGGTATATCCTGGTCATTTGATTTACCTGATCATAGTTTCGCTTACTTTTGCACCCCAAAGTCTTTCTGTATCTGTGCTTGCAGCATAGTGGGGGAAAGACTCAGTAAAATGCCATATAATGAGGATTAGCATGAGTTGCTGAAGGGAGAGAGATATATGTAGAGGGATAAATGAAAAAAAATCATCCACACATAAGACTTAACATTGTGTTTTTGACAGGTATTCAAATGTTTGGCACAAAAATTTGCAGTTTAAACCTTAGTTAGTTAATGTAAAGATTTACTGTGTGTATGGGTGAGTGGGTGTGTGCATGCAATCACACCAATTTCACAGTTGCAAATCAGATTTTTTATCTATGTATAATAGCATTGCAAACCCACTTCTTCTAGTCCGTCTGTGTGAAAGTGCTGTGTAAAGATCATCACAAATGATATTTCCATAATTGCAGGGGGTGGGGGGGGGCATCTTGCAGAAAATATCCTCGTGAGTGGGTTGACGGTGAAAGTTCGCCAATGGTGTAAGACTGAAGCATATTTAAATAAGATTGGGGATTTACTGTTGTTGTGTCAGAAAAGTATGATCTAATGATGCCTGCAGCCTCAACATAACAGCAGACATTCACCTTTGGGCTGTCACATTCATGCTCATAAACTCCTCGTGGATTTTCTGAGCCCCAAAAGATAAAAGTGTTTTATGCCTTTAGGATGTATGACCACTGGAATGAAAAATTACCTGTACACTAAATGCCATCAGATTCAGGATATCTATATCAGTTGTTTGCCATGATTAGTGTATAAAAAATCTTAACATATATAATCAAAACCTCCTGTAATAATTTTATATCAAATGCATAAGGTAATGTTGTTCAGCATTTGTCTCTGCAGCATGCTTTTGAGGTGACCCATGTGTGCAGCTGTCCTAAACAAGCAACTAGTGTGTATGAAGTCTGATATTAAAATATCTAAACTGAGGCTGTAGAGTACAATATAGTTAACTTGTAAGAATGGAAGATTAATCACCTTTGAAGTAGGCTCCTTCAAGATACACACACATATTTATGCTGGCATATGTTCCTCTGTTGGGAACATCTTTCAGAATGTAATTCTTTGAATGATATAAATCACTGTCACTTTTGTTTGATAGTTTGCATAGTACTGAATCTGCTGCTGCTCTGTTGCACTTCATTTGATAGTCTGCATGTCATTAAATCTGTTGCTTTTCAAGGTCGTCTCAAGTTTTGGGGGTGGGGAAGGTCATATAGAGCCATGTTGAGGGTTAAAGGTATTGTTCTGCTTTGTTGGGATGAATCAAATTTCCTGGTATACGTAAAAGAAATATCTATTTAATTTCATATTTTTATGATGTCTTCAAAAATCACCTACAAAATAATTAAAACATTGTTTCAGCTCATCAAAGGATGTGTAAGATACTTGCTGCACTCCATAGATGTTCACCACTTCCCTGTTATAACTGTCATAAAAACCTCATCAGACTAAGTAAGTCAGGTCTAAACCTTAATCTTAGGAGAAATCCTACAGCAGAAAATAAGGTGCATATGCCTTGCAAAAGGGCAGCATGGGAATTGAGAATACCATTAGGATCTTAGTCTTTATCATTATGAAAAGTTGGGAATATTCTTTGTATCATATCATGGTGAAACTGTAGCAAAGGCATAGAAATATGGAAATTGGTAGTTTTCTCCATGTCATTCAAAGCAAACAGAAGTAGATGCAAAATAGATTAGCTTTTTCTGTAGTGAAGTCAGCAACATAACCATCTCAACAAGTGAGATAGAGAACAAAAGTAGTTAAAAAATTGGGACAGAGAAAATGAATGAATGACCAACATTTAGGCAAGATAAAATAAGCTGTCCATGTTTCCTTTTTCTGCTTTGATTTGATCAATCACTTTCTTTTTGTTTGTTACATGCTTCATCAAAAATTTATGATGATTCAGGTTTTCCTACTGTGAAGGACATATTTTTTTATCCACAGCCTGATAGAGTTCATGTCCGGTTTTGTTAGGTGTAGTTGTTGTGGCATGACCTAGTGCTACATGTTCCATTGGCCATGTCAGTCAATTCTCTCTTTCTGCCTTACACACGTTCTTGCTGACATGAAATATCAGTTTATCATAGAAGCAAATATTGTGCCAGGTTTTTGTGAAGTTATCAGGCTGAAGATCATGTGATTTGCACTGTACAAACAGACCAGATTTGTTTCTACATATGAAATTTTCTATTCTCTTGCTGGCTGAATTTATATAAAATAATTATTTGCCATTAATGGGCCTGCCAACTTTCCTAACTGTTTTTGATAATGCATGGCTGACTTGCAACTGTGCATATATTTATTCTTGTGCAGAGTTTTCCCTTTAAAAGTACAAGTGCCCTTTCTGTTGTTTGTTGGCTGTTTCATAAAATGCAAGTGGGAATTATGCTGAAATTATGTTGCTGACTCTTAAGCACACCGGACAAAAATTAGTCACCCCTGTTAGAACTCACCTAATAAGGGTGACGGCCCCTCTTGCCTTGATAACAGCCTGAATTTGGTGTGGCAAAGACTCCACAAGGTTGTGGATGTATTGAACATCGAATTGCAGCCACTTGTGCATCAATTGGTCCTGACGTTCCACCAGAGTGCGTGGGTGTCTATTCCGGCATTTCACCGTCTGTTCCAAATGATCCCACAGATTTTCAATAGGATTTAAATTTGAGGATTTGGCGGGCCATTCAAGGCGAGACAGTGTTGCTGATTGTTCGCCGTGCCACTCAGACACAGTTTTAGCCCTGTGCACACGACAATTGTCATCTTGGAAGACAAGAGTAGCAATGTAATGCTGCTCCTGGAGATGTAGGGCAAAAGGCAACACTTCATCATTCAGAATGTGGAGGTACACATGCTGGTTTGAATTCATCATCACCTCAACGAGCGGGCCCATTTTGTGGTGCGAAAAACATCCCCAAAACCACCTCCAGCTTGAACAACACTGTCGACACAATCAGGATTAAAGGCTCCATTGGGCCTGCAATGCTTTCGTCAGTCACCTCCCATCATTGGAGTGCAAACAAAAAAACGAGAGTCAGATCAAATTACTCATTTCCAGTATTCCACAGTAAAGTTTTGGTGCCTCTGGGCCCATTGATAATGTGTGACTTTGTGACTTGCTGTTAAAAGAGGGCTCTTCCGTGATACTCTGCTCCAGATGTCCATCACATGCAGTTCTCGTCGCAATGTCCTTCCAGAAATTGGTTGGAGTGGACTTTCGACTATTTGGAGCAATTGTTGCCTGGTTTGAAACCGATTTACAGTTACTAGGTGTGAAACATGGTGGCGGTCCCTGTTGGTGAGAATAGTTTTCTGGCTACTGTTATGTCACCGATTTTCAGTTGGCTGCGAACTACACCACTGTTTGTAGACCTGCTGGACAGTGCACTTTGACACACCAACAAAGTGGGTGACTTCATTCACTTTGTGTCTGTTGGCACGGCCAAACAGGATGGCTCCTTTTTTACCAATTGGTAACGTGTCTGTCTTACGACCCATATTGTAGACTAAATTCAACACACACGTTGCTCTTCACCACTGCACGAGACAGAAATGATCCTGTAGACCACATCAGTGCTATTTAACTCCCAACAATACTATCACGGTGCCCTCTGTGTAACCGATAACTTCCTACTGTCATTTCTGTTAAGGGCGACTAATTTTTTGTCCGGTGTGCTTATTTCACATGGGTGCACCACATTGTGTCTTCACTTGTGCCATCATAATTACCCTTTTTTTATAAGTTCATGGTGAAAATCTTAGGCCTTTGACCAGCTATAATTAACACATATCAGTTACATGCCTATATTGAAAAAGTAAAATGAACATTTAAATTCTTTATTTTTTCCCCTAAGTAGCCTGTATAGTTATCTAATGTTATATAACTAATATTTAGTTGGCACTTCATATTATTGCTTGTATTGGTAATGGTAGCATTTTCCTTCAGGCACCTTTCCTCCAATGAACATTCAGCAACCTCAGAGCTCTCCTGGAAAACAACTAGAAGGTAATTCTTTGAGTTTTTTTTTTTTCTTTCAAGTATCTACCTGTCTTGTTTCTCTGGTTTTGTACTTCCCAAAATTTGGATGTGAATTAGCCATCAGACTTCCTGCCTATCACAGTTTAAAAATTAAAAGTTTGTCAAATCCTGATATTACCATGGAATATATTCCATCCTTATCATAACAGTGGTGACACACCCACATGTATGTACAAGGATCGATCAAAAAGTACTGCACAATCGGTCATAATTTTTTTTTTTTCTATAGCAGTAACAAAAAAGAAATTTGGTTCAAATTATAAGCCATTTTCTATCTATGTATAGGTGTCATATTTTATGGATGTGTGCATGCGTGATGCCAAAATAGATAATACTGGTTTATGTCTTGGTGATATCTGTGTGCGCAGATTGCTGATGACACTGTCCTGTTGGCATAGAGCAAAAGTGAGTTGCAGAGTATGTTGTCCCGGATGTACGAAGTTTGCATGAAATTCAAACAGTATAAATAAGGGAAAACCCAAAGAGATGGTTTTTGAGAGAGGAACTGGTAGTACTGAATGCAATATAAATATAAATGGCACAGTGATTGACCAGATGAATGAGTTTGTGTATTTACGAAGCATGTTTGACAGAGAGAACAAATTGGATGGTGAAATCAGTAGGCGAGTGAATTTGTAATTTAAAGTCATGGCTGCTTTGGGAGGTTTTCACAGGAATGATGGTCTCTCAAGATTCCCACATGGCTGTGCATGAAAGTGTAATTGTTCCTACTCTGATGTATGACAGTGAAACCTGGGTACTACAAACGAAACATAGGAGTCGTTTGTGTGCTGGAGAAATGTGTTACTTACAGGGAGTTTGTGGCAAGACACGGTCTGATTGTGTGAGGAATGAAGATGTATTGCAGTTGTGTAGTGTGTAGCAAAATGTTGTTAGCAATGTGGAGACTAATATGCTTTGGTGGTTTGGCCATATTGAAAGAATGAGTGATGAGATGCTTACTAAGAAAATCTTTTAGCCCAAGTGACAGAAAGGAAAGGCAGAGGAAGGCCAAGGAAGACATGGGTTGATCAGATTCAGGAGTGTCTGCATGAGAAAAAGATTATGAGTATGAAGTATAGATCTTGTGTATGGCGTGTGATAGATGTCAGTGAAGCCCGAGTTGTATGTCAAGATTGCGCTGTAAATGGAAAAGTTTGATACTGCAACAGTAAGAAAAAATTATCTGGTAGTTTGTATTTCTTTGTGGAGCTTATCTCTGAATTTCAGAGAACAGCTTAGTGATGATGTGGCATATAGGTGTCATTCAGTACATCCACCTTTGCCTTCTACACATGTTGTCCAGCATTTTAGTCAACCCACAAAAGCATGTTGGTAAATTGCAGGTTGCTGCTCTTGAGACCAGTGCTTAACCTCCTTTATTAAGTGTTCATCCAAATCAAATGTTTCCCCACTTATAAAAAAAAATCTCTTTAATCTGCCAAAAAAGAAAAAAACAAAAAATCTGAGGGCTCCAGGTCAAGACTATATGTAGTATAGAAAGAATCAGATGTGCAATGTGGGGTTGTTTTTCATTATCCTGGTGAAACGCTCTTAATCTTATACATCTTTCAGGTGAGGCCAGTGGGTTTTAATGACTATGAAATTTAATTAAGGTTTTGCAATATCTTTTCATACTAACCCTTTGAGTGTCAACGATGCTTCTAGTGTATGCAAATGTTTTTCCAATTGAGTGTCATGGACATGCTACAAGCATCCATGACGTATACTTGAATTTTTTTTCTTCTTCGGGAGTGTTTCTTGCTTCTAGGTTGAGTTCTTTTTTATATTTCAATAAATGACCTTAGTATACAAAAGTTTTCAATAGATTTCAGTAGTTTCTCATGGAGGAAAGGCAGTAACAATAAATCACGTTTCTTTTTGTGTGTGCGTGATCAGTGAAGCATGGTGTCAATGTTTGACCTTCAGTATCTGACACTGGGGAGTATGCCTACCTGCTTTAAAACCCGACACTGAAATGGTTAATATTGGCAATTTATTTTTATTTTCAAGTGTGTTGAGAAAGTTTATGCCACCTGGGTTCCAAAAGACAGTGATCAGTATTATTTCTTTGATAGAGAAAACTGTTTTTTTCTTTTTCTTAACTGCGTATATTTTGTGGGTCTATTGCATTGACTGACACTTAGAGCAAGGTTATAATTATAAACGCAGGTCTCATCACATGTTATGACTCCTATTTAAAGCTTCAGATGGTGGGCCAGAGAAATTCCAAAAGATTGGCACAGATTTCTCTTCTTGATTGCATCATCTTGCATGTAAGAAGGTTTGGCACCCATCTTGAAAAAAATTTCAATATCCAAAGGTCAAAAGCAACTGCACAAGCCTTTAGACACTGGAAGATTTTCTATTATTTTATTTGTTGTTGTTGTTGTTCTTTCAGCTTCAATCATTTGTTCAACATTTTTGTCTGTTGTTACTGTTGCTGGTCCATCTGGCCTAGCTTTGTCACTGATATCAAAGTCACTGTTTTTGAAGTGCACAATCTGTCTCTGGACATTTTTTCTGTCAATAGGTTCTTCACCATAAACAGTTTTTTGTGAATTACAGTTGCTGAAGTTTCACCAGTCTTGAAAAAGAACCTGATGACCAACTGTTGTCTGTCTCTGGTGCTTACTTCAGGTTCCATAACTTTTGACCTTTAAGTCACAGAAAGTTTTCATTAGGTATATTTATAAAGATAAAATAAAAAATGCATAGACCACAAATTATGCTGATCCTACGATTATATGTGTGTATTTTTTTATGATCAATTGTGCATTACTTTTAGACCAAATTTTGTATGTTGGTAGTGCTATACTCTTTGGAGTACATTCTAAAATGTGAAAGAGATCATTCCTTTAACCTCTTTAAGATGCTTAAGTGGTACTAAGTCAGAGCAACGCAAAGTGGGTTGGTACTTCTTTATTAAAACAGTTGGCAGTATTATTGTGAAAATCTTGTGCAGTCTTTCTTGATACACCAATATCCAGGCAGTATTATTGTGAAAATCTTGTGCAGTCTTTCTTGATACACCAATATCCAGGCAGTATTATTGTGAAAATCTTGTGCAGTCTTTCTTGATACACCAACATCCAATCTCTCATCATAACAGATTATCTGAAAGCCTTGGGCTCAGATGAATAAAAAAAAGCAAGTAAAAGTAATTATAAATTTTTTTTTTTTTTTTTTGATTGGTGGTTTAACGACCACCGTGAGCAACTCAATGGGCTGTAAGCAGTCGAAAAGTAATTAGAAAATGAATCCTAGTGTGATTTTAAGATATAGTATTATGAAGAGCACAAGGAAAATAAAAGTGAAATACTGGGAATAAATGGATTTCAGCTAGCACCCCCCCCAAAGTTGTGCAGAAACGATGAACAAGGGAATTGTGTCCGAGTGTAAATGCTGTACATTAGAAAATGGATTTTTTTTTCTTTCAGCAAATGAAATTAAGCTTCAGGCCAGACAAAGTTTTTTTTAAGGTGTCTGTTCATTATATAATAAACTATTTTGAAGATCAGGTAATAAAGATAATTAAAGTGGTTTATTTACTACAAACAGTTGAAGAGTGAAGGGCTATGTTATTAAATGAAGAGAACTTCCCTTCACAATACTTCTAAGAACCTGGACACAGGTTTTCCATGAAAAACTATGTGACAAAAAAATTCAAAAATGAAAAGGGGAAAAAACGGTTGAAAAATATGAAAATTAAAGAAACTGCAAATCCAAATTCTTGGCCCGAGGCTCTAAAGTAAAAATAAACAGGAATCCCCCCCCCCCCAACACACACACACACACACACACACCCACACACATGGATCAAATTTAAAACATATAAAGTTAGAGAATACAAGAAAAATAATAAAATTTATGATAGATAATTGTAACCATGCAGATGAAAAATGAAATCAGTAAAGAAATGTTGCAATTTCTGTGAGAAATAATGGCTTTTACTAAGCACATAATTAAAGGAAGCAAAATTCCATGCATGAGTTTTTGTACTTTTCTGTTTGTTTAACATATCCCCCCCCCCTCATGAGATTGTATTCATTTTAAGTTAATGTGTGACATCTTGCCAACTGGAACTTCAAATGGTGTAAAAAAATCTGGGATGCAAGTGAAAATGAACCTGAGAAGCTTGGGATTTTTGCAGGGGAAAACCTTTTAGTTCACATGCAGTATGATCAAATTTTCTATATTTATTTTCTTGTTGACTTCTCTGCCAAAGACAAAAAAAAAAATTTAATCTTGGCCATGCTTACCTCAACATTATCTCAAGAAACTAATAGCCACAAGAGACATACATGTGGCTTTACTTGTTACTTGGAGGATACACAATTGCATGTTAAAGCTGAAGAAGTACTGCATTATTCTTTATTACTCTAAGTTAATTTGTATATTTTATACATTTCTGGCCCATAGACAGCCTTTCAGGCAATGTTATCAATGAAATAAACATTCAAGCTGGTGGAACCAAAAAAAATTTGTATGGCTTTTCTTTAGTCAAAAAATCTAGTGTAGGTTTCACTAATTTGAATGTTTATTTCATTGTCTTTGAAGGTCGGGGCTTGGGAACATCTGAAGTTAATAAAGAAATTTTGAGTAATGAAGAATATATAATGTGTTATTTCTGATGCCTTGATATGTATTTGTTAGTATTGTCTATTGTAATTCAGACAGTATATGTATGGAAGGCATACACCATCATTACATCTCAGATTTTGTTGCATACACCCCCCCCCCCCCCCACCTTAAGATTTTATAGTTTTTTTATTGTACTTGGTCACTTTAACCATAATTGATTATGGAGGAGGGGAATGCTGTACTACAGTTGGGTATGCGTTCCACTTTGTGATAAGGATAACTGCTGCAATGATTCCAGGGTTTTCACATAGGATTCAAAGTAATAATATAATATTAATTAGTATAAAAGAGTGATCTGCACCTCTGGTTTCTTAGTAATGAAATTTGTTTTGATGTGTATTTGTTAGTAAGTATACATGAAGCCAATGAGTGGCTAGTATTCCAACTTTTCATATCAAGTGCCTGAGTTCAAGTAGGTGTTGCACTGTTTCTTGCATTTCATAGTTTTGGGGCTCTCCCTTTCCTGGAAACAGTAGCTTCATATAACTGAAGGAGAGCCTTAACTGTTTAAATGTTTCTTGTGCATTGTTAAAGTGCAGGAAAAGCATGTGTGTGTAGTTCATCTAACTCTTATCGTTGAGTCAAGCATTGAGTTTTTTTAAATGAGAGGTGTTCGACAAGAACCCCTCCCCCCAATGCTTAACACTTCTTTGTTAGATTTGGTAAAGTATTTCGGTCATTCCTTTAAATCTTTATTTGTAGTCTTGTGGTAGATACTCATATCATTAAATGTTTTTGTTTTTTTCATTTTGTAAAAAGAATCTTGGTTGTTTGATAAGATGTGGCTTAACACTTCAGAAATCCTAGTTATCTCTTCACTTCTGATTGTGATGAAGTACAACAGGCAGGAGGAGCTTTGAGGTGCTGAACTATGTCTAATAGTAACTGACTGGTATAAGGGATTTTAAAATTGTGCCATTATTCTGAAAAAAAAAACTGAATTCTTCATGAATGAATTTTTAATGTTTCGTTGTAGGGCCTGAAGGAGCAAATCTGTTCATATACCATTTGCCTCAGGAGTTTGCTGATGCAGACTTAGCGCAGACATTTGCACCTTTTGGAAATGTAATCTCAGCTAAAGTGTTCATCGACAAACAAACAAACCTCAGCAAATGTTTTGGTAAGTGCATCTTACATATTTTCAAGATACAGGTAGATCTCGGTATACATGGTTTCTTTATCTGCATTTTCGGATTTACATGATTCAGTGGTGCCATCTGTTAACACTACGAGGAAACAATAATTACAATAATGGGTTTGCGCATCTTTCGATGTTTTTGACAAGACGCGAGTGCTCGCTCAGATTAGATCAGTAGAGTTGCATGTGAGAGGATCTATGACGCCAGGCAAAAGAAAAGAAAATGTGTCTTTCCAGGGGATGATGCGTGTACGAAGGTCACATTCGTTAGAAATAAAGTTACAAGTTCTGTATTGCTGTGAGAAAGGTGAGCATATTGTTGGCATTCAGCGTGCTTTGGGACTTAAAGAATCCACTGTGAGAACTATTCGTGACAATGCGGAATCAATTCGAAAAAGTGCTCAATCTTCAACCAACTTGAGTGTAACTACCTCTTCCGTGAAATGGAGAAGATTGGATTGAGCCATTGTATTGAGCATCATAACCAGAAGCACATGCCTGTTAGTGGAGCAGCTATTCAAGCTAAAGCTAAGAGTTTGTATGCAGATCTGACAAAAGAGGACGATCCAGCACCTTTCTCGGCCAGTTCAGGTTGGTTTGATCGTTTCAAGCACCGTTTTGGTTTCCACAATACAAAACTGACGGGGAGTATATATATCTAGCTGATGGGACTTCCTAAAATTACAGTGGGCTGTTACGTTACACATGTATTCAGAATTAACATTATGTAAGTACTGTACGTACACACTATATTTTCAGGGTACTACGTACATATTTAGGTAGCATGTACGTATTTTGATTTTCTGCATTAAAATTAAGTTTCAGAAAGATAATAGTGTTTGTTTATGATATAAATGTTATATTACCGGATTATTTTAAACTGAATTTATGATTGAGTGATATCCTAACCCTATATTGTTCATATAAAATGCCTCTCATTTTACGCGAATTCGGTATACACAGCAATTTTGCCGAACATATCTATCACGTATACCAAGATCTACCTGTAGTATATAGTTCTTGTTGCTACATAATGCAAACACTTAGCAAGATCACTGTATCTTGTCCCCTATTTTGTGCCTGGTCCCTTCTCCCCTATTTTTTATTTTGTCTTTGTCATCATAATATGATACAAATTTAAATTATCAGATATGTATCAATGGCTGGAAATAAGTGTAAAGTTTTGCTGCTGTGAATAGGTGGAATGAAATGAGCTGTAAATCTGAACATATTGTTAGGGAAGACATTTTAAAATGTGCATTTTATGAGAAAACAGCTATACATTTTGATATTGTAAACTAAAATATTGTTCCATTGAGGCTCACTCAAGACCTAAACATCTAGTATCATAATTTCGGGTAGATAAGCTGCCGCGTATATAAGTTCAAAATTAAATTTTCTGCGTGGCTTATACAGCATGGCGGTGTGCACTGCTTTTTCTTTTTTTTTTTTTTTTTTTTTTTTTTTTGCAGAGTGAAATTATGTAACAAAAAACGTTTTGGCTTGTTCCATTCTTTTTTCCGCGAGAATGAAATAACGATGTTACAGCCACGTGCAATAAATTCCACCCACACCCCCTCTTAAAACAAGACATGAAAATAATAGGTTATAGCATTAAGGTGGGGCAGGCAGGAGAGAGGTGACTGATAAAACTCGGGAAAAATCCGTGTCCGGGGGAAACTTTACAGGGAATCTGATCTTTTTAGCAAGGATCGTACTTATTTCATGCTCTTAGCAACTAACTCTCTTTGAACTCATGACGTCAGCTTCGCTCCGAGGATCTGGGCTAACGCTCTCTTCCCCCTCTTGAAACAGTGACGTGTGCATTCGTTGCGTTCAGTTCGCCAAATCGCATTATCTTGCATATGCTACACGTAGTTCTACGTTATCATGGAAAGTAAAATGGCGAAACACAGAAGTTATACTTCTAGTTTTAAGCTAATGGTAAATAAATATGTTTTTCGGAATCCTGGAAAAGCATCAAAACTTCGACAACTATTTCGGGCTGCACTGAAGCAAACATTATTTCTAAAAACTGCGGTGAAGCGCCAGAAGACAGCGAAAGTGATGCGAACGACCCCAAAGTTTTTTTAGATGATGAGCTTTTAAAACTTTTTTAATTCGGACAGTGAAGTTTCCGATTTTGATGGATTTGATTGAAAAACTATGTGTACCAGATATTTTCAGAATGTTGTGCGTGTATTTTTTAAATTCTTGAGGTATAAAGGTTTTATAATTGCTTTAAGCACCTTATGAATTCTTCGAGTAAATTTTTATAAAATATCATACCTTGCCAACTTTCAGAAATCGAAATCCGTAAAAAAAATAAATCGCATGCTCGATGAAAATTTTAATCTATATATTCAATGAAATTACTTGTTGCACATATTGATTAAATGTACTGAACATATCGATTGAAAAACGATATGTTACCTTTGAAACAAGTATCAACTTTTAATTGATATGACTACAAATGTTTGAATTTATCATCACGTTTATTTCGATTAAAATAGAATCTATACATAATTTCTCACTACTATGCTATCATTATGATCTATAAAGAGATAAACATTTATTTTTATGGAGGTTTGCATCTCAAGGGAAGGATGTTCCAACCTTTGACCCCCAAATCCAATAGGATCGTATCCCACGCCGTCACGGAACAAACTAAAATGTTTTCAAAAACGAACCATTTTCATGCTAGGATTATCATACGGAGAGATGGACGATGAGACAGTCAAATGAAATAAATGAGTGACTGAGGGACACTAATTGGTAAATTATGCTCAACCAAAAACAAAGTGAATAAACACTTTGCACGAATCGCATGCAGTTCATTATAACTTTTAACAAAGGAAGTTAACTTCGTATTTTTTTTTCCACGCAGTCAACATTAGATTTATGCTTGGCGCTATATGATTAGCAATATCATTCCTTTCACCACGTGAAATGCTGAAATTACATCGACACGTAGAGCAAAATGCATATTTTTCATTTTTTGAAGATTTTGCAATACACAGGAAACTCTGCAGAACATGCATCATGGAAAGTATTATAGTAACCCCCCCTTTTATATTGCTGCTGGAAAGTTTTATAGTACTCCCCCTCCTCTTTTTATATTGCTGCTCATAGCGAATCTCTAATACTGAATTTATTGACACTTAAAAAAAATGCAAGTAAAACTGCTATAGTAAAACAGTAACAGTTTAAAGAGATGCAATTTGCAGAGGAAAAAATAGTACTGCAACATATTAATTTGGTTGAATCAAGGCAAAATATTTTTATGCACGTTATCGAGAGACGAACAAAGCACGGTTGGAAAGTGTACAAACTTACTAATGGACGAGCAAAATAAATCATTGCTGGAGAAGCACTGGCTCGAATGAACATTGGACTTACTTTTTTTTTCTTTTAACTTCCTCTTATAATAGCATTCTTTGATTAGGTCAAATTTATTACCAGAGAAGAAGTTACGAAACCATGACCCAATGCATTTTTAATTTCACAAAACTGACAGTTTTTGCTTAATTTCATCATGTTGGGTATCAGTCTGGGCTTAAAAATTTCACAGATTTAAAATCCGTTTGAATTTTTTTTTCTACAATAACTATGTTCTGAGATCGCATTTCAAACTAGGAGTAGTAAAGACACCTGCTCCCAAGTGCATGCTGCAATGCAAGTCACACCCCACTTTGGCCTCCTCAAAAGTTGCGACCCGGGTGGACAAATAATGCATTACCTGAAAAGGGGAGGGGGAGCGAGAGAGAGAGAGAGAACCAAGCCCAAGGTTAAACAAGCCCAGCTGGTTGTTATCCTTATCAGTTTACGCGTGGCGCAAGTTTTAGTGTTTGAAACAACGCAAAACCTAACACATGGGAAAACTGCTGCAAATGTTCCCACATAAACACCTTACGAATAAGCTTATTATAATATCTGAAAAGTTGTTTGTAACTTACATCGACACTTTACTTTGAATGAATTAAGTTAAATAAAAAAATTTTTTTATAGCGGGTGCAAAATCGTCAGAAAAAGGAATATAAATCTCAGGAAATCATCAAATCCGTAAAATTAACATTTAGCCCGTAAAACAAGTCATGTTTCCGTAAATTTTACGGGAAAATCGTAAAACCTGCCAGGTATGAAATAGGTAGTAGGGTAAGTGTTATCCTTAAGATTGAAACTTGTTTAATTGATATTTTTATTTATTATTTGAAAGATTGGATACTATATTTTTATCTACGTAATGTTTTCAAGGTGCTGCATTTCTGGGGATTTTTTTTTCCATTCTGCCCCTTTTTTTATCGCTGCGGCGTATACGTCAGCGCAGCTTATTTACCCAAAATTACGGTAATGTTCTTGACAAGAGTGTTCTGATTTACTTTTCTTAAATCTCCATCTCTCATCTCAGCCATATTTTGCCATTCCTTCCATCTGCCTTTTTCCAGTGTATTTTATTATTTCTATTTTTTCCCCATTTCCTTTTGCAGTTTAGGCAAATGAAATGCCGACATGGCATAATTCTTGTCTGTTTGAATTTGATAGTCTGCTTTCTAAATAGTAATTCACACTTAGCTGAATTTATGTTTCCATTTACAATTTAATCATGTACTGTTAGCATAAAAGAAAAAGCATTGTTTCATTCCAGTGATAACTGTTTCTGCTTCATCTTCCATTTGCATTGAAAGTTTGCTGTCACGTTAGTTTCAGGAAGACATGAAAAGAAATGTGTTTCGTAACATCATCAGTGTTTTTGTACAAAATTGCACTTTTCGGTTTTGGCTGAAATGTTATACACAGAAGAGAAATAAATCTGTTGAATATTTCAGTGAAAGATTATACAAAAGTGGTACGTTCAGCAAATGCTAATATGTCATACTTAGCACAGCCAAGATGTTAGCAGAGAATCAATACATTGATATATGGCATTTGGAAGAAACAGTATAGTTTTCAAGTGTTCAATCAATGCATCCTTCCAGTTCTTACCTATGGAGAAGCCACATGGACCTTAACTAAGAAAGACATACAGAGACTCCAGACAACTGAAAGAAGAACTTAGAGATGCAAGCTTGGTGTAACCAGGAAAGGTAAGAACTTGTCGATCAGGAAAATGACCAGAGTGGAAGACATCGTGTTCTAAGTAAAATGCTGAAATGGCAATGGGCTGGATATGTTTCTAGATGAACGGACCACCAACGGACAACTGGAATATTAGACTGGACACCAAGGGACAGAAAATGACTCAGAAGCAGGCCACGTGGGAAATGGGTGGATGAAATTTAAAAGCAAGCCAGAGTGGTATGGAGGAGACTGGCTGAATATACAAGGGTTTAATGAAAAGTAGTGGCAACAGGTATGTAACACACATTCCACTTTATTTAGGCATTACTGGAACATCACTGGCCCTCAGTATAATCACCAGCCATATAAATAACTTTAGTCCATACCTGCGGGAGATGGTGGATGCCATCAGAAAGTCCGTTTCTATTGATAGCTGCAATAGTTTGGTCTATGGCACAGAGTACCTAAGGAACCCCACAAAAACGTCCTTGTATGGGCGCCTCCAATTGGGGAACAGATCAAAGTCACAGGAACTCGTGTGGGAAGTACAGTGGGTGCTCTTGACGTTTCCCTGTGCCATCTTGTCAAAAGTTCCTGCACTGTTTGGGAACAAGCATTGTCGTGAATGAGTTCTGGTGGATTGTCTTTAATGAAATGTGGCCACTTCTTTCATAGTACAGGACTCAGATGTTTCTCCAGAAACTGTTGTAGAACTCAGCATTCACAGTTTGTTTCTCAGGAACATCATGATGAAGGATTACAGCATCCATGTCTTAGGCAGCAATCAGCATTACTTTGACTTTAACTGGATTCCTGCCTTAAATTTTTTTTGGTGATTGGGGGGGGGGGGGTCCCTGATGCAGCCATTCATTTTAGTGTTGTTTGAGCACCAGCTCTTATGCCTGTGCACAGGTTTTGTAAATGGAAATGATTGGACAAAGAAATGCATCACCCTCATTGTAATATTGGTCCAGGTAGAGTTTTACCATGGTGTATCAGTGCCACTTTTGCACTTCCCTGATATGATGAGCGACCCATTTTGCTGCGATTTTCGTGTGCCAAAGACATCGTGCAGAATGTAGTGCACAGTGAAATCATTGATTCCAACTTCATTTGCCAATTATCATGTGGTCCAGTGCCTATCACAATCGAGTAAAGATTGCTTGAGCTGCACCTTCTGTGGGATGTCCGGGCGTTCCGATCTTTCATCATCTGCTGGTTGTTCTCGATCACTGCAAAAAGCCTTCACCCATCATGCAACTGTATGATAGGGTAGCACTTCATCCCTACATGCATCCTTCAGACCTAACCAACATTCCTTTGTGTTGCAACCACGTGCAACCTTAATTTTTATCCAGCTGCGTTGTTCTAACTTTGTAAACATTCTTTAGACTGCCTTCACACAGCAGCTATACTTTATGTGCTCTGAAGCTACCTCCTTCATTCCACACAAAAACTTGGGTAACGTCCAATACTCAAAATGCCTTCCTATAATCGATTGTGTTATCACCAGAGTGCCCCCAATCGTCTACGCTGATCATTGCCATATTGCCAGTACTTTTCACTAATCCCCCACGTGTATATTCAGGGTGATTCATAAAGAAGTATACAGTTTCCAGATGCTGTAAAACAGTAACAGTTGAAGACACGGACCACAACTGCGAACCGTTAGGTAGATGTACTCATAAAGTTTGTGTCCCGATACTGAGGGAAATGATGTAGGCGATAGCGTGACTAGTCAGTCAAAATGGCAGCATCTGCAGTGGAGAAGGCGTTTTGTGTTCTTGAATTGAGCAAAACGGAATCTGTAACTGTTGTGCAACGTCATTTTCGATCACGATTCGGAAAAGAACCACCAACCAGAAAATCTATCTATGATTGGCATAAAAATTTAAAACTATGGGCTGTTTGTGCAAACTTAAAAGTCCTGGATGACCGCCTATATCAGAAGAAGTTGTCGATAGTGTTGGCACCGCCATTCAACGAAGCCCGGGAAAATCAACGCGGAGGGTGAGTTGTGAAGTGCAGATTTCACAGCCCACTGTCTGGAGAATTTTGAGAAAGAAGCTGAAAATGATTCCATACAAAGTGCAGATGTTGCAAAATCTCACTGACCTTGACAAGACAAAGAGCTTTGAATTTTGTGTCGAAATGTAGTACCGTTTTGAAAATGACGATTTTGCCAATCACTTAGTTTTCAGCGATGAAGCTGCATTTCACGTGAGTGGTCAGATAAACAAGCACAGTGTTCGCTTTGGGGGAATGGAGAATCCCAGATTTATAGTGCAACACGTGCGAGATTCCCCTAAGGTAAATGTGTTCTGTGCTGTGTTCAAAATGAAAGTGTACTGCCCCTTCTTTTTTCACGAGAAAACTGTCACGGGAGGCTCTTTTCTAAATATGTTAAGTCTTTGGTTGATGCCACAGTTGTAGGATGGCAGTGACAACTTTATTCTCCAATTGGATGGTGCACCACCGCACTGGTTAGGCGACGTGCGAGATCATCTCGATGAACATCTTCCTCGCCGATGGATTGGACAAGCCGTGGACTACAACATGCCACTGACCTAATGGCCACCCAGAAGTCCTGACTTAACACCTTGTGACTTTTTCCTGTGGGGGTACGTAAAGGACAAGGTATTCGCCCCTCCCCTTCCTATTGATCTAGCAGAGCTGAAACAGCGTATCACAGCCACTATCACTGCACTTGCTTCAGATATCTTACCTCGCGTTTGGGCGGAAATGGATTACTGGCTCGATGTATGTCGTGTGATTAAGGTTGCACTCATAGAACATCTGTGACTGTCTCTAAAAAACTTAAAACATTCCCCTACAATTCTGTACAGGTAACAAACATATCTTACATTGTTCTTGTTTTATAAGTGCATTGAAACTGTATACTTCTTCATGAATCACCCTGTATATAATTGATTTTTTTAATTATATATGCCTGTGTATAATTTAAATTAGGAAGTGAATTTTGAGTTTGAAACATAGCCCCACCCCCTTTGTTTTCATTTTTAAGCTTGTATTTCTGTTGGGGGAAAAATATACCTACAATAAACAGGAAAAAGCATGCCTGAAATGTTAATTGTTTTGGTTAAATGTCTGTCTGAATGTTAACACAATGAATGCCTTGACTTCCAGAGTTTATTTGGAAAAAATCATTTTCTGTCAAACAGAGAAATCCACTCAAAATGCTATATATTATGTGCAACCAGTGGTACATGAAGGCACTAAAGTACCTCTAGCTGCCCTAGCAGAAATTGTCCATGCATTTAAAAACATGAGACAGGTAAGAGGTCCTCCGAAGGATAGAATTTCTGTGAACATTATACAGGGAGTAGAAACTATGCTTACCAAGGTTTTTCACTAGATGCCTTAATGAAGGAAAGATTCCTGTGACTGGAACAATGCTATAGTGATATTACTTGCTAAAAGATGAGACCTTAAGTACCTCAGGAAATGAAGAACCATCGGCCTGCTATCAGTTGTTTACAAAACCTTCACTAAGGTATTGTGTCATTACTTGAAGGAGACATTACACACACACACACAGCTCAACCAAGGGAATAAGCTGGATTCTGTTGTGACTACAACACTATAAATCATATCCATAGAACTAATTGAAAGAGTGAATGAGTATGAACTCCCACTACGTTGTGGCTTTTATTTATCATGAAAAGGCCTTTGATTCTGTGAAGCTATCAGCAGTTTTAAACGTCTTTGGAATCCTGCAGTATTGAAAACACAAACATGTAAGCAATAACATTGCTTCTTCCTCTTTCGCTTGATTTTCTCAAAGACAAATTTTCGCCAGTTCTTTCTGTCTGCTGTGTTTTGTGTAGCTCTATTACAGAGTTTAAGTGGGTGCTTTCTGTAAAGTTGTCAATCCATTTCTTTTTTGGTCTTCCTCTATTGGGCTATCCTTCAATTTTAGCATTTAATAATGTGTTTGGTAGTTTTTCTGGGTTCATTCTTAAAACATGTCCAAACCAGCTTAGGTTGTTCTTTTTTTTTTAGTGCTGTAAGTATTGTTTCTTTAAAGTTAACTTTTTCTGACTTTTTCTTCTGTCCAGTTTGTTCTATTGATTTTCCTTAGGCATTTTGTTTCAAAAGCAATGAGTTTATCTGTTTCCTTTTTTCTTAAGAGCCAGCATTCTGTTGCCAATGAGTACTGTGGAAATTATCATTGTTTTATATATCTTTGGTTTGAGTTCTTTGCTTAATCTTTTATTGTTCCATATTTTTTTCTAGTCTGCCCATTGTTATCCATTCATTATTGATTCTGTGTTTATGGTTTCTTCTGTGATCATTGAGCCTTAGGCAGACGTGCCAACTCTCCGGGTTTAGGCTGGAAATACCGGATTTTATTACACTTCCCGGAATTCCGGATTAAAAATTAATATTGCCGGATTCCATCATGATTTCCGTAGCGTAAATTAAAAAGTAATGAGAAAAGTTTGAAGTTCTCCAAAGCATCGTAGAACTTCGATGATTACCGTAGCGTAAATTAAAAAGTAACTAGGGGAAAAGTTTGAAGTTCTCCGAGGCATCGGTTCATTAGTGGAGAAGCGACATTTCCCTTCTGAGTCAGCAGCAAGCAGTTTTGTTCTGCCGTTGGCAGTGATGTTTCCTCTTCTGTCCACTAATGATCTCTGGCGCTACAGGCACGCAGTAGGAGCGGGCTTGGCCTTGGTGCGAACCGTACGTACTGACACTGATTTCTATCGGAAGCGCGCGGTAGTGTTTTGTTTTGTTTTATGTACTTCGTCTGTCTTCCCAAGAATTTCTGAGAACTTTTTGTGCACGTGTTTAATCAAGCGATGGCTGGTAGAAAATATCAGTCTGTTTTTAAGAAGTGTTATACGACAGATTATCCATGTATAATCGAATCAAGAAAGGGCCAACAATTTGCCTTTTGCTCTATTTGTAGATGTGATTTTTCCATTGTCCACAAGGGCAAAGGAGATATCGTTAATGACATTCGTACGCAAAAACACGTGGACAATTCTAAGTGCATGGAAAATAACAAAACATTAAATTTTGCTCTAGATAGTTCCTCTTCCGATGCCATTATCAGTGCTGAGTGCTTATTTACTTCATTCCTCGTGGAACATAACTTACCTTTAAGCTGTGCTGACCATGCAAAATGTGCTTTTTAAGAAAATGTTCCCCGATAGTAACATTGCAAAAAAGTATGCATGTGCCAGGACAAAAACATTGTGCGTCATTGCCGAAATGGGGAAATCTTCAAAAATGGACTTGATTCATTCTATGCAGAACGGCCCATTTTCCATTGCGACAGACGGCAGCAATAAGTCTGAAAAATACTACCCACTTGCTGTAACACTATTTAGTGCCAAAAGCAATCAAATTGAAAGTTCGTTATTTCAAGTGCCTGTTTTAGTTGGGGATAGCACTGGGGAAAATATTTCCAAATTGATAGTCAGTTCTTTGGAAGAGGAGAATATTCCATTAGGAAATTGCATTGCCTTGAGTGTGGACAATGCACCTGTTATGGTGGGTAAATATAATGGTGTTGCAGCTTTTCTAAAAAAGAATGTCAGCCATTTGGTTGTTATAGGGTGCCCATGTCATCTAATTCATTTGGCTGCAGAAAAGGGAGCAGCGTGCCTTCCAGGTAATATTGAAGAATATTTGATTGATATATTTTATTATTTTCGGAGAAGCTCTAAAAGAAAAGAAAAGAAAAGTTTCAAAATATGTGTGATGCTGAAACTAGAAAAATACTAAAACATGTATCAACGAGATGGCTTTCCCTGAATAAATGTTTAGGCAGGTTGTTGGAGCAGTGGGATCTATTACTAAATTTTTTCAAGGAAGAAGTGAAGCAGTGTAAATCTGTGACTGATAGCCTTCAATATTTTACCATCCCTAAGATAACTGGAAATGTGGCAGATTGCTCTAAAAAGAGGCAAAGTGAAGACCTTTCAGGAAATATTAGTAAGAAACTTGCCCACCAAAAGAATTTTTCTGTCAAAGGAACTGAACCCAAAGTAGCCATAGAGCGACAAAACCGACCTAAAGTATCGCCGGTGCTAACACGTGAAAAAATAATTTTTATGTTTTTGTGTGACGATTTGAATAAAGCAATTTGTTCATTTTTTATATTTATTTTGTCAAATTTTGACAAAACGAATTTGCAGTTCCAGACAAATAAGCCCATCATCCACATGGCGAGATCAATCCTATTGAATCAAGATACACTATCAAAATTTGTTTTGCCATCTGTTGTGAAAAGTGTGACTTCAATTAAAGCTATTAACTATCATTCAGTTGAAAACCAAAAATCTGATGCAGATTTAGTTATTGTTAGGTCCACTGAAAAATTGGTTTCAGATTTAAAAGCTTCAAAAACACTTACGTTTTATTCTTGTGTGAGAAAATTTTATGTTGCTTCATGTGATTACATGGTTCATAAATTTCCTATTGATGATGAAGTATTTATTAATGCAGAAGTATCTGACATTCACTTAATAGAGAAATCTTCATTTTCTAAAGTACGTTTTTTTTTTTGTGTGTGGAAAAGTACTCTTCTATTGTCCTAAGAGCAATAGAAGTTTCAAATGAGCATGAAGCATTTGATATCCTCCAGTCTGAGTTATGCTGTCTTCAGCATGAAGATATTCCGGGCAAAATTCTTGAAGAATGAGCTGATATTCAGTGGCAGTTAATAGGTAAACTTAAAAGTGCTAATGGAGAATTTAAATTCAAGAGGCTGTCACGATTAATGCTTCTCATACTAACAATCCCTCACAGCAATGCAGAGTGTGAGAAGATTTTCAGTTATGTGACAAAGACCAGTACCCAGTTCAGATCAGCAATGTCAAAGGAAACATTAGAAAATCGGTTGATCATAAAATCTAATCAACAAGGACCTTGCTTTGAACAGAAATTTGACGCTGATTTTTTGAGGAGGTGCAAGTCTTGTACAGCAAATGCACTGCATAAAAATTAGAATCATATTGGTATAATGTAAACAGCTTGTATATAATACTGAATATTTAGTGATTGTTCTGAAAGTGTAGACTTTTAATAATGATTGTGATGGAGCAATAAAATAATCAGATAAATATAATCCAATCAACATTTTTATATGCATTAACGTAACATTCGTGCTTCAAATTATGCTCATTGATATTTCAAACATAGGAAAATATGTTTGCAGGATTTTCATAGAAAATTGCAGGATTTTTCTCTTGTTAAGGTTTGCAAGTCTGCCTAGGTAATTGAATTTTTGTACTTGTTCTATGTTATTGTTTCCTATTTTCATCTGGGTTGTTTTTTCTTCCTATTGTCATTAGTTTTGTTTTACTGAAATTGATTTTCATATCATATTTGATAACATATATGACTGTGAAAATGCAAACGTTCGACTATTCAAGGACACAGTGTGTATAAAAATTGGAAAGGGAGTGAGACAAGACATCATATACCCCAAGCATTTCAGTGCTATATAGCAGAATATCTTTCTGCCATTGAACTGGAAAAACAAAGAGAAAGATTATAATGGAATTTGTTTAGCCCATCTTCATTTTACTGATGAAAGTCATTTTTGCGAATACCTCCTTAGAGTAGCAGAGTATGATCCAGGAACTTGCTGACAAGAGTGAAGAAGCCACAGAAAACAAAATGGACGTACAATGCATTTTCAAGAACAGAGGAATTGGAGGTTGGTAGGATAAATTTAGAAGTAACTCATGCTTACATCTACCTTGGGCAACAGATATCAAGCAAGGGCCACATAAAAAAAAAAAAAGAAATTAATAGGCATATAAAATTTGGCTGGAGTGTATTTGAAAGAAACAGTGCAATTTTGAAGAGCTATTCACCATTGTGTCTTGAAAGAAAAGTTTTTAATCAATGCAACCTTCTAGTTTTTATGGATCAGGGGCAAACCTCAACTAAAAAAAACATACAGAGGCTACAGACAACTCAAAAGAAGCATGGGGAGATGCATGCTTGAAATAACCAACAAAAGATAAGAAAAGTAACTCATAGATCAGGAAAATGACAAGAGTTGTTAATGGGGTATCATGATCAAAGCAAGAGCCTCAAGTGGCAATGGGCTGAACATATTGCCAGTAGAACTGCCCACTGTTGGACAAGTAAAACACTAGATTGGATACCAAGGTACAGGAAAAGACCCAGAGGAAAACCATGTGGGAGATGGGTGGCCGGAATTTGAAAGTATGCTGGAGTGATGTAGAAGAGAGTTGCTCAAAAAAGAAAATTGTGGAAAAGACTTGGGGAGTTCTTCGTAACAAAGAATTAAGAATGGCTGTTGATTATATACACTGAGTGATCACTGAATTATGACCACCTGTGGGGGTCCTAACAAAATATCTGCACACTGTCCATTTTTGAGAAAAGTGTGAAGTAACGGAGAAAGCTTACCATATTGCCATTCAATGTACTCCTCTCCGCTGCTAATGACAGCTTGCCAGCGGTGAGGTAGGTACTGGGTGCCCCGTAGTGTGTCATCTTGGTTCAGCTGTTGTATTATTTGGGTCATGTCCAATGACAGCTTGTCCCATGATTCGTAGCGGATGCCACGGAGCCAATTTTTTAACTTTGGGAAAAGATCAAAGTCTGGTGGACTGAGATTAGGGCTGCATGGTGGGTGGGACAAAGTTTCCCAGTTACATTTCAGTAAAAGTCCGCGTACCGACGCTGCACAATGGCACGATGCGTTGTCATGCAGCAAGATTGCTCCTGCTTCCAACAAGTTGGGGTGATTTTGATGAATTTTCGGCCTCAACTTTAACCTCAGAAAGTCATGATAATATTGTGTGTTGACATTTTGCCCTACCAGCACTCAGAGTCCACAACACTCTGGGCATTGTACGCAAAAATCATCATTTGCTTCACTTTGGATTGTTGCCGAAGACACTGTATAACTTGTACGCCTCCATTCCGCTGATTGTGACTTCACTTCTGGCTCAAAATCGTGGGCTTGATTCTCGTCAGTTGTGACAGTTCTGTTCAGGAAGGTGTCGCCCTCCCTTTTGAACCTGTGGAGGTAATCCTGTGCCATACTCACTCTGGTTGCCTTCTGCCCGGGGGTGAGTTGATGGAGCACTCAGTGTGCGTTGATTTTTCTTTTTCCAATAAGTTAGTCAAAATCCGGTGAACAGACATGGTGGACAAATCTGCCTGGTGAGTAATCTCCTCGACTGTCAAACGGCAATTCTTTTGAAGAAGCGTTGCAACAATGGTGACAGACGTTTTGTCTGTCGCTGATTGAGGTCGGCCTGAGCAGCATCTCGGCCCTCCTGAAAGTGCTATGCCCAGCGAGAAATTGTGCGTCGATCAAGAGTTCTTTCCCCACAAACTTCTTGCTAGGCAGTGTGGACATGTGTTGGAGTTTTTCCATGCAGAGTTTCTATTTTCACATACAAGCACTGGTCTAACACTGTTATTCGATCTGAGGAGCTGCACACTTCCATTTCCAAACCCTTACACGTCCACAAAGCAAATGATAGCGCATCGTTCTGACACCACTGCATTGCTGAGGGTCTGATCTTGACATGACACAATCATTTTCCTGATTGCATTATCCGCTTCCATTTTAGATTAACATGTGCCGAACTTTTGTTATGGCCATTGTGCCTAGTACTTTGTAGGTCCTCCTTTCACCCTCAGTACAGCAGTATCCGATGTGGCATTGATTCTATAAGATGTTGGAAGCAATTGTAAGGTATGGCCAATCAAACCGTGTGTAATGCAGCCTTCAGTGCACGTATGGAGGTGATTGGTGTATCCAGATGTCTGATATGCCATTCCATAGTGTTCCAGAACTGCTCTACGGGATTGATATCTGGAGTTCGGAGGCCAATTGATATGCTGGAAGTCTTAACTGTGCTCCTTAAACCATTCCTGCACAACATTGGATCTGTGGCTTGCCACATTGCCATCTTGGAAGACACCGTCGCCATTCAGAAAGAAGTGCTGGTGTACAGAGTCAGCAAGCAATTCACTATAGTAGACACCAGTCATACGTTATTCCACATGCACCAGGGCTGTAAGTTCCTACTAGGTGACAGGGTTCCCACTCAACCTGGAAAACACGGAAAACCTGGAATTCTCAGGGAATTTGAAAATGGTTCCAAAAATCAGGGGAAACTCAGGGAAAATTATCCTTTTTTTGTAAATGTCAGGGAAAAGTCAGGGAAAATTACCATCAATGGATACTTTATTTTGCCAAAAAAAACATAAAACTTATTTTTTCAAACTTTTGCTTGCAATTATTGCCTGCCTAGAATTCGGTAGATCTTACTTTCAGTTATATTAAGTATTTCCTTTATTCTCTAAAAAAAGATGCAAAATTGAATTTTTAAAATTTCCAGTTATTAAGCTTTTGTTCAATTTCTGCAGGCAGTTGTTATAACATGGAACAATTAGACGGAATGGCTCCTGCTTGAAGAAACACTTCCCAAGAGAACCAACTAAATGATGGATCAAAGTCCTTTGTCTGTTGGTTCTCTTGAAACATGTTTGTTTGAACAGAGCCATTCCATCATTAAGCTTAGCTGCATTGTGTTATAGAAAAACTGAAACTATTCAACTGACAGATTTTTTCGTACATATGACCTGTTTCTATGGGAATGTATTTACAAATTCTGTGTGGGTAGTATTCAAAAAAGTTCACGGAACTTTGGTACAGAAAATAATGTGCACAGTTAGTTGTTATTAATGAAAAGCACGTAATTTTATAAAGACAAATTATGTAAAGAATTTACAAGTGTGTGTGTGCTTTGGTGAGAAAAATGAATGGAATGGAATGAAATGAGATGTAACAATTCTTTGCAACATGCCACTCTGGAAAACTTTAAAAACCACCTGGAGAACCTGGAAAAGTCAGGGAATTTTTTTATTACTTTTGAGTGGGAACCCTGGGTGATCATGCCCCACACCGTACAGCTGGCTTGCATTGTGGAGACCATGCATGATGGATCAAGTGCCTCATGCTTTTTGTGCCAAATCTGTACTCGACCATCCACAAAGTGGAGTAAAAAACACAACTCATCAGACCAGCACCCTTTTTTTCCAGTCATCTGACGTCCAACTAGCGTGATCTGTGCACCAGGCGCGTCTTTTGCGCTGATGAACAGTGGTTAGGAAAGGATGTTGTCTGTTGTTATAGCCTACACGTGCGAGCATGTGGCACATGGTCATGACAGATACTGTCCCAGGTTGACCTCCGTTGTATTGGGCTGTCAACTGTTGAACAGTGCTGTGTCTGTTGGCCTGCCTCAGGGTTGTTGTTTGACCATTTTCACGCCAGTCCTGATACACTTTAACTATGGTGGCTCGTGAACAACACACCAGTTCAGCCATTTGGGAAATCGAGGCACCCGCTTTTTCCAAGCTTACCCAATCTGTCCTTTTTCAAAGTCTGGTAAATCATTCCTTTTACCCATCATGCTCTGAATTTTAGTACCTACTGCTCCACTCACACCTTATACATATACCTCCAATAAAAAAATAAAAATAATAGTGCCCTCTTGGAAATCACATGACCATTGTGCTGCATCTACTTTTGATAGGGGTGGTCATAATTCAGTGATATATATATTGTATATATATGTCACTTGATGTACATATATATACAAAAATGTGAAACATAAAAGCACATTTTGAACAAAGAAAAAACAAAAACAAAAAAATCGGGGAACGAGAAAAAAAAAAACAATCACCACTTTCTGTTGGCTTTGTCAAGGGCAAGCAATAAGAAAATCACTCAGTAACCTGAGACCAGAGAATTGTGAGTTTCTGCTATTTTAGTTTGCTACAAATAAAGGTAACTTGATCACGCTAGTTACGTTAAATGAAAACTTTTACAAAAAGTTCGTAAGTTGGAAGCTTTCGACCTTATCTTAGGTCTTCATCACGCCAATGGAGGACTAAGATTGTTGCCAGATTCTACATTAGAATTTTTCCTATTTTTGTTGCCAAAACTTAGAATTGATCTCCAGATCATCGGAATGTAGAGAGGAGATTCGGAATTGCAAGTCATTGAGTTGAAAATAATTTCCAGGCTTTCACGGTAACAGAGGGCAAAACGATTGTCAAAAGAAGCAATTCGTTTTGCTTCGTTCCAGTGGGGAACTGCAGATGTGTCTTCCATTGTCAAAATAGACAAGGCAATATTAGGATTGGCTTTCGAAACATCTTTTTTATGTTCTAAAATTCTATGGTTAATGCTCCTGTATGTGCTTCCAATGTATAAGTTATCCCCAGTAGAAGAAGAGATAGGAATGCAGTAAACACCTGGGAGGTTCAGGCTTTCAACTTTGTCCCTATCCTTTTGTAGAAGTTTCAAGATGTTTGGGGTAGATTTAATGGCAAGATGGTAACCAAGACTTCTAAAAAGAATCTGTAACTTATAAGCATAGGAAGGATGGTAAGGAACAGAACCACAGAATTTCAGGTCTTTTTTTCTTATGAAGGAGGAGGCATTCGATTTCTGAATGGTTTTCATATTTCTTTATGAGGGAGTTGACAGAAACCATGGGAAAGGGCTATTGTAGAAATTTTGGAGAGTTCTTCTTGAAAAGAGAGTTGGTTGTTGCAAATGATATGAGTCCTGTAGATGTAGGACTTCAATGCTGCAAGCTTGTAGAGATGCAGGGTGAAAGATTTGTAGGGAATGATGTTAGTGGCCGCAGAAGGTTTACGATAGACGGAATGCCTCATGCTTTTCCGTCTATCGTAAACCTTCTGTGGCCACTAACATCATTCCCTACAAATATTTCACCCTGCATCCCTACATCTACAGGACTCATATCATTTGCAACAACCAACTCTCTCTTCAAGAAGAACTCTCCAAAATTTCTACAATAGCCCTCTCCCATGGTTTCCCTGCTGTTACAGTCAACTCCCTCATAAAGAAATATGAAAACCATTCGAAAATCGAATGCCTCCTCCTTGATAAGAAAGACCTGAAATTCTGTGGTTCTGTTCCTTACCATCCTTCCTATGCTTATAAGTTACAGATTCTTTTTAGAAGTTTTGGTTACCATCTTGCCATTAAATCTACCCCAAACATCTTGAAACTTCTACAAAGGGATAGGGACAAAGTTGAAAGCCTGAACCTCCCAGGAGTTTACTGCATTCCTATCTCTTCTTCTACTGGGGATAACTTATACATTGGAAGCACATACAGGAGCATTAACCATAGAATTTTGGAACATAAAAAAGATGTTTCGAAAGCCAATCCTAATACTGCCTTGTCTATTTTAACAATGGAAGACACTTCTGCAGTTCCCCACTGGAACGAAGCAAAACGAATTGCTTTTTTTGACAATCGTTTTGCCCTCCGTTACCGTGAAAGCCTGGAAATTATTTTCAACTCAATGACTTGCAATTCCGAATCTTCTCTCTACATTCCGATGATCTGGGGATCAATTCTAAGTTTTGGCAACAAAAATAGGAAAATTCTAATGTAGAATCTGGCAACAATCTTAGTCCTCCATTGGCGTGATGAAGACCTAAGATAAGGTCGAAAGCTTCCAACTTATGAACTTTTTGTAAATGTTTTCATTTAACGTAACTAGCGTGATCAAGTTACCGTTTATTTGTTAATATTGTTACGTGTTTTGCCCATCATCGTCATGTTTAGTTTGCTATAGGGACCGATTAAATTTAGGGGGAATGTCAAAATAAAAGGGATTTCTAACAAAAAACCCAAAGTGTTTTAGTTTGCTGGGTTTGGGTTTTTTGTTAGAAATCCCTTTTATTTTGACATTTCCCCCTAAATGTAATTGGTCCCTATAGCAAACTAAAATAGCAGAAACCCACAATTCTCTGGTCTCAGTAGGTTACTGAGTGATTTTCTTATTGCTTACCCTTGACGAAGCCAACAAGGAGTCGGTCATTAATATGCTTCCCTGCAGTCTTCTGTTCGTTAAATTTACATCGCTTGAAGCTCGTCTGCTTCGGGTGGTTGGAAAGTGGCGATTGTTGTTCTTTTTCTCGTTCCCTGATTTTTTGTTTTTTCTTTGTTCAAAATTTGCTTTTATGTTTCACATTTTTATTTATTTGATCTTTCTTCTATGCAGCCTCTGGCGCTTTGGAATTTCAAATTTGTTCTTGGTTTTTTGTTTTTCCCTTTATATGCTTTTGCTATATATACATATATATATATACAGTAAAACCTCAAAAATCCGACATCCAGAAAGCCGGCACTTTTCTGATTTCGTTTTCGTGAAAACATCGTGAGAACATCTGATGTTTCACCAATAACCATGGAAATCTCCCTATGTACCGTCTTAACAACACATCGTGAGATCATCCGACCTCAGCATGCGAATTGTCGATAGCCACCTACGTGTACGAGTAACATCAGGAGGTTTCTCAAATTCGGCATCTCATTGGGCCGCACTGAAGTGACGTGGACCAATGAGGCGACGAATCGGCACGTACATTTGAAATGTTTGTTGAACGTGTGATGATGATCTGTGCTAGGTGGTGGCAGTATGTGGAATCTATCGTCCTTCGTGATGCATCGCAGTATTCACCTTCGTGATGTATCTTAGTTTCGTTTCAATTTTTTTCGAAAGTTTTATAATAAATCAAGGAGGTAATTGCCAATATTTCCGCCAAAACTTTTTTTCCATTGCCAAAACGAATTTTTTTTTACGCAAATTGCGTAGAATGCGATCGGCAGCGCGACCCCTGCATATTTATGAGTCGTAGTCACGCAAATTTTCGTTAAAGTGACCTGTTATGTGTAAGTACGTGCTTTACATAACGCCCGTTACGCAATTTTTAGATAGCTTCAGAAATCCGGAATTTTCACTTGTCCGGTGCTGACAAACCAGCAGTGGTCATGTCCATTTTTGACAAAAACGAGTTAAGCCCATATATTGTGCTCATGTTACTATGGTTCATCTGTCCTGGCTGGCTGCTTGTATCTCCATGTGGTCATATTATTCTGATATGACAGTGTACAAGCACGCACACACACTGTAACAAAAAAAAAAAAAAAATCAAAGCAACCCAATAAAATAGATCATAAACTATGGAACTGGGCATGCAAATAATTAGAAATTTGGTGCCAGTAAACATGCAGCCTAAGAACCTTGCATCTCAGGACACATGTAAGCAGCACTGTTCACGTACATTGACCACTATAACTGCTTTGCGATTGCATTGACATCAGTAGCCTGTGATAATGCTGCGATGGCACACCCAATAACCATACCAACAACTTAGTTAGTTGCAGAGGGGATGTATTGTGGGCCCAAAAAAGGCCCGTCGGTTATGTAGACATATTGGTCAGCATCTGCATCGGAACAATGCCACAATAATGTGGTGTTGGCAGCTGTGAGTCCAGGAGAGCACACATACCTGCCACGAAGGCACTCACGGACCCAGGCAAACAACTGGCCACAAGGGTCCTGCAATAATTAGAGCAGCCAAAACACTGAGTGTGTTAATGATTGCTTCAACTAGCGAGTCCTGTGATGGTTATATTGAAATTAATCGGATACTTGAAACTTGATCATTCTGGGTGGTGTAGTGGTTATCATACTCGGGTGCTATCCGGGGAACATGAGTTCGATTCCCGCTCCAGGACGACAAAATTTTCAATTCTTTGAATAAAGCTCATATTGAGAAATGGCTTCCTAGTTTAATTGAATTAATAATCTAAAGCAACTTATGGGAATTTACTCGGAAATTTTTTCATTTATAGCAAATTTTCGGAGAAAACTCTTCTCCTTCTTCATAATAATCTAAAGCAACTTATGGGAATTTACTAGGAAATTTTTTCATTTATAGCAAATTTTCGGAGAAAACTCTTCTCCTTCTTCATAATAATCTAAAGCAACTTATGGGAATTTACTAGGAAATTTTTTCATTTATAGCAAATTTTCGGAGAAAACTCTTCTCCTTCTTCAAAAAAGTGACAACAACTAGAGAGCCTGAAGAAGGAGAAGAGTTTTCTCCGAAAATTTGCTATAAATGAAAAAATTTCCTAGTAAATTCCCATAAGTTGCTTTAGATTATTAATAAAATTTTCAAGTTTTCGGATATTATCTGACTTAACATCCAGGTCATATTTACACCAAAAAACAGATTCACATATTCCAAATTTGTACTGAGTGTGTTGCTATCTATCATCTGAAGATGTGAAGTATGCAGTATCAAGACACATTTTTGGAAGATGACTCACAGCAGCATGGTAGCAGTTTATGCTTATAGTAGCCGTCCTTTATGGTGACTACCATAAACCATCAAACATCTGCAATGCTGTCTGGAGTGGTGTGGTGCCTGAAAAATGTGAACTGCATCTAAATAGCTCCCTATAGCATTCAGTGGGGAATCTCACTTTTGCCTGTGGGTGGATTGGCCCGTATTCAACAGTGGATATGATATAAGCATGGGGCAGTCAAAAACAATAGAAATATCTCCAGAATATGAGGGTGATAACAAAAGTTCCACACCCATTAATCTAAAATGGAAGCGGATGATGCAATCGGGAAAATGACTGCGTCTTGTCAAGGTCAGACTCTCATCAACGCAGTAGTGTCAGAACTACACACTCTCATTTGCTGTGTGGACATGGGGGGGGGGGGGTTGGAAATGGAAGTGTGCAGCTCCTCGGGTCAAGTCACTCCATTAGACCAGTGCTCGTACATGAAAATAGAAATGCTGCCCGTGGGGGTGACTCTGACACAGATCCACACTGCCTTGCAAGAAGTTTTTGGGGAAGAAACTCTTGATCGAAGCACAATTTCTCACTGGGCATCGCACTTTTGGGAAAGCCAAAGCAGCATCCAAGAGATGATCACCACTCAGACTGACCTCGAATGGTAACAGACAAAACATCTATCACCATTGTAACAATGCTTCTTGAAGAGAATCGCCGTTTGACAGTCGAGGAGATTACTCATCAGGCAGATTTGTCCACCGTGTCTGTTCACTGGATTTTGATCGACTTATTGGGAAAAACAAAAATCTCCGCCGCACACTGGTTGCCCCATCAACTCTCCCCCAAGCAGAAGGCAACCAGAGTGAGCATGGCACAGGATCACCTCCACAGGTTTGAAAGGGAGGGTGACACCTTCCTGAACAGAATTGTCGCAACTGATGAAACTTGGACCCGTGTGACTTTGAGCCAGAACTGGTCACAATCAGCGAAATGGAGGCATCCAAGTTCCCCACGCCCCTCAAAGTGTTGTCGGCAACAATTCAAAGTGAAGCAAATGATGATTTTTGCATATGATGCCCAGGGTGTTGTGGTCTCTGATTGAGTGCCGATAGGACAAAATGTCAACACCCAATATTATAGTGACTATCTGAGGACAAAGTTGAGGACAAACATTAATCAAAATTGCCCCAACTTGTTGGAAGCGGGATCGATCTTGCTGCACGGTATGGCATTGTCCCATGGTGCAGCGTCGGTACGGGGACGTTTGTCGAAATATGGCTGAGAAGCTTTATCCCACCCACCATACAGCCCTAATCTCAGTCCACCCGACTTTGATCTTTTCCCGAAGTTAAAAAATTGGCTCCATGATATCCGCTACAAATCACTGGACAAACTGTCATTGGACGTGATCCGAGTAATATGACAGCTGAACAAAGATGGTGTACTAGAGGGCATCTAGGACCTACATCAACGCTGGCAAGCTGTCATTAGCAGCGGAGGGGAAGTACATTGAACAGCAATAAGGTAAGTTTTCTCTTTTACTTCACACTTTTCTCAAAAATGGACAGTGTGCAGAACTTTTGTTAGGACACCCGTAGAACAAAATTTTAACTGCATTTTAGGATCAAAATGCAGTTTACTTCTGTTCCTTAGAGTACTGTAGTGCAAAATTAACTCTCATTTGTGGGTTAACTTGACAGATTTTTAATCATATCATTTATGCTATGTATTGTAAAACTGTTATGAAAATGCTGGTTTTTAAATATAATATTTTAATATGATAAAAGCGTGTAAATTATGTTTGTGCATTCTTTACCATGCAATAATACACTGACAGAAAAAAAAATCCCAACACGACGAAAAAATAGTTGTAGAGGAATGAAATGGCGGCAATACATTTGTATAGGTAACATATTTAATCGATTAAGGTTTCAAGATCACAGCTTATTGTAAGCGCGAGAAGAGCCATTTTAAATGTGAAATGCTGGTAAATTAATAACCGGTGTAACCGCCAGAATGTTGAATGCAAGCATGCAAATGTTCATGCATTGTGTCGTACAGGTGCTGGATGTCAGTTTGTGGGATGGAGTTCCATGCCTGTTGCACTTGGTCAGTCAATACAGGGACGGTTAGTGCTGGTTGGGGGTGACGCTGGAGTTGTTGTCCAATGATGTCCCATACGTGCTCGATTGGTGAAAGATCTGGTGATCTAGCAGGCCACGGCAACATGTCGACACTCTGTAGAGCATGTTGGGTTACAACAGCGGTATGCGGGCGAGCGTTATCCTGTTTGAAAACACCCCCTGGAATGCTGTTCATGAATGGCAGCACAACAGGTTGAATCACCAGACCGACGTACAACTGTGCCGTCAGGGTGCATGGGATAACCACAAGAGTACTCCTGCTGTCATAGGAAATTGCTCCCCAGACCATAACTCCAGGTGTAGGTCCAGTGTGTCTCGGCCGCAGACAGGTTGGTTGCAGGCGCTCACCTGGCCTCCTTCTAACCAAAACACGGCCATCACTGGCACCCAGGCAGAACCGTCTTTCATCAGAAAACACAACAGATCTCCACTCCGTCCTCCAATGAGCTCTAGCTTCACACCGCTGACGTCGCAAACGGCAGTGGTTTGGAGTAAGTGGAATGCACGCTACAGGGCGTCTGGCTCGGAGCTGTCCTTTAAGTAACTGATTTGTAACAGTTCGTTGTGTCACTGTGGTGGCAACTGCAGCTCGAATTGCTGCGGCAGACGCGGTACGATGCACCACAGCCATACGCCGTACACGGCGGTCTTCCCTCTCAGTAGTGCCACGTGGCCGGGCGGAACCCGGTCTTCTTGAGGCAGTACCTTCCCTTGACCACTGCTGCCAACAATCATGCACAGTGGCTACATTCCTGCCAAGTCGTTCTGCAATATTGCGGAACGAAAATCCACCTTCTCGTAGCCCTATTACACTACCTCGTTCAAACTCCTTGAGCTGTTGATAATGGCTTCGTCTTCTTAAAGGCATTCTTGACTAACATCAACACACTACGTCGAATCTCAACGATAACTAACGCTCACGAACGTTACAGCGCATATGTACAGCAAACCTGCTTTGCGTGTTCCGAGGGGCGTTACTAGCGCCACACGTATGCGCCGAGCGCGAAATTTACATAGACACCATCTTACAGATGTACTCTCACCGCCTACCAACTGTCGTTTATCTAACACAACCCCTTCTTGGTGTTGGGATTTTTTTTTTTTTCCATCAGTGTATTTAATAAGGCTTGAAGAACGATGCTTTTTATTTATTAGGTTACCCACTCCACAGTAATTTTTGTTTAAAAGTTCTGGCACCCTTCCCCAGGATTAAAAGAAAACAACTGTATAGGCCTATACATAGTTATTTTTCTTTTTTTCTAATGTAGAATTTTCGTGCCAAATTGTAAACAGAAACTCTTTCATCCTAGTGGCATAGGCTTCTGACCATTTGTCCGAGATGGATCGAGGCCATGACATTAGAGCAATGAGCTGCCTCCTTTTGTGATGTCATTCTCTGGATACATAACCTGGAGGATGTCTACTGGTCATGAAAATCATGAAAGTCATGAATTTTTCTTTGGGGTCATGAATTTCTTTTTGTTTTTAGTAAGTGTTCATTTTTGGCAAAAATCTTAAGTACTTCTCTATGCACTGACCACATAGGTGTAGATGTGGTTTCCATCTAGCGATTTAAGAGTAAAAGAGGAGGGGGCAATTGTTCCCTCCTCTTCAAAGAAAACTAATAGAGCAAAAATGTCAGATGCTCTTAAATCTTCGGCCCTCATTGTCTGCTTCAGCCAACGCGCCTCTGGAATGCCAGGAGAAATGTTTCGCGATAGGTGGCACTGCAGCTGCATTGGTGTTTTTTGCTCCTTCGCTACGTGTTGTGCAGGAAGAGTGTTAAGGACCGAAATATGCGGCGTGGGGTGTTTTTGAAAAGAAGGGGTTTATTTTGTGATATGGCTGCCTTTATGGAATGTGAGTAGTCCAGGTGTTGTTAAATATTTATAACGACTGAGAAGAAGTGTTTCCTCCTCATTGAGAACCTGTCTATCTAGTACAAATATTTAAGTGGAAAACATTACGTACTAGGGAAGAACTGTTTGATGATACCGATCATCACCTCAAAACAGTGTTCAGAGGAAAGACGACAATTTTGTCGGAATAAATATTCCAGAATGTTGTCTTTGTGAATTCCATTAGATAGTGTGTGTTTGAGGGGCCGCCAATTGCTCTCAATATCTTGCGTGTGTGCTCCAGTTGTCAGATCGACGAAATTGAGCAAGTGGTTTACTAACAGATGTTGGAAACCACAGGATGGGAGATTGCGGTACGCAGCCCACTGATACGTCATTACATTACTTCCAGGTTGAACATGTTTCTGGGTGAGCGGCAGCAATGTGTGAGCAGAGCGGTTATTCTCCAGGCAGATCTCAACCCTGAATCGTTTCGAATCTCGTTCAAAGATGCCAAGGATCCAGGTGCCCTCAACGAGACGACCATGATTATACTTCCGCTTCCCAACCTTCGCCTCATCCACTTCTACGATTACACCGGGGCCTCCAAGCTGTCCTTTGTCTTGTTTGTAGGCTACCATAAACTCTGCAACTAGTTCTCTGCAAGACTGATAATAGTCACTGACTGTCGCAGAGGATGTGGAAACCCCACCCTGGGAAGATTCCTCATTTGCATCATCGTAGGACAATCCTTTGGCGAAACAATACAAAAGAGTCATCGCCTTATCAAGAGGAATACAAGCAGCTTCAAACCACGTCCCAAGTAAACGGGAACACTGCTCACTTTTTCCTGTAACGTGATTCTTTCTACACCTGAATTGTCCTAAACGATGACACATATCCACTCGTAAACTCATTGGCTGACCTGCGGAACATCTTTGTTCGGTTGGAAGTAATCCTAACCGTTCACACAGTGCAATACATGTTTCTCCATCCTTCCCAACTTCGTCGAAGAAACGCCTCCAGTTCCACATGGCGACTGACAGAGCTACAACGCACTCTGGAAAAAACACAAGCCACGTATTGCTTAGAACAGGGCAAACAGAAGTAAGTACACGGGATTCATGGCTCACACACTCAGCAAATAGTGATTACTCAACACACACATCGCCGGAGGAGAGAAAACACTGACGCAGCTACAGTGCCACCTAACGCGAAACGTTTCTCCTATCATTCCAGCGGCGCGTTGGCTGAAGCAGACGACAGGGGCCGAAGTCTAAAGCGTAGCCAAAATGTCTTAGGAAAGAAATACTTGTACATAATGTTGTTTACAAAATTTTGAGGTAAGTTTAGTAATTTAAATTATGATACTTATGGATCAGGACATTTTTCAGATATAATGGCACAGTGTTCCCCCTCTTTAATGTGTGTGTGTGTGTGTGTGTGTGCGCATGAGCACACACCTCAGCCTTGGATACGTACACAAACATGTGCGCATCTATTAAAAATGGTCATGAACATTTTTTATTGGTCATGAAATTTCGTTTCCCAAATTCGGTAGACACCCTGACTTGGTACGTCAGCAACATGTACAAAGTCAGTGCGACAGCTTTAGAAACCAATCAGAAACCTTGGTTTTCACGTTATGCCTCTAAAAGTGGGAGCTCATCTCTCTAATGTCACAGCCTTGGTTGGGTCTGGGTTTGAATGAAGGGTGGGGCATGGATGTTGTATTTGTCTTGCAGTATTGGCTCTCTCCCATTCCGGGTTCCAGTGGTCCAAAATTAAAAATGGATGACTGCTTATGGCCCATTGAGTTGCTCATGGGGGCCGTTAAACCCTCAAAAAACAAAACAAAAGAATAAACAGAACCTTGTTTTTTAAGACAGATTGTGAAATGCTAGTTGGGTTAGGCAAAGTTAGCATGATGTGTCACCCTTTTCTGTAGCTTAAAATGTTTTGCATTAATGTCTGTAACATTGCATAGAAAAAGCAAAATCTCATCAGTCTGTGGACTCTTATCTTTTTTGTTTCGAGAATTTTCCTGGAGGTTCCATAATTCTAGGATAATGTTAAACATTGTATAATTTTTGTTTTCTGTTGTCATAAGCAGTTCTTCTTGTACTTAATGCTTTAGTAATGTAACACATGTTCTTTGTTACTGTTGGTCATGCTCACTTGAGTCATTGGTACATTTATGTATGTGAGTGTGTTTTATGTATCAACTGGAAAATTTATATGAATCTGCAACCTTCTAAACATGAAATATGCCTTGTATTTGTAGGTTTTGTAAGTTACGACAACCCAGCCAGTGCCCAAGGAGCCATTCAATCAATGAATGGGTTTCAGATTGGAATGAAGCGGCTGAAAGTACAGTTGAAGCGTTCTAAGGATGCTAGTAAACCTTACTGATACAAGTGAGTGAATGGAATCCATGTCTGACTCTGCTATTAAAAGAGGTATTTAATACTTCTCAAAAGAACAAAGTTTTTTTTTGTTTGTTTTTTAATTGTGTTTTCTTTGTATGAACTGTTTTAAAACACTTTTGCCATCAGGTGTAAGTGTTCAAATGGAAGGAATCAGTTTCTTTCATTTTTAGCTTGTCATTAAAGAAAGGTGCAAGTAAAGAGTGTGATCTGCATAAAATGAAAAACTGGTTTGGAGTGAATAAAATTATCCAGCAAGGTGTACTCCTGTAGTGGTATTTCCTTGGGATTTATGCAGGTCCTCTGGGTGTTCTGGAAAGTCTTTAAACTAGTGGTTATTTTTTTATACTTTGGGTAATGCTCAAAATCCTCTTTAAAAAAAAAAAAATCAAGAGACCCTAGAAAAATACTAAAATTTTCCTGGTCTTTGGAAACAGGAGAGCCTATACAATTGTCAACTACAAGCAGTCGTTTGTTGTGATAAAAAAAGCATTGTTTCTTGATGAAGTAGATTATGAATTTGTGGTCAGCTTAATGACTTGCCATTCCTTTTTTCTTCCATGAAGGTGTGCAAAAATCCCAAAAGACCTTTCTTCAGGCCTGTTTGTGCTCCTGGGAATTCGAACAGGGCGTCCCTGAAATTCCTGGGATTTAGAAAAGCATACCATTCATGGATGAAACATTACCACATGACCAGCATTCGGCTCCTTGGGCACAAAGGGGGGGGGGAGAGAGAGAATGCTTGGCGGCTTAGCACATGCACCTCTTTTCTCCAAAAGCCGGCCACAGATGAGAGGGAAAAGCTATTATAAACAGTGCCAAGGAGAGAAAGACCACCTGCCCCCAACCATCAAGAATCACGCACACCCCTTCGCTGTTGACAGCGGCCGTCTGGGTTGTTTATCCGATGCGCTTTGTGTGACACTCCCGGTACCGTCCCCTCCTCTGTCATTGACGGCGGCATTTGCTCCTCTGATTTAAACGATCTTCCCATTCGCTAAAGGTGATATAAGCGGGGCCCTAAAGGTCAGAGCAGCGGGGGTTTTTTTTGGGTTTTTTTCCCCTTTTTTTCTTTTTTTGCGTGATCCCGAGTCACCAAATTCTACTGTAGTAGGGTTTTGAATGCGAGAACCTGTAAGTCATATGTCTGCAGCATGAATTGCTAGATTCGTGCCTTCGTGTCACCTGATTTCCGGTTGTGGTGGATGAGAAGTCTGTAAGTATGCATAGTAGAACTCCCAAAGGGACCGTGTTGAGAGTTCAGATGCTAGTGTGAGAAGTGAATTGTCTCCTTTCAGTTCGGCGCTGATAATCAAGTAGCAGCTTAGAGAATTTCAGTATGAAATTTCTTGATATTAGCAGTGATATAACCAAATTAGAAGAATCTGTCTGGAATGCTTTTCGATGGGATTGGCATGAACGCACGGATAGTAATGACGATACTGTCAGCACGTGGTGCAAGAAAATAGATAGTGCGGGACAAGCTTATTGTGTGTTTTGTAACTCATTACTGAAATATAGTGGAGAAGGTTATAAAGCCTTAATGAACCATGCAAAAACTATGACACATATTAAAAGTTCAATGACCCTGAGTCATTATGCAAGTGCGAAGAATATGGATGATCTGGTGGAGAGCGATAATCGACCACTTGATATAATGACAAGAAAAGCTCGTCGAGAAGTATTAGTATCATCATTCATCGCTGAAAATTCTCTTTTTTTAGTTTGGCGCCACATTTGATTCAGCTGTATCAAGAATTAAGCCGGGACCAAACTGTGCTGAAATCTCTGTCCATGAACAGATTACCGTATGTTACAAATTAAAATACGGAATTGGCAGAACAGTTAAATAAAATATAATTAGAACTTTAAGAACCACAACATTTTCTTTAAATGTGGATGAAAGTACTAGCAATGCACAAGAGAGCATACTTGCAATGCTGGTGCAGTTTTATGCTGACGATCACAGTGAGGTTGTGGTTCATCATCTTGCTTCTTTAAAACTGGAATCTTGCAATGCGCAAGCTGTTTATACAGCAATTGCCAGTACCATTGAAGAAAATCAGATTCCATGGGAAAATTTAACTAGTATTTTAATGGATTCGTGTAACACTATGCGTGGGGAAAAAAGTGGTGTGGAAACTAGAATAAGAGGAAATAAAGCATCTCACTTATTAGATATTGATGGTGACACTTGTCATATAGCAAATAACTGTGCCAAAAAATTGTCATCGTTTTTTGAAAGTTACTTGGAAGATTTTTTTATGATATTTACTTTGACATGAAAAGTTGTAGCAAAAGGGAGAATTTTTTCAAAATATGTGCAGTGCTTGGAATTGAAAAAACTGAAGCCTTTGAAGAGGCCAGATCACAGGTGTTTGTATATTTTAACTGTCTTAAAGGGAATTAAAGAGTTGTGGGATGCTTTTATAGTATTTTATTTTTGTTATGTGGATAAAAAAGATAAAGAATGCTATTTTTCTGATGTCGAAGCTGTGTATGATAATAGAAATATTTCATCTTCTCAAAAAGAGCTTGTAGATGGAGTACATTCCTCTTTACATTCCCCAAAACTTACAAAGGATGCTGTAGCTCGGAAGAAAAGAATAGTCAATGGATTATTTGTTTTGCAGAAAAAAACTTTATTGGAAATGGCATTATATACAGCAGTGCTACCAGAATTTGATGTGTACATAAAATTATTTGAAACCAAAAAACCAATGCTTCATATGTTACATACCAGCATTTATAAATTGATGTTAAAATTTTTTACTTGTTTTATAAAGCCAGAAGTTATTTCAAAGTGCATGTCTTACAAGGATTTGTTAAAGCTTGATGTTAGTAACTCTAATTTCCACTTACCCAGCAAGTTACTGTATATTGGATCAGAAGCTTGCACCATTATGAAAAATTATCAAAAGACCACGTGATAGCATAAGAATTCAAAACCTCTTTGGTCAAAGCCTACACTAACACAGCACAGTATATGATACAAAAATTACCTGTTGGAAATTCATTTCTTATTAGTTTACAGCATTGGACCCAGAGCTAAGAGGTAAAACTAGTACTATGTTAGCATTTGAAAAATTATCTTTTTATATGTCTCATATATTTTCTGGAGCTGAAAAACCACAACTGTGTGCAGAATTAAGATTATACCAAACTGACATTGATATTACTGATGAAATGCTCTACTGTTGTGATACCAATAAAAAAAAATTAAATGTGTGATAGACAAATATTGGTCTAAAATTGTTTACTTAAAAGATGAAGTTACAAATGAAAAAAAGTATCCTATGTTAGGAAAATTAGTCATGGCATGCCTTACCTGCTTCCACTGCCCACTAGATCAAAGTGCTTTCAACTTAATGGAAGATATCCTGACTTACAGTTGAACATCTCTTAAAATTGATTTATTGGATGCAGTGCAAACTGTTAAATATGACTTAATGTCTTCCAAAGAAACAACTTGCCAAAAATATGGCTCGAAAAATCCTGTGACTGATCCAATTAATAAGGATTTACTTGTAAATATCAATAGAAGTTGGAGAGCATATCAGGAGGACTTAAATGCTGAAAAATCTAGTTCTGGTGGGCTTATTTCAAATATAGAAACTCATGAAATCCCTTCCAGTTCATGTCAAAAAGAAATTCGTAGTTCCATATGTGAACAGGGATCTTCCAAATCCCTGTGTGTTGAGCAACCTTCCAGTTCTGCATGTGAAGGAGGAAAAAAGAACCTTTCCCATTCCAACAGTTATTGTGAAATTTAATACAAAAGAAAGGCAGATTCAAAGCTTATTCCAAGGAAACAAAAGAAACTGGAGGCTTTTTTTTTTTTTTTTTTAATAATTCAGGTGTTTTATGACTATGGTTTATTGTATTTTTCTTCATAATATATTCTGTGATTTAAATGTTTAAAATTGTTAAATATTGCTAAAAGAAGGCAAATGTAAATACATTTGTGAATTATTATAATATAATTGGAATTGGGTTATTATAATATAAGGTATAATAATTGGTTTTAAAATACTCATTGAATTAAAAGTCATAAAACCGTAGTAAGCCCGCGAGATTTTCAGGGGATTTTATCTGGTCTCGCAAACACCCCCTGTTTCTTACGTATGGGGGTTTATGGTGATATGTTGCACAAAATTATCAGAAATGTAATTTTTTTCCCCATCATAATCGTATTGTTTTGAGGGTTTTTGATAGTATTCATCACAAATTCGTGCTCATATTGATGATATTTTCCAGCTACACCCATCCAATCCATCGATGTATTAAAAATCTGTTTTCCCCATCTGGAATTTGAAAATGTTTGAGAACTTCATTTATTAACAGGTCAAACGTTGATGTTCAGGTTTATGAGGCACTCTACATAAATCCCAGACTATGAGAACAAAAATTCAAAATGAAATGAAATGAAATTCATTGGTAATTACCTACGAACTTGCATATGATCCCTCTAGTACCATTGCCAGTTTCTCTGCCTCTGACAAATCACTCCTTCTGCCCTAATGGCCAATTTTAAACCATCCATCTATCTTTTTCTTGGTCTGCAATGAGCTGCTGTGGAATGTATCACCTTTTTTTTTTTTTTTTTTTTTTTTGGAAGTCCTTTCTGTTCTATATGACACACATGTCCAAATTGCCATAGTTTGCTTTCAGTGAACTTCTTTTCTGAAGGAGGAATACCCCTTTCAGATAAAATATTCTGCATTTCTAATACTACGATGCCACTGAATCCATGTTTGTTTGTCTTTTTTGTATGTCCCTGTTAGCAGTCTTATGTCAGCCATGCTACCAAATGAGACTGTTACTTTGCACACAACTCTCACTGCTGAAAAAGAACGTGGTCTAAATACCTCATTGTGTGTGAACAGCAAGAGGTGATCTTTGGCCATCTTCGTTCTTAGTAATAATAATAATTGTAACAATGACCCGCTCTGTAAACAAATGGTCGGAGGAGCAGGTTTCATATCATTCATCCAAGAGAAACTGTTTATTGTCTAGATGAGACATAGGTGGTGTGCTTGTCAGATAGGCAAATCAGTTTGAATCTATTACCTGTTCAAACACAGTCACCTGAATTATACAATATTTTTTGTAACCAAATGGTCAGAGGAGCAGGTTTCGTATCATTCATCCAAGAGAAACTGTTTATGGTCTAGATGGGGCATAAGGTGGTGTGCTTGTCATATAGGCAAATTAGTTTGAATCTATTACCCGTTCAAACACCGTCACCTGAATTACACAATATTTTTAGAATTTCCAACCCGGTCAAGCTACAGATTTACCCATCTCGCCATTTATTCTCATTCCAAATTCTACATAAATCCATGATATATTCTGCTCTGCAAGACTGAGGTTATTACATTCTGTTGCAAGACATTGACATTCTTAAATATCACCAAATCTTCTGGTACAGTGTAACTTGTCTAATTCAAACGTTTTTAATTGCAATTATTGGTTAATTCAAATTTTAAATTTGGTCCCTTGAATTTTCTATATAAATAATGTTAATGAAACCCCTTTAATTCGAACTAGTGTGTGTGTGTGTGTGTGTGTGTGTGTGTGTGTGTGTGTGTGTGTGTGTGTGTTTAATAAAAAAAAAAACTTTTCATATTCTCGTATTGTAGTGAGCGATGGGTTTGCCTCCTCGTGGCACTCCGTGGTAACAATGGAACACACAACAGCAACTAGGGCCTCTGTGAATCTAGGAGAGGTGCCAGCTAGTTCTGTGTGACATTGGCGAAAAGACCCCAACTCACTGGGTTTTGTTCCAGTATCCTTAGGTTGAATGACCAACTGGAACCCTCAGCTGTGGGCTAATCCCCCACACTAATGTACTTACCTGATTAAAAAGACAAAAAGAAATCAATATCCGGACTCAAGTGTGGGATATGGTGGACCTACCACACTTGAGAAGGACGGTCCACCACGGAATCGACCTAGACTTTCTAAACGGCGTATGAGAAAGAGATCTCGGCTGAGTGAATGTAAGATTGGTGTATGGAATACTAGAGGTATAAATGGCAAGATGAATGAGGTGATTGAGGAGATGAATAAGTATAGATTGGATGTGTTGTGTGTAAGTGAAACCAAAAAGAAGGAAATTGGGGTAGAAGAAGTGAATGGCACAGTGAGTGTGTGGTCTGGAGTATTGGATAATGTGAGAGGACAGGCTGGTGTAGGTGTGATTTTAAGTGAAAAGATGAAGAACAACTTGATTCACTATAGTTGCATAAGTGAGAGAATTCTCTGGATTCGTTTGAAAGTGAAACTTCAGAGAATTGTAATTGTTGTAGTGTATGCTCCTTATGACTCGGAACCTTCTGATAAGAAAGAAGATTTCTGGAATGAGCTAAAAGCTGTTTTGAGCCAGTTTGGTGCTAAAGAAAAAGTTATAATAGCAGGGGATTTCAATGCTAGAGTAGGTGTGCAGAATGCAATTTCTGACAATGTTCTGGGTAAGTTTAATGATCCTTGTGTGAATGATAATGGTGAAAGATTAATTGAACTCTGCATTGAGAAGGGTTTGTATGTATCTAATACATTTTTCAACCACAAGTATATCCACACATACTCTTGGTCAAAAGAGTGTGATAGATTTTGTTGTATACAATCAGCGTCTGAAACACTTAGTTGTTGACACCCGTGTGATGAGAGGTGCAGATGTTGGTTCTGATCATTACTTGGTAGTGTCACGAGTGAAATGTAATGTTGGTTGGCGGAAAAGGAATAGGAAGAGACCCAGGATAGAAAGAATAAAGGTTGATAGGCTCCTTGAAGATCATCAGCGTTATTCTGACTTACTCAGAGAATGGCTGAAGGAGCTGAAGTCTGGTAAGAGGGATGTAGAAAAGAAGTGGGAATGTTTTAAGAACTGTGTTGTCAGTGCTGCTAAAGAGGTCTGTGGCACCACAATAGTGGGTAACAATAGAGGTGATGCTTGGTGGAATAATGAGATTGAAGAGGCAGTAAAGAGAAAGAAGGAAGCCTATTTGGGGATGTTGCAAGGTAGAGTCTCTGTGGATGAATATCGCTCAAAGAAGCGTGAAGCTGCTAAGCTGGTTCGCCAGAGTAAGGCAAAAGATAGGAAGGAGAAAGTGGAAAGGCATGAACTGGCTTTTTGGAAAGATAGGAAGTCTTTCTGGAAGTACATGAGACTCAGGAAAAATAGGGGAACAAAGTTGTAAGTTGTGTGAAGAATGAGGTCGGGGAAATGATATGGGAGCCCAATGAGTTAAGTGAAAGATGGGGTGAATATTTCTGTGAGTTATTAGATCAGGAAAACAAAGATGATTCTGAGACAGACACAGATGATGTCACAGTGAGGGATGAAAGCACAAGAGGGATCTCAAGAGAAGAAGTGTGTAAAGGTCTAAAATCTCTTCAGAATGGTAAGGCTCCGGAAGTTGATGGCATAACTGCTGAGATGTTGAAATATAGTGGTGACTCTGTAATTGACTGGTTAACTGAAATTCGCCAGTTGTGCTGGGAGTTATGAATGATCCCTTGGGATTGGAAGGATGCTATTATTGTTCCCTTGTATAAGGGAAAAGGTGATCAGACTGAATGCAAGAACTATTGTGGTATTAGCCTACTAAGTGTGCCAGGGAAAGTGTTTGGTAAGGTTGTTATTGAAAAAGTACGGGATCTTGCATCAGAGAAAGTGTGGGATGTTCAGAGTGATTTTATGCCTGGCAAAGGCTGCACTAACCAGATTTTTGCATTATGCACAATGATTGAAAAGTATCTGGCTGTTGGTAAGAAAGTTTTTGCTGCCTTCATACATTTAGAGAAAGCTTATGGCCGAGTAAATAGGACACTTTTGTAGAAGGTATTAAATGAATATGGTGTTACTGGGAATCTACTTAATAGTGTAAAAGCCATGTATACTGGTAGTAGAGCTTGTGTACGAGTGAATGGTGTTTTATCAAAATGGTTTTCTATTGATGCAGGAGTTGTACAAGGTTGTGTAATGTCACCATGGCTGTTTAATATATTTATGGACACGTGCATGCGTGATGCCAAAATAGACAATAGTGGTTTATGTCTTGGTGATATCCGTGTGTGCAGATTGCTGTATGCTGATGACATTGTCCTGTTGGCAGAGAGCAAAAGTGATTTGCAGAGTATGTTGTCTCGGATGTACGAAGTTTGCATGAATTTCAAACTGAGTATTAATAAGGGAAAAACCAAAGTTATGGTTTTTGAGAGAGGAACTGGTAGCTCTGAATGTAATGTAAGTATAAACGGCACTGTGATTGACCAGGTGAGTGAGTTTGTGTATTTAGGAAGCATGTTTGACAGAGAGAACAAATTGGATGGTGAAATTAGTAGGCGAGTGAATTCTTCATTGAAAGTCATGGCTGCTCTGGGAGGTTTTCACAGGAATGATGGGTTCTCTAGAGAGTCCCGCATGGCTGTGTATGAAAGTGCAATTGTTCCTACTCTGACGTATGGTAGTGAAACCTGGGTACTGCAGAAGAAACATAGTTGTTTGTGTGCTGGAGAAATGTGTTACATACAGGAGGTTTGTGGCAAGACATGGTCTGATTGTGTGAGGAATGAAGATGTGTTGCAGTTGTGTGATGTGAAGCAAAATGTTGTTAGCAAGGTGGAGACCAATATGCTTCGGTGGTTTGGCCATGTTGAAAGAATGAGTGATGAGATGCTTACTAAGAAAATCTTTTTAGCCCAAGTGGTAGGAAGGAAAGGCAGAGGAAGGCCAAGGAAGACATGGGTGGATCAGATTCAGGAGTGTCTGCATGAGAAAAAGATTATGAGTATGAAGTATAAAAGATCTTCTGTACGGCGTGTAATGGATATCGGTGAAGCCCGAGTTGTATGTCAAGATCACTGTAAATGGAGAAGTTTGATACGACAACAGTAAGGAAAAATATCTGGTAGTTGTATTTCTTTTTGGAGCTAACCTCTGAATCCCATAGAACAGCTTAGTGATATGTATGTATGTATGTATGTATTTTCAACAATTACCTTTTAAAATGGGTACGTACTGTTCTTGATGAAGTTCCGAGTTCTAGATGAAGCAACAAGTTAGAAGCAACAAGTTAAACCTGAAACTATAGCCAACTGCTTCGGAAAAGCAGGCTTCCATCACCCCAATGATGAGTCTCAATTACATCAAGGTAATGGTGGCGAGGAGATCATACCCACGGTGGAGTACTGGAAAGACGTAGGCTGTGATGTACTGTATGAGGCTTTTGTGGGAGTTGGAGACAATTTAGCTGTTTGTGGTGAGCTCACAGATCATGAGATCTTGGGTGATGTTATGAATAAGAAGACCTGCTGTGTATCATCAGATGAAGAATGGGATGGCCAGAATTTCCTGAAGAGCGCCTTCCAAATTCAGTAGAGGCCTTGATTCACCTCCAACAGTTAAGGAAGTTTGTTGAGGGACAGCAGAATATAAGTGACTTTCTATTGCATTCACTCGATAAACTTGAGGAATTTACACTTACCCATAACATAAATTCTAAGAAGCAGGCCAAAATTTCATGTTTGTTTGTTTTTTTACAAAAAAAATTGTAAATTTACCATACTGTACTTTTTTTTTTTATATGTTATGAATAAATATGTTGTTTTGTACAGTACTTGAATGTGCCCATATTCAAACTTGCCTAATTCGAATTATTTTCGTGGTCCCTTCAGCTTTGAATTATCCAAGTTACACTGTAATATATTTTCCCATCAACATTCACCACAAGGTTACATTCTTTAAGAAGTTTATCCATGTCAATTGAGAATAGAAGTTGAGATAACTGCATTCCTGAGTTAATCTCAGCCTGGTATCTCTCAACCATTGCAAGGGAAATGGAAGGGAAAATTCCCAACCATTTCCCTTGTGTCTGACCATTGCATTTGACAATTCATCACTTCCCTTTCACATCAGTAACTTTACCCCACTGAACAACTTGTTCCTAGATCTGCAAAATGCTGCCTAAAAATCGTCAAGCACTACGTACAGGTCTTGGTTTGCCTCACAAAACTTTTTAGAAAGTTGTCTCAGTACAAATGCACAATGGTTGTTCAAAAAATAAAGTAACTGGCCATCTGATTCAGAAGCATATGCAGTGCACAAGGTAACTCCTAACTCCTTGGGCTCTTTAAACTTCCACAACAACACCATAGCAATTTAAACAAGTATTTCATCATAATGAGTCGTGTATGCAAGCAGAGAAGAATTTGAGGTCCCATTGATGCAGCTACACTATTAAGGTTATCATACATTTTCTGCTCAGCAGCTCAAGTGTTTTAGGGGCATGCATGGCACAACTTGTCAAGCATCTGACAATATCGTTTGGTGACTGTTTCACATATAGCAAGGTCTAGGAAATCAATCAGAAGCACACTTTGACACTCCCCAAAGTATAGCAACGTCTTGACCACTTGGGCAGGTGGTGATGGCAGGTGCTTTCACTCATGCCTGCTTGTCTGCTTTGGAGCCGTCCATAAAGTATGTCCGTGAATTTGTACTATGTTTAAACTCCCCCCCCCCCCCATGTCACATTTTGTCCGATTGTTGACACCACTCCTTAAGAATATGTCCTGATTCCCGCAACCCCCTGTATTTTTGATGACTGCTTTTAGAAGTCCATTTTTGATGACTGCTTTTAGAAGTCCATTGAAAAATAAAGTAAACATGTAATTACTTAAAGGAATCTTCCATATATTTACACGTTTGCTTCAGAAAATATTTATTAAATATTTAGGCATTAATTTATTCCCAAATGCTACCCGAACTTTATCATTCTGTAAGATAGATCTACAAAAGAATGCATGCATTGCAACACTCCCAATTATATCATCTACAAAACACGATAGATTTGGTAGTACAAATATGAGAACTTAATATTCTGATTTAGCTAAATATAATCAGAAATCTGAAATATTTCATACCTTTTTCTAACTGTTAAAAGAAGAGAAGAAAGAGAAAACAAAACAAAGAAATACCATCCACTATATTTTTGCTGCTGGACGTCCAAATTGCTAAACCACTTGTACCAAGGTTTGGTCCTGTTGTCAGGACCCCCTTCTCGTCTGTAATTTTGGATGTAGTTTATGCACTGCCCCTTTCTGGTGTTGAATGATGGGCCCAACTTTCATTGCAGGTGATTCTTTGCTTCAAGAAGTTTCACCTTGCTAATGATGGCATACCCAATCTGTGAGAGAGAGACATATTCATCTTGCCTCTTGTTCTTTTGTGAGATCCCTAGGCACCCATCTCATGCAAACTTTCCAACAATGCATATACTCAAGAAACGCATATAGCGTATTAAATCCGTTTATTTTTATGGCATAATAAGCACAAAAATTTATTTGCCAAGCTTTCACACTCCACTAGGAGGCGTTTTCGAGGCAATGATAGACATAAAAGGCATTTTGATGTCTACCATGAGTATTCACATTTTGGTGTATTAAAAATAGCGTTTCCAGTAATGCAGTTTGTCGTGCACAACACTGTGGACACTGCCCACTGAAATTTGCTATTTGTGAGTGAATTATCTTACTGTAATGTGTTTGCTGTCACAAATGAGAGCATCCACCTTTTTTACCTTGGGCGACAGTTGTTGGGGGCCCATGTTAACATTTGTCGTCAATGTCTGCCCTGCCCTTTGCAAAATCCTTGCACCATTTCCACACCTGTTTTTGTGTGTGTGTGTGTGTGTGTGTGTGTGTGTGTGTGTGTGTGTGTGTGTGTGTGTGTGTGTGTGTGTGTGTGTGTGTGTGTATGTGTATATATAACTGCTACGCCATACACTTCCACTGACTGGAGATGTATTTCTACTGGAGCAATGCCTTTCTGCTTGAAGAAAACTTGTGTCAAACCACATATGGCTTTTAATTTGTCAGTAAATCTGAATTTTGTAGCTTATGATTGTGCACACTTAATGGCAACATTAATAACCATTAGTCCAAATTTGACTTCAGTCTGCCATGCATTGCTGAAAAAAGGCTAAAATGAGAATGAGCAAAAATCAGGTGTTTTACACATTTTTTTTTTTTTTTTTTTTTTGCAGATTTCTCTCTCACACACAAAAAAATAGTGACAAAATGGGATACCTGTGTCTCTTAAAGAATGGCAGCAGTTTGAAATAAATTTTGTATACTTATGTAAGGACTAGCAGAACACCTAATATACAAAATGGGTAGTTGATTCATTTTACTGTTCCATACTTTTTAAAGACCAGAGTTCTGTGTTGAACTGTATGTGTTCTACTGTTCTGCACTAATTTGTATAACTCCACCCTGGCCCTAATTTACAGGAGAGAACATGGGACATATGCCCTCGGCAGCAAAATATGGGGGCCCTAGAAAGGAGGACTCTATGTGCTTACTAATGTAATTGTGAAAAGTAATTATTTTCCTGCCTGGATCCCCCCTTTCTTTGAAGTCCTGTAAATATTAAATTGATCCTTAAATATCACCATACAAGGTATAAACCCAAGAAAACTGCAATTAGACTTCAAGTAAAAATACCAAACTTGATTAAATATTGATTAAACACCAAACTTGATTATCAGAAGTGTTTTCAAAAAATTCGTGAAAAATTCAAATTTCAAAATTATGTGTATATATATATATAAAGAGAGAGAGAGAGAGAGAGAGAGAGAGAGAGAGAGAGAGAGAGACTGTAGGTTCCTTTTAGAGACTAACTAAAATATATTTATAAAGCTTACTTTATTTGACTGGAGTCGTTTTTTTTATTAAAAGCTATTTACAAAAAGACAAAGAAGCCATTTTGGTTAAAAATTGAAAATCTATTTTTGATCTAAAACATTAGAAACTAGACATTTTTGTTTCACTGTTTCACAAAAATAGGAAACAAATAATGACCCTTTCTTCACATCTGTCAATAAACCAAGACGAGATAGTAATACGTTATTGAATGCAAGGATTTTTTCTGGTGAAACTCGCTAAAACTATGTTCTGGCACCTTTTTTAGCATAAAATTTTTGGTTTTGAGTTTTGAAATAATTATTTTATTAAAATAACGTGAAAACCATAACATGTAGCAAAGTGTATAATTATGTAAAGAATAAGGTGGTGATTTGCCAAGCTATTCCAAAGTGTTAGATGCAAATAACTGGCCAAAAAATTCAAAGAGAAATATAGTATATGATAAAACCTGGAAGTTATCTAACAGGTTTCAGCTCAATGACAGAGATTCTTGGTTTTAGAGAATACTTACAATTTCAAGGAAAAGCAATACCTAAGCCACTTTCACATCTGCAGCAGAATTTACAAACCATTGCTGTATCTTCTAGCTTAATATGAAAGGGGATTTTCTCAGATAAATGTGATAGTAACCCCAGCTAGGTCTCCCTTTCAATCACAGTAATAACCCCATTATTATTCATAAAAATTGCTGAGCCCCTGCTAATCTAGATTGATCTTAAAAAGCATGTAAAGTCATGGCTCTTTGAGGGCGTCATTTGGCAGTGGATATGACAAGAAAGAACTGAATGAAAAAAGTAAAAAAAATCTTAGTATTAAAAAAAAAAAAAGAAAAAAAGGTTGAGTATATTTTAAGAACAAAATGCAGTTCCCTTCTGTTCTGTGGTGTAATATGATCATTCAGAAAAAAATTTGTTCAACTCTTTGAGTAGAAGTATTTCAAGAGTTGAGCAAAATTTGAACAGTATTTTAGGATCAAAATGCACTTATCTTCTGTTCCTTACTGTACCGTAGTGCAAATTTAACTCTCATTGTGAGTAAGCGTGACAAAAATTTAGATTTCAGCATTTGATCAGGATTATAAAACTTATGGAGTAGTAGATTTTTTATGTAATAATATAATATAATTATGAGCTTTAAAAGGTTTTTGTAGTTTGTATCATACAACAATAATAAGGCTTAAAATGTTCAAGAAATTGAGTTACGCTTTATTAAGTCAACCCCCCCCCCCCATGTAGGGAGACTCCAAAACTGTGCACCTTAGGGCTTGATTTATTAAGAGCCCTGAGAGCACCTACTGATGTATAAGCCTGTATTATATATCAGCAGTCAGGGTATGATTAAATGCTGGGTTTTTTTTTTTTGGGGGGGTCATTGTTTCCTGTTGTGTGATTTCCTTTTCTCAATATTTGTGGTACGAACTGAAATCTTAATAGTGCATTTTGTTTTGTTCGCAGACTGCTTCCTCTAATGAATGGCATTTAATGTGTGGACTTGTTATGTGTATCTCCTCATCACCTGTTGTTCTGCCCCACTCTCCAAGGCTACAAGTAAAGCCATCACAGTCCAGATTAGGGATCCTAAGGAAAATGTAGTGCATCATTTATTCTCTTTTATTGTTTCATGGTTGTGTACATTTGTGAGTAAGTAAGCTAGTAATTGTACATTGTAAAGGTGTGTTCGGTTGACTTGTTGTGTGCAGTATTATTTTATTATTGTAGTCTCATTGGTACTGTTAATTTTGGTTGTGCCTCGGTGGAGTGCATTATATCAGAAGTAACATTTTCCCATAGAAAATTAAAGATTTGATTATATGTTCATTGTAAATGAGCTTAGTTTTAGTGCCCATATCATCTCTATCTCTTATTTGAAGAATTTGTATTCATACTGTCGTCCAATTGTACAGTTTCTAAATCGTGTGAATTATATAATTGAAAGAAAATTGTGTGGGATTGACTGCTCACTGCTAAATCCGACCAAGATTTGATCTCTCATTTAAAAAGGTAATTTTAGTAATGAAAAGGTTTTTGTGGACTGTCTTTCCGGTTTTTTTTTTTTTTTTTTTCTATGTAGAATAACATCGTTTTTTCAAAATGTGGTCTATCAGCAAACATTATTGTAACCCAGTATTATGAGACCGCTCCTCGCGAGCATAGTGTTTTAAGATTTGTGGACAGTTATCTAGTCCAAATTTTGTCAGTTTTTGTGTTTCTGTAACAGGAACCAAAGAAATTTGTAAAGCATGTATTTACTAATACGGCTGCCTTAAACTGTTTGGCACTATGAATTTTATGTACCAGACGAATTTGTATGTCAGTTTATCGTAAGTGTTTATTATCCTGTGACTCAAGGAATAGTGGCTTAATACAAACTTTGTCTACTTTGTAGTATTGTGGCTGAATGTACCGTCATATGGCACACATCTGCATGGAACCCATGCGCAGCTCATTGTATACTGTCTTATCTGGTGTCTGTCAGCTACTTTATGTGCACATGGTGATGATGATCTTTGTGTGTAACTGTTTGTGTCGTATATCGCATCAGAGCTCATACTTCTATATCACTCTGTGATTCGTGATAAGTGCTGCCCAAATACATAGGAATGGGTGCCAAACATAAATGTTTCAGAGTTAACTAAAAGAGTAAAAAAAAAAATTAATATTGTAATTCTTAGCAAAGAGTGTCGAACACACACAAAAATATGTTTCGTAAATTTTTTGTTCCATTACTTTCCGTGAGTTGTAGCTATAGGTTAAGTTATTATATTGAATTTGTTTATCAAAGCATTTAAAATTCTTTGTTTTGCTGTTTGTTGTTATGAAATTTTAAAATGTTACGTCATAATATTGTAAAGAAGAATTAAAAAAACGGGTTCGTATGGAGATTGAATTGCCAATATGGTATTGTGTAGCGTTGCTGTCCACTGTATTTCTTGTGACTTGTGGTCACTCCCAGTGCAAGTACCTTTTTGTACACATCTGTTGTATACTTTTAAAATTACAATCAAATCGATGAGTTGACTTAACAAATTGATGTTCAGTCTTTTACTTTGTAATAGCTTGTTGTTGTTTTTAATTAAAAGATATATATATTTTGGTCAATGAAATAGCACTGTGATAGTGAGATGTTAGGTACTTACTCTTAAAATTAAGTTACTTTTTTTGTGCAAATTTTTTGTTAAGATATGAGTATAGTTATCATTATTATTATTATTATTATTATGCATTTGAGCAGTCTTGCGAGTTTTGTCTTGTCTGGTTTGTGAGTCTTATATTATGTGAGTGGTGGCATTATTGCAGCTTTTCAGAGGTTCGTATTAAAGCTACCACTGCTTCTGCTGCAATGAGTGACTATGCTATCCACACCTGGCTCGTACATATCGTTGTCGCAAGAATCGTAAAGGAAAAGCTCTAAATTACTGCAGCTAGATCATAGGGGGAAATGTTTATATGACATTTTGTTAACTGAACACTTTTTATAATCTTTGGTTAAACAAAAGGACACAAATCAAGCTATGGAGTCTGGGAAATTTTCATTAATAAAATATAAGTAGTTTCTGCTCCCTGCTTTTGTGTTATCATTGTTATTTGACTTCTTTTGAGTATATACTATGAGATCTTGTCATTTTTAAATTAAATTGTAAATTGCATTAAAACTATGTTTGTCAGTTTAGAATGGAATGGGGTGTCTTTTATTTTATTTTTATTTTTTTTCCAAGGCATGTTGAGGGTACAAAATCATGTTTTTTGTTTTTTTAAGTAATTGAAAAGAGTTTGCACAGTTAATTTATTTATTGCTGATAAGTTTAGCTTGCACTTACTTGAACACTCCTGCTTTATCATTTTAACATGTTGTTCTGCTTGATTAATTATTATTTCCTAAAATCGTGCAAATTATTGTGAGTAAATTAACAAATGTTAAAATATGTTAACATATGTGCAGATGGTTGGCAGAAAATATATAACCCTATGTTACATCTATAGCAAGGTACTCATGCAAAAGCTGTAACTTTATAAATAACATTGTGTTATTTGTACATCATTGTTTTGCTCTTGCAAGCAAAAATATTATCTAGAGAGTCAATGCAGAAGCAGATATGTTAAACAAAAAGAAATGTGTACACCAAAATAATAAATTAATGATGATTCAGAAACTTTCTTTTCTTTGTGCATTTTACTGCAAGATGTTCTAAATCTCCCTGACCATGCTGTTCATTTATACCTAATTACTAGGTATAAATGCCAACTCTCCGGATTTAGATGGGAGACTCCTGATTTTCACCAAGAATTACCAATTCGAATGGTCGAAATTCCATCAACCACCACGATTTCGAACCTCCTGTGAAATCTTTTTCTTTCTGCGCCGATGCAAGGCAGCATTACAGTCATCAGTTTCATACTTTTCCTCTCCTCCTATATGTAAAAAGAAAGCCACCCCAGTCATCTAAGCACCACCTTCTGACCAGTCATCTGAGATGGGTGGGAAAAAATTTGCTTTAAAAAAATTTCTCCCAGTTCGATAGTCATGCGACGCCTTCAGCAAAGAGCTCGCCCGCTCTGGCACTAGAATGCCGGGGAGGGTCAGTAATTGGTTGACTGATGGGAGCTGCCCTACCTTCTGTTTGCAGTTCAGTCTTTCCACCGCTCTCCTCAACACATTTGCACACATTCTAAGTTTTCAGTTGAGTTGCGGTGAATTCACTTGACGAGAAAAGGGAGTATAGTTACAGTTTGGCTCTGCCTTGTAACGAAAGGTGATGTTAGTACAATTCCGTTTTGTCGCCTTTGCACACAACCTAAACAGTTTGCTGCTATTTTATTTGTAAAAAACAACATGTGGACCATTTTACATTTTTATCGTCTTGCAAAATCAGTAAAGGGAAAAGGTGTCGATTTATTTTATTTTTTTTTTGCTCCAGAACTTTTAAGTTTACCAATAATACTGAAAAGGTGTCGATTTTTGTTATTTCTTTTTGCTCCAGAACTTTTAAGTTTACCTATAATACTAAGTCTAAAAGATGTCAATTAAAAAAAAAAGCGCTTGTGGGATTTTTTACAAGTTGTTGAAATCTTCCGATTTTCAGATTTTGAAGGTTGGCATGTCTGCTAATATCTAATTTTGCATCAATATTCTAGGGCACTTGATTCATCTGCAGCCTTCTCTAATAGAATGTGACATATGGGGAACAGTAAAACAAAAAACAGCAATTGAAAATTACCGATACTGGTTGTTGGTCTGCCATACGAGGGATAGGACATCTTTCGTCCACCAGAAACATCATCACTTCTCGTGTGTTCAGTGGAGCTGGAAAATGCTGTTTGAAGCATCATTCCAGAATTTCCATTTATTTTCTATTGCATTCATATCTGGGGACTGCAATGGCCATGTTACGTGAAGCAGTTCAGCCCTGTGCTTTTCAAACCACTGGGGGACCACATGTGCTTAATTTATTAGAGTATTGGCATCCTTGAAAGACAGCTCTCTCTTTGTCTGTCTGTGTCTTTTCTGGACAGAATTTCTTTACTTTGGGATGAAGGTGATCACTGAGGACTATTAAATAGCATTTGGCATGAACCTTGTATTCCAGTGAAATAAGTGTACCAGGGGTGTATATAGAATTTTTAAAAACTTAAAAAAAAAAATGAAACACTTCTGGGGTGGTTTCCATTCTAAACATGCTCTTGGAGTGTACCCAAACCATGCCATGAAAAGTCATCCCAAACCATGATCGAACCACCAGAACCTTTCCTAGTGTAAGCCCAAACTGTGAGCTTCCTTCATTTGGTGCAACACATGCACTCTTGTATTTACTACTAAGTGAAGGATGATTCATCATATCATGTATTCTGCCAATTCTCCAAAAGCCTACTGCATTGTGTGCATTGCATCACTGGAAATGGCAAGGTGCATATCAGGTGAGATGAGTGTCTTCTTCATGGTAACTTGACCATGATATCCAGCTCCATGAAGTTCCTGATGTACTATTTCAGTCAGAATAGACATTGCATGCCCATTGAAATCCTTGCACAACTGTTCAGCTGTAGCTTACTTTTTGGCACAGCATGCTAATGCTTGAAGTTCCTGGGTAAGTGCAGTTACCCACTGTTACCTTTTGCAGATGTAGATTCCCCTGCCGTGACCTTGGACACTGTAACATTAGGAAACTCAGCTGTCCTTATGACCTTAGCTCCTGCACCTACAATTTCAGGTTCTTTTTTGACAACATGGTACCACTAATTGCTTGTGTTGTGTGCTTTTGTCAGTGTCATGTCAACACCACTGTTTTGCGTAAACCTTAGGCTTGCCACAACTTGGCATTTATATTTTTTATTTATTTATTTTACTATTATTACCTGTATGTCAGAAAAATTTCTATTTCCATGTGATTCACATAACTGCACTGGACTTTCAGAGCACAGTGTTTGGAACTAAAATTTTCAAAATGCACAGAGGCAAATATTAGACGTGTAAGGCATCTCTCCACATGTATGCTCGGGGAGAGTTCTGTGTAAATTTCCTTTGGGTTGTGTCTTAGTTGCACTCTCAAAGAACCCCATGTGTTCTTTAAAAAAACACATCTGATAGGGAATGTTTTCATACACGTGATAACTGTTGGTTTATTCGTCCTTTCTAAGTTTAACTGAATTTTCAGAAAGTCAGTAGTTGGTATAATTCATATACAAAAATGTTGGAATATAAACAAAAAATGAAAGTCAAAATACTGATTAAATATGAAATGTAAGGCACATACACATAGGGAAGTGTACCTTCTATATTTGCAGGAGGTAGATGAGATAGAAGATTTTTGGTGGTTTGTTGAGGACTGTGACGAGCAAATCTTTAGTACATTTTCTTGTGCAAGGTGAAGGCCTCCTGTTATTCTGTCAACATATTAGGCTTATATGAGATGCACGTTAGGCTCATATAGAGATATAGTGAGCGAAGTCCTCATGTTTTAAATTGTATAGTTAATTTTTCTGCAGCATAATAGTAAAAAAAAAGCATATACCAAGAAATGCGTGTGCTTAACGTTTTCTTGATTTTTTTTTTTTTTCTGCTGTTTTTCTTGGAGAACTTTGCAGTTGACTTCTGTGTTTATATGGGGGAATGTTATACACTGACTTTAGCTCTGTAGATTGTTCCCTTTAATAGCAGGTTTCTATGAGGCAGAAATGAGGTTTCACACTGTTAGTTCGGAAACTAGAAAAGCTTTGTTATTCTATTGTTTTCAATAGTTCATGTTTTATTTTGATACAAATTTGTACCAGAACAGCAAATGTAACAAACTAATTTGCATTAGACTTTAAAGGAATGAATTTGGTGCATGTTCAGGCTAACAGGAAAACATTTTCTTTAGAAACAAAAATTGTGCAGGACTTCAAAAAAGATAATGCAGTTTTTATAGGTGTAAAAATGTTCATACAACGTCTGCCAAGTTTTCACTTGCTAGCAGTTGGCTTTTTCAAGGCAGTAGAACAACATAGAGTAAAAACTGAAAAGCATAAATAGAACAGAGGGGTTTAAATGAAAATAGCAGTTGTTACGTGGGATAACATTAGGCCAATTTCTTGTGTTGTACATCACATATAATTACTTCCATTTAAGTGCAGCCATGTTTTAGCCCCAACAGAGTGGTCCATGCATGCCATAGATCTGTCAACACAAAACGTTGCTCACCTCTGTAAAATCGTTGCACACTTTCTTATTTTTATTTCAGATTGCAAGGAGCCCTTCCATCAGTAAATTGTAAGCTTTCTGTTTTTGTTAATAATTGATGCTAAATGTTTGTAGTTCTGATCTTTTGAGGTTCAGCTTTTATTCAATACAGTAGTTCTTCCATGACAACTGTTCTTCAAAAGTTACAGCTAGTACAAGCATGCCTTTCTGTAGACATATGGGGATTCTATTTTTTGCCCTTGGCCAGCTGAATTGCCATGCTTATGTGTATATTTGTTATGGTCAGAGTAACTATTTCATTTGAATCTATTTTTTCTTTAAATACTGATGCGGTATTCATGAAAAATTTGGCAAATGGATGAGATGAGAAGAAGTAAATGTTGAGCAGCACAAGAGTTTTTGTATGTAAATTAGCACTTTTTTTTTCTTTTTCTGTTTAAGAGGGTGTGCATTCAAAATTGGTATATATATTCATGTTCCTTTGGATAAATGAATATGAAGAACTTTTCATGTTGCACTAACAGTTATTTCTGATGTTTTAAAATGTAAATTGCTAAATCAAAACGAATATTCCATTGCATTATAAAGATAATGATTTTCTCTTTAATCTTATCTAAAATACCAATGACAAAGTTTTATTAATGCTCTCAAATATTCCATAATTTATAAATGATGAATATTTGTCAGAACATTTAACTAGATTCCTCCATTGATTGCACAGATTAGAACCATAAGTATTCATGTAGACGAATTTGTTATCCTAAAAGCTGTTAATTATTGGAATGCAAGCAAAGAAATATTTTTACTTTTTTCAGTTTCTTCCTTTTTCGTAACTCGCCAGTCTGCACGTATGTGCACAAAATATGTGAAAAAAAGAAAAGTTGAAATCGTGACATACTTTCATCCATAGTAAAATGTGTGGTCACCTTACAAGTTGTCCACTTTCTGCACAAATTTTTTAAAGCAGTTGAATAGAAATGGGTTTTGTGTGAAGGTTATGATTATGAAATAATAAGTGAAGGAGTGTGTGCTTACACTAGTGGCCAGAAATGTTAAGGAGCTGTGTGTGTTTAAGGAATTCATCCACGAGTTTTATGTCTGAAATCTGTGTGTATTCAAAAAGACAGCACTAAAATGACTAAACAGTGTCAATCAAGTGAATGGAATACGTTATGTTAATATTTAATTTGTTTCTATACACCAGTGGGAGAAAGATTTGGTTTCTGACCATCTCATTTCTGTGCTGTTATTTGAAGACATTAGATCAAATTGAGGCTTCCTGCCTGCCTGTGTGTGTGTGTGTGTGTGTGTGTGTGTGTGTGTGTGTGTTTGTTGTAAGATCAGGATATTGTATTATAGTCCAATATATGCAGAGGTTCAACAATTTAATCGCTGTTTTTTAATGATGTATGTGCGAATGTTTTATGTTTACCGAAGTTAGCCTGTACTGTTGTGATAATTTGGAAATCCTTTGCAGAAGCAGGCGTGAATACTAATAGTAGGGTTTCATGTAAATCCTAGTATTTGTTGCATGCTATTAAGGCTAGATATTGTGTAACCAAAAGTTCTGATGTTCATCATTTATGAATTATGTAGTTCTTAAAAAGTGTAAGTAAGAGATTAGCTATGAATATTTTAATGTGAAATTTTGTAGATCACCAGAAAAAAATTTTTGCAGTATTTTCAGAAACTAAGGAATTCTGAACTACTGAAATTTACAGAAATTAAGCATTTCAATTTTTACGAATAACCAAAAGCTAAAAGTGTTAAATTCATTTTTCAATAATAATCATCATTTCTAGTAGCATGTGTTTCAATCAGGAAATTTACTTTTCTGAATGCATGCTTTTCATTTATTTTTACAGTAAGTGCATTTGAATTACAGATCTGACCATTCTGGCTTTTGAAATGAGTACCACTTACAACTGAAGGTGCCAAGATTGTAGCTAGTTTATTTATCATAGAAGTAGTGCAGACATCTCTGTGTGCATGTGTGTGTCTTTTCTGATATTAGTCTGAATGGCTTCTGTGAACAAATAAAGTAGTCCAGTAGGCACCTTAAACTGTATGCCATGTTGGAATCCTTGACTGCAAGAAAACAGCATTAATAATGATTTATATGAAACTTGTGTAATTATCTTTGCTTTTGTCAATAGCTATATAGCTTATCCACTAACCTGAATTTTAATTATATTTTGTTATGAGATTTAACTGTTGTTTTGGTACACAACACATGTGAATATTCGAATATGAAAATAACAAATTTTAATCCAGCACATTGAAGTATTTTTCTTTTGCTCCTTTTGTTTCATTATTTGTCTAAAGCAGCATTTCTGTAACATTTTCATTTATAAAATCTTAGTCAGGGCAAAATGTTTGAGGAAGACTTGGGGGTGTGTAAACAGTACGGAAATACTGAAAGGAAAAAGTAAAGAGAATAAAATAGTCTATTTTAGCGTACTGTTACGTAACTATCGGAGGTCTGAACAGGCATTAATTTAGAAAGCCTGACCCGAACCTGAACTTTAGGGCGTCCTGCTTAGTTCAGACTTTCCAATTTACTGCCTGTTTCAGACTTTCATCCAGTGTTCTCCGCTACTTATTGCATATAGCCAAACATGAAATTCTTCTGCAGATTCGCGGAATTCCGCTTTTTTTTTTTTTTTTTTTTTTTTGCATCATTTGGGGTATTCTCAATATCGATGCAAAACTGGAGAGAAATTTTTGGGGAATTAGTGGTGGGTGGGGTCATTTTCCATCTGGGGATGAAATCTGTCTTTCAAAACTTTTGAAAATAGAAGTTAAATGAAGTGAAGATTTTTCCCTTAACCATAATTTCTTTTTCTTGAGATATTACCTCTGTCCAGTATTGTTGTTAAATATAATTTTATTGCATAAATGTTTGTATTTCAGCATGAAACTGTAGGCAGCAATTTCCGAAAATGGAAGTTAGAATGCTTGCGAATTTTCCTGTAATCTTCATGCCCAATATTCTTCTGTAGACTCGAGGAATTTCACCTTTCCGTCATCACCTGGGTGTTTCTTGAGATTGATTCATAATTGGACAGAAATTTTGAAGGGATTGGTGGTGGTTGAGGATTGTTCTCCATCAAAGGACGGAATTTCGTTTTTCAAAATTTTCGAAAACGGAAGATACAGTGCAGATTTCTCCCATAATCCTAATTTTATTTTTCTTGCAATGTTCCCTTTGCTTAGTGTTGTTTTTAAATATCATTTTATTCCATAAATATTTGTATTTTACATTAAAAATGGAGGGAAATCCCCATAAACAGAAATTAGACAGAACAAAGATTTGTGCCGTAATAGTTGTTTTTTTTTCCCCCTTTTTTTTTCCTCGTGGTGTTTCCTCATCCTGTGCTGTTAAATGCAATTTTCCCCCATAAATGTTTGCATTTCAGCTTGATAAGAAGTGAGGGTGGGATCTGAAAACAGAAGTAATGGAGTTTAAGATTTTGTAAGAATTGATGCATGGTGCTCAAAAGTAAAGAGTATTCATATTCTCTAAGTTACATCATTTATCTAAAATAGTGAAAGCTTTTATATCGTGCATTCATGATCCTCGGGCTGAAAGTTCTTTCAGCATGATGAATGAAATAATTGTCATCGGAGAGCATAAAAAGAAAAAGGAAAGCAACAATAAAGGAAATGGGAAGGGAAATATATTAACAGAAAGAAAAATTAAGCAAGGGATGCTGTGCAATTACAGAGTCAACAGAAGACAAATATAACTGTGGAACTTGCTGAGAAGAAAGCAAGGCTTGCTCACAAGTGGAAATTTCAGCTGATGTTCTAGCAAATAAAACTAAACAAGAAAATAACTGAAGCAGTTGCTTTTAGAACTTGGTTTTGTTTTGAATTGTAATTTTATGTTCTAAAATACAAAGGGTGTACTGGAGTTTAATATTTACATAAATAAACAAATCACAGTAAACAATTCTATCTTACTCATCTGCATTATGTTCACACTTTTTTGCTTGTTTAAAAAGTTATATTTTTTTTTCTTTGTCAGTCTTATGCATGAAGTAGCACAAGGCTTTCTGTCTCTCTGTGCTACATTGCTTCTTCTACTGAACTACCTCAGCAGAAGACGCAATGTGGCAAAGAGAAACCTCTTATTTCTTGTAGGAATTTCTCCCACAGATGAGGTTTAAACCTGACTGCCTACTTCCATAAACTCATTTCCCCTTCCACATTTAAGTATAAACAAGGTAGCATCAATCCCCATATATGCAAACAAATACTTGGAATTTCCTCACCTTTTGTAGAAACTAACTACACCAGAAACTTGGTAATCTGTTTTCGTGAAGTTGAAAAGTGTGTTTATGTAAACTTTGCCCAGAAATAACAGTTAGGTGTTGTATGACATTGAAACACCGCGACTAATGTCAAATCCCCAATAATTATAGCATTTGACAGAAAACCTTCGTAACGGTTAGGTGGACTGCCATCAGTTCGGAAGTGGTCATAACCATTTTTTTTTTTTTTTTTTTTACAAATATGAGTTTCAAAAAAAAAAAAAAAAAAAAAATCCCACAATGTCATGGAGTAACTGCATCATGTGTAAAAATTGTGTGTAGGGTAGTTACTGACATCTTGACTGCTGCTGTGGTCATGGAGTTAAAGAAAATTAAAGCCAACCAAGTGAAAATAGAATTTGATTTCAACCTTTAAAGAAATAAACTAGTCCATCTCATTTTGCAGTCTGGCTTATCCATTCCAATTGTAATTAATCAACACATCTGGTGGCAGATGTATTCCCAGGTGTTTTGTTTCACTGTGTAATTTTCATCATTTGATTATTTAACAAGTCAGTCTTTGCTTTGAAAGTCAATGCGTTTTCCCTTAATCCAGAAGCAAAATGCTAAACCTTCCTGTACAGGCCTTTCCTTTGCCCTACCAAAGCCCTGAATTTTTCATTGAACTGATGGGGGGGGGGAAAGCCCAGCTTGAGGGCTGCATTGGGGTTTTAGGAGCCTGGACAAGCCCATGCAGACCTCATAAAATATTAAACCATTTTAGATATTTCATCTGAAATTTATCAACAGCTAAGATTTTTTCTCAAATTCTTTTTTCATTTTTTTTATTGGTGCTTTAACCGAGCTTCTCAATGGGCTATAAGTGGTCGCCCGTCCCTAATTTAGGGTCACTGGTTCCAGGGAGGAGAGAGAACCAGTGTCGTAAAACAAACGCATCATCCATGCCTCACCGGAATTCAAACCCCGGACCCATCTCGGACGAATGGTCACAATCCATCGCTTAGACTACTGCGCCACCAGGATGGTCCAAATTATTTTTATTTGGAAGAGCTTAAGGTTGAAACCACTGCTGTTAGTTTTATAGAAAATTTTAGACTTTGTTTTACTTGTACCATTTGGGCAACAGTCTTTTGGTTTGTAGGACATAAATGGTGGCACATCTGATTAAATGTTTCAATTTATTTATGAACAGCATGAGCTTTTTTTTTTTTTTTTTTTTTTTTTAGAAAAATATTAAACCACAAATATTTTTAGTAGGCACACATCTTTGCCTGGTAAGATCCTGACAGACTGTTTCATTTATTATCCCCCTCCCCCTTCCCATCACAAATTTAACCGTAGCCAGAAGTATAGCTCTTGCAGGGGGGGGCTTCTCCGATTATTTTCACTTTCCCTAATAACAGTTTTATTACTTTCAAATAATACATTATTTTTTTATTAAACTTAAGTTAAAATTATGACAAGAATTAATTGTTGAATTGCCAGAAAAATGGGGCTACATTTTTTTGAAATGTGACACCTTAAAATTCGGGCAACATCCCCACGAAAAAAAGAGAGAAAACCCCCAAGTTGCTCTTAAGACCAGAACAATTTATGCAAAGCCATGTGCCCCCCCCCCTTTGGTGGCGCAGTGGTCTAAGGCACTGGCCTCTGATCAATCGTCCGTAATGGGTCCGGGTTCGAATCCCGGTCGGGCATGGATGTTGTGTTTGTCTTACAGCACTGGCTCTCTCTCTTCCCTGGAACCAGTGTCCCTAAATTAGGGACGGGCGACTGCTTATAGCCCATTGAGTTGCTCACGGTGGTCGTTAAACCTCCAATAAAAAAATTAAAAAAAGCCATGTCAGGTATATATCGCCCCCGAGCATAAAAGTTTAAAATCGCCACTAACCGAAACAGCTGCATCTTGACAGTTTCATCGTGAAACGATAGCAATAAGGCCGACAGGAAAGTGTGGAATAGAAGACAGAACACCACTGCGTGCCTTTGTGGAAGCTTCAAAGTATATTGGTATTGAGTGTCAGTGAAAAATACAGCAGCACTTTTCCTGGATTACCAAGATAGGAAATGCTTACAATTTTGCCAAAAAGAATGAATATACACAGTCGAGTCACATTGTGTGACCACCTCCTACTTTTGACCTCAGCAGCGCATAGCCAATGAAAGAAGGCACGTGTCGTGACCTGGCTTAGAGGGTATATAAGGTGTGCTGTAGGCAATCTGAAAACATATCACTCGTTTCTGTCATGGATAAAAGGAACGATTTATCAGATTTGCAAGAAGGGATGATTATAGGCTTTCTGTCCAATGGTGGCAGTATTTCTGAAACAGCACAGTTTGTGAACTGTTCGAGAGCTGCTGTGGTTACAGTGTATCGTGGTTGGAGAAATGGCACCATTGCAAATAAGCGATGTGGAAACTGCAGAGCACCACGTGCCATTGACGTGAAAGGTGAACTTTGGCTTCGAAGGTACGTGAGAGCCGATTGACATACTACAGTGGAGCAACTCACTGGCCGAATGAACCAAGGGGCTACTAGAAGTGTGTCTAAAACAAAAGTTCAGCGAACCCTGTTGCGTATGGGGCTCCGATGCAGACGGATGTGCATCGGCAGAAAAGGCTTACATTTGCACAACAGTATCAGAATTGGACCTCCGCTGATTGGCAAAGGATTGCCTTCTCCAATGAATCACGTTTTTGCTTCATAAAACGGGTGGACGTTGGCGTATATGGTGAGAAACATTGGTGAACAAATAATCTTTTCAACCATTGCTGGAAAAACACAAGCTGGTGGGGGTAGCATTATTGTCTGGGGAAAGTTTTCGTGGCATTCCCTGGGTCCACTAACACCTATGGAAGGCACTGTGAACCGAATTCGGTATGAATCCATCCTTGCAGACCCTGTACCCCCCCCCATACATGCTGATTGTCTTCCCTGGGGCGAATGAGATCTTCCAGCACGTCACACAGCTAGAAATGTACAAGAGTGGTTCGAAGAGCATGGTGAACAGTGATGTATTCAGGCATCTTCTCGGGGTGCTTAACCCCCGCCCTCCGGTTTTGGGGGCGATCTCCCCTTATATTTAGTCTGTGTTCGTTTATAACTGAATATTTAAAGAAATTAATTTAAAAAATTAAGAAAATGAGGGAAAATATTATTATAATAAAAAAAGCATTCACATTAACTTCAATCTGAAATTTCTATCATCCTTCAACAAAACATTAAACAGTCCTCGCTGAAGGGCAATTTTTCAAGCACTGACAACTCGGACTACTTCCGCAATGAAAACCTAATTCCATAGAGTAGAGATGTTTGCACTGCAATACATCATCATATTTTGTAAGCTGGCATTCAGTTTTATTTCAGTCTTCTGGATGCCGACTTTCCATGTATACGGTTAAACCTCAGTGTAGCTAACGTGACGTTAGTGCTTCTAATACAACAAAATATTTGCTACCTAATTTTTAACAACAACAAATTATTAGAAATTGTTCCCAAGATACGTTTTTTTTTTTTTTTTTCTGGCGGTGGTGGTTTACACTCTTGACAACAAATTAAAAAAAAAATTCCAGGCACCTCAAACTAGCATCGAAACCGTTAGTTAGTTGTTTTTTTTTACTACTATTTGCTAACCGAAAGGGGCTGAAACCACATTGCAGGGGAATGGCTTACACTATACGTTTTCAGATAACTAATAATTCCTTAATAATCAGAAACACTCTTGTAGTAAGGCGAGGTCACTTTTACCACTCCTAATGTTATACTATAAAAACAACCATTCACTTACCCGAAAGATCTTGACCATTTTTTTTAATCTTGTAACACTTCAAGCACGTCAATTATATTGTTGTTGGCTTTCTGAGGTTGAACTGACTCTTTGCCTATGACTTTCCTTCTTCCGGGGATGAAAAAACATCGTACTATCTTTTTTTTTTATTATTGGACAACACACGCAGGTTTCTTTCTGCCATATGAAACGTAACCATAGCTCGTCATCACGATAAAAATCTCACACATACACACACTATAACCACTTCGTTCATACATTCCGTTAAAAACACTATGTACATATTTACACTATCTACATTCCCAGGCAGTTAAACCATTTGTCAACTGTGATTAAAAAAGTGCTCAATCCGTTTCAAACTCCGTGTTAACCCTATTGCATGCGCCAACCTCATTCAGCCCGTCATACACAAGGGTTGTGTATGCCTGGGAATGTAGATAGTGTTTTTAACGGAATGAGTGGTTATAGTGTGTGTATGTGTGAGGTTTTTATCGTGATGACGAGCTATGGTTACGTTTCATATGGCAGAAGGAAACCTGCGTGTGTTGTCCAGTAAATAAAAAATAGTACGATGTTTCATCCCCGGAAGAAGGAAAGTCATAGGCAAAGAGTCAGTTGAACCTCAGAAAGCCAACAACAATATAATTGACGTGCTTTTGAAGTATTACAAGATAAAAAAATGACCAAGATCTTTCGGGTAAGTGAATGGTTGTTTTTATAGTATATCATTAATGAATTGCACGTAAATATACGCACTTTGCTGGTGATTGATACCTAAAAAGGGCAAATATTATGACACTCCTAATGTGTTGGGGGGGGGGGGGGGGATTTTCTCCAGCACAGCGTTACCTTTACTAGCATCCTCAATATTTTACACCACCCTATTATGAAATCAGTAGTCCATTACAGAATTAAAGCAAAGGTATAACACTTTTACATTTTGAATCACTTGATGTGTAGATTTTTTGGGATCTGCATTTGCAACATAAGAGTATAAGAATTTGTGTACTTTATTCAAAATTTTTATCTATATCAATATATAAATATAAATAACAAAAGTGATTATATGTATATAATCAGTCAACAAGTTCTAGCCCCTCGAAATTTCTAATTGCCCCCCCCCCCAATCGGAAAAAAACTCTGAATGCAACAATGATGATGACTTCAAAGTACTTCCTTGGGCCCCTAATTCCCCAGATTTAAACCCAATTGAGCATCTGTGGGACCACCGAGATCGTGTTGTTCGCTCTATGGATCCTCCAGCAGCTGTCAGATGCACTGCAGTCAGCATGGCTCCACATACCTGTGAACACTTTCCAGCACCTTATTGAATCACTCCCAGACCGTCTAGCTGCTGTCCGCGCTGCACACGGCTGTTAATGTGGATATTAGCTGGTGGTCACAATAATGTGACTCGACTGTGTGCATACACTGAAGTGGCAGAATAACTGGTACAGATGAGCTTATGCAAAATACATAGCAACGTCACTATGCGCATACTCTGTTGGGTCCGCCAGTGCGTATATAAAGCGATACGCATCCTTGCCAGCTGTCAGAGCTGTTTTCGGCATGAGAATGACCAGTAATAACGATTTAAGCGATTTTAAACGTGGTGTCAGCTGGCGCTCGTGAGATGGGCCATAGTATTTCGGAGGTAGAAACGAAGTTCCGATTTTCACGGACGACCATTGCAAGGGTTTACCGTGACTACAAGAATATCGGCAAAACCTCCCAACTATTTTCGGCATGAGAATGTCAAGTGATAACGATTTAAGTGATAAAAAGACATTGGGTGAACGTGACCATCGTCGGCTGTCAAGAATCGTTTCTCGTGATAGGCGTGCAACAAACGCTGTCGCAAGTATCATTGAAATTCAATGCTGGAGCCTCGACAAGCATCAGCGTCCGGATTGTGCAACGTACCCTGCACGATATGGGCTTTGGGAGCCGACGCCCAACTCGAGTCCCCTTGATGGATGCACGACACAGCTATGCGCACGGCAACACCGCCACTGGACACTTGATGACTGGTCTGACGAGTCGCGTTTCCAACTGTAGCGGGCAGATGAAAGGATTTGTGTGTGGTGCAAACCCCATGGATCCCGTCTGTCAACAGGGAACTGTACCGGCTGGTGGGGGTCCGTAATGGTATGGGGTGTGTTTATCTGGACTTCACTGGGACCCCTGGTACGTCTACAAACGTCTGTGACCGGCCAACGCTATGTGCGCATCCGTTCATGTCCTGCATTCATGCTGATGGGTTGGGCCTGTTCCAACAGAACAATGCACCTCGACACAAGTGTCGGGACGCCACATTATGGTTAGAGGAACATTCATCTGAGTTTGGGGCGTTGCCATTCCCACCCAAGTCCCCAGATCTGAACGTGATAGAACATATTTGGGATGCCATGCAATGCGGTGTCGAACACAGGAATCCGAGACCTCGGAATACACCCGAATTGTGGAACGCTCTGCAGGAAGTATGGTGTGCATTGCCTACAGCATATTTCCAGAAGTTAGTGGAGTCCATGCCCCGTCGTATTTCTGCAGTCTTACGCTCCCGTGGGGGACCTACCAAGTATTAGACTGGTGTACCAGTGTTTCTGGCACTTCAGTGTATATCTATATAATGTGTGTCGTATTACATTTTGAGGCACAGGGCCCTTAATTATTTTTTACTTTTTTTAGTTTCCATTTCTTTTATTTTCAAATACATTATTGTGCTTTTGTCGTATTGTTGTTCAGATACTGAGATTTGCAGATTTAAAATGATTGTTACAACCACCTTAATCTTTTCTGCATTCATGAAATAGAAAATTAAATTTTATCATTTTGTGGCTGCCGAGTAAGTCATTCGTAATGGAAATCCCGGACAGTGTAACATGGCATGCGATAAAGAGCACATTAGACATTGTTTACTGTCCGAGTTCGATAAAGGTAGTACTGCAGCCGCGGCTTGCCGCAACATCTTTCAAGTGTATAGGGTGGGTGGATGCAGTTGATGATAGAACAAAGTAATTTGAACCCTGTGTATTTTGAAATAGCGTGGTTTTGGGTTGTAGAAACCATGTTAATATCAAACCGGAATGAATTATACGAGTGAAGTTTTCAATTTTAATACATACACTGACGGGAAAAAATCCCAACTCCAAGAAGGATTTGTGTTAGATGAACGACAGTTTGTAGGCGGTGAGAGTACATCTGTAAGATGACGTTTATGCAAATTTCGCGCTCGGCGCATACGTGTGGCGCTAGTAGCGGCCCTCGGAACACGCAAAGCAGGTTTGCTGTAAATACGCGCTGTAACGTTCGTGAGCGTTAGTTATCGTTAAGATTCGACGTAGGGTGTTGATGTTAGTTAAGAATGCCTTTAAGAAGAAGAAGCCATTATCAACAGCTCACGGAGTTTGAACGAGGTCGTGTAATAGGGCTACGAGAAAGTGTATTTTCTTTCCGCAGTATTGCAGAACGACTTGGCAGGAATGTAGCCACTGTGCATGATTGTCGGCAGCGGTGGTCAAGGGAAGGTACTGCTTCAAGAAGACTGGGTTCCGGCCTGCCACGTGGCACTACTGAGAGGGAAGACCGCCGTGTACGGCGTATGGCCGTGGCACATCGTACCGCGTCTGCGGCAGCAATTCCAGCTGCAGTTGCCACCACAGTGACACAACGAACTGTTACAAATCGGTTACTTGAAGGACAGCTCCGAGACAGACACCCTGTAACGTGCATTCCACTTACTCCAAACCACTGCCGTTTGCGACGTCAGTTAGTGTCAAGCTAGAGCTCATTGGAGGACGGAGTGGAGATCTGTTGTGTTTTCTGATGAAAGCCTGTTCTGCCTGGGTACCAGTGATGGCCGTGTGTTGTTAGAAGGAGGCCAGGTGAGCGCCTGCAACCAACCTGTCTGCGGCCGAGACACACTGGACCTACACCTGGAGTTATGGTCTGGAGAGCAATTTCCTATGACAGCAGGAGCACTCTCGTGGTTATCCCACGCACCCTGACGGCACAGTTGTACGTCGGTCTGGTGATTCAACCTGTTGTGCTGCCATTCATGAACAGCATTCCAGGGGGTGTTTTCCAACAGGATAACACTCGCCCGATACCGCTGTTGTAACCCAACATGCTCTACAGTGTCGACATGTTGCCGTGGCTTGCTAGATCACCAGATCTTTCACCAATCGAGCACGTATGGGACATCATTGGACGACAACTCCAGCGTCACCCCCAACCAGCATTAACCGTCCCTGTATTGACCGACCAAGTGCAACAGGCATGGAACTCCATCCCACAAACTGACATCCAGCACCTGTACGACACAATGCATGAACGTTTGCGTGCTTGCATTCAACATTCTGGCAGTTACACCGGTTATTAATGTACTAGCATTTCACATTAAAAATGGCTCTTCTCGCGCTTACAATAAGCTGTGATCTTGAAACCTTAATCGATTAAATATGTTACCTATACGAATGTATTGCCGCCATTTCATTCCTCTACAACTATTTTTTCGTGGTGGGATTTTTTTTTTCCGTCAGTGTATTATGTTTTGTTTAGAATTCGCACTAGCGTTCGTGTATTTCAATTTAAAATAGAAATGCGAAAGAGCCAGAAAATAAATAAGCATTTTATAAATTCAGCGGTTTCTCACACATCGGCTGCAAGTTACGATGCGAAACTGGAAACATTTGTGACAGAAGAAGGCGATTCCGCCAAAACGAAATGTATTACAATAACCGTGTAAACTATCAGCTTTCCCACACTTTAACAGCCGTCTCGGCTGTTCTTCCGCTGACGAGCGCACGGCTCATTTCTTACAGCTAAGACAGCGAAACGCTAGCACAGCTCCGTGAACCGGAAGCATCAAGCTACTGTTTTCGATGTGGCAACGGATCTGTTGTTTACATTCGAACACAAACATCATGTTTTTGGATGCATTTAAAAAGTAGCATAATGAAACAAAATGTACATAAAGACAATCTAGTGATCGATTGATGGAATGCATATTCCGAAGGGAATGTAGTACCAGGAACACAGACGTCTTCGAAGAAATGCTTCAAATAATAAGAAATCACGAATGGCAATGAACGTCTATGCTTTTGTTTTAAAATTGCCTTTTTCTATATATCTGTAATGCGAATTAAAATATTACTTGTAAATACGAAAGTAAAATTTCTTATCAGTGTCCGAACGTATGTAGTGGGAAGTTCATTCATTTTTTTCTTTATTAAGTTCTTTTTCAGTTATTGTTTTTCATGTAGTCCATGAAATCTTTTCTTTGATGAAAGCAACGTCAGTTATCATCATGAAATAAAAAAAGTAAGCGCAGAATGCAAAGATAACCACTTTTCCACTTCCCATAATGTTTGCGTTCGAGTGTAAACAACAGGTCCGTTGCCACATCGAAAACAATAGCTTGATGCTTCCGGTTCGCGGAGCTGTGCAAGCGTTCCGCTGTCTTAGCTGTGAGAAACGAGCCGTGCGCCCTTCAGCGGAAGAATAGCCGCCGTCTCTCGCGGTTATAGGCTTTACGCAAAGTGGTACTGTTCCATTAACAAGGGTAACTCCAGATATCTTATTCTAACCTCCTTGGATGCATGTTCTTCATTTCACGTTACTAAATAAAAGAAGTATGATATAAGTCAAGTCAAGATGCTCTCGGATTCCAAACAAAACAAATGCGTGAGAACTGATTATAGTGCAATGAATGAACTTATCGTTGAAAGGTCTAGTTAGCGAAACAGGCTTAGGTTGCTACCAAATTTTGCCTGAATGATTACGGAACGTTTTATCAGGTTGCCTTTATGATGAATTATGTAATTGTGGCTCTGTGTTTATGCACTGTGTCTGAAACTCTTTGTGTATCAATTGTGTCTCCCTATCTTCCAAGTGAGGTAAGTAATGTGATTAGCTGGGTAGAGGCATTTTTACATTGCATTATGTTATACGCTGAAGGTAAAGGTCCAATATGCAGATACACTTTTATTTCGCTGGAAATTCTGCATTTTTAGTTTGCTCCTGTTTTTTTTTTTGTTTTTTTTTTACGATTAGACGTTACGTTATTGGGAAATATATTTAATCACATTTTTGAGTCACTTCTGATCTCTAGCATGGACGTTTATGCATGAGGAATACGTAAAGAAACAGGAAGTTAGACTCAGATTCAAGTCCCGGATGAGGCATTGGTGTAGCTTACATCACTCACTCTCTTTCTCTTAACTGGAACTAACCATCCAAACCGAGTAACGAACAACTGCCTTTGCACGTGACGTCACAAAACTGTCTGCTAAACTTCGGGTGGTTAGAAAGTACTCGAGCTGGTCTCTATGCTTTTCAATGGCAGCTGCTGTAAATAGAGTTAAAAAAACTTCTATCTGACAAAGTTTGCAATCTTAATGTGGTTGAAAAGCAACGTTACAAAGAAAGGCTTAGAAATAATGGCATAGAACAGTGGTTCTCAAACGTTTTATCCCATGGAACCCTTTTTCCTACAATGTCGAGCAACGGAACCCCTCTATAAATACCACTAAAAATTAATGCACCTATATGCCCTACTATTTATCACGGATTTGAAATAAAAATGAAACGAAAAAAATAGGCAATTAGTCAATAAAAAGATAATACTTACAAAAAGCTAATGTAGAACCAATAAAATTTATTATGCCAATGATGCAAGTATTCATTAATAAAATATATCAATGTAATGAATGGCTTTCCTTTTTATTGCCACATAGTTCCTTAAAATTCGGTATTATCGAAAAAAGTTGTAAACCAATATCGGGCTCTGCATCCAGCTTTTCTGGTGCTTAGTTTTTGTTGAGGCATACATAGAAAAGCAAGTTTTACAAAGATAGGTTATCGCAAACGGTAAGAGTACTGACACAGTTTTTTTTGCGATAATAATGAATATCTTCCTTTCAAACTGCACCAAAAGTCTACCACTGGCACTGTTTTACAACTGGATGTCATTGAGGTATCCGACGTCATTTCAATAAATTTTTGATATCCATCAGATAAAAAGCATGGAGATTTTTCATTAATAACAAATGGATTTTAATCCATAATTTACTTTTATAATTTTTCGTGCTGCTCAACAGGAAAATACTGCCTCATTGAATCATGGAGAACTTCCAGATGCTCGATGATTTCACATTGTTTTCCATTGTTCTGAGTCCAGCTCTGACAGAAAGTTTCTCGCTGTTGGAAAGCAATCAAATTCGTGGTTGCCAACACATCTGATCCAAAATTGAATCGCTTTTTTAAATGCCACAATTTTGTCGTTGGTGGTGAATACGTCATTTTGCTTTGCTTGAAGTGCAAGATTGAGTTTATTCAGTTTTGAGAAAATATCAGATAGGTAAGCCACTCGAAGTAACTACTCTTTATCATTTAATCAATCTTTAAAATAAAAGTGGTTATCTGTGAAGAAAATACTAAAGCTTGAAGTTCAAGAAAATGTTCCAATATTTTACCTCGAAATAACCATCTTCTGTACATAGAAGCAATGACGTGTGCACACTTCCTATATCATCGCACAAGATTTTAAACGATCTGTTATTCAGAGGGCGAGCTTTTATGAAGTTAATCATTTAAACTACTTCACCCAGGGCGCTTTTTAGATGGAGGGGCAAAATTTTTGTCCAAGAGCTTGTCTACGAAGTACACGGTGACTACTGGTACAGTTCTTTGCAATCATTTTGATGCGTGCGACAACACCAGATGTTTTTCCCACTATAGCTTTGGCACCATGTGTACAAATATCAATGCAATTTTCCCACGGAATTTCATTTTCTTCAAAGAAGGAATTTAAAATATTGAAGATCTTTGTGCAGTTGCATGTGCTGCTAGTGGCTTGCGTAAAAGATCTTCTGCCAGAGATGCTTCTTTGTACGGGTATTTTACAAAGGCGAACAATATCATGAGACGTGACACGTCTGTAATCTTGTCCATTTGCAATGCAAAATTGCAAGACGATGTGAATAATAAGTTTCTCTTTTACACTGCTTGCTATTTCCTTCACTCAGCGAGACACTGTATCGCTTGATAGCGGAATTTTCGCTATTTCTTTGGCCGATTTTTCACCAAGCATTCTCTTAACCATGTCAATAACCCATGGCTTGATAAGATTCATGGCTATTGTATGAGGTTCACCTGCTCGTGCTATTTGATAGTTTACTAAAAAGGAAGCCTCAGTAGCTTTTTAATTCACTATATGTGCTGCATGAAAAATCGTTTTTTCACCTTTAAAAGCTCATCACGCTCGCGTACGAAAAAGTCAACACTCTTATCTTTGAGCTCTCGATCTGTAGTAGTCTCCAAATAGCAATTCAGCGGGTGCCGTTGAGCTATAATAATAAACTTTGCTGCATACGACACACTGGATTATCTTCAGCTTTCATGAATACCAAACTATAGCTATCATCGTACTTTCTTCTTTCCGCAAATTTGACAGTTTGGTCTTGATCACACCTTCCAGAACGTGTGCCATTTTCTTGAACTTCTTTCCCATTTTTCAAAGTTTTCTTTAAAATGTCGGCGATGTTTTACGAATTGCTTGCGGAATCCCTGGAGAACCGTCGCGGAACCCCGGGGTTCCACGGATCACACTTTGAGAAACACTGGTATAGAAAATCCATATGACATACCTAAAAGATTTTTTTATCGTCTGGAAGTTTCTGTTGCTACTGACCTCCCTGATCTGAACTAACACGATATTTATAAATATACACTGCTGGCCACCCAAAATGCAACACCAAGAAGGACACGAGATAGCAAAGCCAGATTTACTGGACACATAACAACAGATACAAAGATGAAACGATTGAGCTTACAGTCCCGTGCGACTTGCGGAACACGCAGACATCAATAGTTCGTGTGGCCCCCATGGCTGGCAATAACGGCCGCTACACGCCACAGCATCGAACGAAAGGGGCTTTGGATGTGGGTTTGGGGTATGTCGGTCCAGGCTACTTCCACACGTTGCCACAGTTCATCAGGCGTAGCCGCGTGTGGTGCTTGCCGGGCCACTCGGTTGCCGATCAGCGACCAGACGTGTTCGATGGGCGACATATCGGGAGAACAGGCGGGCCATGGCAGCAGGGACACCTGGTGGGCCGTGAAGAATTGTTGCGCGATGCGTGCCACGTGCGGGCGCGCGTTGTCCTGTTGAAACGTGATCCTGCAGGTAAGGGAGGACTACAGGCTCCAAAACGTCGGAGATGTAGCCGTGGCTGTTGAGTGTACCGGCGATGCGTACCAGAGGGGTGCGGGTGTCATATCCAATTGCGCCCCAAACCATAACGCCAGGCGATGGAGCGGTATGGCGATGCATAATGCAGGCGTCATACAGTCTCTCGCCGCGGTGACGCCACACGCGGATCCGACCATCGTGGTGTTGCAGGCAGAAGCGGGATTCGTCGGAGAAGACAATGGCGTGCCATTCTGTAGTCCAGGTGCAACGTTCAACGGCCCACTGCCGCTGCACTCGCCGGTGGTGTAATGTCAATGGTAATCGGAGCAATGGGCTCCGTGCAACAAGCCCCCGCTCCTGCAGACGACGTCGAACGGTACGTGCTGGCACAGGTTGTTGCGCAACACACCCTAATTCCTGCGCTAACGTTCGTGATGTGGCGGTGCGAGCCGTCAATGCCCGCCTCACAACATGTCGGTCCTATCGTTCGGTGGTGTGCCGCAGCTGCGGCAATCGCTCACGTCGGTCCGTCCGTCCCTCACGCACCCACCAAATCCATACTCGCCTCACTGTGGCTGGATGTCGTCCCACACGGGCGCCGATGTCTCGGTACGATAAACCGCTGTCGCGATAAGACACTATTCGTCCTCTGTCGAACTCCGAAACGTGCTGGAATGACTGCCGTATTCTGCGACGAGGCATCAGGAAGCTTCCCACGCGCAGGTCCGGCAGCACAACACACTTCCACTACTTACACCCCGCCTTCTGTGCACCCTTCTTATAGTGCTTCTCGGTGGCGTGCCGGGCGCACATGATTTGCATATGCCTGCAATGCTAATCGTTTGCATTTCCTCTCGCGGGCGACGCATGCTGCAAATTTCAGGGCAATGGGATGCTTCCTTCTTGGTGTTGCATTTTGGGTGGCCAGCAGTGTACATTAGGCAGTTTTTCGTGTTATACCGGAAAAGCTATGAAAGCTTATAAAAGCCTTGATGCATATACATTGTAAATATTTTACCAATGGGTGGGTTAGAAATGTATTAATTCTGAAGACTGAAAACGAAAAATTTCTTATCCGGTCTAAGGTAAGTTGTTGCATTTCTGACTGGTTCCAGTGTGTATTGCATTAAAAAAGAGAAAATACCGACTTATCGTATCCCGAAAAATGGACTATTTTTTCACCAAAAGAAAGAAAACAAATCCGGGAAAACGGACGACACAATAATGTATGACCGCACGCTCTAATTCTATGTGGACGTATATCCTTAAATTTCGGTTCGGAAAAAAGGGCATCTGTTTCAGTTATAAAAAATTAGTAACAATACAAAATCTTGAAAGTTCACTAAAGCTTAGCAATTTCCTATTTGACAGCAAAGTTAATCCATTCACAGCATTTTAAACAGAATAACAAGGATTTACGTAAAAACTTGAAAATTATGCATAAGAGTGAACAAGAAAATGTACCAATATAAATTCGACTATTAACGTAGTAAAATATGCAGATTTACGATACCTGAAATGAAATGTGTACTGCAGATCCTGTCACACGGCCTGGGCGACCATGCCTTCCGATTTACGGCTATTTCCCACATAATCAGGCGTTTTCCTGCCGTTGGAAAGCGATCAAAAGAAATTCCAATACCTTACTCGTACTTTGAGAAGCACCAATACGCCACACAACTTTTAACCATTTCTAAAACTTCAAACAATCGAGTGAGAGAGGGTCCAGAAATCGCTTCCCCATGTTAATCCTATGGGAACCTTAGCAGCCGAACTTTCTTGTATCCACCCGGAAGTAACCGTGACGTCAAAAATGACGTGGCGCAAAGGCTTTATAGCCCTTAAAGTTGTTCCTAGAAGGCGCTATACCCCCGAAAAAAAAACAGGTAGGCTCAATCCTGATTGAGCCGTCAGTTTGGAACGTAGGACTCCGACTTGCAGGTCGGAGAGTTGAAATAAACTAGTCGAGTATGGTTTCAAAGCATTTATTTAATTTGTTACAGCCAACACAGGTCTATGATATGAATGTTTACAAATAATGCTGGATACATCGCGAACACAAAGCACATGGATACACGAATTACCCAGCGTCGTGGGTTGTCTTCTTGGGCTTCTTACATTCCTCATCACTTTTGCTCTTTCCTTTCGCTTTGGTTTTCTGCACTTTTGCTTGAGTTCATTCTGCGAATTCCGCGGCATTGTCTAAAATGTTAACCCGTTCACACGAAAACATTTTTTTAATTTTAGTTAAACCACTGCCACATGTTCTTTATATATTTGAATAGATCTCGTCGAGAGCTTTAAAACGATACCACGCACAGTCGTTTTGCACTCACGGTTGTCCAGATAAACAGCGATATCGTCAGAAGTGTTCACCGGTTCACAAGAAAACAATTTTTTAAATGTTCAGTTCAAACCACTGCGAAATGTTCTTCGTGTATTTGAATAGATCTCGTCAAGAGCTTTAAAGCAATACCACGCACAGTCGTGTTGCGCTGACGGTTGCCGAGTTAGACTGAGTCAAACGCGGCGGCACACCCAGAAATATTGCACCATCTCTCCCACGCACCGGGATAGAGGAGAGCGTCGTGCACACGATTCATTGCGCAGTACGCAAATTGGAGGTCGGAGAGTTGAAATAAAAAGTGAGAGTGAGAGAGGGTCCAGAAATCGCTTCCCCATGTTAATCCTATGGGAACCTTAGCAGCCGAACTTTCTTGTATCCACCCGGAAGTAACCGTGACGTCAAAAATGACGTGGCGCAAAGGCTTTATAGCCCTTAAAGTTGTTCCTAGAAGGCGCTATACCCCCCGAAAAAAAAACAGGTAGGCTCAATCCTGATTGAGCCGTCAGTTTGGAACGTAGGACTCCGACTTGCAGGTCGGAGAGTTGAAATAAACTAGTCGAGTATGGTTTCAAAGCATTTATTTAATTTGTTACAGCCAACACAGGTCTATGATATGAATGTTTACAAATAATGCTGGATACATCGCGAACACAAAGCACATGGATACACGAATTACCCAGCGTCGTGGGTTGTCTTCTTGGGCTTCTTACATTCCTCATCACTTTTGCTCTTTCCTTTCGCTTTGGTTTTCTGCACTTTTGCTTGAGTTCATTCTGCGAATTCCGCGGCATTGTCTAAAATGTTAACCCGTTCACACGAAAACAAATACCACGCACAGTCGTTTTAAAACGATACCACGCACAGTCGTTTTGCACTCACGGTTGTCCAGATAAACAGCGATATCGTCAGAAGTGTTCACCGGTTCACAAGAAAACAATTTTTTAAATGTTCAGTTCAAACCACTGCGAAATGTTCTTCGTGTATTTGAATAGATCTCGTCAAGAGCTTTAAAGCAATACCACGCACAGTCGTGTTGCGCTGACGGTTGCCGAGTTAGACTGAGTCAAACGCGGCGGCACACCCAGAAATATTGCACCATCTCTCCCACGCACCGGGATAGATGAGAGCGTCGTGCACACGATTCATTGCGCATTACGCAAATTGGACTCCATGCTGTTTACGAATATGTTAACACGATTAGTGAGCGGCATGCATTTTTAACGCTATAATGATTTGAATTGGGACCTATTTTTGTCACAAGCGGTCTACCGTAAGTGGTCTCATACTATCCGCGGAGTTAGACGTGGTCGTACGTCAAAATATTAAAGAAAACTGCACACCTAGTACCATAAAGGAACAGACGAAAGACGCTTTCAGAAGCAGGGTAGGTTTCAGGCCAGTTGCTTGGGCTCCAGCCTCCAGCAAGGCCGTCTAGGAAACACAAGGCCATGATATTAGAGAGATGTGTTTCCCCTGTTTGTGACGTCACTCTCATGTTACACGAATTGATATGTCAATGTCGTGTTTGACGTCCCACACGACAGAGTTGGAATCCAATCGGAAGCAGATCAAATCAGATCAGATCATACACTATCTACCAACAAGTAATTGGACACCTGTGATAGCAAAGGAAAACGAAGTTTATTCACCTTCAATAGTTGGTGGAGCCTCCACGAGCGGCGATTACAGCTGCGACCCTCCGGGGCATACTCTCAACCAGGCGTTGTACGACGGCTAGCGGTATTTTCTTCCACTCGGCTTGGAGAAGACAGGTCAGTTCCTTCACCGATTTCGGACGGTTGGGGCACCCCTTAAGTCGACGCTCCAACTCGTCCCAGAAGTGACTGATAGGGTTAAGGTCCGGGCTCTGCGCAGGCCAGTCCATTCGATTAACCCCATTGTCATCACACCAAGCCATGGTGGACCTCGCAACATGACTGGTGGCATTGTCATCCTGAAAGTAACATGGGTCCACTCCGTAAAACTGCCACAACGTAGGAAGCGCATGCTCATCCAAAATGGTGCAGTAGGTCTCGGCGTTGAGTCTACCAGGAATTGCGACCAAGGGTCCCGTGCCATACCAGGAGAAACACCCCCATAGCATAATTCCACGGCCACCGAACTTCACAGTTGGCACAATACATTCCGGCAGGAGGCGTTCTCCAGGCAGACGCCAAACCCAGACCCTGCCATCCGAACGGTAGAGGGTGAATCTTGATTCGTCGCTCCAGAGAACCTGTTTCCACTGTTCAACGATCCACTGTCGACGTTCTTTGCACCCCGTTAGCCGAGCACCGCTATTGGACTTGGTGATCAGAGGCTTGTGGGCGGCAGCACGTCCATGAAAACCGAGCAGATGGGCTTCCTTACGGATGGTATTTATCGAAAGAACACTCCTGTATGCCTGTTGAAACTCCTCGTGGATGTGGCCCATTGATTTGGTGCGGTTCCTCCGAATTTCTGTGGCCAGCACCCGTCGGTCTCTAACTCCCAGTTTTGTGGGTCTGCAGGGTCGGGGCACATTCCGACAGTCACCTCTCATCTTCCACTTGCCAATCACGTAGGCCACTGTCGATTTTGGGTACTTCAACTCGCTGAATATGTCACGTATGGATCGGCCATTTCTGTGATACCCGACGATTACACCTTTCTCGAAATCAGAGAGCTCCGAACTGCGTGGCATCTTGCATGTGACTGGTTGTGTTGTTGTTTCCCACACGATATTTAACGGCGGCCGTGACGTGTATGAGGACCGCAGATATCGTCGATTGCGGGGGTGTCCAATTACTTGTTGGTAGATAGTGTATGTAGAGGATTTTAGGAAGGGAGTGTCTGACCCCAGGTCTTAAACAACCCTTTGAAATAGGAAGCTAGGAGATTTGGGCTAGAGTGCCCGATAGGAAAGTGACACGGAAGCTAAGTAGAAAGCGAGAGGAAGACGCCCTTATTAATTACCGGGGGCCAGTACCAGGGGTACGACGGCTTAACGTGCCCATCCGACGCACGGCGGATATTTAGTGGATCGTACCTGCCTGGGATCGAACCTGAGGTCCTATCCATGGCAGTCATGAACGTTGCCCATTAGGCCACCCGCGGCCCTCCAATCGGAAGCTTGATTTCCTCGTGACGTCACTTATCATCATCAAATGTAGAGGATTTTAGGAAGGGAGTGTTTGACCCCAGGTCTTAAACAACCCATAGAAATAGGAAGCTAGGAGATTTGGGCTAGAGTGCCCGATAGGAAAGTGACACGGAAGCGAAGTAGAAAGGGGGAGGATGACGCCCTTATTTATTACCGGGGGCCAGTGCCCGGGGTCCAACGGCTTAACGTGCCCATCCGACGCACGGCGGGTATTTAGTGGATCGAGTGTTCGTACCTGCCCGGGGTCGAACCTGAGGTCCTTTCCGCGGCAGTCACGAACGAAAGATGAAAAAATTTTATACATTAAAAACACAAAGGGAAATTTGTCCAATAAACATGGAAGGTGTTAATATTTGATCTCTTCGAATTTACACATACATCAGAAATTTTATGCTGGAAATTCTGAGTGTCGTATCCCCCCCCTTCCTTTTAAACTTTATGAAAACGTTTTACAAATGGTATTTATTTTCTTCAGCTGTATATTGCACAACATTTTTTTCTACCGAAATTATACTGTTTTCACCGGATTTTTCGTGGGTAAAAGATAATTTCGGAAATATCACTTAACACATTAACGGAAGAAAAAAAAAAAAAAGAGAGAAAACAGAACCACCAAAAAAAATGTGACCTTTTGTTACATGCAACCTACGTCCGAAAAGTTTCAGGACTGACGCAATAAAGAATATAAAAAAAGTACCATATTCGCAATTAATACTGGTTACCTTCAAAATACCGCCTTTCTGAATCAACACAGTTTTCAGTGTTTGTGGAGATCCTGAAAACAGTTCTGGAAGGCATTTTCCGGGATGTCTGCAAGTTGTTTTGTCACGGCTGTTTGGATAGATATAATGTCTGCATGATACTGTGAGTCGGTAACTCTCCATTCAATAGCGCGCCCAGAAATTTTCCAAACGGGCAGGGGGGCGGGGGGGGGCGTGTCACACAGAATTTTCCTAAGGCGGGGGTGACGCCCCCTAAATTTACCGGGAAAAATAGTCAGGTGCCATAACAATTAAGGACGAGGTTGGCTTTTGTATATTTATTCTTATCCAGTTACCAGCGTGGGCCGTGGCACACGGAATTTTCCCAAGGCGGGTGTGACGCCCCCTAAATTTACCGGGAAAAATTGTCAGGTGCCATAACAATTAAAGAGGAGGTTGGCTTTTGTATATTTATTCTTATCCAGTTGCTATCGTGGGCCGTGGCACATAATTTTCCCAAGGTGGGGGTGACCCCTAAATTTACCGGAAGAAATAGTCAGGTGCCATAACAATTAAGGATCAGGTTGGCTTTTGTATATTTTTTCTTATCCAGTTACTAGTAATGTTACAGTACAAGAAAGTTAAATGGTTAGAAGAAGCAGTAGATGATAATTTTCTGGTTAGATTTTTCTAAATTTATTTAACAGAACTACTCCCTTTTCATTATTGTATGTTATATTTATACGGTACATGATTAAGAAGTATATGTAGATCGCATATCGTGATTTTTTGTTTTAAACTTCGACGTAATAATTTTCCGCTCTGTCAGCACGAGGGGGAGGCCCGGGCCCCTACGTCCCTCCCCGTGGGAGCGCCACTGTCTCCATTCAGCGCTTTGTCGCTTGGTTTGTGGATCATACTGCAGGCGCCATGTTTAATCTCTTGCTATAATTCTGGAAAGATCCTCACCTGCAGCGTGACGTCCCGATTCATCCTCTGCTCAAAATCGTGGCGTTTCATCCTCGGCTTTTAACAGGAGTGACGATTCGTCCGACCCCCCCCCCCTTCCTACATTTTCCCAGTCGCTTAATAAAATGAGTTATTTGAGTTCGTGTCATTTACTCGTTATTTAGTTTTGCTCAGAGTTTTAGCCGCATATGGCGTTTCCAGGGAACACCACGGGGTCTGACTTCGTTCTCCAAAAATATTATCGTGGTTTCTGAGATCACTCCGTCTTCTTTTAATTTTTCTTGTCACAAATGCGGGAAAAATCTTTGTCAGAAAAATGCAGTGAAAACGGCCGTGATTGGTAGGACTTTTGTCAATTTTAAGAACTCGTCTAACATATTATTGTAGTTTCACTGTGTATGCCAAAGCGCGTGATCATTCAATTAGTGTCTTCTTTCCGGTTTCGAAATCATGAACCGTTTTCTCAATCATTTTATCCAAATTTATATACTGTATATTTTTGTCTTTTTTTTTTTTTTGTAGGCATATTAAGTTCATGTTGTTTTCTTTGAATGTCATAGATCTTTTAACTTAATCTTAAGTTCTAATATGCACTGACGGAAAAAAAAAAATCCCAACACCAAGAAGGGGTTGTGTTAGATAAACGACAGTTGGTAGGCGGTGAGAGTACATCTGTAAGATGACGTCTATGCAAATTTCGCGCTCGGCGCTAACGTGTGGCGCTAGTAGCGCCCTCGGAACATGCAAAGCAGGTTTGCTGTAAATACGCGCTGTAACGTTCGTGAGCGTTAGTTATCGTTGAGATTCGACGTAGGGTGTTGATGTTAGTCAAGAATGCCTTTAAGAAGACGAAGAAGCCATTATCAACAGCTCACGGAGTTTGAACGAGGTCGTGTAATAGGGCTAGGAGAAGGTGGATTTTTGTTCCTCAATATTGCAGAACGACTTGGCAGGAATATAGCCACTGTGCATGATTGTTGGCAGCGATGGTCAAGGGAAGGTACCGCCTCAAGAAGACCGGGTTCCGGCCGGCCACGTGGCACTACTGAGAGGGAAGACCGCCGTGTACGGCGTATGGCCGTGGCGCATCGTACCGCGTCTGCGGCAGCAATTCAAGCTGAAGTTGCCACCACAGTGACACAACGAACTGTTACAAATCGGTTACTTGAAGGACCGCTCCGAGACAGACACCCTGTAGCGTGCATTCCACTTACTTCCAAACCACTGCCGTTTGCGACGTCAGTTAGTGTCAAGCTAGAGCTCATTGGAGGACGGAGTGGAGATCTGTTGTGTTTTCTGATGAAAGCCGGTTCTGCCTGGGTGCCAGTGATGGCCGTGTGTTGTTAGAAGGAGGCCAGGTGAGCGCCTGCAACCAACCTGTCTGTGGCCGAGATACACTGGACCTACACCTGGAGTTATGGTCTGGGGAGCAATTTCCTATGACAGCAGGAGCACTCTCGTGGTTATCCCACGCACCCTGACGGCACAGTTGTACGTCGGTCTGGTGATTCAACCTGTTGTGCTGCCATTCATGAACAGCACTCCAGGGGGTGTTTTCCAACAGGATAACGCTCGCCCACATACCGCTGTTGTAACCCAACATGCTCTACAGAGTGTCGACATGTTGCCGTGGCCTGCTAGATCACCAGATCTTTCACCAATCGAGAACGTATGGGACATCATTGGACGAAAACTCCAGCGTCACCACCAATCAGCATTAACAGTCCCTGTATTGACCGACCAAGTGCAACAGGCATGGAACTCCATCCCACAAACTGACATCCAGCACCTGTACGACACAATGCATGAACGTTTGCGTGCTTGCATTCAACATTCTGGCGGTTACACCGGTTACTAATGTACCAGCATTTCACATTTAAAATGGCTCTTCTCGCGCTTACAATAAGCTGTGATCTTGAAACCTTAATCGATTAAATATGTTACCTTTACAAATGTATTGACGCCATTTCATTCCTCTACAACTATTTTTTCGTGGTGTTGGGATTTTTTTCCGTCAGTGTATTTAGATGTGATTTTCTTACAGATTTATTTAATCTGTCGTTTTCGTGATACAAATTCCGTGATTCTACGGAATTTGTCGTTCTATGACGCTCTTTATAACAGTCCATATCAACCAATAACAGGGTTGTCCATCCACTAATTGTTCAAAGAATTATTAAACTCTTGAACAGCATCATTTGTAGGCGCATCCTCCATTATGGCTAAACATCCATTGTCTACACAAGTGGGTGGAAGGAATGCAAGAGCTGTAAACATTCGTACATGACGTTTGATGTCTTCATTGTTTATGTACTCTGATGTTAGGCCTAAAGTTTGAACTTTACGCCATAGAGATTGGTTGTAATGGTAATTACATTCTTTGACTTCGCAATCTATATATTAAACAAAACGGGAAAGGATGAATCGGTACCTATACTCCTGTGTGCAGGGGACGAATATCCACTCCTGTTAAAACCCGAGGATGAAACGGCACGATTTTGAGCAGAGGATGAAACGGGAAAGGATGAATCGGTAACTACTCAGCTGCAGTGTCTAGCAGCTGAGAAAAATTAAAAATCAAGATCCTCAGCTAATCCTTAGCAAAAGAAAAAATCAGGATCATCAGCTGCAGTGTCTAGCAGCTGAGAAAAATTAAAAAATCAAGATCCTCAGCTAATCCTTAGCAAAAGCAAAAATCAGGATCCTCAGCTGCAGTATCTAGCAGCTGAGAAAAAATTAAAATTCAAGATCCTCAGCTAATCCTTAGCAAAAGCAAAAATCAGGATCCTCAGCTGCAGTGTCTAGCAGCTGAGAAAAATTAAAAATCAAGATCCTCAGCTAATCCTTAGCAAAAGCAAACATCAGGATCCTCAGCTGCAGTGTGTAGCAGCTGAGAAAAATTAAAAAATCAAGATCTTCAGCTAATCCTTAGCAAAAGCAAAAATCAGGTTCCTCAGCTGCAGTGTCTAGCAGCAGAGAAAAATTAAAAAATCAAGATCCTCAGCTAATCCTTAGCTAAAGCAAAAATCAGGATCCTCAGCTGCAGTGTCTAGCAGCAGAGAAAAATAAAAAAATCAAGATCCTCAGCTAATCCTTAGCAAAAGCAAAAATCAGGATCCTTAGCTGCAGTACCCAGCAGATCGGAACAAATCGGTGAACGAGCCTCCTTTTGGGCATCATTCAAAATATTTTCAGATACTGCAGGAAATGGGGAAAAATAAAACTAAGGATATCATCTGTATACGTTTTCCAGGACAAAAAATCAGAAAAAAACCCCAAAGAAAACATGGTCAATCTGTCGCAGTTGACAGCAAATTGTAGCAAATCGAATAGTACCTAATCAGGGAAATAATCGCCGTCGTGTTGGATACATTTGAGCCATCGACCAGGGAGCTGCCGAATGCCATTGCGGAAAAAGAGGGCTGTTTCGAGTTGATAAAGTCATCAATACTTGTGTGGACCTCCTCGACAGAAGTGAAGTGCGTATCACTCAGGTGATGTTGCAGGGAGCGAAAGAGGTGATAATCTGACGGGGCGAAGCCTGGAGAATACGCCGGGTGGGACAAAATCTCCCATCCCAGGTCGGTGATCGTGTTTAAAGTCGTTTTTTGCGGTGTGAGGACGTGCGTTATCCTGAAGCAACAGGACCGACATTCTGCCCTTGCCGGTGTATGGCCTTTTCGCCTCCATTGCGTCACTCCCACGAATGAGTTGCTGACAATAACGCTCAACATTGATCTTTTCACCAGGTTTGAGCAACTCTTCACCATTTAAACCGGTGTACGACACCGCGCTGATCCTACCATATGCACAGCAACAACTTCCTGGCATGGATATTCGGTCTGGCGGTACTGTTGGTAGGCTTACCTGGATAAACCCACGATTTGCGCCGCTTAGGATTTTCGTAGAGGATCCACTTCTCATCACAGGTCGAAATCTTGTGGAGGAAATCCTTCTTCTTGAATCTGGAGAGCAAGGACACAGCAACATCGTAGCGCCTAGACTTGTTCGCAGCTGAGAGTTGGTGGGGCACCCAACGGCCTTCCTTGTGAATCCGTCCAAACTTGTGCAGGCGGTTTGCAATGGCTTGTCGTGTTACTCCGAGTTCCTGGGCGAGCTCTGACTGTGTGCGACTGGGATCCGCGTGCAAACAGTTGTTCCAGTTCCTCATCGTCAACTTTCTGTGGCTATCCCTGACGTTCTGCATCACGGAGATGGGAATTTCCCTGCTTAAACCGCTTGAACCACTTCTTACACGTACTGTAGGACACAGCAGCCTCACCCAAAGCAGCACAGATCATTTTCTGGGCACTTTTTTCAGCTGAAACGCGAACAGGAGGCAGTTCCTCAAATGTTGCTTCTCGAACGACATTGCTCAACTTTCGTCCCTTCTGTCACTACAGCTGTGAGCGGTTACAGTTGGCTAGAAAGCTGTTGGATGGAGCTACAATCAGCCATTATCGCACACAGCTATTTGCATTTGCCGACATTCTATGATCGCTTGAGGTTAGGGGCCGAGAATTAAGGTGCACGCCTAATATTTCTTCACCTAGACAACGCATTACTCGATAGGTGTTGGAGAGCGGCTCATCCTTCTAGCTCTGACGTCACAGAGCAGTTTTATTAGAGACGGTTGTGGTAGAGGCGCCATTGTGCACAGTAAGATGAGAGCAATGCGTCACTGTATGTGTTCAGTTGTTGTTACACTGCTGGACAGTGTAACAGGCATCTATTTGACGCTCGCTACGACATGGATACGTGCAAGCAAGTGTAACGAGTCAGGATCAAGTTTCGGACCAAGGAAGGCGCCAAGGCAGCCGATATTTTTTTAGCTCATGTAGGCAGTGTGTAGTGAAACTTGCTTCCCACACAGGAAGCGGTTTAAATGGTGAAAATAATGTCGAGGAGGATGTTCCAATACCTGGACGATGTTACCGCGAAATCACGCACAAAACTGTTGAAATGGTGGACAATTCCGTGAAACAAAATCACAGATTGCCCTGTCGACAACTAGTTCAGGACGTAGACATCAGCACTGAATCCCTCAGCAGTGTCATGCACGGTCACCATAGGTGTGGGGCCAATGGGTTCCGAAGCACCTATCGTGTGTAGCGTAGAAAGACCTCACCCACTATCAGGAAGCAGGAAGTGAGTTTATGTTGCGAATTATTGCTGCCCATGAAGCTTGGTGTTACCAATTCGAGCCAGCGATGAATGGTGACACCAAGTTTCATCTGTAATGAAACTAGGTGGCACCAGGTTTCGTCCTGGTGTGACCATTTCGTGCCAGAAATGAATGGTGGCACCAAATTTCGTCTTGGTGTGACCGTTTCCAGCCAGCGATGAATGGTGACGCCAAATTTCGTTTTGGTGTGACCTTTTCCAGCCAGCGATAAATGGTGACACAAAGTTTCATCTGTAATGAAACTAGGTGGCACCAGGTTTCATCTGGGTGTGACCATTTCGTGCCATCAATGAATGATGGGACCAAATTTCGTCTTGGTGTGACATCTTCCAGCCAGCGATGAATGGCGACACCAAGTTTCGTCTGTAATGAAACTTCGTGACACCACGTTTTGTGAAACTTGGTGTGACCATTTCGAGCCAGCGATGAATGGTGACACCAATAATTACGAAACGCATATAGCGTATGAAATCCGTTTATTTTCGTGCCTTAGTCCACGTTTGACTTGAACGATCCTTATTCATACTGCGTAGTTACTTCCTTTGTCTGAGTCGTTCGAGACTCTGATCCTCGTCCCAAAGGAGCCAGTGTTCGGGTACCGGATGAACCACGAGTTGCTCTGGCTTTCTCCCATTCCTGGAACCAGTGGTCCTAACTTAAGGACAGATAACTGCTTGTGGTCCTAAAAGTTACTCATGATGGTCGTTAATCCCCGAAGCAAACAACAACAACAAAATTATCTTAGGGCTATAAGCAATCCGCCGTCCTTAATGTAGTGCCACTGATCCAAGCAGCCGCCCCGGTGGCGCAGTGGTCTAAGCGATGGCCTCTGATCATTCGTCCGAAAGGGGTCCGGATTCAAATCCCGGTGAGGCATGGATGTTGTGTTTGTCTTACGGCACTGGTTCTCTTCCTTCCCTGAAACCAGTGACCCTAAATTAGGGACGGGCGACTGCTTATAGCCCATTGAGTTGCTCACGGTGGTCGTTAAACCTCCAATCAAAAAAATATCCCAAGCTAGGTACCCGGCCGGTGCCATGAGATAAGCGCACGGCCCATATAAAATCCATCCGGGAGTCGAACATGGACTCGCTTGCTTAGACCACTGCTCTACAGGGGCGGCCTGTATATTACGGAGGTTCTGACAAAAGTTCTGAGCACTGTCCATTTTTGAGAAAAATTTGAAGTAACGGAGAAAACTTACTTTATTGCCGTTCCATGTACTTCCCCTCCTCTGCTGAAGACAGCTTGCCAGCGGTGAGGTAGGTCCTGGATACCCCTTAGTATGCCATCTTTGTTCAGCTGTCGTATTACTCAGGCCACGTCCAATGACAGTTTGTCCAGCGATTCGTAGGGGATGCCACGGAGCCGAGTTTTTTAACTTTGGGAAAAGTTCAAAGTCGGGTGGACAGAGATCAGGGCTGTATGGTGGGTGGGATAAAGTTTCCCATCCATATTTCGACAAGAGTCCCCGTACCGACGCTGCACCATGACACGATGCGTTGTCATGCAGCAAGATCGCTCCCGCTTCCAAGTTGGGGTGATTTTGACAAATTTTCGGTCTTAACTTTGTCCTCAGAAAGTCACGACAATATTGTGCGTTGACAATTCCTACCGGCACTCGATCAGAGACCACAACACCCTGGGGCACTTTACGCATAAATCATCATTTGCTTCACTTTGGATTGTTGCCGACGACACTTCGAGGGGCGTGGGGAACTTGGATGCCTCCATTCCGCTGATTGTGACTTCAGTTCCGGTTCAAAATCACGGGTCCAAGTCTCATCAATTGCTACAATTCTGTTCAGGATGGTATCGCCCTCCCTTTTGAACCTGTGGAGTTGACCTTGTGCGATGCTCACTCTGGCGGCTTTATGCTCGGGGGTGAGTTGATGGGGAAACCAACGCGCGAAGATTTTTCTTTTTCCCCAGTGAGTCCGTCAAAATTAGATGAGCAGACATGGTGGACAAATTTGCCTGATGAGCAATCTCCTCGACTGTCAAACGGCTATTCTCTTCGAGAAGCGTTGCAACAATGGTGACAGATAGTTTGTCGGTCACCATTTGAGGTCGACCTGGGCGGTGATCATCTTCGATGCTTCTTCGGCCCTCCCGAATGCGCGATGCCCATCGAGAAATTGTGCTTCGATCAAGAGTTCCTTCCCCACAAGCTTCCTGCAAGGCAGTGTGGATCTGTGTCGGAGTTTTCCCCCGTACAGTTTCTATTTCCACGTACGAACGCTGGTCTAACGCTGTGACTCGACCTGAGGAGCTGCACGCTTCCATTTCCAAACCCTCCCACCTCCACACAGCTAATGATAGCGCGTCGTTCTGACACCACTACGTTGCTGAGAGTCTGATCTTGACATGAGACAATCATTTTCCCGATTGCATCATCCGCTTCAGTTTTAGATTAAAGTGTGCAGAACTTTTGTTATGACCCTCGTATTCTTCCCAGAACTAACAATAAAATAACTTTCATTTGAACGAATTGTCATTATCAGGTCAATAAGCACTCACACGAAAATATTTCAAGTTGGGGAGCACGAAAATTTTAAGCATAAAAATTGCGATCCTGCAACTAGAGTGTCGCTTAATATACAGGCTGAGTTTGGAACACGGTCATCCATTCTCGTATACTCCAGACGTTGGGGTCTTGATTGGTAAGAAAGTGTTCAGAAAATATAGCATTTCGCGTTTATACAAATTCACGATTGGTTAGAGACTAGTGTATTTTTTCATACGTGTAATCAGTATTGAATATTAATTCCGATAAATGTTGCTGTAAAATGTAAACCATGAATCGTTTTCTTCCTACAGTCCGTGAGGAAAGGTCTAACTGTCGAGGAATACTCCATGGCTTTTGCTGCATTTAGCATGTCACGGATATTTTGGGGAAATATCTGGGCTAAATTGGTATGTTGAAATTACTCTTATACACTTTATACCTGATAGTAGAAACGTCTTGTATCATAATCTGTTGAACATTTTCTATCCTTCAGTTTTCGAAAGTTATCTGAGTTTTTCATATCGGCCACTGAATTAGAAACTTTTATTTGATACCGTCTCGGACCTCCTTTAGCCCAAATTACAATATGTATGCAGTTTGGCATAGTTTCAATGTAGCATGGCTTACATCTAGGTCTACAGCGTAGCCTATACCCTTCTTCACAACCGTCTGTCCGTCCGCACGATAACTCACGTAAAAATGGTTCGATTTCGATGAAATTTTAGTATGTGGTAGGGAACAACCTGGGAAGAAACCCTATTGAAAATGAGCGAAATGGGGTCAAAGTTCATGATATAGGAGGGGATCCATTCATCGCCTTTATGCGTCATAACTTATGAAAAAATGCTTCGATTGCGACAAAACTTCATCATTTTGTTCCGGAGATGTATTGAGCCGGTTGTGTTGAATATAATCAAAATAGGGTCAAAGTCAAGGCACAGGAGCGAGATTTATTCCGCAGCCATTATCCTCATAACTTGACTAAAAATGCTTCTATTGCGATAAAACTTTAGTATGTTGTTCCGGAGGTGTACTGAACCGGTTCTGTTGATTATCATCGAAATGAGGTCAACAGTCAGGGCACAGGAACATAATTTATTTCACGGCTATTACCCTCATAACTTAAGTAATGATTTCTGGAATGTTTGGAAAGCGTATCATAATCAATGCATTGCTTGATTTTACTAACTTGTCTATAACATGGCCTATACATTTTCAATGAGGCTCAGATCTGGCTTTGTGATGACCAGGAAAGATGGTGGAAGTCGTTGTCATGCTCTCTGAACCACTACTGAACACATCTCGCGCGATGGATTGTGGTTCATGAAACAGCCGTCACATGCTGGACTGGATAAAAAGTCAACATTACAAGATGGACTTGGTCGGCAACAATTTTCAAATAATTCTTGGAGGCCAACCAACCTTCCAGCTATATCAGAAGACTCGTTTCGTTCAAACAGAACTAGTTTCACACCATGACACCGCCCCCAGAACCTTGAGTTGTATTTACAACACGATCTGGGGCCGTTGCTTTATGGGACCCCCGCCTAACTCTCTGTCAACCGTCGGTACATGCAGAAAAGAAAAACGCACCTCGATTCCTTGGACCACATGACTTTTTCCTGGTCTTCCAGTGTCAAGTCACGGTGTTCCTGATACCACTGTAGACCAGTGGTGGCCCTAGCCCTTGCGGGGCCCCGGGCGATGGCTCTTCACGGGGCCCTTCGCTATCGCAATAACCCAAAACCATCGCAATAACTCCTTTCATACGTAAAAAATTACATGTTACTTACTCTGACCGTAAACCAGTCGCTCGCTTTTTTTTTCTCACACAAACCCCGCACTTAGGGTGAATGTGGACTCAAAGCAATTTATTATTTATCGGGAATTGCGGTATTGATTTATATGAAATAAACACGATGTAATACAATACATTGTTTATTAATATAATTAGGAATCCAAAATATTACCTGTTCCAAAATAACTTGTTACCAAATAAACAAGGATAGTTGTATAATTATAAGATAAGTCTATTATTTAAAGAAGAATTCTGCGACTTTTCTTGTGGGTGAAGTATTCAATAAAATCGCTGTAGTCCACAGTAGATGCCACGTCGTTTTCTATGAACAGAAGAGACAGTGGCGGCGGAACCGCCCTGCCCACCAGGGCCTGGGCCCGGTCAATAATTTCAGCCAAAATTTTTATTTTTATTAATTTTTTATTTGGCATATGTGCGATTGTTGTGATGCGCCTTAGAAAGTTCCTCTAGGTAAGTGGTTAGGTGGTCCTAATTCCCAACAAAGCTCCTTAGGCATTGTTTTTCTTCTGCTTGTTCCGGGAAGCGGGAAGGTTGAGAGAGGGTGCACCACGATTTGAAATTTCGGGCCCGGTCAATGAACTTCACTTTCCGTCGCCCCTGAGAAGAGAGAGAGTAATACATTGCAACTCACTAATTGTACCCGAAATTGCGGCAAAACTCCTATGAAAAATATCTTTAAAAAAAAAATTAATTTAGACATTTCTCCACAACTTTCCCGCTGAAAAAATGTCTCTGACCAAAAAATAAAAAAATTCTAACAGAGTAACTTTTTGATGTCACTAATTCAAAGCAGTGAACAAATATTAAAATTGGTCATTTATTTGTGTATGATCGTGAATTACAACTACAATATTTTAGGTGACGCCAGACAAAAACTACTAATTAATTGGCGGCGGTGCGGGGCCCCTCTGGGTCTGCGCGTATTTCGCTGAGTTATGGGTCGTAAACAGCCTACCAGGACTTGATTTCGTTTTTTTTTTTTTTTTAGCAGTAGCAACACTTGCTAGTACCCTTATTTTTTACTAGTAAACTGCATTATCTGTTAGCTGAAGTTTATTAGCATTATACAAAAGAAACTTTAACATGTTCCCCTCCATTTGTCAATCATGACAAAATTTGATTTCACCCCTGTAACTGTCACATTGTAATGCTAAAAAGATTATAAATATTTAGATATAACTCCCCTTTTCATGACCTGACAGATTCATTCTAAGAATTTAATTCGAATGCAAATATTTAAAAAACATTTTTTAAATATTTAAAAACACTTTTGTTATGACCATCGTATTCTTCCCAGAACTAACAATAAAATAACTTTCATTTGAACGAATTGTCATTATCAGGTCAATAAGCACTCACACGTACGTGACCACGTATTTTACATATACTCTGCGTAAGTGATGTTTACGTACATCTACATAAAGGTTTCTAATTCAATGGATGGTGCGTGTAGCTTCACATACGGTAAAACAATTGTCGCGAGGAGAAAAAATAAGTTGTACGTGTCTAAAATATTTTACACACGTTTTACAGTTCACATTGAAACATTCAAAATTTTTCCACTAGCAACATTTTTTTTTCATTTACCTTTATTCACAAAATTCAAGAACACTATTCAAAATCCTAAGTTATTTTCCATATGGTTTACGATCTGGGGTTCGTGTCTTTTCATCATACCACTTTAATAGGCCGGGGAGTCAAACTTGTCTTCGGACAGACAGACCTTCAACCTCAATACTCCTGAGAGCATTCAATGTTTGTAAGTTTAAACTGCCCCTCCAATCACCCTTCTCTTCATGAAACTGAACCCAACCTCACATGCAGAAGCAGATAAGGGAAATATACTGGATATTTCTACTAGTGCCAAAATGTTTTTATAATGTTTGTACTTTTCAAGAAACATTCGTTTCCAGAAAGTTCTTCCTTTTTGTACGTGTCTAAAATATTTTACACACGTTTTACAGTTCACATTGAAACATTCCAAATTTTTCCACTAGCAACTTTTGCTAGAACCACTTTTTATCACTAGCAAAATGCGTTGCTTGCTAGCAATTTGCTACTAACTACCGGTCGAAATCGGGCCCTGCATCCTACATTGAATGCGTCGGGCATTTGCTGCACACAGGAAGTCCTGTTTCTCCGTACAAGTCTTCTCAGACGACGGCGATCTCGATCCTGACAGATTGTCGTTGCGTCACAGTTAGGCCTCTTAGACAAGCGATGTGGGTTATATTTCCTCCGATTAAAGACCCGGGATATCTCAGTTTTTGAGAAATCAGTCAGCTCTGCTGTTTTTAAAATCGTCGCTCCAGCCAGACGGACACCCACAATACACCCTTTATCGAACTTCGAAAGATCCTTTATTTTTCCCATTGTAATCAACACTACTGACGAGTAGCCGTCTTAAACAGTTGCCTAGATCACGTGGTGACGTACGTGACCACGTATTTTGCATATACTCTGCGTAAGTGATGTTTACGTACATCTACATAAAGGTTTCTAATTCAATGGCTGGTGCGTGTAGCTTCACATACGGTAAAACAATTGTCACAATTATGCCCTACCAACTCTGTGGCAATACAATGAAACCGAGCCATGTTGGTACCAGCAAGATAATGCACCAAGCCATAAAGCAAGGACTGTTAAGGCGTGGTTTGACGATAATTCCGTATCGTGTGTAGACTGGCCAGCACAGAGCCCTGATCTTAATCCTATAGAGCACCTATGGGATGAACAAGAGCGCCGCATAAGAAGTTTGGAGCCAAGGCCTACTAATAAGCAACAGTTTGCGGCAGCATTATGTACTCAATGGAAGCGCATACCTATCGCTGTGTTCCAAAACCTTGTCAAAAACATGTCTCGAAGGGTCAGTGCATGCATTAAAGGCCAAAGATAGGCCGACTCAGTACTAATGTATGTTAATAAATGCTATGTTGTGTTTCTCTTCCAGGTATCCGGTGACTTTTGCCAATATAGTATATATCGATAACGCAACAATACAAAATAGAAAAAAAAATGCCATCACTGCATAAGGAGGAATCATACTCATGACAGCATGGCAGTCCAAAAGTGATGCAGCAAGTGGCGCGAATTTCAGGGGGCTGGCTAATAGTAAGTGTGATTACCCCGAACAGCGATACAGCTTACAGAATGAACATTCATGATGCTTACATGACTGTGAATAAGATTTTGGGGCAATTAGTAACACTCCTCCACCAAGGCACGTGTATTAGTCCCGGGTGGATTCTGGGAGGTGGCTGCCGGGGCTTGCAACTGTTCTTCTCGGGCATCTCTGACATGCTCTATCGGGTTCAAGTCCAGAGATCTCGCGGGATACTCCATCCTGTCAATATCCTCCCTCTAATCATAGATGTTTGGAACCAAGGCCTACTACTAAGCCTCCGTTCTTCCTATGGGGAAGGACGTTGTCGTCCATAAAAATGAACTGGTGGTCAACAGCTCCCCTGAAAACCAGTGCATAAGGCTCTAGGATGGCATGCTTGATCCCTATGTACGGCAGTCATAGTGCCATTTGGAAACACGTGCAGCGGCCTGCGTTTATCCAACATGATGCCAACCTAAATCAGAGTCCTCCATCACCGCAGTGGTCAACTCCCCTTCTGTTGAAGGAAAGATTTGGGCTTCCCACTTCTCTTCAAATGCACAAACGTTGAATATCCGTATTAAGGCTGTACCGCGACCCGTCACTGAAAAGAAGCATTGAAAATGGACGAAATTGGGTCAAAGGTCAAGACATAGGAGTGGAATCCCTTACATTGCCCTTATGCATCATAATTTACGTAAAAATGCTTCGATTGCGACAAAACTTTATCATGTTGTTCTGGAAGTATATTGAACCGGTTCTGTTGAATATCATCGAAATGGGGTCAAAGGTCAGGACACAGGAGCGAGATTTATTCCACAAGCTATTATCCTCATACCTTGACTAAAAATGCTTCTATTGAACCAAAACTTAATCATGTTGTTCCGGGAGTTATACTGAATCGGTTCTGTATGATATCATTGAAATGGGATCAAAGGTCAGGGCACAGGAGCGAGTTTATTCCACAGCCATTATCCTCATAACTTGAGTATTAACTTGAATAGTGATTTCTGGTATGTTGGAAAGCGTATCATAATCAACGCATTGCATGATTTTACTAATTTGTTTATTCTACTCCGTGGATGGTCGTGTAGGTATTTCGCGGAAACAACATGAGGCACTCGATCCATCCTGCATTGTTCACAGTGCCAGCCGGTGGAAGAGGTTGTATGGTGTGGGGCATGTTTACCTAGCAGAAACTTGGACCCCTTGTGCATTTGGAACAACGCATGTTCGGTGCCCACGATCGTGAATTGCTTACTGATTCTGTACACCCAGCGATGTGGCACTTTTTCCTAAATGGCGAAGTCGTCTTGCGAGATGGCAATGCGCCAAGCCACGCCACAGGTCCGATGTTGTGCACGAATGGCTTGAAGAACATAGTTCAAACTTCCATCTGTGCGCCTCTGAATTCCCCCGATATCAATCCCACAGAGCACTTGTGGGACACTATGGAAACGCATATCAGGCGTCTGGATACACCAATCTCCTCCAAACCTGCACTGAATGCCGCATTACACACAGCTTCGTTGGTCATTCCTCCCAACTGCTTCCGGCATCTTATTGAATCGATGCCACGTCGGATAGCTGCTTTACTGAGGGTGAAAGGAGGACCTACGAAGTATTAGGTAGGTGGTCATAATTCAGCGATCACTCAGTGTATGTTGAATCAATGCCACGTCGGATGGCTGCTGTACTGAGGACGAAAGGAGGACCTATGAAGCATTAGGTAGGTGGTCATAATTCAGTGTATGTTGTGCATCGATAGACCTAGTAGTAAAATACCGGCTGCTCGATAATCCGTTTAAATTTCAAAACTTGATAACAAAGGAACATAAGCTTATACCACAGTACGGTCATCAAACAGAAGTCATCGCTCTTTCCACGTTCACAAGGGAGTCACGGAAAAAATTCTCATCGGCCGCCACCGGGAATCGAACCCAGGGTCTTCCAGTTACGCGCTGGACATGCTACCACTGCACGAATTCATCCAGACTCACGTACGACTAACTACCAAACTACATGGCTGGTTGCTTCTTGGAGCCCCACGCAATGCTAGGGATTCACCAAAGATGGTAAGCAGCAACTGAACAAATAACTAGGAGGCGAATGAATAATTAATACACACAATTAACGTGAATTAGGAACATCAAGCAGAAGTCATCGCTCTTTCCACGTTTATAAGTGAGTCACGGAAAAATTATCATCGGCAGTCATCGGGAATCGAACCCAGTACGGTTTGCAGAAAAAGCATCAGCTAGTAGAGGAGTTTTGTTTGACAACAGAAAAAACATTTAGTTCGGAAATGCTACGAGACGGAGCGATTTGTACGCATGCAGACCATGAAAGGTATACAAATGGTATGCCTTATAACGAAGTAAATTTCTCCGTCATTTTTATCCGCGCCAGGATTCGAACCCGGGTCCCCTCATTCCGGAATAAGTTGCTCTACCAGTTGAGCTACGCGGACATTTTATTCTGATTCCTATCTGCCTTTATGTCGTGTGCGTCCTTCTGGCAGGTACGTCACATCTTCTGGTACGTTACAGCCTTTAAATGCACTAAGCGAGAAGCTGCGTGACACAGGTCCACCTTTCGCCTGGGGAACGTCCACAACTCGGCGTGGCATCGACTCCGTTAGTTGTCTATACAGTTTTTTGGAGATCTACAACAAGGCTGTTTGTCTAAAGTTCCCGTATGGAACGGAATTGTGTGTACAACTGTTTCACCTAGCGTTCCACAACATCCAATAGATATTCAATTGGGTTAAGGTGAGTTTAGGGTTCATTCGAAGTGTCTCCTATCAACACTGTGTTCGTAAAAACTTTCTTGCATGCTGCGGGCTCGATGACATGTCACCCTGGACTCCCCCCCCCCCAAGTATGCACTGCATAAAAAATTCTGAAATTCACGAGCCACTTTCCGTGATTCCTATCGTGAATTAACAAAGCATATTTCTGATACAACCTTTTCCGTGAAATGACGGGAAAAAACCTAAATTTCACAGGCTTTTTCGTACGCCAGGAAAATTCTGAATTTTCAGAAACCTTTCCGCAATTCTTTTCCTATATTAACTGAAAAACTCCGTTCTCACTTTTTTCATATCCATATGACAAAAAAATTCCGGTAATAGGAGCGATTTGCGAGATTACTTGAGGTTTGATTAACTGTTAAATTTCAATTATCTGTCAAGGGATCTGATTTTGAAGTTCTGTAGCGAGATCGCATATTGTGGATAGCATATCGCATGAAATTAAGTTATTGTGGCACAGGATATTTCTTCTCCTCTCCCCTACTTTGCGCAAGCTATTATACAATTGTGTTATTATACGTATACACCGATGAGCCCCACCCCAGCCTAGAGAAATGAGCGCGCCTGGGGACCGAACGATGGCGCAGGTGAAGTTCACAGAGCAGTATATATACAACCAGAGGACCGGCTATCGGTTAGTAGAGTGTTCGGAGTCAGAATGGGAAAAGCTGCCGATTTTTATCGGAGTTTGATAAAGGACAAATTGTGATGGCATGGCGCCTCGGAACTACAATCTAGGAAACGGCGCGGCTTGTGGGTTGTTCACGTGCCTCTGTAGTGAGTACGTATCAAAAATGGTGCACAGATGGCCAAACGCCGAACCATCGTCCAACTGTGTGTCTTCCGCAGCTCATTGATGCCAGAGGAGAGCGGAGACTGTCACGCATTGTTCACAGCAACGGGAGGGCCACAGTGCGACAAATCACTCGCAGCTACAACATTGGTGATCAGTGATTAGGGCAATGAGTCACAGTACGCAGTTCATCGGGCCTAGGTAGTCGGGTCCTCATGCTCACTGCACGTCATCGCTAACAACGCATGAAATGGGCCCACGACCATCGAGATTGAACAGTGGATGATTGGAAGAAAAATGGTCTGGTCTGACGAATTAAGATTCCTGGTGCATCACGTAGACGGCCGAGCGCGGACACGCCGATTATACCAACGGAGGCTATGGCACCTGGATGCATTATTGGGAGGAAAAAGGACGGCGACGGCGGTGTTATGCTGTGTGCGATGTTTTCTTGGGACACTATTATCCCAATAGCACAATCCCTGACAGCTGTCAGGTATATCTGAACATCGTTGCGGACCAAGTTCAAGCATTCATGGCAACTGTGTTCCCTGCTGGTGATGGCCATTTCCAACAGGATAATGCGCCATGCCACACTGCCAGAATCGTCAAGGAGTGGTTCGAGGAACATGCTGGTGACTTTCTGTTAGTGTCCTGACCTCCAAATTCACCTAACATGAACCCAATCGAACATTTATGGTTTGACTTGGAAAAACGGGTTCGGGCTATATCACCACCACCCCGAAATGTACGGGAAATGGAGGACCTGCTGTTGACATCATAGTACCAGATATCCCAGGATAACTATTGTCACTTTATTAAATCGATGCCTCGCCGCGTGGCCGCTGTTTTGCGGGTTCCTACAGCTTATTAGGAAGGTGGTCATAATATAATGGCTCATAGGTGTATATATTATATTGTGCACCAGCTATTTATTATATTATATTATCACAAATGTCATTTCTTTTGAAACAAAGTGTTCGTATTTTTGATTTTTTGCTAGTTTGGAGAAAGACCAGATTTTTCGTTTTCAAGAGTATAGTTTATCTTCGTGTGTATTTTTTGAAGCGAATTTTCAACAGAGATGTTGGACGAATTGAGGCATTACACTCCGTAGCTATACAGTCATTCTTTCAATACATAGTCCATAGTCCGAGATATATATATTTAATAATACATAGTCTGATATATTTAAATTCAAAAGTTTTGAAAGAGTTGTTTCCAATTTCCAGATGAACCACGGCAGAATAGGAAGTAAGTTTCCCTTTCTAGGAGGCCTGATGATTACCGGATGCTGCACAGTATTCCTCGGGTATGTACACCTTGCATTTGTTTCAGAAATTAGCGTTTTAACTAGCGCACGATGTTAAAATAATATTATCAAATCAAGTAAAAGTTTGTATATCCAAAATGATTTCAGTGTTAACGGCAGTCTCTCATTAAACTTGTGAAGAAAAGCCCTTTTTGCCAGTGGTTGATTCGAACCCACATCTCCTAAGGGTCCAACAGACTGTAGACGAACTTCGTGTTACAAGTGATATTCGTATGGAAGAAGACATCCGTCATACATAACACGATATGCAACTTGTTCATTAACCACCTTTGACGAAATGGTGAAGACCACTTCTACATTTAATCAAATTAAAAACGGTATTTACAAGTTAAAACATATGATAGATAAAAACACTAGATCTTTCGATCACACTAGTGATCTTCATCAGGTCACCCACCTAATGGCATGAGGTACGTCGACACGCAATATATAGGGATTTTTGATGACCCAAATAATGGGTAGAGCGCATGCTCACGAAAGTTGTTGTGAACACAGAGAGAGAGAGAGAGAGAGACATAGAGAGAGACTGGTAACAGGACTGCGAACGAGGAGAGTCAAAATGATGTTACACAAGTATTAATAATTCAGCTGTAATTATTATTTCCGCAATGTTCAAGTAGAGCAGTCCATGTTCGTGGGAGGAGAGAAGGTAGATCATTTCCTACTCCGGAGCGGTTTTTCTACCTATCGAACTACGCCGGCATGCTTATTGCTGTAACTTACCGCTTCAACTTGCGTCACCTCTGTGGTACGTCAGAAACAATTTAACAGAGCCGAAAAATGTGGCAGGTTGAGCGGCAGTAGCGAAGTTAACGGATAGAAACATCCAAGGAAAATTCAGAATTCTGTATCCTCATAGCAAAGAAGAATTTTTAATTTAACTAGGGGCTGCGCCTCTAGGCTCGCTACGCTCGTTTCCAGAGTAGCGCTCGGGTTCTGCAGCCAAATCTCCAAGTATATCACATGAAATAAAAACAGGAAAATTCCTATAAATTTCAATTTTTATTGCATGTCTAAGCAAATAAGGCTTGGTATTCCGTAATTTCAGAGTTTTTTTTACTGTCGTTAATTTTTGGAAGGTCGGACTTTTGTCGTTTGAACTTATAGCACTTACTAAATTTACCACTAAGGAAAACAAAAGCATTTCCGTAAACCGTAAACCGTAATGCTAAACCGTTAAGGTGAACGTCAAGTAATTTAGCTTACTATACTTCCAATAGAAAAACTTTTGTACGCATTTCCTTCACAATTATTGTGTTCCCAAGGATGAAAATTTGAACATCGATTAAAATGACTTCATATTATAACTTGGAATACTTAATATTTTCTAAAACATAACCATAATTATATACAAAATCAGTAACTTTTTCTTTGGTGGTGTTAGAACCAGTGAAAAGATGGCGCGACCTGTTCTTTGATGACGTCAGTAGACAAACAAATGTTGGATTACACAATTATCGTTATGTTTTAGAAAATATTAAGTATTCTATTTTTTTCCTGTGGATTTTTCGACTTCTTTAGTGGTTCGTGTTGATTGTGTTGTGTTTTCATCGTTTTACCTGCCTTGAAGTGAGTGTGTGTGCCTCCTGTTACGTTATTTTGTGTTGTTTTTTTTTGTGTGTGACGCAGTTGCAACACACAGTGTTGTGGTTTTGTGCTTAGCGGCCATGATGGCTGCTTCCCAAATACAAATCCAAGCTCCTACTGATGATGTTATCTCGGCTGGATTTTCTTTGGCTCCATCGACCGCTTCTAAGACAACTATGACCTTTTCAAGTGTGAATTTGTCTACTTCAAATTGTGTTTCTGCTTCTAATGTGCGTCGTCCTAATGTTTTTGCATCGAATGTGCTACGTCCTAATTTGCATATCCTGAGTACTGAGTCAAGGTTTGCTGCCTATACCTGTAACCCTTCCACGCTCGTATGCTGCGACTGCTCGTCAATACCAATCTGATGCACCTGTTTCAATGCAACCAGAATTTTCAAGAGAAGATAAAGTTCTCAAGATTCGGATTTCTGACGACTCACCAGCAGGTAAAGAACTTTCCTCAGCTTTGTTATTAAGTGTGTATTTTTCGTCTCTTCGTGACACCCCCCCCCCCCCCATCTACTTGGAGGCCTTAGTTAAGGTTGTTCCCAAGGAGAGCATTGCTTCAATTATTCGTATTGGAGCGGGTGTTGTTGTTCATTTTGTTCACCGAAAAGCCACCGACACCGTTCGTGCTACAGACATCGATATTGGCTCCTTTCACTTGCGACCTGTTACTTCTGCACAGACCCCGGTCACAGTGACTTTATCTCCAGTGCCTACTGCTATTCCTGACAACTTACTTGTTGCTGCACTCGGCACTCTTGGTCGAGTGGTGGAAGAGATAAAATTTCTTCCAGCTGCTGTCAGAGACTCTCCATTGAAATTTGTGCAAGGAGGTAGTCGCCAATATCGTGTTATTTTCCCCACTGACCAAGCCATTTATAACCGCCCCACAACTCTGCAACTTGTTACGGACACACGAACATACGTTTTCAACTTATTTGCTGGTGTCTAGTGTTTCCGGTGTCGAGCTGAGGGACACCTGGCTTCAGAGTGCCCTCAGCGCATACCTGCACCAGGTGCAGTCCCTTCGATGAAGGTTCATGACACACCTCCATCATCCACTTCTTCCTCCCTTACTACTGAACAAACTGTTGCCCCAATGTCAACCACGTCACCATCTCTGCTGATTGCTCCTTCAATGACAGCAGATATTTCGTTGTCTTCACCTGTTTCAGTACCGCCATTACCATACAACTCCGAGCAGCCGTTATCTTTCAAAACTATTACGCAGTTATTTCCAAGCACTGAACCGCCATTACCATACAACTCCGAGCAGCCGCTTTCTTCCGAAACTACTGCGTCATCATTGCCCAGCACTCAAGCGCCACCCCTTGCAACAAATTGGCACCCGTTTCACAAGTGCAAACACCTGCTTCTGAACTGTTCAAATCTGCTCTCATTGATGACATCTCATTTCCACCTCTTTCTACTTCGGTGGGCTCCTCTGAAGCCAAAACTTCCGGGAAACGCCCAAATTCTGCTGAGTCTTCTCCAGGGCGTTTGCGTCGCACTAGGCGTTCTTGGACCATTTCCCCCCGCTTCGTACAGCAAATAGATTCGCTTGCCTCCCTACTGATGATGATATGGACGTTGCTGCTAATTTAAGTGAATCAGCATCGATTGCTTCGGATGTTGATGAAGATGGTGATACTTCTCTTCTCACCATGCCCAAACTTTCAGCTCTGTTCAAAGACTGTTCTGTTCCAATGCAACCGCTCACATACACTGAACTTCTTGAACTAATTCAACGCCCCAGGATTGACAAATTTCTAACAGTCCGGTGTATTCAATCCAAGTTAAATAAGTAGGTTACCTGAAATGCTTCAACAACTTCAATTACTTGATGATTTTTTTATTAAAGTTACCGTTCCCCCTGAAGTTGCCCAGCTTCAGCATCGTCTGTGGTACCTCCTGAAGTTGCTCACAGCTGAACTTGAAAACAATCAACAGCCTGTTCGTGATTTCCCAACTGATTTGTGATAGTTTCAACTGCCGCAGCTTTTCGGCATCGGCAGCTAATGCTCTTGTCTTCGTAGATTTCGTTATCTTAATAGCTGACATCATTCTCCTGCACGGATGTATACTTCTTGTGTCTGATGTTACAGCCCTTGTTCTCACTGATGTTCTCTCTGCTTCAAAAAGTTTGTGCTCACCTTCACACCATGTCACAATATCTTGTGTTACGTCACCACTATCCGTCGGCTCCCACGCATAATCAAGTGTGCTACTTCCTAATTCTTCAAGCAAAGTATACAATCTACCTGTATTATCGTCGCAGCATCGACCAACCTTCCCTCCGCTGTTATCACACAGCTCGTCGTTTCCTCTGCCGCAGATTTTGTCACTCCGTTACAGCCAACCTACAACTCGAATTTGACATTGCACGTGCAAAACTTCGTGTTAATTTGGTCACCTCAACAGCCTTGATTTACTACTGTTCAACTGGGCAGCCTGCAAGCGCCCACTTTTTCACACCCTTTACACTTTATTTTTCCGTTTTTTAAATGCCTGCGTATACCTTGTTCTCTCCCATTTCTTGTTACTGTTTTTTTTTATTTTGTACTTGTTTATATTTTGTAGAGGAGTTTTTATTCCTAACATTTTGAGCAATAAATACCTTACGAAGACAAGCCGTCCGTTTCTTTCCTTTCCGTCTTTAAAAAATGCTTAAAAATCAGAAAATGACTTTTTCCTAAATTTTTTTTTGTAAAAAAGGGACGATAGTTGTAAGTTTATGCTGTAAAAATTGCAATGCGTTATGATTTACAGTTTGCCATATGTCCGTTTTTTTAAATGGATCCCATCGCGAAATAGAGAATTTTGTGAAATTTAGAAATTTAATTCTCGTAAACTAAATCAAAATTAAAAAAAAAAGAGCGACGTGGCGCAAAAATTCGGTCATGGCACTACATGCCTACAAAGTTTCGTGGCTCTGTTGCTGTTAGTGTGTACGGAACGCGACTTGACAGCACTTTTTTGCTTACCTTAATTTTGAAATACAATAGCTCTTGAAGTATCGCTAGAATCGAGAAACGGTTTATTTCAGCGTATTCTCCAAACAATTTTCAACAAACGGTGTAAATTTCATATTTCTGTGTTCAATACGTTTTGCGTTGCGAGCTAGGAAACCAAGAGTCACGAAATTTCTAAAACAGCGGCGGCGGCGGCAGTTACTTTTTTTAGAATAGAGAGATATCGTTCGTATCGGTCCAACACAGTAAACATTTCACACAATTTTTGTAGCTTCTAATTTTAGGAGCTTCTAATTTTTTTTTCATCTAATTTTTTGAGCAATTTAGGAGCTAAAAAATTTCTACTCACACTACGCTTCCTTCTTCCTTTCATCGAAGCCAACAAGTGCGCAATTTCTTTCATCGAAGCCAACAACTGCGCAGTTTCTTTAATCGAAACCAACAACTGCGCAATTTCTTTCATCGAAGCCAACAACCGCGCAGTTTCTTTCAATGAAGCCAACAACTCCGCAATTTCTTCTATAGAAACCAACAGCTTTACAGTGAAGTAAAGCTGTTTTTTTGGTGTAACATGAGTAATTAAGGTGGTTCCACCTAAAATCTCTCTCTTATGTTTCTAATGGTAAAACTTCTTTACATATTTTCTTCGCAATTAATGTATTCCCAAGGATGAAAATTTGCACAACGATAAAATTAACTAAGTTTTCTCTATCTCTCTCTATATACACTGACGGAAAAAAATCCCAACACCAAGAAGGGGTTGTGTTAGATAAACGACAGTAGATAGGCGGTGAGAGTACATCTGTAAGATGACGTCTATGCAAATTTCGCGCTCGGCGCATACGTGTGGCGCTAGTAGCGCCACTCGGAACATGCAAAGCAGGTTTGCTGCAAATACGCGCTGTAACGTTCGTGAGCGTTAGTTATCGTTCAGATTCGACGTAGTGTGTTGATGTTAGTCAAGGATGCCTTTAAAAAGACGAAGAAGCCATTATCAACAGCTCACGGAGTTTGACCGAGGTCGTGTAATAGGGCTACGAGAAGGTGGATTTTCTTTCCGCAATATTGCAGAACGACTTTGCAGGAATGTAGCCACTGTGCATGATTGTTGGCAGCGGTGGTCAAGGGAAGGTATTGCCTCAAGAAGACCGGGTTCCGGCCGGCCACGTGGCACTACTGAGAGGGAAAACCGCCATGTACGGCGTATGGCCTTGGCGCATCGTACCGCGTCTGCGGCAGCAATTCAAGCTGCAGTTGCCACCACAGTGACACAACGAACTGTTACAAATCGGTTACTTGAAGGACAGCTCCGAGCCAGACGCCCTGTAGCGTGCATTCCATTTACTCCAAACCACTGCCGTTTGCAACGTCAGTGGTGTCAAGCTAGAGCTCATTGGAGGACGGGGTAGAGATCTGTTGTGGCTTCTGATGAAAGCCGGTTCTGCCTGGGTGCCAGTGATGGCCGTGTGTTGGTTAGAAGGAGGTCAGGTGAGCGCCTGCAACCAACCTGTCTGCGGCCGAGACACACTGGACCTACACCTGGAGTTATGGTCTGGGGAGCAATTTCCTATGACAGCAGGAGCACTCTCGTGGTTATCCCACGCACCCTGACGGCACAGTTGTATGTCGGTCTGGTGATTCAACCTGTTGTGCTGCCATTCATGAACAGCATTCCAGGGGGTGTTTTTCAACAGGATAACGCTCGCCCGCATACCGCTGTTGTAACCCAACATGCTCTACAGAGTGTCGACATGTTGCCGTGGCCTGCTAGATCACCAGATCTATCACCAATCGAGCACGTATGGGACATCATTGGACGACAACTCCAGCGTCACCCCAACCAGCATTAACCGTCCCTGTAGTGACCGACCAAGTGCAACAGGCATGGAACTCCATCCCACAAACTGACATCCAGCACCTGTACGACACAATGCATGAACGTTTGCGTGCTTGCATTCGACATTCTGGCGGTTACACCGGTTATTAATGTACCAGCATTTCACATTTAAAACGGCTTTTCTCGCGCTTACAATAATAAGCTGTGATCTTGAAACCTTAATCGATTAAATATGTTACCTATACAAATGTATTGCCGCCATTTCATTCCTCTACAACTATTTTTTCGTGGTGTTGGGATTTTTTTTCCGTCAGTGTATAAAAGTGAAAGTTTGTATGTTTGTTCCGCATACGTTCCTAAACGGTTTGATGGATTTGCACCAAAATTGGCATACATACTCTTCCACCCAGATTAAAATACATGCGGGACGATTTTTAGAAATTCCATCCCTAATGGGTTCAAATGTGTTTTTACGGGGCCCTCTATAGACTGGGTGCAAGTCGGCTGCTGCGGTATTACTCCGCGTGTCAGAGGAATGATCATCAGGTGACGCCTCACTCATCGCAAGCTTCCGCAGTTCAAGCATACGAGGGAGAGTCCGATTTTTGAAAACACAATGCACCGGCGGAACATGTTATCATAAGTATTTTTTTGTTTATGTTACCATGGCATTTTCTTTGTAAGGATTTGGTTTCATTAGACTCCTAACAATTGGCGCAGGAGTCTCAAATATGTTTGGAGCTACAGATTCCCCCCAAGTAAGTGTGGTCCTCTCAAATAGCATCAAGGTTAAGTTGAAGTTAAAGCAGACGGTCTTCTTCATACATAAAATTTAAATACAAGATTAGTATTGGTATTAGTATAGATAAAAGAAATAGCCTATGTGCACCGGAGAGGAAGTAAGCTTCCCAACGGTGAAAGAATTATCCAAATGGGTTTAGTTTTCGAGATTAGTAAAAAAATTCCGTATATTATCGTGAACTACTTTCTTTCACGTTGGGTGTGATTAGGTTAGGTTGTATGTAAACAAAACGGAACGATACATGGGAAATTGGAAACTACTTGAAAGCAATGTTATTCTGTAGTACAGCCAAAAATAATAGACAATAATAAAATAATAATAAATAAACGAAATAGCCTATGTCCTCCGGAAAGCTCCCCAACGGTGAAAGAATTATCCGAATTGGTTTAGTTTTCGAGATTAGTAAAAAAAATTCCGAATATTATCGTGAACTACTTTCTTTCACGTTGGGTGTGATCAGGTTGTATATCTACACTCTAGAAAGCTGAATGAGGAGTGCAGGAAGTGCATTCTTGTGCATGTTTGCTATTTCCAGTTTTTAGGGCTCAGAACGGCCATTATAAATTGTGATTTTTATAATAAAAATGTTCATCAAGTGTGGTAAAATGCCTCCAAAAAAACGCAAACCCATCGGACAAGTTCAACCGAAAGCAAAGAAAGTAAAATTACTTCGAGAGATTGAGACAACCGAACAACGTGATCGAAGACTTATGGATCAGCGGGAAAGAGCCAGTGTATCTAGGGCGGCAGAGACCTTGGAACAGCGTGAGGCCAACTTGAGCGTTGTTCATCACGGTAGGATTTTTTTATAGTGCGATTTACATTGTTACTTGAAAACAAACTTTATGTCTATCCTGGGCAACGCCGGGTATCTCCGCTGTATAGTAGCATGCTAAAACATAACCATAATTCTATTAAAAATCAATCATTTTTCTTTGAGTAATGTTAGAGCTGTTAACAGATGGCGTCACCTGTACATCGATGACGTCAGTAGACAAACAAATGTTGGATTATCATGAAATAAATACGGGATTACATCATGTAATACAAATTTTGAAGATGACAATCCAATTTTTGGTGTAAATGTGACAAGGATGGTAAGTCAGATAATATCCGAAAACTTGAAAATTTCATCGTCCTGGAGCGGGACGCGAATCCGCGTCTTCCAGATGGTTAGCATACCCGAGCGCTATCTGGGAGACGCAGGTTCGAGTCCCGCTCCAGGACGATGAAATTTTCAAGTTTTCGGATATTATCTGACTTACCATATGTAAAGAAGTTTTATCATTGGAAACACAAGGCAGAGATTTTAGGTGGAACCACCTCAACAGATATCTTCACCCAGTAAGATTACTAAATACAAGTTCTTACACGGAATTTTGTTTGTTTCAAAGTATTCATTCATCAGTTTAAATATTTCTTTCCCGGTTGTTACTTTTGGGCAGGGCCGGCTGGACCATAGGGACAACCGGGGCGATCGCCCCGCGCCTTCAGGGGGCCCCGCAGTTTAGAAAACAAAATAATTTTCGGTAAAAAAATTTAATTATATTTTTTTTGTAACTTTTGGGGCGCAAGGCCTTTAAGAATATATTTTTGAAGTTTTTTGTTTGTTTCCAATCTCCCCATTTTTGAATACGTTGTCCCCCCTGTTTGTCATACGGACACTGAGATTTGCAGATTCGAAAGGATTTTTGTAACCACCTTAATCTTTTCCGCGTTCATGAAATAGCAAATTAAATTTCATCATTTTGTGGTGCCCTACTTTTATATATCCAACAATTTGTGTGAAAACCTGATACTTAAATTTAAGGAAATAAAAAGAACAACATCCAAGTTACTTTCGGACTACACATGGAGGCCACTTTTTCAACATTACAAGATATTGAAAAAAAAATAAAAAAAGAAAAAAAGGGCAACTTTTATGTATGAACGCGTATAAAAGTTTAGAATGTCACTAATTTGTCAGTTACTCCACTGTGCATTAAAAATCAATCACTAAAAATGTATCAGGGGAAAAAACTGTTTCTACCAATTTATTTTAGAGGGATCCTTATTATATTTCCTATACAAAAATATTCGCTAAGCAGGTATCTTTTATCATTTTGAGAATAAGCTGTTATAAGAGTCACAATGCAACCTAAACATCTTCTCCTGGGAAAGATAATCGTAGATTTTAACCCTTTTTACTCTCTCTCTCTCTCTTTTCCCCTCTCTCTGTCTTCCCTCCTGTCTCTATTTCTCTCTATATATTTCTCTCTCTCTTTCTCTTTTTCTCTATTTCACTATCTCTCTTCCTCTCTCTCTCTTTCTCTTTTTCTCTCTCTTTCTCTCTCTCTTTTTTTGTCTCTTTATCTATCTATCTTTTTCTCTCTTTCTCTCTCTCACTTCCCTCCTGTCTCTATTTCTCTTTCTTTCTCTCTTTCTCTTTTTCTCTATTTCACTATCTCTCTTCCTCTCTCTCTCTTTCTCTTTTTCTCTCTCTTTTCTCTCTCTCTTTTTTTGTCTCTTTATCTATCTATCTTTTTCTCTCTTTCTCTCTCTCACTTCCCTCCTGTCTCTATTTCTCTTTCTTTCTCTCTCTTTCTCTCTCTCTCTCTCTCTCTCTCTCTGAACTTTCAGTCCGTATTATGGTCTTTTTCTTAAGCTTAAAGTAAATACTTCTTTGAGATAATCATTTTGTCTTTATGGTAGTGTTCGTGTGTCTTCCTCACGAACGATAATTTTCAGAAACGACTTTATTAAAATATGAGATTTATTTTTTAGTGCCCACAATGAAATTTTGCTCTGGGCCCCGCAATGAAATTTCGCCCAGGGCCCCGCAAGAGCTCCATCCGGCCCTGCTTTTGGGGATTCCTTGCGTGAAATAAAGCCCTTTCCACTTTTCTTTATCAGAAATTAAAAATTGCCATTAAATCACACCGGGTATAAAGACCAAATCAGAGAATGCCGAGAGTTTAGTAAAAAAAAGATAGCGTGCATCTATTTGTGTGAGGGGGGAGGGGGTTACTTTAAATTCAAAAACTTTGACATTTACAGACATTTAAAAACTTTTTGAAAGTATTACTAGGACAGAGAATACGCAATCGGCCTTCACATCGCGCAGGTGCGACACATGGGCTAGAGAGTAGCGACGCGTATTCGCTGTCCTCGGCAGCTTGCTTCTCATACACCAAGGTAGGTCCGTGTCAAATTTCACTGAGTAAAGTCTATTAGTTTACAAACTATAAGGGGGAAATCATGGGCCGAGAACGAGTGAAAACCCTGTATTAGGGTCAAAATACAACTTGAATCTGCTTCTCCACTTAATCACTTAGGTTAAAAACTATTCGGACGTGTAATTAGGCCTCAAGAGAAATGAAAACTAAAAAAGTAGTATACATACACAGTCGAGTCACATTATTGTGACCACCTACTTTTGACGTCAACAGTGCGTAGCCAATGAAAGAAGGAACGTGTCGTGAGCTGGCTTGGAGGGTATATAAGGTGTACTGTAGGCGTTCTGAAATCGTATCACTCATTACTGTCATGGATAAAAGGAGCGGTTTATCAGATTTGCAGAAAGGGATGATTATCGGGCCAAGGGTGGCAGCATTGTTGAAACAGCGCAGTTTGTGAACTGTTCGCGTGCTGCTGTTGTTAAAGTGTATCGTGATTGGAGAAATGGCATCATTGCGAATAAGCGACGTGGAAACTGCGGAGCACCACGTGCCATCGATTAGAGAGATGAACGTCGGCTTCGAAGATGCGTGAGGGCCGATCAACTCGCTACAGTGGAGCAACTCATTGGCCGAATGAACCAGGGGGCTACGGAAGTGTGTCTAAAACGACAATTCAGCGAACCCTGCTGCGCATGAGGCTCCGATGCAGGCGGATGGTCACTGCACCTATGCTAACGAAGGTGCATCGGCAGAAAAAGCTTACATTTGCACTGCAGTATCGGAATCGGACCTCCGCTGATTGACAAAGGATCGCCTTCTCCGATGAGACACGTTTTATGCTTCATCGAACGGATGGATTTTGGCGTATAAAGCGAGAAACATCGGAGAACAAACACTCTTCAACCATTGCTGGAAGAACACAAGTTGGTGGGGGAAGCGTTATGGTCTGGGGAATTTTTTCGTGGCGTTGCCTGGGTCCACTAACACCTATGGAAGGCACTATGGACAGAATTCGTTAAGAACCCATACATGCTGATTGTCTTCCCTGGGGCGGATGTGATCTTCCAGCACGACAGTGCGACGTGTCACACAGCTATAGAAATGTCCGACAGTGCTTGGAAGAGCACGATGAAGACTTCAAAATACTTCCCTTGCCCCCTAATTCCCCAGACTTAAACCTAATTGAGCATCTGTGGGACCACCTCGATCGTGTTGTTCGCTCTACGGATCTTCCACCATGCACCCTCCAGCAGCTGTCAGATGCACTGAAGTCAGAATGCTCCACATACTTGTGAACAGCTTCCAGCACCTTGTTGAGCGCTGTACACGGAGGTTACTTTGGATATTAGCTGGTGGTCACAATAATGTGACTCGACCGTGTATATATACGTATATATATATACGTATACATGTACATATAATAAACTAAATTTCCAACAATTTTCTTAACTTTTTAATTTTTTGACATTTAAGTTTTTCTTGTACACATTATATATTCGTACATTGCATTTTAGGATTCTGCAGTTTTCTCCAAAGGGTATGAGATTCCTGGCTTATGCGATCCTGCTTAGAGTTGTGAGTGCGATGGGGACGACTTCCTTCCACATCAGTCTCTACGCTATCATCCAGCATGAATTCACTGATGAACCAGGATCTGCATTCGTACGTATAAAACAGCATGGATTTTTTTACAGTTTTCGTTTAGAATGTAGATCGCCCTTCAGATGCATGCAGTGCTTCACTAACTGTTTCGAGTTCTGTAAATTGTTTCATTTATGGTTCGTAAAAGATTATATAGTGTGTGTGTTTGTCAAATTCAAACATCATACATTCTTAAACTTTGGTAAAACATCCGTTGACTTTATCGGCGTAAAACAAACTGATATTGCCATGTTTTCGCTCACCAACGGGTAGCTTTATCACGGCAGACTGATACTAATCCACGCGGAGAGAACTATAGTAAACGTTAACTTTTGAAAACAGATACTTTATCAGAACAAAAATACTGTCCGTGACGGAAATCGAACACGACCCCCGTCACTCCGGAATGAGTTGCTCTCCCAACTAAGTTACACGGACGGAATGTGCCGCTGCATATTTGTCGTTTTGACACGTGATTCATATCTGTAGTAAGTCACAACTTGCTTTGAGTTAACTTCAAATTGTGAAAATTGGAAAATGTGCACTTGAACCAAACAACAACAAACAAGTTAAAAGCCTTAAAGTCTTAATATTTCAGGAAATCTGTTCATAGTGAATGCAAGTCACGCGAGACGGCATCGTTGCATGCAACGAGATAGAAACTGAGCATTATTTGAAAAAGAAACTATTCAAAAATGGTCTTTTTCTCTTTTTTTCTAACATGTGTACATTTGCAATAGAGTTCAGAACCGGGCTTTGTGGTGGCCAGGACGGTCACCCCGAGCCCCTCGCCTTCACAGGGCCCCACAAAAATGATTTTGGGTAAAGTTTTTTTATGTTTATTATTTTTTTTTTTTAGTTTTAGGGAGTAAAGCCCTTAAAAAAGATTTTTCAAACTTTTTTTTAGTTTCTAATCCCCAACCTTCAAAACATCGTTGTACAGACTTCGAGATTTGCAGATTTCAAATGGATATTAGAACCACCTTAAGCTTTTCCGCTTTCATGAAATATCAAGTTAAATTTAATCATTTTGTGGTTCCCTACTTTTATATATTGAAAAATTTATGTGTAAACCAGATACTTACTTTGGGTCCTCTAGTCCTCGTAAAAGTAAATAAAAAGGAAAATATCGAACTTGTTTTTGGACTATATATGAAGTTAAAAAAAAAAGAGCAACTTTGATATATGCGCGCATATAAAACTTAAATAGGTCTTTAATTTGTCAGTTACTCCATCTTGCATCAAAATCAATCACTAAAATATGTATCGGGTGGAAAAAACCTTTTTAAACGAATTCATTTTAGAGTGATCCTTGTTATTCTCTACGCAAAAATATTCGCTACGCAGATTATCTGAAGTTGTGTTTTTATCATATTGTGAGGAAGTTTTTATAAGTATCACAATGCAACCGCAACTCTCTCTCTCTCTCTCGCTCACCAGAAAGAAATTCGCAGATTTTGACAATTTTTACTCTCTGTCTCTCCCTCCCTCTCTGTGTCTGTATCTCTCTCTCTCTCTCTCCTTCTCAGTTTCTCTCCCTGTCCCTCTGTCTCTGTGTGTGTCTCTCTCTCTCACTGTCTCTCTGTAACTCTCTTTCGTGTTTCTCTCCCCCTCTCTCCCTGTTCCTTTCTCTCGTATCTCTCTCTGTCTTTTCCTCCCTCTCTCTCTCGTGTCTCTCTGTCTCTCCCCGTCCCTCTCGCCCTGTCCCCATCTCTCGTATCTCTCTCGCTGTCTCTCCCCGTCCTCTGTCTCTCTCAGTCCCTCCCTGTCTCTCTCTCTTCCTGTCCTCCCTTCTCTCTCGTGTCTCTCTCAGTCCCTCCCTGTCTCTCTCTCTTCCTGTCTCTCTTTACTTCTGTCACCTCTCCTCTCTCGTGTCTCTCACAGTCTCTCTCGTGTCTCTCTCAGTCCCACCCTGTCTCTCTCTCTTCCTGTCTCTCTCAGTCCCACCCTGTCTCTCTCTCTTCCTGTCTCTCTCAGTCCCACCCTGTCTCTCTCTCTTCCTGTCTCTCTCTGCCTCTCTCTCTGCCTCTCTCTCTGTCTTTCTCCCTCCCCCCCTCTCTCTGCCTCTCTCTCTATCTCTCTCTCTGTCTTTCTCCCTTCCCCCCTCTCTCTCTCTCTCTGTCTTTCTCCCCCCCTCTCTCTCTGTCTTTCTCCCTTCCATTATCTCTCTCTCTCTCTCTCTGTCTTTCTCTCTGTCTCTCCCCCCCCCCCTCTCTCTCTCTCTCTGAACTTTCAATCCACATTAAGGTGTTTTTCTTAAGCTTAAAACAAATACTTCTTTAGATAATCACCTTGTGTTCTTTACGGAGGACATTTTTCATGTAACGCCTTTATTAAAATGTGATATGCATTTTCTAGGACCCGCAATAAAATTTTGCTCTGGGCCCCGCAAATGTTACATCCGGTCCCGCCATTGGCAAAGGGTTTTACTTCGAAGCACCTCTCACTTTCAGTATCGTGGCTGATCTACGCTTTCGCAAAGCCAGTCAGTGCCGTTGGTCGGTGGTACAGGCCTCAATCCCCGGCACGAATTTTTAGAATCTGGCGGGATAAACCGTGAAACAATGGTTGTGGTTACTGGAGAAGAGTGCTTCATAGATAAAACAACGTTGCGCAGCAATTCAAAAGTGACGCGACACCGCGATGTTCGTTACGAGTGTAAAAAACAAACAAACAAAAATTCCGATTGCTACAAATTTCATTTTTCAGTGTCACCACTGCAAAAAGTACTTCCAAAAGGAACGAAATTCATCTGTAGACTTCAAAATAGAATGTCTACAGCCATGGACGTAGTATCGTTTGAGAACTGTAAAAAAAAATTCAGAAATGCTCCAGTCATTTTCCATTACTTCTTTCGTTAATTAACGAAGCATATATCACATTTACGTGAAAAATAAAACAACCCCCCCCCCGAATTTCTCGGATTTTTTCGTACGCCAGGAAAATTCTGAATTTTCAGAAACCTTTCCGCAATTCCTTTCGTATATTAACGGGAAAATTCTGTTCTCACTTTTTTCCGTATCCATATGACAGAAAATTTCCGGTAGTAGGAGCGATTGGCGGGATACTTGACGTTTGATTAACTGTTAAATTTCAATTATGTGTCGAAGGACCTGATTTTGAAGCTTGGAAGAGAGATCGGATATTGTGGATAGCATACCACATGAAATTTTGGATATTGGGGCACCGGATGTTTCTTCGCCTCTCCCTTGTTTCGTGTACCAGCTATTGCCTATTGCTTATGTTACCGTAAGAAACCTGGTACTTAAATTATTCTGCAGGTGGTTACTAATTTGCGTTCATTACGAGAGCTTTTGCCCCATATTCCGTTTTCCCGTGACTTCGCCTTCAAAATTTCACAATTTTTTAAAACTTAAATTTTAAAAGGATTTTTAAATCCTTAAACAATAAAAACTTTTTTTTAAGTCAAAGGACCATGTTGATGATAAAAATTGGTGGGGGATTTATTCTACTCGTGGGCGTATGTATAGTACGTATAGAACTTGTGGAAGTTTCAAATATAGACAGACACGACACCTAGGACCTAGCGTTATCGATTGAAGGAGCACAAGACCTACATTCGGAACTGTGACCTAAAAAAAACCGTCGACAGGTGAAAGTAATCGCAGATTTCCCTTTGAAGAAGCGAAATTAATCGACAAGTCGGATTTAACCATCAGGCTTGATATTTTGGAAGTTTTCCATGTACACTCATTGCTATAAAAATCCGCGCACCAAGGAGGCGTCGGATTGAAATGAGATTTTAGTAGTGAGATGGGACATACCAAGGACAGAAGGGATTACAGTATCACAGCAGCAGGACGATTTCCCGCGGACATATGGCACACATTCCGGTCAGGGTTAGTACCGCATCGGACAGCCTCGTTCTCAGATACATGCGGTGATACGGTCCGGCATGGAGTCAAAGAGACGCCGTGTGTTATCCTGGGACAGATTGGTCCACACTTCTTGCAACTGAAGCTCTAAATCACGAACACTGGGGCATGGAGAAAGCTGGCATCCCATCTGGTCCCACACGTGCTCGATGGGCGAAAGGAAAGATCAGGTGATCTGGCAGGCCACTGAAGCGTCGAAGCATGACGTAGACAGTCCTGGGAAACCCGAGCCGTGTGCGAACGGACGTTATCTTGTTGGAAAATGGCTCCAGGCCGCCCCGCGTGGAAGGGCAGCACATGGGGCCGCAGGATCTCCTGTACATAGCGCTCGGCTATCAACGTCCCTCGGATCACTGCGAGGAAAGTCTGGCTGTCATACGCGATGGCTTCCTAGACTATCACGCCTGCAGTTCGGGACGTGTGCCGTTGTACAATGAGGTTGGGATTGTAGCGCTCACCTGCGGTCCTCCACACTCTGACACGGTGGTCGTCCGTTTCCGTAGAGAAACGGGATTCATCGCTGAACACTATACGTCGCCAGTCTGTAGCATTCCACGTTGCTCGCTGCTGACACCACGGCAATCGACGCCGACGATGGTCAGGTGTTAATGGCAGAAACGTAAGGGTCGTCGAGAGTGAAGATTCACCTCTGCCAGACGTTTGGAAATGGTTCTGGCGGACACAGGAGTTCCTTGTACAGCCGCCACATGTCTCTGGATGTTGGACATGGGCGTCGTTGCATCGGTGCGTGCCGCTCTCACGATCCCACGGTCCTCTCTGCTGGCGCTGTGTCTGGGACGTACAGAGCCAGTCCGCCAGTGTCTGGGTACCTTCATATGTCCATTGCTCCCAACACGATCACCGGGCCGGCCCAAATGGCGACCTATTCGATGCGTCGGCCCCCCTGCCTCTCTCATCCCGACAACACGGCCATGTTCAAACTCCGTCAGTTGCCCATACGCACATTTACGGCGGCTCCTCGGCATGTCTATCGCTCAGGGATCTCACCTGACTCTTACCGTGTACTTCGGCACGAATGTGGAGTTCCCTGCGCGGCGCCTTATAAGCCCCACGTATTGCGATTGCAGCGCCGGTCTTGGACGCGCGGGCATACGGAATCGTACGAAACTTTGGTCATTTGCATGCTATTCGCCGAGTTTCGCGTTAATCGCACGGTTTTTTATGACAATGAGTGTATGTCAGAATTTTTCGCAACTTGTCAACGACTGGCATGCACACCAGTGTGTCCCAGAATCAAGCGGGGGGGAGCTGGAGGGGATGAAAGGTTTTCTTGGGGGGGGCTCTATGTTCTACTACAAACTGCATTTTTCCATGATTACTGACTCAAGTTTTGTTTTGTTCTTAATCTCCATTTGTCAATTTACTTCATTAGCTAATAATTATGCCAAAAAGTAAAAAACAATAGGATCAAATACAAAATATGAAATAAAAACAGGGAGAAAGAATATAAAAAGCTCTTGAAATATAAAAAATAAATTACATTCTTTATATTTGCTTGATGGTGGTTAAGCTGCGCATTCCTTATCGCCGGAGTCAAAATATATCTCCCAACTAGTGAGGGTTTTTTTTTGTTTTTGTTTTTCAATTTAAGGTTCTGGACTCTTTTCCGTGAATCCAAGCAACGGCATCAGGGATTTACTGATGCCCTACTTCAACTTTTTCTACTCCTTTTCTTCGGTTTCACTTTTTTCTCCATCTTTAATCACGTATTCTCCTTCGCAGGTTCTCGGTGGTAGTCACTTCTTACGTTGTCAATAGCCCCCCCCCCCCCGCTTTCCCCTTTCCCTCTCACAAACCAAGAGCACCAGAATACCGCCAGAAAAACTTTTTTCCAGCACAAGCATCGTAAAACGAATCCTACTGGATGAAAATCAATGAACGAGAAGATGTTAAAAGCTCTCTCTCTCGCAAGAACGCGCAAAGATTTCCCTTTAGCAGTATTTTACAAATCGTAGTGGGATGCATTTAGTTAAAATGTCTTCACAACCGCCCTTCTTTGTAGGCAACAAACTACTTGGGCGCTTTAGCAACTTAGCATTTTATAGTCACTTGCCAAATGATGAACACGGCCTTCTGCTCAACTACGCCTCCACTTTCGTCACTCTTTCTTTCTATTTTTTTTTTTTTTTTGACGTAGGACTACGTCTAACTCCGCGGATAGTATGAGGCGACTTAAGGCCGACCGCCTGTGACAAAAATAGGTCCAAATTGAAATCATTATAGCGTTAAAAATACGTGCCGCACACTAATCGTGTTAGCATGTTCGTAAACAGCATGGAGTCCACTTCGCGTACTGCGCAATACATCGTGCGCACGACGCTCCCTGTGCGCAGGTGAGAGAATGCAATATTTTTGGGTGTGCCACCGACCTCAGCCTATCTCGTCAACCATGAGTGCAACACGACTGTGAGTCGTACCGTTTTAAAGCTCTCGACAAGATACTAAGAACATTTCGCAGTGGTTTGAACTGAACATTTTAAAAATTGTTTACTTGTGAACCGGTGAACACTTTTCACAATATCGCAGTTTATCTGGACGACCCATTTTAGTGCAAAACGACTGTGCGTGGTATCGCTTTAAATCTTTGGACGATATTTATTTAAATATATAAAGAACATATCGCAGTGGTTTAAACTAAAAATTTTAAAAAATTGTTTTCTTGTGAACGGGTCAACATTTTCGACAATGCCGCGGAATTCGCCGAATGAACGCAAGCAAAAGCGGAGAAAATTAAAACGAGAGACAAGAGCGAGTGATGAGGAATGTAAGAAGCCCAAGAAGACAGAGCACCACATTGGGTAATTCGTGTATCGATCTGCTTTGTGTTTGCGATGTATCCAGCATTATTTGTAAAAATTATGTAAGCTACTTTTCATATCATAGACATGTGCTCGTTTCAACTCTTCTATCTGCAATTCGTAGTCCTACATTCCAAACTGGCGGCTCAATCAGAACTGAGCCTACTTGTATTTTTTTTTCTTTTTGGTAATGTTCTTTAAATATGGGTCGTAAGACATTCGTTACTGAGTGGCAAAAAGGAGCCATCGTGTTTGGCCGTGCCCACGGACACAAAGTGAATGAAGTCGCCCAATTTGTTGGTGTGTCAAAGCGTACTGTCCAGCTGGTCTAGAAACAGTGGTGTAGTTCGCAGTCAACTGAAAATCGGCGACGTAACTGTGGCCGGAAAACAATTCTCACCATCAGGGACCGCCGCCATATGTTTCAACCCTAGTAACTGCAAATCGGTTTCAAACCAGAAAACAATTGCTCCAAACAGTCAATGAAATTCCACTCCAACCAATTTCCGAAAGGACATTGTGACGAGAACTGCATGCAATGGACATCTGGAGCAGAGTACCAAGGGAGAGGCATTTTTTTAACAGCAAGTCACAAAGTCGCACGTTGTGAATGGGATCAGAGGCACCAAACCTTTACTGTGGAGGATTAGAAACGACTAATTTAGTCTGATGAGTCTCGTTTTTGTTTGTACTCCAATGATGGGAGGCCACGAGTAATTTGGTCTAATAAGTCACGTTTTTGTTTGTACTCCAATGATGGGAGGCCACGAGTAATTTGGTCTAATGAGTCTCGTTTTTGTTTGTACTCCAATGATGGGAGGCCACGAATAATTTTGATCTAATGAGTCTCGTTTTTGTTTGTACTCCAATGATGGGAGGCCACGAGTAATTTGGTCTAATGAGTCTCGTTTTTGTTTGTACTCTAATGATGGGAGGCGATGAGTGCATCGCAGGCCCAATGTAGCTTTTAATCCTGATTGTGTCGAAGGTGTTGTTCAAGCTGGAGGGGGTTCTGTGGTGTTTTGGGAATGTTTTTCATACCACGAAATGGGCTCTCTCGTTGCAGTGACGATGAATGTGAGCCAGCATGCGTACCTCCGCATTCTGAATGACGAAGTGTTGCCCTTTGTCCTACATCTCTAGGAGCAGCATCACATTGCCACTCCTGTATTCCAAGACGATAATTGCCGTGTGCACAGGTCTAAATTTGTGTCGTAGTGGCACGACGAACAATCAGCAACACTGTCTCACCTCGAGTGATGGCCCGCTAAATCCCCAGATTAAATCCTATTGAAAATATGTGGGATCATTTAGAACAGAAGGTGAAACGCTGGAATAGACACCCACGTACTCTGGTGGAACTTCGGGACCAGTTGGCGCACGAGTGACTGCAAAGCGATGCTCAATACATCCACAACCTCGTACCACACAGGATTCACACTCTGATCAAGGTAAGAGTCACCCGCTAATAGGTAAGTTCTGCCAGGGGTGACTAATGTTTTGTCCGGTGTGGTTAATTACGTTAATTTTCTTAGTAATTTATTATATTATTAAAATCCCTCTTGCTTTTCTAGCCATGTGTTAGGTCCAATGCAGTCGACTGGGATTCACTGCGTTGATTATGTCCTTTCTTCCATATCGTTCTTCAAGTTTTTCATTATGCCTTTTCCACTCATCCGCTTCAGTAGCAAAAATGCAGGGCCAAGAATTTCCCTCAAGATTCTTCTTTCAAAGGCTTTGAGTCATCGCAGATTTTGTTTCCGTCTGATCCATGCTTTGCATCTTTATAAAACCACTTGTATTAATAAACTAATATCCTGTGTAAATGTTTTTTCTTTTTGACGTAGAACTACGTCTTATGGTACGATGCACATTAGTGGTGTACGCGACATAATTGTGTGACCGATTTCAACTGGCATTAACTCCGGGGTTATGGGGGGCGTGGTAACGGCGCTGGTATCGTTTGATAGCACATAGATGACATTTAGTGGCAATTATAAGTGGTGGGCACAGCGGATCAGTGGCAGTTCGTGACAGCACGCCGAGGTAATGGTAATTTTTGTGCTCTGCGCCGCGAGTATACTTTTCGTGTTCAATACTTCTGAACTAAAGGTGATTGAACATTGGCATGTAATTAATGTTAATGTAGTGGACCAGTCGTGTGAATAAAAAAATTACAATTACAACTATTAACAATAAGAGTAGATGGTAATGAAATTTATTTTATGATTATTATTTGTCTGCTTAAATATTTTTAAATGATCCCGTCAAATCCGGTGATCTTGCACGTCACTTATATCATTGATATTCCATAGACCGTAAAGGTGGATAGTGGAACCATCAGAATTTGTTTTTTTCCGCAGATTTGTAGAATTAGCGATAAAAACATCATCAAAATGCCACAAAAATGCGAAGTTGAGCGCAGAAAGGAGCAGCGGAAACTGAAAAGACTGGAAGAACAGGAAATCTGCGGACCCAAGAAACCCCGAACTAACAATGCCGAGCGCTGCAATTTTTATTCACGATCTTATTATGGACACAAGATGGGTATGCGTAGTTCCACACGTTTAAAACAGCGGGCGAATCCACTTCGGCACCATCTGTTTTTTTGGGGGGTGGGGGGTGGGGGTGGGGGGTGATCCTTGATATTCAAATCCTATTTAATCTAAAAACACACCCATTCCCTGCCTGGATTTTGTTTCTGCTGTTATGGTATTCGGGAGTATAACACAACTATCTCTCGTCCTGTTGAATTTGTATATCTTGGTGCAGAGCTGTGGTAGCGTTGCACTGCTTCAGCTGACAACGTACATTTTTTTTTCCTTGTAACTCGTCGAACTTTTTTAAGTTTTGCGCAATTTACTCGCTTGAAATTATTTATTCTTCTGAACATTCGCTTGTGGTACATTCGATTATGTTACTTCATCTTTCTTTACAGAGTGTCATCGAAATAACCTCTTCTGTTTCATACATAGTTTCATTACCTCTGGCAGGATTTTTGTATAAGGTAAGAATTATTTTCTTTTTTTTTCTCTCATTTTATGATTGGAAATATCTGTTTACTTCAATAGAAATACATTTATAATATATGATACATACACGATAAGTTTTTGTCCAATACTCAATGAAAATGGATTCCGAAAAGCGCCTTTTCGACTGCATTTGCATGGAATATTGGACCAGTTACTAAGGTGTAAAGAGAAAGCCAAAAATCGGGAACTTACGATGGAAAACGGAAGGATTTATTGCTTTCTTGTACACTAGAATGAATAGAAGCAGTACAAAGAATTAAACCACGGAAACAATAATCACTACTGGGTGCTTGTAAGCGTTGCCCGGTAGATGATTGGATGGCTGGTTGATTCATATACGTGATATACACCGATGACCCTTTACATTATGATCACCTACCTAATAAGCTGTAAGACCCCATTTAGCCCGCAAAACAGTGGCCATTTGGTGAGGCATCGATTCGATGAGGTGGCGATAGGTATCCTGGGGTATCTGGTACCATAGTGTCAACAGCAGGTCCTCCAGTCCCCGTACATTTAGGGATGGTGGTAAATTAGCGCGAACCCGCTTTTCCAAGTCAGACCGCAAATGTTCGATTGAGTTCATGTCAGGTAAATTTGGAGGCCAAGACATTAACAGAAAGTCACCAGCATGTTTCTCTAACCACTCCTTGACGATTCTGGCAGTGTGGCATAGCACCTTATCCGGTTGGTATGGCCATCACCAGCAGGGAACACAGTTGTCACATGAATGGGTGAACTTGGTCCGCAACGATGTTCAGATGACTGACAGCTGTCAGGGATTGTGCTGTTGCGATAATGGGGCATAAAGTGCCCCAAGAAAACATCGCCCACAGCAGAACACCGCCACCCTTTTTCCGCCCAACACTGCATCCAGGTGCCATTGCCTTCGTTGGCAATTGGCGTTGTAACGTATACTCTAGATTCACTTTCCTTTTGATTTTACTATCTCTGGTTATTTTATTTTTCTATGTAAATTATCTTCTTACTGAACGAGATGTTATTTCACCCGCTGAATGAGATCTGGCAATGAGTGTAAGTCATGACGTGGTGGTAGCCAGTATAAATAGGCGCGTTCAGCGATACCTAGGGAGAGCGTTTGTTGTTGTACGGAGAGCGTTTGTTGTTGTACGGAGAGCGTTGGTTTATGTGAAGGAGAGAGTTTGTTGCTGTATTGAGAGCTTCGTTCTATGTGATTAGTTTGATTCTTCATTATTGTGAAACGAGTTGTGTGTGTGCGTTGGATGATCAAGAGTTACATAATAAAAGAGCTTTTCGTAAGTACGTCTTTCTCAATTCATAGTTTTTGTCAGATCTCTGTCTGGCTGTTAGGTTTATGTCATTAGTTTATTACTATTAACAACCAGCGTTAAGACTTTATTCATCCTAATTACTGCTACAACATTACTACCAGTTATAAGTTTGTTCAATACTATTACTACACTACTAGCAGGAGACTTTATTCATGATCTTAATTAACTAGTAACAACAACCATTTGAATTCGCTATTTGAAGCTTAGTACAAGCATATAATTCAGTAGTAGAAGCATTATAAAACATTACTAGCTTTAGTTAAAAGTTGAATTCATTATACTTAGCTTAGTTGAAAGCTTTATTCATTATAGCGTGTCCGCGCTCGCCCGTCTACGACACGCACCAGGAATCTTGATTCGCCAGACAAGCCCACTTTCTTCCAATAATCCACGGTCCAATCTCGATTATCTTGATGGGCCCATTTCATGCGTTGTTGGCGATGACGTGCAATCAGCATGGGGACCCGGCTGGGTCTTCGGCTACGCAGGCCCATGCGCAGAAACTGCAATGAACTGTGTGCTGTGACACATTGCCCTGATCACCACTGTTGTAGCTGCGGGTGATTTGTCGCACTGTGGCCCGGCGGTCGCTGTGAACAATGCGCGACAGTCTCCGCTCCCCTCTGGCATCAATGAGCTGTGGACGACAGTTCGTCGTTTGGTCATTTGTGCATCACTTTTGATACGTACTCACTACAGCGGCACGTGAACAACACACAATCCGCGCCATTTCCGAGATCGTAGTTCCAAGGCGCCGTGCCAATCACAATTTGTCCTTTATCAAACTTTGATAAATCGGCAGCTTTTCCCAAGCTGACTCCAAACACTCTACTAACCGAAAACCCGTCCTTAGGGTGTATATACAGGGTGCCCAGTAAAGTTCTTTCTCAGCCCCGTAACTTTCGAACGCTGACAGCTATAGCCATAAAAACGGTGTCTAGGTATAGTAAACTGGCGATGTGCTATTCGATGAGATCGCTTACAGTGCCTCCTAGCGGCAAAGTCAGGAGTTAGTGTACCGATCTCGAAAACTATACGAGATACGGAAAAATAGTCAATTGCAAAGTTGTAGAGCAGCATCGATTTAGTACGAAAAGACACCTTGCGCACATGAATGCTAAGAATAGAACGCGTACAACGCTCGTTTGTTTGTTCGCGATGTCGAACACTGTTACGTCACGAAACGCGTCAGAAAGGAGCCATTAGTTGTCACTAGGCACATTTACCGTCGGTACTCAATGTGCTCTCCGTAAGCCACAATACACATTTGGACTCTAGCTTGAATATCACGCTGCACATTTTGCAGCATGTCGGGTGACACGCTGGAACAAGCATCCGTTATACGGCGTCGAAGGTCCTGCAACGTTGTCGTAACTGTTTTACGTCAATGCATACGGTTTGAAGTAAAACGAAGCAGTCTTTGGCGCCCTTTAATTTTACATCAAAATTTGAAATTTTCAAAGCATTTCAGTGATTCTGACAAAATTATCTTTAAACCTATCAGCATTTTGAAACAGTGAAGCTAAGCCACCTACCCTTTTGAATGTTTTGGCTTTTAGACTTTTTCTAGGTGTAGAAGTGGTAGAAAAATTCAAGCAGACAATGTTTTTTTGGGGTTTTTTTTTTCGTGCATTTACAGGTATCCGGACTTTAAGACCTACCAGCATGCCAATTTTTAGATCTCCAGGTTATTTACAAGTGGTCTAACAATTCGCGAAAAATTCAAGTAATGTTCCAAATCCGACTTTTCTTTTCTTTTTTTTTTTTTCTTTTTTTTTTCCGGACTACAATTCGTGAAAAATTCAAGCAGACAATGTTACAAAGCCGACTTTTTTTTTTTCGTACTTTTCTAGGTATACGGACCTTAAGACCTATATATGCATGCTAATTTTCAGATCTCTAGGTCATTTAGAAGCGGTAAAATATTTTTGTTAAAAATTCAAGCTGACAATGTTCCAAAGCCATCATTTTGATTTTATTTGTGTTGTTGTTTTCGCACTTTTCTAGGTATACGGGCCTTAAGACGTATCAGTATGCCAATTTTCTGATCTCTAGGTGAGTTAGAAGTAGTCGAACAATTCGCGGACGAACACACTCGCATTTTCCCTCTTTGCTTTCATATACGAGGCGAAAGCCTATATTTACATAGGTATTCACGTATGCCGGCGGAAAACAAAACGCCGAACTTCAAAAGCGTCGCTACATCATTAAGCATTGCGTCATTACCAGTTTGATTGTAGCCTGTCCTTTCACCCAATGAAAAGATGGTGCTAAAAATAGCTGCGTGACCATGGCAGCAGGTCACGGGACCAGAACTTTACTGTGTGGTTAACGCTGAAGACAGAATAAGCAGCTCGTTCCTTTCCTTTGCGTCTTTAAAAAATGCTTAAAAATCTGAAAATGACTTTTTCGTATTTTTTTTTTTTTTTTTTTTGTGAAAGAGGGATGATAGTTGTTAGTTTATGCTGTAAAAATTGCAATGCGTTATGATTTATAGTTTACCATATATGCGTTTTATTTAAATGGATCCCATCGCGAAATGGAGAATCTCGTGAAATTTAAAAAATTAATTTCTCGTAAACTAAAACGAAATTCAAAAAAAGGGCTACGAGGTGCAAAACTTCGGCCATGCCGCTACATGCCTACAAAGTTTCGTGGTTCTGTTGCTGTTAGTGTGTCCGGAACGCGAACTTACAGCACTTTTTTGCGTACCTTAACTTTGAAATACAATAGCTCTTGAAGTATCACCAGATTCAGAAAATGATTTCTTTCAGCGTGTTCTCCGAACAATTCTCTACAAACGATATGTTTCATATTTTTGTGTTCAATACTTTTGCGCTGCTAGCTAAAAAAGCGCGAGTGTCGCGAAATTTCTAAAACATCGGGGGCGGCAGTTACTTTTTTTAAAATAGAGAGATAATCCAGACTTTGCCAAATATTAATGTCTCGTGTTTTCCGCCATGTAGCACCTATGTATTTCCCCCTAGGAAGTGGGCTGTTTACTTCTCCGTATAGAGGTATCAAAATAGCCTTCCTAAGGTCATGAAAATGCAATTGTCCCTATATACTTTTCCAAATCTTTAGTTTAAGCCTTTTTTAGGCTTTCCAACCGTAGTCTGAAGAAGCGTATATGTTCCAGCTTTTTCCATCCGTCCGTCCGTCCGCACGATAACTGGCGTAAAAATGGTGCGATTTCAATGAAAGTTTACTATGTGGTAGGGGACCACCTGGGGACGAACCCTATTGAAAATGGGACAAATGGGGTCAAAGGTCACGACGTAGGAGCGGGATCATTCCATTGCCCTTATGCGCCATAACTTGCGTAAATATGGTTCGATTTCAATGAAATTTTACTATGTGATAGGAGACTGCCTGGGGACGAACCCTATTGAAAATGAGCGAAGTGGGGTCAAAGGTCAGGACATAGGATTGCGATCCATTCCATTCCCCTTATCCCATATTACTGTATTAAGGTGGACGTCAAGTAATTTTGCTTCCTATACTTCCAATGGAAAAATTTTTGTACACATTTCCTTCACAATTAATGTGTTCCCAAGGATGGAAATTTGAACATCGATTAAAATAACTTCATATTATAACTTGGGAAACTTAATATTTTCTAAAACATAACCATAATTATATTAAAAATCAATAACTTTTTCTTTGGTGGTGTTGAAACCAGAGAAAAGATGGCGCGACCTGTACTTTGATGACGTCAGTGGACAAATAAATGTTGGATTGCATAATTACGGTTATGGTTTAGAAAATATTAGTATTCCAAGTTATGAAATGAAGCTATTTTAATCGATGTTCAAATTTTCATCCTTGGGAACGCATTAATTGTGAAGAAAATGTGTGCTTATATTCCATCGAGGAGTTACTCACTCTGGTCGTTAAACTCGCAAAAAACAAACAACAAAACAACAACTATACCAGCGCTCTGAAGCCTCTCCCGAGGCAGTAAGGCAGCAGGCCGTGGCCAACGACTGCTTTGGAGGAGAGTAGTGCAAAGTAGGGTCGATGGCTTCAAAGAAGGGAGTTAATATTTTTGTTGTTGTTTGGAGAGTTGAACGACTACCCTGAGCAACTCGATGAGTTATAATCAGCTGCACGTTCCTAAGTTAGTGCCAATGGTTCTAGCGAAGAGAGAGAGAGCCAGTGCCGCAATACAAGCACAACATCCAGGCTTCACTCAGGATTTGAACCCAGACCCATCTCGAACAAACTGTCAGAAGCCAGCGCTTAGACCACTGCGCCACTGGGAAGGCAAAAGGAGTTAAGGACGGGTTAGGTATTTTGCCTGAGTGTCACGACGTTGAAATTTGATTTAGATAAACAAAAAGGGCATTTTTTTATTAAAGAAATTGTTCAAGTATAGTACTATTTTCATAAACAAAAATTGCAAAAATTTGAAAAGCAATTAAGGCAATGCATTCACATCAAAAACAAGTTGAAGCCTACGTTCTGCCAACACTTGTGTCTTGCATCAGTGGCGTAACTAGTCAGATTTGTGGGAGGGGAGATTAGGGGGATAGCAGAAATTCCTTTTTAACCGGTTGTGAAAAGCATTAAGTAAAGTTGCAATCAAACTTGCCCCACCAAAAATACTACTCGCCCACCCTAATTTTGAAGTTTAGCGACGCCCCTGCACTCCAGCAAGTGTACGAATGAACTAGGAAGTTCCGAAACGGCGTAAGTTCTGTGACAGATTCTCCTCGACCCGATCAGGCACACAGAGTAGTGACACCAGAGTCATTATCAACCAGGCGCAACATTATTTAACGGTCAACATTGAACATTAACATTCCACTTTAACTTCAACTTCAACATTAACATTCAACTTTAACTTCAACATTAAGCTTAATGTCATTAACTTCAACTTAACTTTTTAACTTCAACTTAACATTAACATTCAACTTTAACTTCAACATTAAGCTTAATGTCATTAACTTCAACTTAACTTTTTAACTTCAACTTAACATTAACATTCAACTTTAACTTCAACTTTAACTACAACTTTAACATTCAACATTAACTTCAACTTAATTTCATTACCTTTTTTTTTGATTGGAGGTTTAACGACCACCGTGAGCAACTCAATGGGATATAAGCAGTCGCCCGTCCCTAATTTAGGGTCACTGGTTCCAGGGAAGGGAGAGAGCCAGTGCCGTAAGACAAACACAACATCCATGCCTCACCGGGATTTGAACCCGGACCCCGTTCGGACGAATGATCAGAGGCCATCGCTTAGACCACTGCGCCACCGGGGCGGCTGTCATTAACTTCAACTATTTAACTTCAACTTTTTTACTTCAACTTCAATTTTAAACTTCAACTTAGCATTAACATTCAACTTTAACTTCAACATTAACATTCAACATTAACATTCAACTTTAACTTCAACATTAACATTCAACATTAACATTCAACTTTAACTTCAACATTAACATTCAACATTAACATTCAACTTTAACTTCAACATTAACATTCAACATTAACATTCAACTTTAACTTCAACTACAACATTCAACTTAATGTCATTAACTTCAATTTAACTTTAACTTTTTAATTTCAACTTAACATTAACATTCAACTTAATGTCATTAACTTCAACTTAACATTAACATTCAACTTAATGTCATTAACTTCAACTTAACTTCAACTTTTTCACTTCAACTTAACATTAACATTAAACTTTAACTGCAATTTTAACTTCAACATTAACTTCAACTTAACATTCAACATTAACTTCAACTTAACATTCAACTTTAACTTCAACATTCAACTTCAACATTAATCAGGCACACATAGTAGTGACACCAGAGTCCATTACAGCAGTTGAAGACATTGTGATGGGAAATCGCCAACTGAAGCCGCACTTTTGAGCACCAGTCATGGTTCAGGGCACGACGTCATCCATGATGTGCTCCAGTTCAGCAATGTGTCTGTAAGGTGGGTGCCTCGCCATCTGGCCACAGAATTGGAACAACGACGTGTTGATGCCTGTCAAGAACTTTTGCGGCTCTTTGAAGTAGAAGGTGATGGCTTCCTACAAAGAACTGTTACTGTAGATGAAACCTGAATTCAGTCTTATCAGCCAAAAACGAAGAGAGCGAGCAACGAATGGAGCCATCCTTCCTCACCAAAACTGAAGAAGTTCCGCACGCAGCCAATAGCAGGGATAGTTATGCTGACTCACTTTTGGGATGAACAAGGCGTAATTTTGGAGCACTACATGCCCAGTGGGAACACTGTAATCAATGACACATATGCAGATCCTATCAGGAATCATCTTCGACTTGCCATCAAATCCAAACGACGTGGACTTCTGAGGACTGGTGTCTTGTAGTCTTCATTTGACTCTCCCTTATGAAATTTATGAATTTCATAAGGGAGAGTCAAATGAAAACCTTAAATAATTTTTTCTCACAATCCATTGAACAAAAGTGGTACACACCTGTATTATTTTTCAATGTAATCTACATTTTGTGCAATACAAGTCACTCAACGCTTACAAAGTGCATAGATTCCTATAGGAAAAAATTCTTTCTGTCGCGTGTGCAGTCACTCATGCACCACCTGCTGCACCTCTTCATCGGACCTGATAGTCCTTCCTCCCATCGCGTCTTTGAGTGGTCAAAAGATGTGGTAATTACCTAGGGGAAGGTCTGGTGAATACGGCGGAAAACACTCGAAGTGCAGGTCTTGTATGGTTGCAACCGCTGCGCTGGCAGTATGGGGCCGAGTGTTGTCACGTTGCAACTGTGATACCACATCTTTGGACCACTTAAAGATGCGATGCAGTGATTACCACATCTTCGGACCACTCAAAGATGCGATTGGAGGAAAGACTATCAGGTGCGATGAAAAGGTGCAGCAGGTGGTGATGAGTGACTGCACACGCGACCGAAAGAATTTTTTCTATAGGAATTTATGCACTTTGTAGGGACTGAGTGACTTGTATTGCACAAAATGGAGATTACATTGAAAAATGATACGGGTGTGTACCACTTTAGTTCAATGGATTGGGAGAAAAATTATTTAAGGTTTTCATTTGACTCTCCCTTATGAAATTCATAAACAGCTTTATGACAACAAACATTGAAAAAAGAAAGACAAATGGCGAAAGAAAGCTAAATTCACGAAGTAACAGCAATTTGTTAAAGTCCAAGTAAGTTCGTATCGATGGTTTTTAGCGCTACATATACTAAATAAATGCTTATGTACACTGCCGGACAATTGCTAAGGACGGATGACAATAGCAACGATAGCAACCATAAAATGGAAGGCAGGAAAATGTGGAAATTAGCATAAGTGCGGGATATAGTAAGACGTGTTGTGCGTATGCAAATTTTGGATTGCCGAACTTGTTCATGACGTCATAGCGCTGATAAGAGATATAAAGGATTTGACGCGTATTGACCGTTGTTGTTCAAACGCAAAGTTGAAAGGGAAAGAATCAATTGACGAACTTGCAATTTTCAGTATGTCTTCCCGACATCACCTAGATGATTTTACGCGTGGCCGTATTATTTATTGGCAAGATTGAAGAAGGGCGAAAAATAACAGATGTAGCCAGGGAGTTCGACGTAAGCCACAGTGTTGTTTCAAGGCTTTGGAAATCATTTCAAACAAATGAAGACTGTAGCAAACATCACGGGGGAGGTCGTGTTCGCAGTACGACACCTGCAGAAGATCGGTACATAGTGCTATAAACAAAAAGACACCGGCGCAGCACAGCTAGTGAGGTAGCAAATCAGTTTATGGCTGCTACTGGCAAGCGGATCTCCCGAAAAACTGTTGCCAGACGTTTGCATGAAGGAGGACTATACGTCCGCCGTCCTGTTGTGTGCATCCCATTGTCCAGACGCCACCGTACCGCCCGTTTGCAATGGTGCCATCAACATCGCAATTGGACTGATAACGACTGGTCTGCTGTCCTCTTCTCAGATGAGAGTAGATACAGTCTATTGTCTGATTGTCGACGACAACTGAACTGGCGTGATAGTGGTACTGCATATTGTCCAGCAAACATACAGGAAAGGGACCGATATCCGACATGTAGTGTCATGGTATGGGCTGGCATCATGATCAATGGCCGTACGTCCCTCTATGTACTTCCAACTGGGACTATGACTGGCCAACGATACATTAATGATGTTCTGCTACCCCATGTTCGCATGTTCCCTGGTGCTGTCGGTGATAGATTCATTTTCATGGACGACAACGCAACATGTCATCGAACAGTCGCTGTCCAGGAGTGTCTTGAGAGCGAGAATATTCAACGCCTCGTATGGCCAGCACGTTCTCTAGATCTGAATCCCATTGAAAATGTGTAGGATGCTTTGGGGAGGAGTCTTGTTGGTCGCCAATGCCCTCCAATAAACAAGGACACCCTCATCCGTGCACTGACAGAGGAATGGGATAAATTACCCCAACAGCTGCTTGATAATGTTGTGCAAAGCATGACACGACGTGTGGAATCTTGCATCGCCCTCCATGGTGGCCATATCCCGTATTGACATCTTACGCCGGAACGCCTGCGGACGGTAATTGCATTTTTTTCACGTTTACGTATTCTGCACAAAATGGCCTGTTTGTCCCTTGAACACGTTCCAGAGCCTTCTGGATTTCAGAGCACAATAAATTGTCTTTCTTGTAATGTCCTGGCATTCTGACATTATTTTATTTCACTTGGCATCCAACCACACTTCCTTTTTTATGCGCTATATAGCCGTTTATGATCCGTCCTTAGCAATTGTCCAGCAGTGTACCTGATTTTTTGTTGTTGTTGTTGTTTGCTCCAGATAATCTTTTGGGAAAAGCGTAGGGTTCAATCTATATGAAACGGAATTTTTTCGTGAAATTTCTGCCAAGCACTTCAAACACCCCGCGATATGCGATACTTAGCACCACAAACAGCTCCCCTCCCCTCACGCTCTGAACTGCTGGCGTCACCGCTGTTGTTCAGGAAACGTGTCAAAAAATATACAGAATTTTTTTTCCTCAGAGGTGCAGAAATGTCTCTATGTGGGGAAAAAGAGGAGAGAAAAACAACAACAAAACTCATACGTTCAGTACACTCAAGAATTCGGTGTCGTTTATCTCGTTTCGTTTGTTTGTTTGTTTGTTTGTTTGTTTTTAGGAGTTTAACGATCTCCAGAAGCTCCTAAAGCTCTAAAGGGTCGCCTCTACCTAATTTAGGGACACTGATTCAAGGAAAGGGACCGAACCAGAGACATAGGACAAACACACAATCCATGCTTCATTTGAGACTCGGCCACTGGAAGGACCAATCAAATGATTTTAAAAATCAAAACGTACTACAGAGGAATAGCACATGTCATGATGACAAAGTTGCAGCGGTAAATTACGTCGGTTTAACTTAGCTGGTAAAGCAATCTGCTCCGGAGCAGAGGAAAACGAGTTCAATCCCCTTCAGCGGCACATTCGTGTTTTCACAAAATGATGTAATTTAGTCATGCTTTTGACACAGGAAGTGTTCAAAAAAATACTTCTCTTATACAGTAGGTGTTCAGTTCGTCGAATTTGGTTTTAGACAAGGTTTGATTTAATGTTTTTAGTAGATGGATGCTAAACAAATGTTTTAATATAGATGGTGTTTAAATTAATGGTTCTCACATAGAGGATTAAACTAATACTTTTAGGCAGAAAGTGTTTGAACAAATGTTCTTGATGTACATGCATACAAGGTATTTAAGCCGCCCCGGTGGCGCAGTGGTCTAAGGCGCTGGCCTCTGATCATTCGTCCGTAAGGGGTCCGGGTTCGAATCCCGGTCTGGCATGGATGTTGTGTTTGTCTTACGGCACTGGCTCTCTCCCTTCCCTGGAACCAGTGACCCTAAATTAGGGACGGGCGACTGCTTATAGCCCATTGAGTTGCTCACGGTGGTCGTTAAACCTCCAATCAAAAAAAAAAAAAAAAAAAAAGGTATTTAATGCCTTCTTTTTTCGATTCCAGTTTGCGATCAGGTGAAATGGTTTTCTTTAATATTTCAGATCGAAGGCTTTTTCCTACCCTTCGTATCGTATGGTGGAATAGCAGTTGTGCTTTTCATACCCTGTCTCTTCATTGTTCCGGACTACACAAGTAAGTATTGGATAGCAGGTTGTGTTGTGTGTGCGTATTTGTGTCCATTCAGCAATCGTACGAACCACTCGGAACGCAATGTGCAATGTCATATTACATTTTAATTTTGGAGATACATCGCCCACTCAGATTTAGCTGGGTTTTTTTAATGAACACGTTTTTGTTAAAATAATAATATATTAGACATTGCTTTGATTAAGATTTTTGAAAGGAACGAAATGGGAATGTATATTGTTACGAATGTAAATAAATTCTTTTTATTTCTTACGGCGAAAACAAAGGTTCGAAAAGTAATTTTAAGTGCTTTGCTAGTGTTTCTACAAACATGTTTCGTTAGAAACCAAGTTTTGCAGCTGTTGACAAGAGATAGTGTTGCCGTCAATATTTTTTTGTTCGCATTGGAACGATGCATCTGTACAAGTTTGTTTATTGTTTACTAGGAAAAGTACCCGGCGTCGCCCTGGCTCAACAAAAAATATATGAATCGGGTTCTGGGTTATCTTTTTCCGAGCTATCCTGAAATTAGGAATAGGATATACTGTATTGCACAGAAGCATTCAGTTGAAATGCATTCCAGTAATCAATAGAAAGGGACTACCCCCCTCCCTCCCCAAACACAATCTATATGTGTGCCGGCACAACTGGCTTAAACCAGCAGTTTTACTCCTGTCTGTGAATATAGGAAATTTCAAAATATTTGAAACATCTACATTTTTCTTTCGTATTAAGATCAGAGAAGGTACAGTTACTCCAAATAGCAAGTACCCAGGTAAGTGTATCTTAGAGCAGCTGCTGGGTCATCGACATTAATTGTTCTTTCATTTGGAGCCAGGTTTGTTTGTTTTTTACCAACTGGGGAGCAAACAACATAGGGCCTGGCATTGGGAAAAACATTAGTTTTGCAGTTTGAGTCCAACGACTAATAACAATTGACCCTGCGCTTTTCTAATACCAATGGAGAAACTGAGACGAACAGTAAACTGTAGATGTTTAAACTGAAATGAGAGGTCAGATGGGATGATTGGAATGCGTGAAATAAAACATGGTCTCCTGCAGCATGACCAGTTGTGATAGTGGCTTCGATGACATTTAATATGAGATTCTTGACATACAGTCGTGTTCCATCGAATATTGTTGGTGGATCTATATTCCGTCAAGCTGAAATAAATAAATCGTCAAGATGAGATGGGAGAATGCGCAAACGGAGGAATAGTTATGTTAAGCTTTGAAGAAATGGAAATGCGATAAAATTCACATTTTTCTCACATTTCATTTTATTAAACTATATTTCCTTCTTTAAAGAACAGCGGAACTGTTGGTTTTTAAATAGAGGAACTATTTACTGAACCGCGCTGTTAAATGTATATAAATCCGCCGCCAACTGCGAGGCAAGATACACGCAACATGTCAGAAGTCTAACACAGTAAATAGTAAAATCAAATTGCAAATCGCGCGCGTTATTGATTAAAATCTTCCTATGTATAATATACCTTGGAAATATTTAGTGTGAATAGTAACACACGGATAGCCGTCGTCTTAAACGTAAACAAATCAGCCAACAACTGCGGCGGAGGACACACTTCGGAAGTCTAGTACGATAAAGCTCAAGATCGAATTTCAAACTGTGAATCGCGTGCTATGTTAAATTCGAATAAATTGTTGAAGAAATCTTGTGAAAATCTTGTAGAATTTGCTTGGAACTATTTACAGTGCGTATTAACATACGGTGAACCGTGGTCTGAAACGTAAACAAACCCATCGGCAACTGTGGCGGAAGGATACACGTAATACTTTAGAAGTCTAGCACAGTAAACAGAAAGAGCAAATTTTTAAATGTAAATTGCGTACGTTATATCAAATTCGAAGTAATGGTTGAAGAAACCAAATAAAAATCCTCAAATAAAAATAGCTTGGAACAATATATAGTGCGTAGTAACACAATGGAAGTCGCCCTGGGAGAAGGACACACGCAATACTTTAGAAGTCTAACGCAATAAACAAAAAGAGCTACTTTCTTAATGTAAAGTGCGCACTTTATGACAAATTCAAAGCAATGGTTGAAGAAACCAAGTCAAAATCTACCAATAAAAGTAGCTTGGAACTATTGGGTTGGTGAGAATGAAATGTCCGGCGCGAACGAGCAGTGAAGACAGGCCCCCACCACAGCGGAATGGAACCACCCACAGGTGCTGCGGATATTACGTCACACAGTTATTATAAATAGCTAGCACGTGTGTGAAGAACAAGGTACAGGCGTGGTTTGTTTGGATGTAACGTGGCTTGCAAAGGAAACATGCAGAAGCCGGATTTGAGACTCATCTTCCTGTATGAATTTAAACTGGGCCATTGTGCAGGAATTGCAGCTCGAAAGGTTAACAAAGCGTTTGGGGACAATACAGCCAACGAACGAACCATTCAGCAGTGGTTTGTGAAGTTTCAAAGTGGAGATATGGACCTGCAAAATGAAGCATGTAGTCACCGACCTGTTGCTGTTTCTGATGATGTTCTGTTACATGTGGTTGAAGCGAACCCCCGAAAAACGTGTTGTGCGATAGAGGTGGAGGTAGGTATCCACCACACGACAGTTGTTCGGCGTCTGGCTGCGCTCGGTAAGGTCAAAAAGCTGGACATGTGGTTGCCGCATGTGTTGGCAATTGCCAACAAGACTAGGAGTTTGGAAGTCTGCACGTCGCTGCTTTCCAGGAATGAACAGGAACATCTACTGCATCGAATCATCATCTGCGATGATTCAGGGCTGTTGTATGCCGTCCAAGGTACAGCCTGCTGGACGGCATCCTAAGCCATACCTACACACCAAGAAGATGATGCTCCTTGTCTGGTGGTCCACAGCCGGGATAATTCACCGTAGTTTTTTGGCAAGAGGCCAAACCATCACTTCAGAACTTTATTGTGCTGAATTACACCAGATGCACCGGAAAGTGCTGCAGTAACAACTGGCTTTGGTCAACAGACATGGTGTTCTTCTGCTCCAGGACAACGGCCGCCCTTATGCCGCACAACGAACGATGCTGACACTAAGAACCTTGAGCAATGAAGCACTGCCCATCTTGCCTATTCCCAGAACTGTTCTTCGACAGATTATCATCTGTTTCGTCGCCTGAATCACTTCCTGTCCTGGACACAGTTCACGACAGACAACGAGGTTCAACGTGCAGTTGATCATTTCTTAGGGTCCCAGTCACAAGAATTTTTTCGTTCCGAGTTCATGGCCTTGCCGGACAGATGACAACTACGTGTCGATGCCAAGGGGGATTATTTTGCCTTTGGAAGTTGTTCTACTTTTCCGTTCTCGCAGTTCACGAGTGCTCGTCCTTTGCCGGACATTTCATTCGCACCAACCCAATATATACATGTATATTGCGCAGTAACGCAATGGAAATCATAGGCTGAAACATGAATAAACTCGCGAGCAACTGTGGCGGAAAGTGACACCTTACAAGTCTAACACAGACAGACAAACAGAGTTTCCTGCGTACAGCAATTGACTGAAACATTCAATGAAAGCTGTTCGCGACCCATATCTCAGCGAACTATGAGCAGGGAATTGAAGAGGATCGGTATTAGAAATAGCGTGCCTGCTTGGAAACCACTGATTTCTGCGAAGAACCGGAAAGGTCGTCTACTGAGGTGTGAGGAAGCCTTCGGTGGCCATAACTGGTCACTGGAAGGCTGGAAAAAAGTCACATAGTCCAACGAGTCGCGGTACACCTTTTTCTATACCGATGGCAAGAAGAAAGTTTGGCGGGAGTCCCATGAAGCAGTAGATTCAGCTTGCCTTGTAAACACAACTCAAGGTCCTAGAGCTGGTCTTACGGTGTGAGGCAACGTTCTGTTAGTACAGAATGGGGTCTCCACATAATGCTGAAAATTTGAGCCATGAGTATCCTCCAAGGGTTATCTGAACATTGTTTCTGATCAAGTCCATCCTGCAATGTTGACTTTTATCCAGCAGGCGACTGCCGTTTCATGGACGATAGTGCTACTGTCTATCGCGCAAGATGTTTTTTTTATTATTATTGTGGGTTTGGTGACCACGGTGAGCAACTCGATAGGCTACAAGCAGTCGCTCGTCCCTAATTTAAGGTCACTGGTTCCAGGAAAGGGAGGGAGCCAGTGCCTAAAGACAAACACAACATCCGTCCATCAGCGGTATTCGAATGTTTGAACGTGCCTCCTCGAAAGAGATAACATTGGGATGTGACGCATTTTTTTCCTTTTCTTGTCCAGCATTGTATGTTTACCCTCTATATATGCTACACTGTTACATTAGTAACGTATATATCATCATCATCATCATCATTGTCAACCATTATCAATCCACTGCTGGACGAAGGTCTCCCCAAGTTTCCTCCACAACGGTCTGTCTTGTGCAAGTCTCCTCCATGTCACCCCTGCATACTTTCGAATTTCATCCACCCATCTCCCATGTGGTCTTCTTCTGGGTCTTTCCTGTCCCTTGGAATCCAATCTAAAATTTCGGCTGTCCATCGATGATCTGTCCTTCTGGCAGTATGTCCAGCCCATTGCCATTTCAGGGATTTAACTCTGATCATGATGTCTTCCACTCTTGTCATTTTTCGGATCCACGAGTTCCTCTTCTTATCTCTCCTGGTTACACCAAGTATGCACCTCTCCATGCTTATTTGAGTTGTCTGCAGCCTTTGTATGTCTCTTTTAGTTAAGGTCCACGTCTCTGCACCATACGTAAGCACTGGAAGGATGCATTGATCAAACACTTTTCTTTTAAGACATAATGGCATATTGCTCTTGAAAATTATGCTGTTTCTTCCAAAAGCTCTCCAGGCAAGTTTTGTACGCCGATTAATTTCTTCATCAATGTGACCCTCACTTGATATCTGCTGTCCAAGATAAACATACGTGTCTGTTATCTCCAGCTTTTCTCCATCAATCGATAAATCTTCATTTCTTGTAAAAGCATTGAACATCACTTTTGTCTTCTGAAAGTTCATTTTTAATCCCACTTCTTTACTCTTGTCAGCAAGTTCCTGGATCATACTCTGCAGCTCTGATGGGCTAGTTGCAAAAATGACTACGTCATCAGCAAAACGAAGGTGGGTTAGATAATCTCCATTAATCTTTATCCCTTTGTTTTCCCAGCTCAGTGACTGAAAAACACCCTCCAATGTGGCAGTAAAGAGCTTCGGAGATATGGTGTCACCTTGTCTCACTCCCTTTCCAATTTTTATGTGTGTTGTATTTTCAAACAGCCTAATCTTTGCACTTGCATTTTCATAGATGTTATTAATAATATTAATGTATGCATCTTCAATACCGCAGGTTTTCAGAGCCATTGTAACTGCTGATGGTTTCACCGAATCAAAGGCTTTTTCATAATCGATAAAAGCCATGTACAATGGAAGTTCATATTCCCTTGCTCTTTCAATTAGTTCTCTCAGCACATGGATATGATCTATTGTGCTGTAGCCACTCCTGAATCCAGCTTGTTCTCTCGGTTGAGCCATGTCCAGTGTTACCTTCAGGCGGTGTGAAAGAACTTTAGTGAAGATTTTATAAACTACTGATAGGAGGCTGATAGGTCTGTAGTTTCCGAGATCCTCAATGTCACCTTTCTTATGTAGCAGGATCATTGTAGCGGTGTTCCAATCCTCAGGAATCTTTCCTTCATTAAGGCATCGAGTGAAAATCTGGGCGAGTACTGTTTCGATTTCTCCACTTGCTTCTTGTATGATGTCTACAGTAATTCCATCTTCTCCTGGAGCTTTTCCCCGCTTCATGTTCTTGATTGCATGTGCAACTTCTGCTGGAAGGACTGGAGGAACTCTGGTACTGGTATCTTTCATGATGTCTGGAGTGCATGTATCATCCCTTTCATATAATTTGGAGTAGAAATCTTTCACTCTTGTCAAAATTTCGCCTCTATTTCTTGTTACAGAACCATCTTCTTTTCTCAGTGCCATAATCTGTTTTCTTCCCTTACTGAGATGTCCCTTTGCTATCTTTAGGCTTTGGTTGTTTTCAATTGCTTTCCTCACTAGTTCACAGTTGAATTTTCTTACGTCTTCAGTGATACTTTTTCGTACTGTCTTGCATAGCTCTATATATTCCACTTTGGAAGTCACATCTTCTTTAGTTGTCCTCATCTCTCTTCTTTTTTGCATCAACATTTTCGTTTTTCCTGATAATTTATTTACATGCAACTTGTTCTTAGACCCAGCTAATTTTGTTGCTGTTTCCATAAGAGCTTTGGTTACTTTTCTGTTAACTTCAGAGATGTCCACTTCTTCCGATGTTAGGCCTTCTAAAGCAGAGAACCTGTTCTTCAGTTCCAACTTGAAGGTATTATGGTGTTTTTTAAGGTTGGTCATGTCAATAGATTTTGTTTGTCTTATGAGCTTGCCACGTTCAAGTTTAGTGTTGAGGTGCATCTTACATCTCACCAATCTATGGTCACTACCTGTGTTGAACTTGTTTAGCACACTGCAGTCTTCTATGACGAATTTTTTGTTACACATAATAAAATCAATTTCACTTGTCGTCCCATTTGGATGTCTCCATGTCCATTTCCTGTGTGGCTTTTTCTTGAAGAAGGAGTTCAAGATGAAAAACCCTTCTGCCTCTGCAAACTCAACGAGAGTATTTCCACGCTGGTTTCTGTTGCCGTGACCGAATTTACCTACTGAAGTTTCATTCTGTTGCCGTTGCCCTATTTTTGCATTGAAATCTCCCATAATTATCTTCAAGTGCTGCTTACCTTTATTATTTAGATGACAAATTTCCTCATAAAATTCTTCAATTTCTTCTTCAGGATGACTTGTGGTGGGTGCATAAGTTTGAATAATCTGAGCCTGGTATCTTCTCGATAGTTGGATAACGAGTCGTGCAGCTCTGTCAGAGGAACTTTCAACTTCTACCACTTTATCCTTCAGTTTCTTGTTTATTATAAATCCAACACCACTAGTTCTGCCAGTATCTGTCCCACGATAGTAGAAGAGATGTCCACTTTTCAGTTCGATGAGATCTTCTCCTTTTCTCCTTACCTCACTTAGCCCCACGATGTCCCACTTGATCCTTTGTAGTTCCTCTTCCAATTCAAGAAGCCTTGAATCAGAAGATAGGGAGCGTCCATTGTACGTTGCCAAGGTCAGCATCAGATGGCAGCCTAGTCCGGTCCTCCGGGGATTCTTAGCACCCTCTGCCTTCATGTCGCACTGGCCGCTGCCTTGGCCAGGTACATTCCAGCTGCCGGAGACTGAGGGCCAAGATTTAAGTTGTGGAGTCATTTTGGAGGGGTTTGGCCATAACTCACCACGCTGGCCAAGCGGGTTGGTGAGTGTGGGATAGCATTTCCTCTAATCCCGATGGTATAGTTATACCGCTATTGGCGGTCGTCAGAGCCCCTTTAGTGGGAACAGGATGCACCACGAGAAAGCGGGGTTGACATTTGTCAAGGAGAGGCTGTGATGTTACGCATCACCTGACCTTACATCCCAACGTATATATATATATAATCATTATCAACAACAACAACCGTTATCAATCCGCTGCTGATCTTCCCAAGTCTCTTCTACCAATTGCTCTCTCTTATATACCGTATACGGATCAGAGACACGGACTTTAACCAAAATTATATTCAGAGATTGCAAACTACTGAAAGAAGCATCATTCCATGGATTGATTCTTTGTTTCCGGATTGTAAAGATACGCCAAAGTTTCATCCCCTGTCATAAGATTGAAAAACAAGTGTCTTCATTGACTTCAAACGCTTCCAGCAAATCAGTGCAGACGTCCACCCTTCTCTCCTTCAAATCTGGTGTCAACTGCCGAGGTACCCACTTTGCACACACTTTCCACCATCTTCTGTATGGCATTATGACCACAGTCCAGTTGTGCAACAAGCTCACGTCTCACCGCGCGAATCAGTTCATCCACTTGCTGACGATTCGTGTCCGTGGTTGCAGATGATGGTCTCCCACTGCGTAATTTATCTTCATAATGCTGATTTCCCCTTCTTTAAACTTCTTCATCTATCTGTGCAAATTGCTCTTGTCAATGGTGTCATCTCAGTACACATTCAGTAGCCTTCCATGGATGTCGGACAGCCTACACCCTTCCTTCGTCAGGAATTCAGTGACGGCACGTTGCTTCTGCTTGGAATCCATAATTTACCTACAATGAAGGCGAAGAGGAAGAGTTAATCTACCAACATGTACCGTTTGAATGACATTTGTCAGTTAATAACAAAGTTATGCCGGCTTTTGCATTACTTTCGGTACAACCCTCGTATTAATATTGTACATATTAATATTTTTATTTTAAATTTACTATAAAAACTAGGTTAAGAAATTCTGTACAATTTAATATTTTCAATATATGAAAAAAATTACCTTTTGTAGTATATGTAGCAAATCAGAACACGATTTCTCTTAAATATTAGTACCTATATTATACGAAGGCCTTCCAGAAAGTAAGTACGCTTGAAGATAAAACAAACAAGCAAAAGAATATTGATAACTAATTTTTAATGTGCGATGTATTCTACACACCTTAATCCACTTTTCAACATATTCTTCGTGGATGTTAAGGTATTTGTCATGTCGTGACACGAGTTTCTGGATTCCCTCCTCATAGAAGTCTGCCGCCTGGGTCCTGCATACCTTAATCTACTTTTCTACATATTCTCCGCGGATGCTATGACATTTGTCATATCGTGACACAAGTTTCCGGATTCCCTCCTCATAGAAGTCTGCCGCCTGGGTCCTGCATGCCTTAATCTACTTTTCTACATATTCTCCGTGGATGCTAAGGCATTTGTCATATCGTAACACAAGTTTCTGGATTCCTTCCCCATAGAAGTCTGTCGCCTGGGTTCTACATACCTTAATCTATACTTTACAACGTATTACCCGTGAATGTTAAGATATTCATCATATTGTAGCACAAGTTTCTGGATACCCTCCTCATAGAAGTCTACCGCCTGGGTTCTACATACCTTAATCTACTTTTCAACATATTTTCTGTGGCTGTTAAGACATTTGTCATATCGTGACACACGTTTCTGGATTCCCTCCTCATTGAAGTCTACCACCTGGGTTCTACATACCTTAATCTACTTTTCAACATATTACCCGTGGATGTTAAGGCATTTGTCATATCGTGACACAAATTTCTGGATTCCTTCCTCATAGAAGTCTGCCGCCTGGGTTCTACATACCTTAATCTACTTTTCAACATATTCCCCGTGGATGTTAAGGCATTTGTCATATGGTGACAAACATTTCTGTATTCCTCCTCATAGAAGTCTACCGCCTGGGTTCTACAAACCTTAATCTACTTTTTAACATATTCTCCGTGGATGTTAAGACATTTGTCATATCGTGACACAGGTTTCTGGATTTCCTCCTCATAGACGTCTGCCGCCTGGGTTCTACATACCTTAATCTATATTTTTAAACGTATTACCCGTGGATGTTAAGATATGCATCATATTGTAGCACAAGTTTCTGGATACCCTCCTCATAGAAGTCTACCGCCTGGGTTCTACATACCTTAATCTAATTTTCAACATATTCCCCGTGGATGTTAAGGCATTTGTCATATCGTAACACACGTTTTCTGGATTGCCTCCTCATAGAAGTCGGCCGCTTGGGTTTTACATACCTTGATCTACTTTTCAATATATTCTCCGTGGATGTTAAGGCATTTGTCATATCGTTACACAAGTTTCTGGATTCCCTCCTCATAGAAGTCTACCGCCTGGGTTCTACATACCTTTATCTACTTTTCAACATATTCTCCGTGAATGTTAAGACACTTGTCATATCGTGACACAAGTTTTTGGATTCTCTCCTCATAGAAGCCTGCCGCCTGGCTTCTACATACCTTAATCTACTTTTCTACATATTCTCCGTGGATGCTGAGGCATTTGTCATATCGTGACACAAGTTTCTGGATTACATCCTCATAGAAGTCTGCCGCCTGGGTCCTGCATACCTTAATCTACTTTTCTACACATTCTCCGTGAATGCTAAGGCACTTGTCATATCGTGACACGAGTTTCTGGATTCCCTCCTCATAGAAGTCTGCCGCCTGGGTCCTGCATACATTAATCTACATTTCTACATATTCTCCGCGGATGCTATGACATTTGTCATATCGTGAAACAAGTTTCTGGATTCACTCCTCATAGAAGCCTGCCGCCTGGCTTCTACATACCTTAATCTACTTTTCAACATATTCTCCGCGGATGTCAAGGCATTTGTCATATCGTGACACAAGTTTCTGGATTCCTTCCTCATAGAAGTCTGCCGCCTGGGTTCTACATGCCTTAATCTATACTTTACAACGTATTACCAGTGAATGTTAAGATATTAATCATATTGTAGCACAAGTTTCTGGATACCCTCCTCATAGAAGTCTACCGCCTGGGTTCTACATACCTGAATCTACTTTTCAACATATTTTCTGTGGCTGTTAAGACATTTGTCATATCGTGACACACGTTTCTGGATTCCCTCCTCATTGAAGTCTACCACCTGGGTTCTACATACCTTAATCTACTTTTCAACATATTCTCCGTGGATGTTAAGGCATTTGTCATATCGTGACACAATTTTCTGGATTTCCTCCTCATAGAAGTCTGCTGCCTGGGTTCTACATACCTTAATCTATACTTTTAAACGTATTACCCGTGCATGTTAGAATATTCATCATATTGTAGCACAAGTTTCTGGATACCCTCCTCATAGAAGTCTACCGCCTCGGTTCTACATACCTTTATCTACTTTTCAACATATTCCCCGTGGATGTTAAGGCATTTGTCATATCGTGACACAAGTTTCTGGATTCCCTCCTCATAGAATGATTACTATAGAGGAAGATTTGGATTCCCTCCTCACAAGTTTCTGTATTCCCTCCTCACAAGTTTCTGTATTCCCTCCTCACAAGTTTCTGTATTCCCTCCTCACAAGTTTCTGTATTCCCTCCTCATGAAGGATCACTATAGAAGAAGTTTCTGGATTTCCTCCTTATACAGTAGAAGTCTGCCGTCTGAATTCTACATACCTTAAACTACTTTTCAACAAATTCCCCGTGGATGTTCAGACATTTGTCATACCTTGACACAAGTTTCTGGATTCCCTCCTCATAGAAGGTTTACTATAGAGGAAGAGTTGGATTTCCTCTTCACAAATTACACATTTCTGAATTCGCTCCTCATGAAGGATTACTATAGAGGAAGTTTCTGGATTCCCTCCTCATAGAAGTCTGGCGCCTGGGTTCTACATACCTTAATCTACTTTTTAACATATTCTCCGTGGATGTTAAGGCATTTGTCATATCGTGACACAATTTTCTGGATTTCCTCCTCATAGAAGTCTGCTGCCTGGGTTCTACATACCTTATTCTATACTTTTAAACGTATTACCCGTGCATGTTAGAATATTCATCATATTGTAGAACAAGTTTCTGGATACCCTCCTCATAGAAGTCTACCGCCTGGGTTCTACATACCTTAATCTACTTTTCAACATATTCCCCGTGGATGTTAAGGCATTTGTCATATCGTGACACAAGTTTCTGGATTCCCTCCTCATAGAATGATTACTATAGAGGAAGATTTGGATTCCCTCCTCACAAGTTTCTGTATTCCCTCCTCACACGTTTCTGTATTCCCTCCTCACAAGTTTCTGTATTCCCTCCTCACAAGTTTCTGTATTCCCTCCTCACAAGTTTCTGTATTCCCTCCTCATGAAGGATCACTATAGAAGAAGTTTCTGGATTTCCTCCTTATACAGTAGAAGTCTGCCGTCTGGATTCTACATACCTTAAACTACTTTTCAACAAATTCCCCGTGGATGTTCAGACATTTGTCATACCTTGACACAAGTTTCTGGATTCCCTCCTCATAGAAGGATTACTATAGAGGAAGAGTTGGATTTCCTCTTCACAAATTACACATTTCTGAATTCCCTCCTCATGACTATAGAGGAAGTTTCTGGATTCCCTCCTCATAGAAGTCTGGCGCCTGGGTTCTACATACCTTAATCTACTTTTTAACATATTCTCCGTGGATGTTAAGGCATGTCATATCGTGGGACAGGTTTCTGGGTTTCCTCCTCTTAGAAGTCTGCCGCCTTGGTTTTCAGCCACCGCTCAACCATCGTCTTTAGGTCATGGAACCGTTAGCCTACAAGAAATCGTTTCAAATTTAAAATCCTCCAAATACGTGGCGACATCTCGCCCTTTGGATTTGACTGCTATAATATATATCTAGCCAGCGCCGTTAATGCCCACCAGATGGAGACGTCTCAGTAGCTGAGCCCATCTTACGGATTTATGATGTCAGAAGCTGACTTAAAAATACACATAGCACCGTGGATTGTTGGCCTCCGTGGTGTAAATATAATGAGCTCGGCTAGTTATCGAGAGTTCTGTGATTCAATTCCACAGCGGCAGCTGAAAAACGATTTTTTCGGTTGCTGTGTGTTTCTGGAACGTGGAAAGAACGATGTATTTATTTATTTCGTTTCAAATTGAGAAACAAATTACCGTCACTGGGCGCCAAGTCTGGGCTGTAGGGAGCGTGGACCAGCTGCTTCCATCCGAATTTAGTGACCAGTTTTTGTGTTACCTTCGCAGCCTTGCTCTGCCATGGAGAAGAACTCTCTTCCTCAGCATGCCGCATTGCTTGTTTTGAATTGCACGACGCAACTTTCTCAGTGTCTCGCAATGAACAGCCACGTTTACTGTCGTGCCTTTAGGCAGGAATTCACCAACAAAATTCCTTTCCTATCCCAATAGACAGTGCACATGACCTTCCTCGTTGACATCGTCTGTTTGAATATTTTATCCGTAGGCAAGCCCGTGTGTTTCCATTGCAAGGACTTCTGTTTCGATGTGATGTGAGAGACCCAATTCTCATCTCCTGTCGCTATGCAGCTTAAAAAAATCATCGCTCCCCTCCCCATACCGTCCCAAAAATTCCAAAGCAGATCCCATGGGCTTCCTTTTGTTCTCTTCCGTCAACATCTTTCGCGCACATCGTGCACACGTTTTGCGTTAGTGGAGCTTTTGTTTAATGATTTCGTGCAGTAATGATTTCGAAAGTTTGGGAAAATGTTCGGAAAGATCAGAAATCGTGAAGCGTCGGTTCTCCCTAACGATTTGTCTTGACATATCTCGCATTCAGAAACGTTTATATGGACCGGACTTCGCAGCCCGCGGGCGGTTCTAGTAACTTAAACATTATTAACGCACAGCACAAAACTTTAACATAAGCAAAACTTCACAAAATGGCGTCAGGGCGTGGTTAATGGATAAGGCAACACAACTGCGCATGCGTGACTCTGAAGCGAATAGTTGGGCGGGAATGATGCGCGAACGGTACTTACTTTCTGCGTGGCCCTAGCACATTCTTTACTTACAAGCATCTCTTTTTCCAAAACAGTTTAATTACTAGTTGATTTAGCATTAATGCCGAATAAAATATTCACTAAGCTTTGCTTGTTTCAAATTTCTTGAATCTAGAGAAAATAGAGAACTGTGGACGTCATTTAGTAAATTTTTTAGTTGCATTACCTATTACATAGCTGGAAGAAAACGCTGTCTCATTTTTCTCTAAGTTATAACATATCAGGTTACGTATCAAAAGAATCAGAAAACCGTTTATTTTTGATAATTAAAAATTTAAAGTACAATCGCAAAAAGCGTATAAACGATTTGCTTATAACCAGTTGAAAAGGCGATAGGAACTATAGTAAAATATCGGGACTAGCGCAGAATTACGTATAAAAGTGGAAAACGTATAACCAGAAAACGTATAATCGAAGTGCAATAAATTACAGTGTTTCAAAGTATGAATATTGTAATAATTTGCAATAAATAGTGTAGTTTTTGTCTTACTGTTAAAGGAACACTGAAACAGAACCTGGCATTTTTGTTTTTCTGTCTTCCAGTTGAACCAGAAGATCGTCACGGCTGTTCAGCGTTGTTGAGGATTCCTGGAATTTTGCTATCACTGGTTTTAGTCGTTTTAACGAAACTCTCTGATTCCTTCATGAGCACGCTTCTGGAGCTTTCAATATTACGGGTAAATAAGCTGGAAATCATTCCTGTGATATGTCGCATTTTAAGAATTTTCGGTAATGCTAAAATCAAACATTGCCATATTTCAGATTTTATTGTCTTGCGTAAAATTAAAGCGTCATGCGATGGCAGAGTATTTAGAGGCGTAGGTTTTCAACTAATCGGCTATGCGGGGTCTGGGTTCGAATCCCGATAAAGCATTGGTGCAGCACTCTCCTACGGCCAGGAGTGTTGCTATACCATCCAGAGGGATTGAAGGCCCATAAATAATCTCACAATAACCTCGACGTAAGTTTTTCGTTTATAAGTATTAAAAAAATAAAATTCTAATCTAAGTTCTATAACGAAGTAAATTTCTCCGTCATTTTCGGTCTACGCCGGGATTCGAACCCGAGGCCACTTATTCCGGAACAAGTCGCTCTACCAACTGAGCTACGCAGACATTTATTCTGATTCCTATCTGCCTTTATGTCGTGTGCGTCCTGCTGGCAGGTACGTCACATCTCCCCCCCCCGAAAGAGGGCCGGGGACATGGCCCACGGGTCAGCCGTGACCATGAATCGTTGCAGGCAGCCATCCACTGTAGAACGTGCACTTGAGAACTCCCAGTCAATCTGCTGTGTGGAATGCAACATCACACATTTTTATTTTTCGAAGCGCTGGAGAAGGAATTCTCTGATTTTTCCTGTCTCGCGGTGTGGAAATAACATCACACCAATGCGAGATTTTGAACGGCCGGGTCATCCGGATAGTTCGGGCGCCATTATAACGAAGTAAATTTCTCCGTCATTTTCGGTCTACGCCGGGATTCGAAACCGAGGCCGCTTATTCCGGAACAAGTCGCTCTACCAACTGAGCTACGCAGACATTTATTCTGATTCCTATCTGCCTTTATGTCGTGTGCGTCCTGCTGGTAGGTACGTCACAGTTCGGATTATCTTCTTTATTCGAAACTAGCTGATTACCCGGCGTTGCCCGGGTATTTATTTATCCCAATCTTCTATTAGACAGGAAAAGGAATGAATTCTATCTATAGTGTAAAATCAAAGTAACTTTATTTACAGGTTTTTAAAAGTATAAGTACAGTATACAAATTATAAAGTAAAATCTTTTTTACAAATTCACTATAATATTAATTTAACACAAAACTTGATTATAAACAACATTTTTAGTTTCACCTTTCACCTCCAGGAGCAAGAATAAATAAGTTCTTGGTTGACCCCACCCTTGAGCAAGCAACATAAAGTTGTCTATGGGAGAAACATGGCGATCTCAAATCCACTCGCAGTACTTAATAGACTGCCCCTGTGACTTGTTGATCGTGATCGAGAACGCAAGTCTCACTGGAAACTGCAATCTCTTAAAGTTAAAAGGGAGATCAGTCGGAATGAGTGGTATCCGTGGAATAAAAACTGTTTCACCCTCTCCCTTTCCTGTTAAAATAGTCGCTTGAATTACATTTCCCAGCATCTTCTTTACACACAGCATTGTGCCGTTGCAAAGTTTTGGCGGGTCGAGGTTCCGTATAGTAAAATAATTGGAGATCCCACTTTAAGTAAAAGACGATGTGGTGGCAATCCAGCCGGATCAAGTGAGCTTAGGAACTCTGGTGGGAAATTGACGACCTCATCGGCATCTACTACGGTATCGATAGACTTGTATTCAGTGACTATGCCTGGTAACATGGCAAGTATTTGATTGTTTATTTCGTGGACGTCTTCATTTTTAGCAGAAAGAATGGTCCTCTCTCGCAACCAGTTCAAACTGTGATAGTTTTGGAAAACAGCCGGATAGACTGAATCTATCAGCTCTGCGACGGACATCACCAGATTACAAAAATCGGATGGCAATTTTTATCTTGCCAGAAGATTCGACTGCTAATCTACCTTCTCCGATCTCCAGTAATTTGTTTGAGAAAACTTGAGCACTGTCACCCCCCAGATGTACTTTCATGTTTTGCTTTAAAGTTATCTTTCGCACATGTCTCCACAAAAAATGAATGTTTTAAACATGCGTGGATCTCATCGGCCGGTGTTGACTTTGGGATGACGGGCAGAGTTTGACGAAAGTCTCCACAGAGGAGTACCAGAGCTCCTCCCATCAGGTTGTCGTTTCCTCTCAGATCTCTCAGAGTGACGTCAAGGGCCTCGAAAGCTTTCTTGTGAGTCATGGTGCATTCATCCCATACGATTAATTTGCATGTCTTGAGCACCTGCGCACGACCACTTGCCTTGCTTATGTTGCAGGTAGGATTTTCCTGCCTGGCGATGTCAAGAAGCAACTTAAGTGCGGAATGGACTGCCCTCCCTCCTTCCATTAACGTCGCCGCAATTCCTGAAGAGGCGATGGCAAGAGCAACTTCTCCCTGAGCCCTGATTTCAGCCAGAATTAAATTAGTTAAAAATGTTTTCCCTGTGCCCCCAGAAGCATCAAGAAAAATGATACCACCTTGTTGTTTCGCTACCTGATCCATGATAATTTGGTATGCTTTCTTCTGATCTTGATTTAGAAGTGGCTTCTTGTCCGCGACGTATGCACTCAGCTCTTCAACGTTGTAGTTCTTTTCTCGTATGTAATCTGCGTGAAATACGTCTTGTCGGTCTCGTACTGGTGCAGGCAGGCCGAGTTGCAGTAATGTTTTATTGATCATGGCCACACATTTGTCTTCAAGAGTAATCAAAGCCTTGTTGAAAATGTCCGGACCAAACATAATTTCTAATGTCGGATTTTCTCTCCGGACTTTGGTGAGTATATCCTCACGTAGGGCCTCCTTATACGTATTTTCCCCATAAAGTGTTTGGATTCGATGGACTGCATGTAGTCAATATTATAGCAAACAGGTTTCTGATTTGCTCTGGGAGGGAGATCGATTCGGCTTCTCGCAATGTGTCATCCCAGTGCTGGTCTCCTTCCAGTAAACCCAACTTCTGACAGGGCTCTCTAAATGTCTGGAATACTTCGCCGTTTACTGTTGTTAGCTCCGCGAAAGATGTTGGTCCTCGAACTGAGTGAAGAGGCATCCTAAGGAAATAGCATTCGGCGTTATTGGGGTGAACTGTGTACACTCGACCCAAGGCGTCACTCTCGACTGCATCATGTCCAGGGACGGGCTGGCCAACTTTTCTTCTACAAAAATCTTTCCTCGATGCATTCCATGTGTAATATCGAGTAATATGGAGGTATCTCAGGATACAACAAAGTCCTTGCGAAAGGATCCTGCTGACACAGTTGAAAGAATGCTGTTAAGGTCGTGTTTGGTGGCTGATCAACCACTGTAGGGGCGCTCTCTGTTGTGAAATAAACTCTCTGACCATTTTCTAAATGGACACTGAGGTGAACAACATTAGGGTGTCTTTCGTGAATCGGAAATTCTAGGATTCGCCAAACTGCCTCGTTGCTGCTAATGTACCTTCCCAACTGATACCGCATCATTTCATCGTATTTTTTCTCGTTGCTTATGCTGAAAACAGCCATATCACTACCTTTGTTAACATACTTGCACACATATTTGATCGAATTCACACTGTTACAGTACTCCACGTTGATGTGTGCCTGGAACATTTTTGACAGCAGCGGCAAAAATGGCACAACCCAGCTATTGTCGATTTCTATTTCTGTGTTGCTGCGTATCTTTAGTTTCGCCGTGAACCCTCCATCTTCTGGAGCTCGCCGTCTATATAGAGGATAACCGTCATTTCTGGTTTGTGTCTCTTTAATCAATTTTCTTGGGTATTTCTTGGTACACTTTCCGTCCTTCATGCACGGAGAGTTAGGATTGAGATTTCCACATGGTCCGTGGATCATGTTTTTCGTTACCACTGCGAAAAGTTCAGGATCTTGTGTTCGATCAGGCAACTCAGCAGATATAACGTCATCGATTTGTGTGGGCTGAATTGTTTCCGCCAACCAGATTAAATTGTGTGTGTGGCAGTCCTCGCTTTTGCCATTCAATCGTGTACATCCAACATCTTGGCACTTCAAAGACATGGCCCTTCGTTATAACGTCAATTATTTTCAACTGCTTCTGTTTAAATACTCTCGCAATCAAGTCGTGGCGCTCACTGGGCAATTGACCGTTGGTAAGCATCTCCTTGATATCTGTCCAAGTCGGATTGCAGGTGAAGGTGATAAATAAGTCTGGTCTCCCGTACGTCCTCACGTACGTCATAGCATCTTGCGTGCATTCGTGCATGTGTCTGGGACTGCCTGTAAATATAGCTGGTAGTATGACTAAGGCACCGAGGTTTTCAACGTTCCGGCCATTTTCCTCAGCATCATTCAGGTGAATCAACGTAAACTTCAACTCCCAGTTTACGTTGACTTAGATGAATGTAAAGAAGACGCTCACCCTCGATTTTTGCATACATATCAACGATGAATTGATGAAACAATTATCTACAGTTTAAGATGTGGTTCTGTTCAGTTTCTCGAACCATTAGTCTGTATGCATAGAAATCCATCGCTGAAAATTTCTTGCTGGTTGTTTCTCCTGTTGTTGGGTTGACCTGCCTCAGATTAAAACAAGTTAGTAAAATCATGCAATGCATTGTTTATACGTAATACGATTTCCAACATACCAGAAATCATTACTTAAGTTATGAGAATAATGGTTGTGGAATAAATCTCGGTCCTGTGCCCTGACCTTTGATCCCATTTCGATGATATATAACAGAACCGGTTCAGTATACCCCCGAAATAACATGATAAAGTTTTGTCGCAATCGAAGCATTTTTACGTAAGTTATGATGCATAAGAGCTATGGAATAGATCCCGCTCCTGTGTCTGAACCTTTTGCCCATTTCGCCCATTTTCAACAGGATTCGTCCCCAGGCAGGCCCCTACAACATACTAACATTTCATCCAAATCGAAGCATTTTTACGTAAGTTATGACGCATAATGGTGATAGAAGTGATTCCGCTCCTATGTCCTGACCTTTGAACCCATTTCGCCCATTTTCAATACGGTTTGTCCCCAGGTGGTCCCCTACCACATACTAAAATTTCATCGAAATCGAAAGATTGTTACGCGAGTTATGGTGCAGACGGACATACGCACACAACGCGTGACGTAATTAGGCAGATGGGAATCGCGACTATCTGCTCGAAAGAGTGTGACGTCATGAAAATTAATAGGATCCACAAACAACGCGTGACGTAATGAAACAGATGGCGTGACCGGGCGCTAACATCTCAAGCGCGAGATTGTGACGTCATCAGATTTCTAAGCATGGCTAACATTAATGGAACGACGCCATTACACTAAAAACGTGGTAATTCGGGTTGTTATTTAACCCACTAAACGAATTTTCCTAAAGTCGAGATCAAGCTAAATCGATTTCTAGTACCAGAAAACGGTAGGTTAACGACTTTCGTCAAAATTTTTAGAGCCGTTTTCAAAATAAAATTTACATAGATACAAGAATTGCTCCTTTAAGATGGACGTCAAGAAATTTTGCTTCCTATACTTCCTATGGAAAAACTTCTGTACACATTTCTTCACAATTAATGCGTTCCCAAGGATGAAAATTTGAACATTGATTAAAATAGCTTCATTTTATAACTTGGAATACTTAATATTTTCTAAAACATAACCATAATTATGCAATCCAACATTTATTTGTCTACTGACGTCATCAAAGTACAGGTCATGCCATCTTTTTTCTGGTTTCAACACCACCAAAGGAAACGTTATTGTTTTTTAATATACACTGACGGAAAAAAATCCCAACACCACGAAAAAATAGCTGTAGAGGAATGAAATGACGGCAATACATTGGTATAGGTAACATATTTAATCGATTAAGGTTTCAAGATCACAGCTTAATGTAAGCGCGAGAAGAGCCATTTTAAATGTGAAATGCTAGTACATTAATAACCGGTGTAACCGCCAGAATGTTGAATGCAAGCATGCAAACGTTCATGCATTGTGTCGTACAGGTGCTGGATGTCAGTTTGTGGGATTGAGTTCCATGCCTGTTGCACTTGGTCGGTCAATACAGGGACGGTTAATGCTGGTTGGGGTGACGCTGGAGTTGTCGTCCAATGATGTCCCATACGTGCTCGATTGGAGAAAGATCTGGTGATCTAGCAGGCCACGGCAACATGTCGACACTCTGTAGAGCATGTTGGGTTACAACAGCTGTACGCGGGCGAGCGTTATCCTGTTGGAAAACACCCCCTGGAATGCTGTTCAGGAATGGCAGCACATCAGGTTGAATCACCAGACCGACGTACAACTGTGCCGTTAGGGTGCGTGGGATAACCACGAGAGTGCTCCTGCTGTCATAGGAAATTGCTCCCCAGACCATAGCTCTAGGTGTAGGTCCAGTGTGTCTCGACCGCAGACAGGTTGGTTGCAAGCGCTCACCTGGCCTCCTTCTGACCAACACACGGCCATCACTGGCACCCAGGCAGAACCGGCTTTCATCAGAAAACACAACAGATCTCCACTCCGTCCTCCAATGAGCTCTAGCTTGACACCACTGACGTCGCAAACGGCAGTGCTTTGGAGTAAGTGGAATGCACGCTACAGGGCGTCTGGCTCGGAGCTGTCTTTCGAGTAACCGATTTGTAACAGTTCGTTGTGTCACTGTGGTGGCAACTGCAGCTCGAATTGCTGCCGCAGACGCAGTACGATGCGCCACGGCCATACGCCGTACACGGCGGTCTTCCCTCTCAGTAGTGCCACGTGGCCGACCGGAACCCGGTCTTCTTGAGGCAGTACCTTCCCTTGACCACCGCTGCCAACAATCATGCACAGTGAGTACATTCCTGCCAAGTCGTTCTGCAATATTGCGGAAAGAAAATCCACCTTCTCGTAGCCCTATTACACGACCTCGTTCAAACTCCGTGAGCTGTTGATAATGGCTTCTTCGTCTTCTTAAAGGCATTCTTGACTAACATCAACACACTACGTCGAATCTCAACGATAACTAACGCTCACGAACGTTACAGCGCGTATTTACAAGAAACCTGCTTTGCATGTTCCGAGGGGCGCTACTAGCGCCACAGGTATGCGCCGAGCGCGAAATTTGCATAGACCTCATCTTACAGATGTACTCTCACCGCCTACCAACTGTCGTTTATCTAACACAACCCCTTCTTGGTGTTGGGATTTTTTTTTCCGTCAGTGTAATTATGGTTATGTTTTAGAAAATGTTAAGTATTCCAAGTTATGATTGGAAGTTATTTTAATTGATGTTCAAATTTCCATCCTTGGGAACAACACACTAATTGTTAAGGAAATGTGTACAAAAGTTTTTCCATTGGAAGTATAGGAAGCAAAATTACTTGACGTCCACCTTAATACTATGGGATAAGGGCGATGGAATGGATCCAGATCCTATATCCTGACCTTTGACCCCATTTGTCCCATTCTGAATAGGGTTGCTCTCCAGGTGGTCCCCTACCACATACTAAAATTTCATCGAAATCGTACCATTTTTACGCACGTTATGGCGCATAAGGGCATGGAATGCATCCCGCTCCTATGTCCTGACCTTTGACCCCATTTCACCTATTTTCAATAGAGTTCGTCCCCAGGCGGTCCCCTACCACATACTAAAATTTCATTAAAATCGAACGATATTTACGCAAGTTATGGAATGGATCCGCTCCTATGTCGTGACCTTTAATCCCACTTGTCCCATTTCAATAGGGTTCGTCACCAGGTGGTTCCCTACCACATGCTAAAATTTCATCGAAATCGAACAATATTTACGTGAGTTATCGTGCCGACAGACGGACGGAAAAAGCTGGAGCATATGCGCTTCTTCAACCTACAGTTGGAAAGCGTAAATGATATCCATCTTCACCATGGGGTAATATCTCTGGGTACTGTAGACTACCATAAGATCGACGTGTTTCTGAAATGCGCTGCAATGATTCGCCTCGTCGTTGAATTACGATATCCCGTTGATCAAACTCATCGCCTGATATAACCACAGCGACTTCATCTACCTGAGGAGCATTAAAGCGCCGCTCGTGTTCGCCTGCTGGTCTTCGGTCTGCTTTTATGACTACTTTATATTCATCCGTTGGCATACGTTCCAATGCTGTTTTAAACGTTTTAAATAACATCATTGTGCTCATGAAATATCCTTTGTAAGTTTAACACAATGTGACGTCTTGTTCCTGAGATCCATTTCTTCGTTTCCAGTAAAATATAGTTGTAGAAATTTTGGTGGTTGATCTGGCAGCGAAAGCAACGATCCCGCCTTATGGTAAATCTGCCCTTGCACCGTGAATGTCGATGGAAATCCGGGCTGTTCAACAATTGATGTTGCGCCGAACGATGTCATTTGGAAACATAAGTTGTATTTTCTCATGTTACTAAGAAAATGCTTCGACTCTGACGTGTCTGCTGATGTGTAAGTAAAAAATTCTTGTGGTTGTGGTTCCAGTTGGCAGAGTTTCACTTTCCCATTTTTGCAACAAATACCAGGAGACTCTGATTTAAACGACCGATGGGGGCTTAACTTGGGCTTAAACGGGATCGGGAGTGTCACTATTCATCTCAGCAACCCCCAAAACTATGGATTCGACACTAATCACTATGAAATTGACCTAATATCGGTTGTTTTCGATTATTTTTACATGTCACCCCCTTCCCACCCCACCCCTAGGGGTGCTAGGGCTGTCTCACCCCCACAGTATTTTTTTCCAGATGGTAAGTCATATCTATACCAAGTTTGGTTGAAATTGCTCCAGGCGTTCCAGAGTTAGGCTGGAACACACACACACACACACACACACACATCCCTTTTTAGCACGTCTTTTGTGAAAAAAGATCGTGCTTATGTCATCGGTTTGTCCGTCCGTCTGTACCCACGATGTCTCTGCAACTATTAGTCCGATTTGAAAAATCCTTTTTGCATTGGGAAGTTTGAAATATGCGAATGATGATCCTTCATTTCGCTTTTTTTGACGATGTACAATTTCGCCGCTAGAGGGCGTAAATGCAGATGATGTCGAATTCAAAAATACGTTTTATTCCACATATTTGCTTCAAAACATCCAATTGAAAAAATTCTTTTATCTTTCGATTCCGTTTATGTCGAAGAGTATTTTAGATATAGTTACTTTTTTCAAATCACGCATAGATTTTCCGCTAGGGGCGTAAATGTAAATTACATTTTTCCCGATAACTCTTCTACTAAAACTCCGATTTAATGTTTTTTTCTTCAGCGGATACACCTCTTGATGGAAAATCCTTTGCATATAATTTCTAATTTTTGGTAAAGAATACTTTGGCCACCAGGGGGCGTAAGAGTTAATTTTTGCTTCTGATGTATTTGCAAATAAAATCTGATGCTCTAAAATATTGATTGAAAAAATTCTTTCGTGGACTGATGCCACTCACATCGATAAACCTTTTCGGAATATTTTCTTCTTAAAATATTCCACAGTTTCTCCGCCAGGGGGCGTAAATGTAGATCTTATTTTTGTTAATATCTCTACTTCTAGGAGTCCGATTTGAAAAGTTCCTTCTTTCTTGGATAGGATTTTCAGTGTGACATGTTTTTCATATAATTTGAAAATTTTCAAGTAATTCATAGACTTTCCGCTAGGGGGCGTAGAGGTAAATTGCGTTTCCCCCTGTATCTCTACTTCTAAATCTCTGATTTCGAAAATTCTTTCTGCATCGGATACAGCTCCTGATGGGAAATCGTTTGCACATAATTTCTAATTTTTGTAAAAAAATGGTTTGGCCACCAGTGGGCGTAAATCTTAATTTCCGCTTCTGATGTATTTGCAGCAAAATATGAGCTTCTACTTTCTCGATTGAAAAAAACGTCATTTGTAGACCGATACTACTCATGTCGCAAACCTTTCAGAAACATTTTCTTCTTAAAATAATGCATGGTTTTTACGCCAGCAGGCGTAAACGTATATCTTATTTTTGTCAATATCTGTACTTCTAGGAGTCCGATTTGAAAAATTCCTTCTTTTTGGATAGTGTTTCTATTGGAACATGTTTTTCATTTAATTTGAAAATTTTTAAGTAATTCATAGACTTTCTGCTAGGGGGCGTAAAGGTAAATTGATTTCCCCCTATATCTCTGCTTCTAAATCTCCGATTTGAAAAATTCTTTCTGCACTGGATACAGCTCCTAATGGGAAATCCTTTGCACATAATTTCTAATTTTTGTAAATAAGTCTTTGGTCACCAGGTGGCGTAAGTCTTAATTTCCGTTTCTGATGTATTTGCAGCAACATATGAGCTTCTAAAATCTCGATTGAAAAAAGTCGTTTGTTGCCCGATACTATTCATGTCGACAAACCTTTTAGGAACATTTTCTTCTTGAAATAATGCATGGTTTCAACGCCAGGGGGCGTAGATGTATATCATATTTTTGTCAATATCTCTACTTCTAAGAGTACGATTTGAAAAATTCCTTCTTTGTTGGATAGTGTTTCTGATGCGAAATGTTTTTCCTATAAATTCAAAATTTTGAAGTAAATCATAGACTTTCCGCTAGGGGCACAAAGGTAAATTGCGTTTTCTGCGTTATTTCCGCTCCTAAAACTCCGATTTGAAAAATTCTTCCTGTATCGCATACAAGACCTGATGGAAAATATTTTTCACATAATTTCTGATGTTTGGTAAATAATGGTTTGGCCAACAGGGGGCATAAGTGTTAATTTCTGCTTCTGATGTATTTGTAGCAAAATCTGGGCTCTTGAAAACTCGACTAATTTATTTTTTTCTTGGACTGATACCGCTCATATAGATAAACCTTTTGAGAATAATTTCTTCCTAAAATTATGCATGGTTTTCCCACCAGGGGACATAAAGTCACATATTATTTTTGTCGATATCTCTGTTTCTAAGAGTCCGATTTGAAAAATTGTTTCTGTGCTGGAGAGCATTTTCGGTGCGAAATGTTTCTCATATAAATTCATGTTTTTCTTAACGCACAAGTCTGCAACCAGAGAGCATAAGATCCCGATTCCGTTTACAGCAATATCTGAGGGATTAAAAACCCGATTGAAAAACTTCTTTCTTCCGTCAGATGCTATTGTTTTCCATACCGGTTCCATTGACTTTGAATAGCTTTGATACATTTAATTTGCGTCAGAACGGATTCAAAAGACGTGCTTATTACACCCGAAAATTCGGTGTCATCTTTCTTGTTATATACACTGCTGGCCACCCAAAATGCAACACCAGACGAACACGAGATAGCAAAACCAGATTTACTGGACACATAACAACTGATACAAAGATGAAACGATTGAGCTTACAGGCCCGTGGAACTTGCGGAACACGCAGACATCAATAGTTCGCGTGGCCCCCATGGCTGGCAATAACGGCCGCTACACTCCGCAGAATCAAACGAAAGAGGTTTGGGATGTGGGCTTGGGGTATGTCGGTCCAGGCTGCTTCCACACGTTGCAACAGTTCATCAGGCGTAGCCGCGGGTGGTGCTTGCCGGTCCACTCGGTTGCCGATCAGCAACCAGACGTGTTCGATGGGCGACATATCGGGAGAACAGGCGGGTCACGGCAGCAGTGCCACCTGGTGGGCCGTGAAGAATTCTTGCACGATGCGTGCCACGTGCGGGCGCGTATTGTCCTGTTGAAACGTGGCCGCTGGCAGGTTCTGCAGGTAAGGGAGGACTGCCGGCTCCAAAACGTCGGAGACGTAGCGGTGACTGTTGAGTGTACCGGCGATACGTACCAGAGGGGTGCGAGTGTCATATCCAATTGCGCCCCAAACCATAATGCTAGGCGACGGAAAAAACAAGTTCAACACAAGTAGTGACCATAGAATGGTACGATGTAAGATGCACCTCAACACTAAACTCAAGTGTGGCCAGCTCATAAAACAAACAAAGTGTATTGACGTGACCAACCTCAAAAAACATCATAATACCTTCAAATTGGAACTGAGGAACAGATTCTGTGCTCTAGAACGTCTAACGTCGGAAGAAGTAGACATCTCTGAAGTTAACAGGAAACTAACCAAGGCTCTTATGGAAACAGCAACAAAAATACCTGGTACTAAGAACAAGTTACATACGAACAAATTATCAGGAAAACCCAAAATTTCTGATGCAAAAAAGAGGAGAGATGAGGACAACTAAAGGAGATGTGACTTCCAAAGTGGAATATATAGAGCTATGCAAGACGGTACGAAAAAGTATCACTGAAGATGTAAGGAAATTCAGCTGTGAACTAGTGAGGAAAGCAATTAAAAACAACAAAAGCCTGAAGAGAGCAAAAGGACATCTGAGTAAGGGAAGAAAACAGATTATGGATCTGAGAAAAGAAGATGGTTCTGTAACAAGAAATAGAGGTGACATTTTGACAAGAGTGAAATATTTCTACTCAAAACTATATGAAAGGGATGATACATGTACTCCAGACATCATGAAAAGTATCAGAGTTCTTCCAGTCCTCCCAGCAGAAGTTGCACATGCAATCAAGAACATGAAACGGGGAAAAGCTCCAGGAGAAGATGGAATTACCGTAGACATAATACAAGAAGCAAGTGGAGAAATTGAAACAGTACTCGCCCAAGTTTTCATTCGATGCCTTAATGAAGGGAAGATTCCCGAGGATTGGAACAATGCTACAAAGATCCTGCTACATAAGAAAGGTGGCATTGAGGATCTCAGGAACTACAGACCTATCAGCTAGCTATCAGTGGTTTATAAAATCTTCACTAAAATTATTTCACACCGCTTGAAGGTGACACTGGGCATGGCTCAACCGAGAGAACAAGCTGGATTCAGGATTGGCTACAGCACTATAGATCACATCCACGTACTGAGAGAACTAATTGAAGGAGCGAGGGAATATGAACTTCCATTATGCATGTCTTTTATCGATTATGAAAAGGCCTTTGATTCGGTGAAACCATCATCAGTTACAATGGCTTTGAAGTCCTGCGGTATTGAAGATGCATACATTAATATTATTAATAACATCTATGAAAATGCAAGTGCAAAGATTCGGCTGTTTGAGAATACAACACACATAAAAATTGGAAAGGGAGTGAGACAAGGTGACACCATATCTCCGAAGCTCTTTAATGCCACATTGGAGGGTGTCTTTCAGTCGCTGAGCTGGGAAAACAAGGGGATAAAGATTAATGGAGATTATTTAACCCACCTTCGTTTTGCTGATGACGTAGTCATTTTTGCAACTATCCCATCAGAGCTGCAGAGTATGATCCAGGAACTTGCTGACAAGAGTAAAGAAGTGGGATTAAAAATGAACTTTCAGAAGACAAAAGTGATGTTCAATGCTTCTACAAGAAATGAAGATTTATCGATTGATGGAGAAAAGATGGAGATAAAAGACACATACGTTTATCTTGGACAACAGATATCAAGTGAGGGTCACATTGATGAAGAAATTAATCGGCGTACAAAACTTGCCTGGAGAGCTTTTGGAAGAAACAGCATAATTTTCAAGAGCAATATGCCATTATGTCTTAAAAGAAAAGTGTTTGATCAATGCATCCTTCCAGTGCTTACGTGTGATGCTGAAACGTGGACCTTAACTAAAAGAGACATACAAAGGCTGCAGACAACTCGAAGAATGCATGGAGAGGTGCATGCTTGGTGTAACCAGGAGAGATAAGAAGAGGAACTCGTGGATCAGAAAAATGACGAGAGTAGAAGACATCATGATCAGAGTAAAATCCCTGAAATGGCAATGGGCTGGACATATTACTAGAAGGACAGACCATCGATGGACAGTCGAAATTTTAGATTGGATTCCAAGGGACAGGAAAAGACCCAGAAGAAGGCCACAGAGATGGGTGGATGAAATTCGAAAGTATGCGGGATTAACATGGAGGAGACTGGCACAAAACAGACTGTTTTTGAAGAAACTTGGGGAGACCTTCGTCCAGCAGTGGATTGATAATGGTTGACAATGATGATGATGATGATATAATATAATTATATAGTTTTGTTATATATAAAATCAACTATATATATATATATATATATATATATATATATATAATTCTTATGCAAGTTAATATGGACTAGCGCCATGTTAACTTGCTCATTTTATGTAGCTCCTGCTGTTCCATAAATCATCCAGTTGTTCTGAAATTCTAATCATTTCGTTTCCTGCACATGCACATTAAAAGTACCACATTTTGTCTCAATTGGATATTTCCTTCTTGGTGGGCCGTTTTTTTTTTTTTTTTTCAAAGAGTGTATTAGCAAGGAAATTCGCACTTAAAAATATAGATGGGTAAGTAAAACACTATTTAATAGTTTAGTATTGTTCTTTTCGCATTTAATTTTACTTGCTTAGACACATAGCCACTGACAAATAACATTAACAAGCAGGGTTGCGGTTAAAGAATGGCTGCTCCTGGCTACTCTTGTCCGACACGACATGACGTAACTGAGCTACAGTTGAAAAGAGGTGTTAGGGAAAGAACCTAGTAAAAACACCAGTGTTAATTTTCATTTCAGGGGGGCAAAAGGATCATCCCTACCTACAAACGTTTTTTTCCATTCAAAATAATTATTTATTAAAAAAAGAAAAAGGATATTTTTTTTTCGCATTGCGATTTTGGGGCCTCTAAAATGTGGGGTCCTAGGCTCGAGTCTTGCGGGACTAGGCGTAAATCAGGCCCAGAGCCGCGGGTGGCCTAGTGGTCAACGTTCATTACTGACTGGGAGACCTCAGGTTCGGTCCCAGGCAGGTACGAACGCTCAAACCACTAAATATCCGGCGTGTGTCGGATGGACACGTTGAGCTGCCGGAACCCGGGTACTGGCCCCACGGTAATTAATAAGGGTGTCTTCCTCCCCTTTCTATCTCTCTACCGTGTCATTTTCCTATCGGGCACTCTAGCCCAAATCTCCTAGTTTCCTATTTCTAAAAGTTGTTTAAGACCTGTGGTCAGACACTCCCTTCCTAAAATTCTCTACGTATGATCAGATCTGTTCTGAAATCAGGCCCTGCCTTATAAGCCTGCAAATTTGCAAAACATCAAATTTTTAAAAAGTGTCCACAATTTCAGCTAACTATTGTGTAAAAGACAAAAAAAAAAAAAAAAAAAAAAAGTTCTAAAGATGACTTTTTTATTTTCAGCTAGGGAATGGTTATATCACAGTGGGAGCGATTTTTTCCGGTCAGAGAATAGCTTACGTCGTTACAATATCTATTCTTGGAATGGTTTTGCACAGAACGGTGAGTATCAACATTTTTTAAGAATAGCAGAGGATTCAAACCACGACTTTCAAAAATAAATTGCTTAATTAGAAGATGTGTAGAAACGTGTATAACACATTGTATCGATGTAATAAGACCTTAAGTATCCGTCCCGGTGACCGAGTGGTCTGAGGCGCTCATTTCGGACCATTCATCTGAGATGGGCCCCGGTTCGAGCCCTAAATGAGGCATGGGAGGTGAATTTACCCAGTGCCTTCCGCTTCGCCTCTTCCTTGAACCAGTGACACTGAATTAGGGACGGGTGACCAGTCATATCCCTATGAGTATCTCATAGTAGTTACACCCCCCCCTCCAAAAAAAGGTCCGTTAAGGACAGGAATAAAATACAAGGGGCATCTGGAAAGTATTGCCTCCTCCTATTAAACTTTGGAAATGATTTTAATGAAACTGCACTGGCATGTACTATGATAGTTACCAATGTGCGAACAAATTTTTTTCAGAATCGAAAATAAAGATCACGAATGACAGAGAAAAGCACCTAGCCGTAATTGAATTCCTGGAAAGAAGAGGGATGCGAGGCCCCAGAATCCAAAGAAGACTCCTGGCGGTGTTTGGAGTTGCCACAATCGATATCAGTAATGTCTGAAGATGGATGAAGAGGTTTTGAAAAGAAGAAAGTTCAGTGTCGAACAAACAACGGAGTGGAAGATCCGCAACTGCAGTGACAGATGCCAACAGGCAACGAGTGAAAGACCTCATCACAGCTGATCGTTGTGTAACCATCCAGGAGTTGCAACAATAAACAGTGCAGACATTGAAGAAGCTAAAGGAGGCTATCAGAAGGAAAAAATGGGACATTCCAAAGTGTTGCTTTACACCATGATAACGCACGTCCCCGCATCTCAATTGAGACTTCACAGGCTATTGCCAAAACGGGGTGGACGGTGATGCTCCAACCCCTCTACAGTCCTGATTTGCCTCCCTCAGACTTTTTACTTTGCCCCTTTGAAAAACACCCTTCGTGGGGAACGTTTCGACGATGTGGCAGACGTTAAACTGGGTGTGAACCAAGGAGGTTAGAATAATACTTCTAGAGATGTCCTGAGTCTCTCAACCGTGAAGCCGCAAAGTGTGAGAATTATGACATTGTTTACGTGATACCTATGCAATTTCAAGTGTGTGTATTTTGGAATACTGTGGTTTCGGGTTGCAGAAACCGTGCTAATATCAAACCGGAGTGAATTTTACTTCTTATACGAGTGAAGTTTTCAATTTTAACGTTATGTTTTGTTTAGAATTCGAACTAAAGTTCGTGCATTTCAATTAAAAATAAAAATGGGAAGGAGCGTCAAAATAATTAAAAATTTTATAAATTCGATATTTTCTCACACGTTGGCAACAAGTTACAATGCGGAACCGGAAACATTTGCAACGGAAGAAGGCGATTCGGCCAACACAAAATGCATTGCAATAGCCTAGAAAACCATCCGCTTTCCCACAGTTTGACGGCTGCCTCTCGCAGTTATAGGCTTCACGCACAGTGGCACTGCTTCATTAACAAGGGCATCTCCAGATATCTTATTCTAACCTCCTTGGTGTGAACTCATGGGTGAAATGAGAGCCTCAGAAATTTTTCCCAAATGGATTTTACCAATGGATTCAAAGATGGTGGAAATGTATAGAATGTGATGGACAATTCTTTGAATAGGCTAGCATTTTTTTTTTATTAAGAATATATCCAAGTATTTTGCCACCAAGTTTCACATTTTTGCTGCTAGAAAGAAAAATCTTATGAGGGTCGAGGAATAACTTTCAGGATGCTCTTTGTAATGCACCAATGACAAGCCGTGCTTAGGAAAAAATGAACGCATGTCGGTAAAATACAGGCTCTATCTTGCGCTATCTCCCTGCACTACTGACTGCAAATCCCCCCCCCCCTTGCGTTTTTTTCTTGTTTTGTGTTTCGCTGGAGAAAGACTGAAGAAAGGTAAAACTGATAAAGCAGAGTACAAAGATCTATTATCACCCCTTTTGACATTGTTATGAAGACCGTACTTCTACAACTGCTTGCTTTGACAGTATAGTTTGTCCTTTCGTCCATTTATTTGTCTATGAACACGACCTCTTTCTTTTTCTTTTTTTTTTTTTTTTTTTTGATTGGCGGTTGAACGACCTCAGTGAGCAACTGAATGGGCTATAAGCAGTCGCCCATACCAAATTTAGGGCTACTGGTTCCAGGGAGGGGAGAGAGCCAGCGTCGTAAGACAAACACAACATCCATGCCTCACCGGGATTCGTACCCGGACCTCAGTCGGACGAATAATCAGAAGCCATCGCTTAGACCACTGCGCCACCGGGGCTTCCACGATATCTTCACTCCTAAAAGTCTTTATTGGAAAAGCAATATTTAAAAAACAATAATAACATTTTCTGCTAAAAAAAAAAAAAATGATTTAGCTGAAAATGTTAACAGAATTGTAAGTACTGATGCCTTTTAATTCCGAAACGCACTCTGCGACATTTTCAGCTAAATTATTGCCAGAAAATTTAATTTATGTGACTCAAATAATTTTAAACATTTCAGACTGTCGCATAGATAAACTCAAAGGTTCATTCCATTCCGAAAATGAATAAAATTATTGCACAATAATTCTACGTGACTACAATTAGTATGAGATCTGTACACGTGGTGCCATCTATTAGCAGTTCTCAGCACTACCAAAGGAAAAGTTATTGATTTTTATTATAATTATCGTTAAGTTTTAGAAAATATTAAATATACTGGGCTATAATATAAAGTTTTTTTATCGATGTGCTAACTTTCAACCTTGGGAAAAACATCTCCCCCTCTCTTAACAGTTCAAGAGGTTCCGGCACATGTCCACAGTTTGTTCACGTTTTCACGGGTTAGGTTTCTTGGGATCCACTGAAAACTTTTTTCTGTAGCCCAGATCCTTAATTAATGTTTATGCCCACAGCGAATTGCATCACACAACTCCTGGATGGTGTCACGACGATCAGCTGTGATGAGGTCTTTCATTCGCTGCTTCTTGGCATATGTCACTGCAGTTGTGGGTCTTCCACTCCGTTGTCTGTCCGACTGTGAGCAGGGCCGGCTAGAGCAGTATCTAGTTTGGCCCTGCTCTGAGCTTTCTCTCTCACGAAACCTCTTCATCCATCTTCGTACATTACTGATATCGATTGTGGCAGCTCCATCAGGGTGTCCACATTCTGGAAAGTCAGGGGAAATCAGGGAAAGTCAAGAAAATGAAAATTGGTCAGGGAAAGTCAGGGAAATGCCTGAAAGGTTGGTGAAAGTCAGGGAAAATCAGTGATATTTAAAAAAAGTCAGGGAAATTTCAGTCACAGTTAGACTACAATTAGTTTTAACCCGGCGTCGGGGAGTGATGCCCTCATCGCCCAACACACTTGCACTTGGTGTTGCAGACAGTCACTAACTTCTCCTTCCTACTAATGTAACCTTGTATTTCCTACCTATTACTTTAAGTTGTGTTACATTACTTGTTAACATTTCTCTTTTTGTTTTAGGTCAAAGGAGTAGAAGAAAATTTGTGATATAAGTTATGCCTTGTTAAAAGGCAATTAAGACTGCAGCAATGTCAAAGCGTTGTGTCTTTAATGAACAATGGTTGGACGAACAATTAAATCCTGAGTTTCCTGATTGGATAGCTGCTGTGAACGGCGACAATGAATCAGCATTTTGTAAAGTGTGCTCTAAAACTTTCAAGCTTAGCAACATGGGGCGTCAGGCAGTCTCCAGCCACGGAAATGGCCCTAATCATTTGAAAAACATCCGTGCTAAAATGTCTCAGCCTAGTCTTGCTTCTTTCACTTCCTCTGTGAAAAAGAACTCTCTTTGTAATAACGAACTCTTGCCATCAACAAGCTCAGGAAATGTGGAATCAGTACTTCTAGAAAATATTAAGTCTAATGACTCAAATATTTACGTAGGTTGTGAAAGATGATGTGAAGCCCAGTAACCTTAATGCTTATGCAGGGAAAGATGATGTAACAAAGTCGGAAATAATATGGGCCATAGAAGTGTTGTCCAAGCTAATGTCTCTGAACTCTTGTACACAGATTAACAAAACGTTTCAGTTAATGTTTCCTGACAGTGCTATAGCTTCAAAATTTACTTTAGGCAAACGCAAAGCATCTTACGTGATAAACCATGGATTGGCACCACATTTCAAAGAGTGTTTAATGGACGATGTGAAGCAGTGCACCGTTTAATGGACGATCTGAAGCAGTGCACTGTTTAATGGACGATCTAAAGCAGTGCACTGTTTAATGGACGATCTGAAGCAGTGCATTGACTTTGTAATTTGTTTTGATGAATCACTAAACAAAATTGCTCAGTGTGGGCAAATGGATCAGTTTGTTCGTTATTGGGACGTCAATCTGCAAAAAGTTTTCACTAAATACTTAAGTAGTGGTTCTTAGGACGGGCAACAGCTAATGACCTTTTAGAGAAATTCATTAAAGGTGCACCTCTTCCCTTGAATAACATGTTACAAGTGTCAATGGATGGGCCTAACGTTAATCTCAGCTTTCTTCAAAAGCTGAAAGATAAACTTAGAACTGAAAATCCAGATGGTAAATTATTAGTTGACATTGGAGTATGTGGTCTTCACGTGGTCAATGGAGCTATGAAAACTGGACTTGAAGCAGTGAAATGGGATATACATCACTTTCTGCGTAACTTGTACTACATTTTAAAAGATAGTCCTGCTCGCCGTGCAAATTATACTATGATTACTGGATGTAAAGATTTCCCTTTGAAATTTTGCACTGTAAGGTGGTTGGAAAACGTTAATTGTTTGACTAGGGCATTGCTTGTCTATGATCATATCAAGAAATATGTTCAAGAATCATCGGTTTCCAGCAAACAGCATATGTTTCTTGCAGAATTCATGGAAAGTCCACTGTTGAAATGCAAATTGGCTGCATTTAGGACTATAGCGTCAGAGTGTAAATCTTGTTTGAGAAGGTTCCAGAGCCCAAAGCCTTTAATTCCTTTCTTACACACTAATTTGCTGGATCTGATGAAAAATTTGATGACACGAAGCCTGATGCCTGACAAATTAAGTGAAGCTGATAGTGTCTCAAAACTGTTAACTTTAGATGTATCAAAAAGTGAAAATCTTCTCTCAATTGAGAACGTTGATATTGGATTTAATGCTAAAAAGCTATTAAAAGAAGTGAAGTGCTCAGAAAGGGAGAAATTAGAGTTTAAGCTTGAATTTAGGAAACTTGTGACCAGTATGATTGAAAAACTTTATGAGAAAAGCCCACTAAAATTTAAAGTTTGTCCGTGGGGTAACTTGTTTGGACACAAATATTATAGTGCAGCAGCCGAGTCTAGGCAAGAAGAGAGTGGAAATTGTGCTCGAAGTTTTACTTAGTGCAAACAGGATTTCAGATGACTGTGCTGAAAAGATAATAAACAGTACGCTTCATTGTGTGTAGAAGCTCAATCTTCTTTAAAGTCTCAGTTTGATGAATGTTTAGACAGTCATGATGATTCCATTGGATTAGACAAATTTTACAGAGCTCTACTTGACAATCAAAAACAATTCGGTGAACTTTGGGATGTAATAAAAATTTGTCTCATTATGTCTCATGAAATGCTTCAGTGGAAGGTGTCTGTCAATAAGTCTCTTCTTGTGGAAAATCTCCTGGGAGAATCCCTGATTTGTCAAAGAACAGTTTTTTATGCCATTAAAAATATGGGAGGAGTAGAACACATTGCCATCAATAGAAGGCTTCTTCTTTCTGTAAGAGCCTCCAGACGAAGATATCAGGATTATCTTGAGAAAAAAGTGTTCTTCAAAACGAAGAAGAAAGAAAACTGAAGGAAAAAATAAAAAATGATCATGAAATAAAGGAATTGAAGGAAAAAAGACAAAGAGTATGGAAGGAACTAGAGTTGGAAGAAAGCAGCATTGCATCAGGCGAAGATTTCAGATTGGGAAAAGAAGAAAAGTGGTGTGTAATATAAAAACAGTGACTGTGTTTCTACTGTAATATTTTTATAGTAACTGTTCTGAATATTGTGTATGGGTTTGTTTGAGTGTTTCTTCAATAAATGTAAAACCATGAAAAAAAGAGTAAACTTAAAATTAAAAAGGTGTGAATTGGACGGCTATGGGGAAGGTGGAGGCCGATAAAAAAATAATTAAATGAATCAGTTATTTGGGAAACTTTATACGTCAAACGGAAACACTTTTAAATAATATAAGTTTCTCAATTATTCAATTCAATTTTATTTATTATCATGGCACATATATTGAAAAACTCAAATAAACCTATTTGTGTAAGGTCAGGGATTTCTTATATATTTGGTCAGGAAAAGTCAGGGAAATCAGGTTTGATAATTCTATGGACACCCTGCTCCATACACCGCCAGGAGTCTTCTGTGGATTTCTGAAGTCTCACAACCCTCTTTTTCTCGGAATTCAACTCCGGCTTGGTGCTTTTCTCTGTTGTTCATTATCTTTATTTCCGATTCTGAATAAAAAAATTTCCACATTGGTAACATATCATAGTACATGTCAGTGCATTTTTCATTAAAATCACTTCAAAATTTCAAAAGCTATAAAGGAGGAGGCATTACTTTCAAGATGTCCCCTTGCATTTCCTAAATTAAAGCTGTCTTTGATAGGGAAAGTTTTTCATGACATTAAAGACATCAGGGGCGTATACAGATTTTTCGGGGGAAGGGGGTGGTGGCGAAAAATGAAAGTTTCTGAAATCCGCTAGGACCAAATAAAAGTTGAAAAAAAACAGAAGAAAAAATTAAAGCATTTTTTCTCATGTAAGTTGATGCATTTTTATGAAATTAAAGATTTTTTTTCTGATAAGTTACGTTTTAACCAAAAAACATTAAAAAAGAGAAATACTTTCTACTTTGATCCCTCTACGCCCATGGAAGACATACAAAGAAATGTAACCTCAGCTCTTCACTCCATACCACAAGATGACGTCTGCAAGTCCTTCCTTTCGTTGTCTGATCGTGCTACTTCATGTTTTAATGCGGGAGGAATGTACTTCAAATAAAGCATATTCACGTAAGTTTTCCTGCATTTCCATTTTTTTTTTATTCAGTCTCACTACTTTGAGTAGTGTGGCATTTTCTATGTCGAGCAGTATATAGTCGCTTAGAAATACCAGACAACACGTCACACAAATTCACGTTACCTTTCCTGATCAAGCTTCCTATATTCCTCACCGAATTTTGACTCTTGAAAACTCATGAAGATGATTGGGCCGCCCCGGTGGCGCAGTGGTCTAAGCGATGGCCTCTGATCATTCGTCTGAAAGGGGTCCGGGTTCGAATCCAGGGATGCATGGATGTTGTGTTTGTCTTACGGCACCGGCTCTCTCCCTTCGCTGGAACCGGTGACCCTAAATTAGGGACGGGCGACTGCTTATATATAGCCCATTGAGTTACTCACAGTGATCGTTACACCTCCAATCAAAAAAAAAAAAAAAAAAAAGTTATTGGCGATCATGAGCCATGCATCGTTATCTGCAGAACTGGAAACCATTGTGAATGAATATATCAAGAAAAGAACTTTTGAAAATTAGAAATTAGTTTTCATTTTTATTGTACCAAAACCAAACCCCACAAAGCCGAGTCTCATCAACATTCCGTTTCAGCAGTAGCAACTGATCGATCAATTGGTATTTTCGTGGAAAACTGGTTGGTTTTGAGCTTTTCTCTACATATCTCGGGATCACTTTGTAAAGGACAATGTATGAAAACACCTTTAATGCTAAAGAAAATTCAAAGCAAGAAAAAAATATCATCTCACACAGGAATGTAGCAAGTTTTTCTTATGTGGGAGGACGAGACATGAAATTACCCCCTTTGAGTTCAAAAGTTGCTTATTTCCACTCAAATGCGATGCAGTTCTTACTTTCTCATTCGTCGTAATAGGGAAGTATTACGATTGTTAAAAAATCTCCCTGTTTTCGACATAAATTTACTCAAAATAAAAAAATTAGGCGAATACCCAAGAGCCAACGGTTGTAAATACCTAGTGACACGTAAAAATTATGTGAACACCGACAACACAACACGTGCAGAAAAGAAATATTAAAACAAACCAGCGCAGAACGAATGAGTATTAATTAGATAGTAAACGTAACAATAGGAAGATGTTTTCGGAGTAGGGCTTGGAAAAATTCCTTTCAAGGTTAAACGCTCGGAGGAACTTTTGCTCAGAGGAACTTTCCGCGACAGAACTCAAATCCCTAAAAAGATCTTCATGTCTACGACGTATTCGGAAAAATCACGAAGGTTAGGCATTCATCCATATGAGCCGCCCCGGTGGCGCAGTGGTCTTAGCGATGGCCTCTGATCATTCGTCCGAAAGGGGTCCGGGTTCGAATCCCGGTGAGGCATGGATGTTGTGTTTGTCTTACGGCACTGGCTCTCTCCCTTCCCTGGAACCAGTGACCCTAAATTAGGGACGGGCGACTGCTTATAGCCCATTGAGTTGCTCATGGTGGTCGTTAAACCTCCAATAAAACAAACAAACAAACAAACATCCATATGAGGAAATCCGCATCTCAGAGTGTAAGTTGTTCTATACGTTGGTTAGCTCAGTGCTCGAAATAAGCCAGTATCTGCCGGTATGTCATACGGCACTTCTGTTTTCATAGTACACTATACTGACAAAAGTCACCGGACACCTAGAAGAGAAACACAACATAGCATTTACTGACATACATTAGTACGGTGTCAGTCCACTTTTGGCCTCAATGCATGCACTGACCTGACCCTTCGAGACATGTTTTCGATAAGGTTTTAGAACACAGCGATAGGTATGCGCTTACATTCGGTAATTAATGCTCCCGTTAACTGTTCCTTAATAGTAGACCTTGATTACAAACTTCTTATGCGGCACTCTAATTCATCCCATAGGTGCTCTATGGGATTAAGATCAGGGATGTGTGCTGACCAGTCCACACACGATACGGAATTATCGTCAAACCACGCCGTAACAGTCCTTGGTTTATGGCTCGGTGCATTATCCTGCTGATACCAACAAGGATCGGTTTCATAATATTGCCACAGAGTTGATAGGGCAACTATCAGAATATTGAGGTCGACGTGCTGGTTAACAGGTTTGTCCACGATAACCAATGGGCCGGGACCATACTACGAAAACTTACACTGCCAGCTCCAAACGTGATCGTAGGAACAGTAAACTGTGGTAAATAATGTACCCCTGGCAGCCGCCATGCCCACACACGGCCATCAGACTGATGGATCGTGTATCTCGATTCACCAGTCCATAGGACCAGTTTCCATTGATCTACGGTCCACGATAAATGTTCTTTAAACCATGCTAAATGACGAGTAGCATTCCGAGTGGAGATGAAAGGCTTATGAGCAGCCGCACGACTACGGTAACTCATGGAATGAAGTTCTCTGCGAATGGTACGTGTACTTACCGAGGTTCCAGCATTTTTACTCACCTGTACAGTGAGGTCTTGTGCAGCACTCCGTCGATTAGCTGTAACGACTTTCCTGAGGCTTCGACGTCCTCCATCACTGATTTTCTTTGTTCTGCCGGTACGTTTTACTGCTTCAAGCACGCCATGTGTCTTCCACTTATTCAGTACATCCAAAACAGTTGACTTGGGTGTATTTAAACTCCTCTCGGTTTCTCTTATGGACAACCCACTGATATAACACCCAAAAATATCTTCTTTCTAAAAGTCAGTTCTCTCCCGCCGCGACATTTTTACTCAACCTCACAGTGCGATATGATCGCGGTCAGCTGGAGGCTTGTTTTTATACCGTTTGCAGCTGTACCGCGCATCTTAACAACGCAGCTGACGCGTTTATTTGCTTTTAAAGGGGTGTGTCCGTTGACTTTTGTCAGTATAGTGTATTTGGAGTATCAGTTGTTGTATATTAATTGCATCGCCCTTGCTATACCTCCAAGACCCTGTGGGTAGCATTCACCTCTGGTTTTGCAAGCCGCTACAATGGATGCATCTCACTTATCTCGCAATGAAAGACGTCACTGCCACCCAGTCGATTGCCTGGTGACAATTATGCCGACAACCGACGCGCATGCGTTTTAGAATAGCAATGACCAGCAGCTGTTAGCGAAGGAAGTCTTTTCCCACGCTGCCAGTCTGTCTCCATTGTACGTCTCAAATGAATTGAAATCAACTAAACCTTTCATTTAATATGCTTATCTTAATCTTTTTCATGTTTCCGATAGAAATCAAACGCCAATTTGGTTTTTGATTTCAATTGGACTTTGTGAGAAAGCAGCGAACTATGCGATGCAAGTGTTACTCTTATTTGACACACCCGAGTAACTTTTTTTCTTCTTCTTTGCGCGGTTGCTTCTCCGCCTATTCGGTCGGAGGAAAGGAATACGGTAGCATCAGCTCGTAAGAAAAATAATGAACATGCGAATTTCAACTTTTTTTGCTCGAAAAAGAAATGGGTAAGCTTATTCACTTTCTCTTGTTTGTAATATTTATTGAAACATTAAAAATATAGTTACAGAATTTCGGAATACTAATTGTATTTGTTCTAGCCTCGTCTTATACTCGGGCTCGACTTACCTATGAATTCACTGTTAAAAAGAATCTACTTAAAAATTTAAAAATGAGAACCTGAACCTACTCGGTTTTTTTCTTTAAGTACAATCGCATCGTAAACGAGTACATGGAATGCTTAAATATAAGTAACCATACGTACTTACAAATAACTGCGTCAATAAATATAAATATAATCTCATATTACTTCATTTTAGATATTATAGATTTCAAGAGAAATTGTTTAATAAATGTATAAAGTGACACACATAAATAATTAGTACAACAAAGTCACTGATCACAATTAATTCAATTATGCATAAAGTATCTTGTGTACGTTTTTACATTAACTATATTTGTGTCAGTCTCATAAATAATATACTGTCGTTTCATCACTATCATCATCATCATCATCATCATCATCATCAACCATTATCAATCCACTGCTGGACGAATGTCTCTCCAAGCCTCTTGCACAACGGTCTGTCTTGAGCCAGTCTCCTCCATGTTACTCCCGCATACTTTCGAATTTCATCCGCCCATCTACCATGAGGTCTTCTCCTGGGTCTTTTCCTGTCCCATGGAATCCAATCTAAAATTTCGACTGTCCATCGATGGTCTGTTCTTCTGGCAGTGTGTCCAGCCCATTGCCATTTCAGGGATTTTACTCTGATCATGATGTCTTCCACTCTTGTCATTTTTCTGATCCACGAGTTCCTCTTCTTATCTCTCCTGGTTACACCAAGCATGCACCTCTCCATGCTGCTTTGAGTTGTCTGCAGCCTTTATATATCTCTTTTAGTTAAGATCCACGTCTCTGCACCATACGTAAGCACTGGAAGGATGCACTGATCAAACACTTTTCTTTTAAGACATAATGGCATATTGCTCTTGAAAATTATAATGTTTCTTCCAAAAGTTCTGCAGGCAAGTTTTATACGCTGATAAATTTCTTCATCAATGTGACCCTCACTTGATATTTGCTGCCCAAGATAAACGTACGCATCTGTTATCTCCAGCTTTTCTCCATCAATCGATAAATCTTCATTTCTTGTAAAAGCATTGTACATCACTTTTGTATTCTGAAAGTTCATTTTTAATCCCACTTCTTTACTCTTGCCAGCAAGCTCCTGGATCATACTCTGCAGCTCTGATGGGGTAGTTGCAAAAATGACTACGTCATCAGCAAAACGAAGGTGAGTTAGATAATCTCCATTAATCTTTATCCCTTTGTTTTCCCAGTTCAGTGATTGAAAGACATTTTCCAATGTGGCATTAAAGAGCTTGGGAGATATGGTGTCACCTTGTCTCATTCCCTTTCCAATTTTTATGTGTGCTGTATTCTCAAACAGCCGAATTTTTGCACTTGCATTTTCATGTGACAACGAGTATATCTATTATCCCAGATGTGACATCGAATAATATACTTGCAGTTGATTCTATGGATAAATGAGTGTGTACGGAGTCCATGTATTCCAAATTTGAAATCGAGCCGCGGATGACTTAGTGGTTAGAGATTCAGACTGCTGATGGAGGGACCCTGGGTTCAAACCTAGCCTGGTAGTGTGAATTTCTAACAATCGCTGAATATCGGACGAGTACGTTAAGTGACGGCCCCCGGGTAGGAATCCTCCGGTTAACGTTCCTAAGAACCACACCCTAATTTCTCTCTGCCTTCTATGTGGGAAATCGTACGCTTGTACTGTGGCGCCATCTAGTGTGTTCGCTCTCACTTACAAACTATCCTGTCAGAATCGCTAGATTCGCTCTTTCTAACTTTCTTCAGTTTCTGTGCCCTTTCGGGCAGGGCTCAGAAACTGAATGAAGTTAGAGAACATATACACTGCTGGACAATTGCTAAGGACGGATCATAAACGGCTATATAGCGCATAAAAAAGTAAGTGTGGTTGGATGCCAAGTGAAATAAAATAATGTCAGAATGCCAGGACATTACAAGAAAGACAATTTATTGTGCTCTGAAATCCAGAAGGCTTTGGAACGTGTTCAAGGGACAAACAGGCCATTTTGTGCAGAATACGTAAACGTGAAAAAAATGCAATTACCATCTGCAGGCGTTCTGGCGTAATATGTCAATACGGGATATGGCCACCATGGAGGGCGATGCAAGATTCCACACGTCGTGTCATGCTTTGCGTGTCATTATCAAGCAGCTGTTGGGGTAATTTATCCCATTCCTCTGTCAGTGCACGGATGAGGGTGTCCTTGTTTATTGGAGGGCATTGGCGACCAACAAGAATCCTCCCCAAAGCATCCCACACATTTTCAATGGGATTCAGATCTGGAGAACGTGATGGCCATACGAGGCGTTGAACATCCTTGCTCTCAAGACACTCCTGGACAGCGACTGTTCGGTGACATGTTGTGTTGTCGTCTATGAAAATGAATCTATCACCGACAGCACCACGGAACATGCGAACATGAGGTAGCAGAACATCATTAATGTATCGTTGGCCAGTCATAGTCCCAGTTGGAAGCACATAGAGGGGCGTACGGCCATTGATCGTGATGCCAGCCCATACCATGACACTACATGTCGGATATCGGTCCCTTTCCTGTATGTTTGCTGGACAATGTGCAGTACCACTATCACGCCAGATCAGTTGTCGTCGACAATCAGACGATAGACTGTATCTAATCTCATCTGAGAAGAGGACAGCAGACCAGTCGTTATCAGTCCAATTGCGATGTTGATGGCACCATTGCAAACGGGCGGTACGGTGACGTCTGGACAATGGGATGCACACAACATGACGGCGGGCGTATAGTCCTCCTTCATGCAAACGTCTGGCGACAGTTTTTCGGGAGATCCGCTTGCCAGTAGCAGCCATAAACTGATTTGCTACCTCACTAGCTGTGCTGCGCCGGTGTCTTTTTGTTGATAGCACTATGTACCGATCTTCTGCAGGTGTCGTACTGCGAACACGACCTCCCCGTGACGTTTGCTACACTCTCCATTTGTTTGAAATGATTTCCAAAGCCTTGAAACAACACTGTGGCTGACGTCGAACACCCCGGCAGCATCTGTTATTTTTCGCCCTTCTTCAATCTTGCTAATAATACAGTTACGCGTAAAATCATCTAGGTGATGTCGGGAAGACATACTGAAAATTGCAAGTTCGTCAATTGATTCTTTCCCTTTCAACTTTGCGTTTGAACAACAACTGTCAATACGGGTCAAATCCTTTATATCTCTTATCAGCGCTATTACGTCACGAACAAGTTCGGGAATCCAAAATTTGCATACGCACTACACGTCTTTCTGTATCCCGCACTTATGCTAATTTCCACATTTTCCTGCCTTCTATTTTATGGTTGCTATCGTTGCTATTGCCATCCGTTCTTAGCAAATGTCCGGCAGTGTATTTGAAATATATTGATTTTTTTGAGTACATATATTTGAAATATATTGATTTTTTAGTACATATATTTGAAATATATTGATTTTTTTGAGTACATATATTTCAAATTAGATATACTCACAATTGATTCCCTGTATGTATTTTTTTTTTTTTTGATTGGAGGTTTAACGACCACCGTGAGCAACTCAATGGGCTACAAGCAGTCGCCCGTCCCTAATTTAGGGTCACTGGTTCCAGGGAAGGGAGAGAGCCAGTGCCGTTAGTACATATATTTGAAATCCATGCCTGACCGGGATTCGAACCCGGACCCCTTACGGACGAATGATCAGAGGCCAGCGCCTTAGACCACTGCGCCACCGGGGCGGCCCTGTATGTATTCAAAAATGAGTACATACATTTCAAATTAGAAATACCAGATATACTCATAATTGATTCCCTGTATGTGCTCAAAAATGAGTACGTGTCTTTTCCAAAAATGAGATACAAGTACTCGGAACTATTATAAGCCCAGAATGTACTCAAAAACGAGTACATTTTGCTTATTTCTAAGTACCAATTTTTAACAGTGTGAAGATAAGGAAATTGAGAAATTTAACTCACACGGTTTATACCGAATATCGATTTATAATCCGAAAAATACAGTAATTACGTGTCTAAACAGTAAAGGATATTTCACAAGATTTTTTTTTCGCTCGATGAAGACTAGCTATGTGTCAAAGAGGCCACGAACAGTGTGCGGTAGTTTGCTGCTTTGAAAACGACGGAAGAAAAGGATTTGATTGAGAAAGTATCTGATGCAGTTGCAAAAAAACGTGTGAGATTTTTTTTAAAGAAGCTGTAAAGTATAGTGAAAAGTTGCAAAAGCTTTTTTTTTTTAAAGGAGACTACGAGGGGAGAGAGGGGAAGGGGTTATCGAATTTTTTTAAATACATTTAAAAAAAGTGTTATTATACGGATTGCTAAAAGGACGCCACCTCTACTAGATTTTTTGAAGCCAAAAATTGCTGACTGATTTGATTAAATAATGAGCTATAAGTACGTGCGTTTTAAAATTCATAGTGTGACATATTTTGTTGTTACGTACGTACGTTTAAACTCGCATCGAAATACGTACATTATATGTGTTGTATTTTAAAATTAAAATACTGTAAGCGCACTGTATACACTATATTAACAAAAGTCAGCGGACACTCCTTCAAAAGCAATTGAACGGATCCGCTGCGTTGTTAAGACGCGCAGTACATCTGCAAACGGTATAAAAACAAGCCTGCAGCTGACCGCGATCATATCGCACTGTGAGGTTGAGTGAAAATGTCGCGGCGGGAGAGAACTGACTTTGAGAAAGGAAATATTGTTGGGTGTTATATTAGTGGGTTGTCCATAAGAGAAACCGAGAGGCGTTTAAACGTACCGAAGTCAACTGTTTTGGATGTACTGAATAAGTGGAAGACACATGGCGTGACTGAAGCAGCAAAACGTACCGGCAGATTAAAGAAAATCAGTGGTAGAGGACGTCGAAACGTCAGGAGAGTCATTACAGCTAATCGACGGAGTAATTCACAAGACCTTAGTGTACAGGTGAGAAAAAATGCTGGAACGTAGGTATGTACACGTACCATTCGCAGAGAACTTCATTCCATGGGTTACCGTGGTTGTGAGGCTGCTCATAAGCCTTTCATCTCCACTCGGAATGCTACTCGTCGTTTAGTACGGTGTAAAGAACATTTATCGTGGACCGTACATCAACGGAAACGGGTCCTATGGACTGATGAATCCAGACACATGATCCATCAGTATGATGGTCGTGTGTGGGTATGGCGGCAGTCGGGGGAACGCTATTTACCACAGTGCACTGTTCCTACGGTCAAGTTTGGAGCTGGCAGTGTACTCGTGTGTGTGTGTGGGGGGGGGGGGGGGTTTCGTGGTATGGTCCCGGCCCATTGGTTATCGTGGACAAACCTGTTAACCACACATCTACCTCGATATTGTGGACAATTATGCCTTACCAACTCTGTGGCAATACTGTGGAACCGAGCCTTGTTTGTACCAGCAGGATAATTCACCGTGACATAAAGCAAGGACTGTTACGTCGTGGATTGACGATAATTCCGTATCGTGTGTGGACTGGCCAGCACAGAGCCCTGATCTTAATGTCATAGAGCACCTTTGGGATGAATAAGAGCACCGCATAAGAAGTTTGGAACCAAGGCCTACTACTAAGCAAAGTTAGCCGTAGCATTATGTACTGAATGGAAGTGCATACCTATCGCTGTGTTCCAAAACCTTGTCGAAAGCATGTCTCGAAGGGTCAGTGCATGCATTAAGGCCAAAGGTGGACCGACACCGTACTAATGTATGTCAATAAATGCTATGTTGTGTTTCTCTTCTAGGTGTCCAGTGACTTTTGTCAATATAGTGTATATCCAAATACGTTGCGTTTCTCACTGTAAAAATCATAGCAAAAACATAAAACGTTTAATCAAAAAGCATAATTTTAATTACATAAGTATTTAATTTGAAGTTTATTGTATTGTGAGGCTAGTTGGGCTCAGAAGTTTGTCTATCGAATAGCGGATAGATGTTGAAGTCCTAGTTTTACTACTTAGTTGTTTTTGACTTGTTTAAGGAATCATTTGCCGCCCCGGTGGCGCAGTGGTCTAAGCGATGGCTTCTGATCATTCGTCCGAACGAGGTCCGGGTTCGAATCCCGGTGAGGCATGGATGTTGTTTGTCTTACGGCACTGGCTCTTTCCCTTCCCTGGAGTCAGTGGCCCTAAATTAGGGATGGGCGACTGCCTATAGCCCATTGAGTTGCTCACGGTGGTCGTTAAACCTTCAATCAAAAGAAAAAAAGAAGAATGCACGTGTGGTCTTTCGTAATTTCCAGCTCCGCTACTGTTGAATGACCTTGGCGACTTTTCGCACCAGTAAACCGTCAACCGGATGTCGTCAACTGTATTAGTAGTTTTAGCTGGGAAAAGCAGCTCACAGAAAAGAATGTTTGAGTTTCGAAGACGTTTAGCTTTAAAAAAATGTGTGCTTTCGTGTGACTATTTAGTTTATAAAGTTTCTAGACATTGTTTGTTAATTTTAAGTATGAGCCATCTGGGTAAATTGAGTGTATCTGTGAGTTGCAAGCAGTACAGCAAGAGAACGTTTCATGTGAACAAAAAATTATCGTTCTGTTCGTGTTGCAACATACCAGTGGACTTTACCGACGTTTCAAGAAAGGACAGTTGTGTAAAGCATTTAGCAAGCAAGCTGCATAAAAAAATTTGTGTCCGAACAGTCAAACGAAAATAATTGGAGAAATGTGTTGATGAGTTAATCGGGAAATAAACTAAACACGAAAGGCATCGCTACTCTGAACTTTCGAAATTAACTGGTGCCTTTTGTGCAGCTAACATACCACTTTCCAAACTGGATAATTCGTTGAAGATATTGGTGTTATTCCAAATGCAAATTAGATGAGGAAATGTGATTTGCCGAAAATATATGATATTTACAAGCAAAAAGTGAAAGAGTTTTTAAAAACAGTACCCGGTGTAAGCCAGAGCCGGAAGCGGGTCAAGGGTCAGCGGGTCAACAATTTGTTGTTCAGAAGTTTAGGTCTACGTACGCTGTATGAGAATGGCGAGCTTGGATTTCTGGTGTTACGTAAAAAATCAGGTGTGTGCAACAGCACCTACAAGTCTGCTGGATCTACGTCGTCGTGTTACAGATACCTGCAATAGTGTGACACCTTCCATGCTGAGGAATGTGCATGTAGAGTTACTTTCACGAATACGAATATGATTCATGGGCAATGGCGAACTCTTCGAACATACTCGACATTAACTTTTTATAACTGTGCGCCCGTTTGCCTTTTTTGTTTTTGTTTTGTCTGACGTCATCAAACTGTATTGACATAAGTACGCATTTATGCAATAAATTGTGTGCATTTGCTCATACCTATGCTTGTTCCCGTCAAACGTTCACACAAAAGGTCGCGCATCGATTTCGGACATTTTAGGGTATTCAGGCGACAATTTATCTTAATCGTGTAAAACAAATGTCGTTTTGGACTAATTAATTGATGCTCTACAACTTTGTAATTGGAAATTTTGCTTTATCTATTTTCGTTTTCGATTTGCAATGGCTAACTTGCGCATTTCGCCACTAGAGGCACTGCTATCGGTTGCATTCGATCGGGCGTAGTCGCTTTATTATATCGTTATATCACTTACATAGCTGTTCCTCTCTCCGTTCGTAAGTTATTCCAGGTTAAAGGGACTTTCCTATGCACCCTGTATATCCAAAGCCTGCGGGAAAACCCTGAAAGCCGAATTTTTGAAGAAATGCGGTAATTCGCGAAATTTCGTGATTTACCGTTCGATTGTTCCACGAATTTAGCCTTTTTTTTCCCCGCGATAAAATTAGTACCCTAACCATGGTTCATAAATGAGTAGCACAGATTGCGTGGCTCGTCAGGAATTCTGTGCGGGAATTGTTGCATCGGATAGGGAAAAACGGGACATTCCTGGACAACGCAATCTTCAGTCAGTGATGAGTCCACCTTTCATGTGTGTGGTAAGGTTAACACCCACAACCGCAGGATTGAGGACGCCGAAAATCTACACAAATCTCTGGAACATGTTCGTGACAGCCTAAAGGTGAATGTGTTTCGTGCACTTAGCAAACATAAGGTTTACGACCCCTTCTTTTATCACGAGAAAACCATCAACGATATCGTGCCTCCGGAAATGCTCGAAAATTATCTCACTGCACAGTTGGACGACGATGACGAAGAATGACGCATTCACTTTCAGCAAGACGGCGCACCACCTCACTACTATATAGCAGATGTCCAGGTTTCCTCAATAAATGTTTCAAGGTGGATTGGTCGAGCAGCGGCGACCAATGGGAGTTCATTATGGGAGTTCATTAAAGATCAAGTATTTGTTCCAAGATTACTTGCAAATCTCGCTGAACTCAAAACTCAAATCAACGCCGCAGCTGCAGAAATGGCAACAGATATGCTGCTTCGAATTTAGGAAGAAATTGACTTCAGGTGGGATGTCTGCTGTATCACCAATGGAGTCACATCGAGCAAAAGTGGTTACGTGGGATAAAATTTGATGTGTTTTGCTACAGATTAACGCCTCAAAAATTCTGTAAGTATTCTCTATAGACTTTCAAAGGTGTAAAGTCTTTTTTGAGTCACCCTGTATATAAATCACTCACCCCGATATATTTTTTGTTACTGTATTTTTTAGTGTTGATGTTGATTGCTGTTGTGAATTCTTTGCAGGTATGTGTAGCAGTTGCCATAAACGTTGGCATAGTTCTCAAGTTTCTTGCATTTCTTCTTTGGACATCGCCATTTTTGTTGCCCAATAAGCAGTAAGTTGTTTTTTTTCTCTTCCTTTGCTTTGAATTTGATTTCTAAAATTAAATAAAACTAAAATCGATGTATATCTTTTCTGTCCGTCCCAGTAGCCGAGTGGTACGAAGAGTTAGATCCTAATCATTCGTCCGACAAGGGTCTGGGTTCGAATCAAGGAGGTTAGAATAGATGGAGTAAGCATGACGTCACAAACGTGAAGCTATTTTAGCATACGACGCTGAGTTTATAGCCACTCCCAGTGATACGTTGCGAGTACTTTTTCACATTTGTGGTAATAGGGGAAAAAATTTCTTTGAAAAAACAACTGTCAGTGATAGTTGCGAGTGCTTTTTCACAGTTGTGGTAATAGGGAATAGACGTTTTTTCGGTAAAAAAACCCCAACCCCCCAGTGATAGGTTGCGAGGACTTCTTCACAGTGGTGGTTATAGGGAACATACGTTTTTTCGGCGGAAAAAAATTCCCGGTGATACATTGCGATTATTTCTTCACAGTTGTGGTAATAAGAAATTAACGTTTTTCCGGTCAAAAAAAAAAAACTCCCACTGATACGTTGCGAGTACTTTTTCACAGTTGTAGTAATAGGAAATTAACGTTTTTCCGGTCAAAAAAAAAAAACTCCCACTGATACGTTGCGAGTACTTTTTCACAGTTGTGGTTATAGGAAAAATACGTTTTTTCGGTAAATAAAACTTATACTTTTTATAAAATGGGATAGCGGGGTGCATTTGGACTTGTCATCTCATCAACTAAAGTACCTGCTGGTATAACTTTTCATCGGTAATTTTACATGCAATATTAATTTTTCTATAAAGTTTGTATTTTTTAAGAAGTCATTGAAGTGTTCTTTGGAGACTGCTGGGTCTGAAACGTACAGGGGCGAATTTACAGGGAAGCCAATGAAGCCAAGGCGCGGGGTCCTGTGATGCTGGAGGGCCCGGAAATGACGAAATTAATTTTCATTTTTAGGTTTTGCTCCTCAAATAGAGAAAAGAAGCATTCAGTAAGGTACAAGACTGCTGTTTTTGGGTTTTGGGAGCATGTTTCGGTCCGAACTCCAAGAATTTCATCACCAAGTATAGTTTTTTCGAGCTTAAATTCAGGCTGACTAAAAATTTATTTTTGACAGTAATATTACATAACACTACATTGCAACTCAGCTCAGAGATTGAGATGTTACTTCTGGCAGATTTATTTAGAATGAAGTGAACATTCTGCTCTTTAATTCGGTATTTAATATGATAAACCATCTTTCCCTTAAATTTTCATCACCACTCCGTCCATTTTAAGAGGCAATCACAATACTGTTACCATATGAGTAAAATGGCATTCGGAAAGTTGGTATTTTTTTGGGTATTACAGGATCTTGTGACAAAGTTGATATCTTTGGATATGTTCGGGATCTTTAGGGGTATTACAGGATCTTGTGACAAAGTTGATATCTTTGGATATGTTCGGGATCTTTAGGGGTATTACAGGCAGAATCACTACCAGTGTTCAGGGCCGGCCACACAAGGCACCAGGGCCCCGGGATTTGCAGAGGCCCCGGAAAATGAAAAAGAAGGAGAGGAAATGATGAAACCGAAGAAAATTGAAAATAAAAATTTTAATGAAGTTAATTGGTTAAAATTAAGTTATAAACTCAATCTGAATTGTTGTAACATCAGGGGGCCTCTGTAACCTAACTGGCCTTTGTTAACGCCGCCATGCACTTTGTTCTGAAATTGCGTAAGGTGAGCCAAGGAAGTTAGAATAGATGGAGTAAAGGTCCGCCGTTCCCCTCGTGTGATCAAAATGAAGCCAGCGAAACGTCACGATTCTGACGTCACAGACTTCGCCGCCATGTTGGTGTGACGCAGTGAGACGACTGAGATCATAACATCACATTGAGTAGTGATGATGTGGCTGCCTTTTTCGATCTATATCTTTAAATTTCAGTATGTGGATCAGTAAAAAAGCTAGCAAATATTAGGTAACATATAATAAACGTTTTAGGTTGGCTATGATACATTTTTATTGATGTTTTTCGAACTTTATTTTAGTTTTTTAACAACTGCAGAAGAGAATGAGCTTTCGTCACCGAGGTCGCAAATAGCTAACATAACATTTTCTACTTACCGTGTTTTACAGAAATCTCTGTATGAAACTGAATCAATTAATATTGTAAGAAATTCAATTCTATGAGCTCTTTAAAGTTCCTGTTCACTCGCAAACCTAACGAACCGACTATAAATAACAGCACATTATTTTTAGGAGTTCCTCTTGACACAAGTACAAATAATGTGCTGTTATTTACTTTTGATAAATAACAGCACATTATTTTTACGAGTTCCTCTTGACACATCCAAACTGAGAACGATCTCCTCGAATATAATTTTTTTTGTTCATGTCTCTTATTATTCAGATTTTTTTTAGGGACCCCAATTATTTTTTGCACCCGGGCCCCAGTTTGGAGAAGGCCAGACCTGCTGCGGCGGAGTACATCACTTCAAAATGGTTGTCTTTTCTTCACGGAGCTTTCTCAGACATGGTTAAATATACAGAGGGTGAGTAGGAAGTTTTGCAATATTTGCATAAACGCATGTGCTGCGGCGGGTATGTCACGTGTTTAAACTAGTTCAAGTCGCGCACTGCACTCAGTCGAAAGGGTTATTAAAGTGGTAGTCGTTGCTGTGAACAGCATTACATGTCGTCGTTCTGTCTGTAATTGGGACACCTAAAAGATGAACAGCCACAACCGGCTAATTAGGGAACTTATGAGTTTGAACTTGTAAGTTCCCTCGTCGTTCTGTCTGTGGTTGTGAAGCCTAAAAGATGAACAGCCAGAACCGGCTATATTAGTGAGCTTTACGAGTTTAAAATCCGCCATAACGTTGTTCAAGCAACACAAAACATCATGCGAAAGGGGAAGGTTCCGTGGACCACAGCACCGTATCCAGATGGTTCAAGAAATTTCGCTCAGGTGACAGAAACCTCGACAATCAGCCACGGATTCGGAGGCCGTAGAGGCAAATCCGACAACCAGTGCTCGGAGATTATTTGGCGAGCTGAGCATATCACAGACCACCGTGGTTAGTCACCTTCATGACCTCGGAAAGGTCTACAGGAGCTGCCGCATTGTCCCTCACGAACTGACGCCAGCTGAAGCAGACCGAAGAGTTGAAGTGTGCACAAAACTCCTAGAAAACCAGCGCGATGTATGTTTCATTAAGAGAATTGTTACGTGCGATGAAAAGTGGGTCTCTTTCCGTAATCTTAACCCACAACGGCAGTGGTTGAGCCCGGGCCAGCTTCCAGAACCTGTTGCCAAACGTGGGCGCTTCGAGCACAATGTGATGTTCTGCGTGTGGAATTTCGAGGGGATAATCCATTACGAATTTGTTCCAGATGGTCGGATCATCAACGCCAACCTCTACCCTGAATATCTGGAGCGGATGTATGCCGTTTTGGAGGAGAAGTACCCGACACTGGTGAACAGAAAGCGCGATCTCCTACAACAGGACAACGCTCGGCCTCATACCGCGCGAACGAAACCCGGCAAAACTCCAAGAACTTGAGGTAATCAAACTGATGCCACACCCAGCATATAGTCCGGACCTTACACCGTCGGATTACTACTTGTTCCAGTCCATGGCCCACTTCGTTCGCGGGCGACACTTCAACAACCAGGTGGATGTGGCAGCTGAGGTGAATGTTCTTCATCTCGAAGGACAAGAACTGGTAGTGACGCGGAATCGAAGAACTGGCGGACAGATGGCTGAAGACGGTGCAACACGATGGCCTATACTTTAAATGCTATAGTTAACTTTCGTTGTAATGGTGCGTATGAAGACATAAAGTGATACAAATATTACAAAACTTTAGACTCACCCTATGTAATACGGTGAACAATTTTTTAATAGAAATGGAAAAATCAGTGATCTTATGCTTAGTGCTATTTATGATAATAAGTTCTAGTAAAGGTTTAAACGAGATTTTCATTGTAAAAATTGAGAAGTGTGTGAACTTTCTATGAAATATCGCACTTTTTCATATTAAGCTGAAGTTCGTATGAAATGTTGATTTTGCAAAGGCACGATCCATAAACTAATACGTAGAAAAAATATTCTCAAGTCTAATGTATGCATGTGTCATGATGTAAGAACATCAGACATCGATAAAAATGTACAATCTATAAAAACATGAGTGAATACGTATCATCGCGAACCTAAAACGTTTAATATGCTTTTTTTTTTTCACTGATCCACACGCTGAAATTTAAATATACCGAGCTAAAAACTCGATAAACAGCAGCCCTATGTGACAATTCGGTGCAATGTTTTAATTTCAATCGTCTCATCAACATGACGTTATGATCGTGACGTTTCGCTGGCTTCATTTACGCCTTCCAACCGTAGGTTGAAGAAGCGTATATACTCCAGCTTTGTCCGTCTGTCTGTCTGTCTGTCCGTCCTGCACGATAACTCATGTAAAAATAGTTCGATTTCGATAAAATTTTAGTATGTGGTAGGGGACCACCTGGGGACGAACCCTATTGAAAATGGGCGAAATGGGGTAAAAGGTCAGGACATAGGAGCGGGATTCATTCCATTGCCCTTATGCGTCATAACTTACGTAAAAATGCTTCGATTGCGGCAAAACGTTATCATGTTGTTCCGGAGGTATACTGAACCGGTTCTGTTGAATATCATTGAAATGGGGTCAAAGGTCAGGACACAGGAGCGAGATTCATTCCACAGCCATTATCATCATAACTTGACTAAAAATGCTTCTATTGCGACAAAACTTTTTGTGGTTCCGAAGGTATACTGAACCAGTTTTGTTGAATATCATCGAAATGGGGTTAAAGGTCAGGACACAGGAGAAAGATTCCTTCCACAGCCATTATCCTCATAACTAGACTAAAATGCTTCTACTGCGACAAAACTTCAGTATGTTGTTCCGGAGGTAACTGAACCAGCTCTGTTGAATATTATCGAAATGGGGTCAAAGGTCAGGACACAGGAGCGAGATTCATTCCACAGCCATTATCCTCATAACTTGACTAAAAATGCTTCTATTGCAACAAAACTTTAGTTTGTTATTTCGGAGGTATACTGAACCAGTTTTGTTGAATATAATCGAAATGGGGTAAAATGTCAAGTCATAGGAGCGAAATTTATTCTACCGCCATTATTCTCATAACTTGAGTAATGATTTCTGGAATGTTGGAAAGCGTATCATAATCAATGCGTTGCATGATTTAACCAACTTGTTAATATCAGTAGCTTTTAAATTACGCTTTCAGCAAGTGTATTTCTTTAGTTTTATTTTTCCATCTATTTATTTAGATCAACGCTTCAGCTGACTATCTTGGTTGTCATATCCGGAATAGGTGATGCCTTTCTGCAGTGTGGAAGTTTCATCCTCATGAAGATACTCTCCCTGTGAGTTTGGTATTTTTATTCGTCATAAACAATTTACTTGCAAGTTTCTGTTTTCCAAGTTTTTGCTTTATTTGAACGCCATTGCGAAAGTTTTTTGGGAAAAAAGAGTTAAGTTTGTGACTAATTAGCGTGAAAAGACTATTACAAGCAACTGAGTTAATTATTAGGTGTATAAATAAGTTTTAAAGCGATTTTTGTGTGACGTATACCGGTAATTTACATATCCGACATTCCTCCACTTTGTTGTCATATGACCGTAACTGGTCCAGAGTATAAAATGTGACACAGAAGTTTTCCCAACAGTCAAACACACTTGCACATCGGTAGGTGAAAGATCGCAAGCGATACCGCATTTCTTCGGCACTGCATTCGTTATGAATTTCATCGAGGAAAAAGTGCTCGATCTGTTCTGTTCTGGGTGAGAATAATGTGTCGAAAAATACGTGTGAGTTTTGGTTTAGACAGTTTAAAGCAGGTGATTTTGATGTTAGCGGTCGAGAACGTAGCGGAAAGTTGCACATGGGGAACTGCAAGCATTGATGGATGAAGATTCGTCTCAAACGCAAAAAGAACTACCTGGAACTGGGGGTAACTCAACAAACCATTTCCAATTGCTTACGCGCAGTGGGAAAGATTCAGAAGGAAGGAAAACGGGTGCCACATGACCTGAACTAGAGGAAAAAGGATGAGAGTGTCATGAAGTGTTTAAATCTGTTGAATAAGCAACACAGAAAATCTTTCCTGTGGAAAATCGTTACGGGTGATGAAAAGTGGATATGGTACGACAATCCCAAACTCAAAAACACTGAGAAGAAACCGGTGAAGCAACGACTTCGACACCGAAACGCAATATTAACTCCAAGAAAGTTCTGCTGTGCATCTGGTGGGATATGAGGGGTGTGTTCTATTATGAACTATTGGAACAGGGTTAGACTGTTACTGCTGATCGCTACAAGCAAAAATGGCTGCGATTGAACTAGGAAATCTGTCGGAAACGTCCATTCACAGGCAAAGGATTGCGTCCCGTGAAATTACTGCATGCCAACGCCTGGCCGCATGTCGCGAAATCGGTCAAGGAAGCGTTATTGACGCTTGGCTGGGAAGTTTTGGAGCATCCATCGAATAGTCCAGACATAGCCCCTCCAGACTATCATTTATTCCGATCGTGCAACATAGTTTCTCTGCTGTGCGATTCCGGATATGTGACGAAGTGCATAAATGGGTTGACGACTTCATCGCGTCAGACGACGAAGTATTCTTCATGGCTGGAATCCGTCAGCTGCCCGACCGATGGCTGAAGGTGTTCGATAATTACGGCGCATATTTTGATTCGTAAAGGTATTGTTGTTTTCTCTCAAATTACATGTTGCGTTGTCTTAAAATGCTTTAAATCTTATTTGTACACCTAATACAAGGAAGAACAAAATCTAGGTATAGGAAGGAAATATATTCATAAAATGACAAGAATTGTCTACTGCTAGAAAATTTGTTGGCTTAGAAGGCAAAATGTAGTGTTTGAACAAAGCTCCCTGCTAGCTGATATTTCTGCAGTTCCGCTGGTCGAGGCGTAGGTTTCGGACTTCGGTTTCTTAGCCGTTTTTTTTTTGTTTTTTTTTTTCGAGCATAAATATTTTTTGCAGATTTCCAGTTTTCTCTGAAACATGCGTAGAATCGAATTACTTATGTTCTTATTCTGCAATGTTAAGATTAGATATTTAGAGCGAAACAATAATGGGGAAAGTAAGAGAAAAATGTTCTCTTCCCAAACATCGACAGCTGAGGCAGAAGAGCTACGGGTTTGTTAGGGCCGGCTCAAGCCGATAAGGAAGGTAAGCAAGGCATTGGGGGGCGCCTTTGACAACGCAGCATGTGTAAAATTTTAAATAGCGAATAGCCTTTGTGAGAAAAATAACATATTTTTCGGGCTTTTATAGCCTTATTTCATTTTATAACCGACAACAAGTGCGTTTGGAAGGAGGATTACGTCTAACTCCGCTGATAGTATGAGGCGACTTAAGGCCGACCGCCGGGACAAAAATAGGTTCCAACTGAAATCATTATAGCGTTCAAAATACGTGCCGCACACTAATCGTATTAGGACATTCGTAAACAGCATGGAGTCCAATTCGCGTACTGCGCAATACATCGTGCGCGCGATGCTCCCCGTGCGCGGGGGAGATGATGCAATATTTCTGGGTGTGCCACCGCATTTACCTCAGTCTATCTCGGCAACCGTGAGCGCAACACGACTGTGCGTGGTATCGTTTTAAAGCTCTCGATGAGATCTATTCAAATATACGAAAAACATTTCGCAGTGGTTTAAACTGAACATTTAAAAAATTGTTTTCGTGTGAACCGGTGAATACTTTTGACAATATATTTATCATGGACAACCACGAGTGCAAAACGACTGTGCGTGGTATAGTTTTAAAGCTCTCGACGAGATCTATTCAAATATATAAAGAAGTGGTTTAAACTAAAATTTTAGAAAATTGTTTTCGTGAGAACGGGTTAACCTTTTTCGACAATGCCGCGGAATTCGCAGAATAAACGCAAAAGTGGAGAAAATCAAAACGAGGGGCAAGAGCAAGTGATGAGGAATGCAAGAAGCCCAAGAAGACAGAGCACCACGTTACGTAATTCGTGTATCAATCTGCTTTGGGTTTGCAATGTATCCAGCATTATTTGTAAAAATTATGTAAGCTACTTTTCATATTGTCCTGTAGCTCAGTCCTGGAAACACATAAATCTGGTTAATTTATGTGAATTTTCATTCAGGACTGACAACAGTCCAACGTATTTTCTATAAGAGAAAATGAAATAATTGTGTGGTCCTTTTTTTTTTCTTTTCTGATCTCTCATTTCTCTTGGCCCTATGCAGGAGGAGCTATATATAATTTATTTTAGAAAAAGTTGAGAAAGTCAGAAATTTTTTCTAAGAAACAGCTCTTTCAAATTTCATCTTCACCTTCCTGTGAGTGTTGTTCCGTATATTTCTTTTGGGTAACTTCGAATTTATTTATTTATTTATTTTTTTTTTTCCATATTGTCAGTAGGTCGGTATGATGAATTTTTATTTTGGGTGTGTATGTGTAACTTCACGAATTTAATGGTTCTTTTAATAAAAATAAATAAATAATAATAAAGATGTTACTCTAGCATCTATCTTTCGTTTTTACCACCATCATAAGAAAAAGTGTATGTGAAACATGTAAAAAAAATATATGAAATAATAATTTGTTTTTTGGAACAGTCTGCCCCCTTCAGAATTTGTGAATATGTAAGTGTAAATATGCAATGTACATAATGACTCTGAACTTTCCTTTCTTTTTCCTCTTCTCTCACGGTTTCAAACTGCATCTGGGTGGTCGAAAGGCAGGAAGACCTCCCCACCCCCACATCATTTCCGCAAGAGCTGTTAAGTTAGAAAAAAATTTCTGATTTCTCTCAAAGTTGCTGGATGCATGCAGTTGTGGCAGGTCTTACTGCTTATTGAGGACACTAGCAGATTCCCTCTCAAAATTTGCTTGACCGGCGGTCAGCTCTTCTAGGCCAAGCTTCCTTCATCCCCATGAGAAAAGTTGCTATAGGAAGCTGGTGGGAAATCAAGTTTCACCTCCGAAGCGCGGGCCACCAATTTTCTTTTTTTGATTGAGGGTTTAACGACCACCGTGAGCAACTCAATGGGCTATAAGCAGTCGTCTGTCCCTAATTTAGGGTCACTGGTTCCAGGGAAGGGAGAGAGCCAGTGCCACAAAACAAACACAACATCCATGCCTCGCCGGGATACGAAATCGGACCCCTTCACGGACGAATGATCAGAAGCCATCGCTTAGACCACTGTGCCACCCTTTTGCATGAGGTGATAATTCAAGACTGGAATCACGCCCTTTCCATGTTATGCAGCAGGAGGAGAACGTGGACATCTAATGTTACATGTTTGGAGCATGTACCATCTTCGGGAAATAATTTCTTTTTAGAGTGGACTTCACTCTTCCACGGCGGGCGAAAGGCTCGGCCGGTTGCTCTTAGCGATTCCATTGGATCTGCATATTTTGTTTATAGTCTCAGAGGGCGCTGGCGTTCTTTTCATCCTCCTGCAAAGCGTCCGATTTAAAATTTTCGCACACATTCTCGATTTTTCTGACGGTTAGAAAAGTTCTGGCCGAGATATATGCTGACTCTGAAGAGACGCAAATACTTTTCTTCTTCCCTGTTGGAAGCGTTTTGCTCGTCCCGTAGGATGAAAAAAAAAAGGGGGGGGGGAGGGGGTTGTCTGAATGAAAGCTGCTGAGACGGAGCAGAAATTTCTTATTTATCTCCCCCCCCTCCCCAATATCAATATCATAGACCTGTGTTGGCTATAACAAATTAAATAAACGCTTTGAAACTATACACGACTAGCTCATTTCAACTCTTCGATCTGACAGCTCAATCAGAACTGAGCCTACCTGTATCGATTTTTACTTAAAGCAGTTCATCCTGCCTTTCCCCTTCGCCACAGGCTATCTTGCTTTGTCGAATCTGTCAACGCATCTTCTTTCCCTTTTTCTTTCTCTGAGGAAACGAAACACATTGTATATTTGCTTGAAACTTCCCTCTCCCTGTAGCGCCGTATTTCCCACGAAACAAAGGAAGTAGATGCTTGGAGCGACGGTTAACGGTGGGAGTGGAATTTTGTTTTCTAAAAATTTCTTTTAGCACTTTGTTTTTTCTCGTGAAGGAAATGTAAAAATCACCGAGAAATTACTTGTGTCTTTTTATCTTCGTCTGGAATCATTCTTTTTTTTTTTTTTTTTTTTTTTTTTTGTTGCTTGTTGTGTGGCTCATGGCTGGCCTGTTAGTCTATTTCTTTTCTTTGCTGGGGATTTGCTGACCCTGTAGGAGCCATGCATCTGGAAAAGCAGTTATCGATCCAGTGATGCTGAAATGGATTTTTGCTCTCATCTGCTTGCCGGTGAGCGTCCATGCAGAGCAGTGGGCTGTATGCCGAATTGCTGCTCGTATTGATACTTGCCTTGTATCGGACTGACTTCGTCGAAGGCCTCCTTCCTGCCTATACTGTCTGCTTCGTGCTACAGTTGGTCCTCAGCTGCCTGCCCGGTGAGCGTCCGTGCAGAGGAGTGGAATGTGTGCCGAAATTCTGTGTGTGTGTGTGTGGGGGCTGCTAATTATTGCATTATTTTGTTCTGTGCTGCACTGTTCGGTCAAGAATTGTTTGTGCCTCTTTTGTGGGGTAGAACATCTCAAGGTAAATGCGATATTTTACTTGAAAACTAATATTTTTTGTGAAATTAAACAGTTTGATAAATTGAAATTGTAAAGTTTTTGAGCACTTTACATTTTCAATTTGTCAAACTGGATTTTTTTTCAATTTGTTAAACTGAAATATATTTTTTTTTTTTTTTTGCTCTCAGATGAGAGCAAAAATCCACTTCAGCATCACTGGATCGATATCTGCTTTTCCAGATGCATGGCTTCTACAGGGTCCGCAAATCCCCAGCAAAGAAAAGAAATAGATGAGCAAGGCCAGCCATGAGCTGCACAACAACAACAACAAAAAACAGCAGTCCAAATGCAAGAAAACAGAAGCCGCCCCTTCTGGTGGCACAGCGGTCTAAGCGATAGCCTCTGATCATTCGTCCGTAAGGGATCCGGGGCCGCCCCGGTGGCGCAGTGGTCTAAGCGATGGCCTCTGATCACTCATCCGAAAGGGGTCCGGGTTCGAATCCCGGTGAGGCATGGATGTTGTGTTTGTCTTACGGCACTGGTTCTCTCCCTTACATGGAACCAGTGACCCTAAATTAGGGACGGACGACTGCTTATAGCCCATTGAGTTGCTCACGGTGGTCGTTAAAACCTCCAAACAAACAAACAAACAAACAAACAAAAAACAGACCACTTTTTCGATTGGAGGTTTTAACGACCACCGTGAGCAACTCAATGGGATATAAGCAGTCGCCAATCCATAATTTAGGGTCACTGGTTCCAGGGAAGGGAGAGAGCCAGTGCCGTAAGACAAGCACAACATCCATGCCTCACCGGGATTCGAACCCGGACCCCTTACGGACGAATGATTTTTTTATTGGAGGTTTAACGACCACCGTGAGCAACTCAATAGGCTATAAGCAGTCGCCCGTCCCTAATTTAGGGTCACTGGTTCCAGGGAAGGGAGAGAGCCAGTGTCGTAAGACAAACACAACATCCATGCCTCACCGGGATTCGGACCCGGACCCCGTTCGGACGAATGATCAGAGGCCATCGCTTAGACAACTGCGCCACCGGGGTGGCGACGAATGACCAGAGGCCATAGCTTAGACCACTGCGCCACCGGTGCGGCAACGTGACAAGGTGCCGTAACCTCTGTTGGTAATTTTTTTTTTTTTTTTTTATTGGAGGTTTAACGACCACTGTGAGCAACTCAATGGGCTATAAGCAGTCGCCCGTCCCTAATTTAGGGTCACTGGTTCCAGGGAAGGGAGAGAGCCAGTGCCGTAAGACAAACACAACATCCATGCCTGACCGGGATTCGAACCCGGACCCCTTACGGACGAATGATCAGAGGCCATCGCTTAGACCACTGCGCCACCGGTGCGGCAACGTGACAAGATTCCATAACCTCTGTTGGTAATTGGCATATCCGCGCTCGGCTGTCTACGTGATGCACCACACGTATCTTGATTCGCCAGACCAGGCCACTTTTTGGATTTTTTTGGATTGGAGGTTTTAACGACCACCGTGAGCAACTCAATGGGATATAAGCAGTCGCCCATTCCTAATTTAGGGTCACTGGTTCCAGGGAAGGGAGAGAGCCAGTGCCGTAAGGCTAACACAACATTTTTTTTTTTATTGGAGGTTTAACGACCACCGTGAGCAACTCAATGGGCTATAAGCAGTCGCCCGTCCCTAATTTTGGGTCACTGGTTCCAGGGAAGGGAGAGAGCCAGTGCCGTAAGACAAACACAACATTCATGCCTCACCGGGATTCGAACCCGGACCCCTTACGGACGAATGATCAGTGGCCATCGCTTAGACCACTGCGCCACCGGGGCGGCCAGGCCACTTTCTTCCAATACTTCAAGGTCCAATCGCGATGATCTTGGGCCTTTTTCATACGTTGTTGACAATGACGTGCAGTGAACATGGGGACCCGGCTGGGTCTTCGGCTACACAGGCTGTGATGAACTGTGTGGTGTGACACATTGCCCTGACCATCACTGTTGTAGCTGCGGGTGATTTGTCTCACAGTGGCCCTACCGTCACTGTGAACAATGCGCGACAGTTTCCACTCTCCTCTGGCATCAATGTACTGTAGACGATGGTTCATCGTTTGCCCATCTGTGCACCACTTTCGATACGTACTCACTACAGCGGCATATGAACAACCCCGAAGCCGCGCCGTTTCCAAGACCCTATGCCATCACAATTTGTCCTTCATCAAACTCCGATAAATCGGCAGCTTCTACCATTCTGACTCCGAACACTACTAACCGATCCTCGGGTTGTATGTATACTGCTCTGTGAACTTCACCCGCACCACCGTTCGGTCTCCAGGCGAGATCAATTGTCTGGGCTGGGGTGGCAATAATGGAATGACTCATCAGTGTATAGCAGCCCATCAGGGAGAAAAATTTCAATATGATTCTGTGCCCAAAGGCATTGCAAGAAATTACCTCCTACAAAACATATTAAAATAAAACATACACTGTGGGGGCAAGATGCAAGTAACAATGTTTATCACCTTTGGCATTGCAAATGCTAAAAAGCCCAGAGACATTTTTTGTTGACTGGTGGAACAGTATCATATTTTTTGACCCCTGGTAATGGGTCACACGTCGCACGCTTAGCCCAACAGCGTTTTCGTATTACTATGACTAGCAAGGTTGCTGAAGGTCTCCAATTGACATAGACAGAAGTCAAATAACGTCAAAGAACAGAACTAACTCCAAAGTATAACATCACAGATCCATAGGCTTAAGTGCACCAAATCAGGAGAACGATAGAGCAGGAGTCATTAGAACAGTCGTGGGAAGTCGCCATATGTCTAGAACTGCTGTTATTCAAATATTCATGTATCCTCAAACGTTATAGCTTGTTACTCACAGTATTACTTTTTAGCCCATCACTCTATGTTGTCCTCGTGACATTTCTTCTGGTGGGATGATTTTCTAATGAAGAATGTTCACAGTCGAGTCACATTATTGTGACCACCTCCTACATTTGACGTCAACAGCGCGTAGCCAATTAAAGAAGGCACATGTCGTGAGCTGGTTTGGAGGATATATAAGGTGTGGAAAACATATCATTCTTTGCATGGACCGCGGGTGGCCTAGTGGGCAACATTCGTGACTGCCACGGTGAGGGCCCCGGGTTCGATCCCGGGCAGGTAAGAACGCTCGATTTACTAAATATCCGCCGTGCGTCGGATGGGCACGTTAAGCCGTCGGATCCCGGGTACTGGCTCTCCGGTAATAAATAAGGGCGTCTTCCTCCCCCTTTATACTTCGCTTCCGTGTCACTTTCCTATCGAGCGCTCCAGCCCAAATCTCCTAGTTTCCTATTTCTAAGGGTTGTTTAAGACCTGGGGTCAGACACTCCCTTTCTAAAATCCTCTACATATCATCTGATCATTCGTTGCTGGGGGCCGCGGGTGGCCTAGCTGGCAACGTTCGTGACTGCCACATAAAGGACCTCAGGTTCGATCCCAGACAGGTACGAAAGCTCGATCCACTAAATATCCGGCGTGTGTCGGATGGGCACGTTAAGCCGTCGGACCCCGGGTAATAAATAAGGGTGTTTTTCTCCCCCCCACCCTTCTATTTTGCTTCCGTGTCACTTTCCTATCGGGCACTCTAGCCCAAATCTCCTAGCTTCCTATTTCTAAGGGTTGTTTAAGACCTGGGGTCAGACACTCCCTTCCTAAAATCCTCTACATATGATCTGATCTGATCATTTGTTGCTGTCATGAATAAAAGGAGCGATTTATCAGACTTGCAAAAAAGGGATGATTATCGGCTTTCGGACCAAGGGTGGCAGTATTTCTGAAACAGCGCAGTTTGTGAACTGTTCGCGTGCTACTGAGGTTAAAGTGTATCGTGATTGGAGAAATGGCACTATTGCGAATAAGCGAAGTGGAAACTGCGGAGAATCACGTGCCATTGATGTGAGATGTGAACGTCTGCTGCGAAGATGCGCGACGGTAGATCAACACGCTATAGTGGAGCAACTCACTGGCCGAATGAACCAGGGGGCTACAAGAAGTGTGTTTAAAACGACAGTTCAGCAAACCCTGCTGCAGACGGATAGTCGCTGCACCAATGCTAACGAAGGTGGATCGGCAGAAAAGGCTTACATTTGCAAGGCAGTATCGGAATTAGACCTCTGCTGATTGGCAAAGGATTGCCTTCTCTGATGAGTCACGTTTTCTGCTTCATCGAACGGATGGAGGTTGGCGTATAAGGTGAGAAACATGGGAGAACAAACACTCTGCAACCATTGTTGGAAGAACACAAGCTGGTGGGGGCAGCGTTATGGTCTGGGGAATGTTTTTTTTGGTTGGAGGTTTGACGACCACCGTGAGCAACTCAATGGGCAATAAGCAGCCGTCTGTCCCTAATTTAGGGTCACTGGTTCCAGGGAAGGGACGTAAGACAAACACAACATCTATGCCTCACCGGGATACGAACCCGGATACCCTTCTGGACGAATGATCAGAGGCCATCGCTTAGACCACTGCGCCACCGGGCGGCGGGGAATGTTTTCATGCCATTCTCTGGGTCCACTCATACCTGTGGAAGGCACTATGGACCGAATTCGTTATGAATCCATCCTTGCAGACCACGTACACCTATACATGATGATTGTCTTCGCTGGGGCGGATAGGATCTTCCAGAATGGTAATGCGCCGTGTCACACAGCTAAAAATGTCCGAGGGTGGTTGGAAGAGCACGATGAAGAATTCAAAGTACTTCTCTGGCCCTCTAATTCCCCAGCCTTAAACCCAATTCAGCATCTGTGGGACAACCTCGATCGTGTTGTTTTGCTCTATGGTTCCTCCACTACGCACCCTCCAGCAGCTGTCAGATGCACTGCAGTCAGCATGGCTCCACATACCTGTGAACACCTTCCTGCACCTTACTGAGTAACTACCAGCACGTCTAGCTGCTGTCCGCTCTGCACACGGCTGTTACTCTGCTCTGGATATTAGCTGGTGGTCACAATAATGTGACTCGACCATGTATTAGGCACAACCGATGCAGATTTGTCACATTCGAACCCAAACAATATATTTCAGTAATGTTTAAATGTGTTTATGTAATTAGAGGCACAAAAACGTATCAGATAAAATGCCTTGTGCTACACAGCTTTTCAAATGAATATTAGCACTCTACTGAGGAATAAATATGTACACAACTTTTCTTTTTTCAAACGTGAGGTATAAACAACATATAATTTAAGCAGAATTATTTATGTTTTAATTATTTCAACAGAATTTATTTCTGTTTCTGTTTCTCTCTTTCTAGAAAAAATGGATACAGTGAAAGCATGTCAACTTACAGTGCAATTTCTGGTGTGTACAACATATCAATTTATGTTGGGTAAGTTACAATACCTTCGTTAATTTATGAATATTTATAGTATTTGGATGTCATTTTGGTGCAGCTTGTAGTACAGAATATTTTGAGCTTCTTTTTGGTGTTATCTTTTCATAAATACATGCATCACAGAATATTGATTTCCTTTCATAAAAGTAGTTACATAGGTGTTACTTTAGATTATAACTGATGGTGAGAAAAAAATCAACACTGAATGCAAACAAACTAAAGTATTTTTCTTTCTGTGGATGGCAGGTTAATTTCTTTTAAAGCATGCCATTAAAATTCTTGCTACAGTTAAAAACAACAATAGTCTGAATTGTTGAAACTGAAAATTGAGTCTGTGAGGTGTTTATGAAAAGTAAGGGATCAGATTTTTAGAACGAAATTGAGGACAAAATGACATGTAGTCCTCAGTTTCGATGCAAAAATTCAGGACAATTTCCCTTTTAAAATGAAGGCATGATTGAGGACAATGTCTGACACATTATGAATGTCATGAACTGTACCGTAATTGTCCAGTTTCATGGGAAAACAAACGAATAAAATAGCAATAAAAATGCTATCGTGCAGAATACTACTACTGATAAATTTTAGATGTTACTTATAGGGAGCAGCACATGAAAACAAAGCACATTTTGATTTTGTACTGAAATTTCATTGTGATTCTGTACAAGAAAAAATATCTGAAGCAAGAAAATTACTATACACTGAGTGGACAGAAATAATGGAACACCTGTATGTTATCTCTGTGAGAAGGAATATTCCAAATCCAATAACTTCATTTAAAGAAACGGTTTAATGAAAAATGTGCTGAACAAAAGTTGTAGAACTCTCAACAGAATCTACCAAATGCAACCAAATTTAGCGTCAATTACTTATTTAATTGCAAGAAAGTGGATACTGAAAAAAATGAGATTTATTCCCCAACTACAAGTATTTTTGTTAAATCAAGTTAAAGCAGAAATGAAATGCCACTCCGATTATCGAGATGACTTTGTTTGATGTTTTGGCATGTTTTCCATTAATACTGCATGATTTCTAACTTAATTCAAGGAAAAATTCATCCACTTCAGAAAATAGTTTCATGCCTTAACAGGTCTATTTTCTTGCAATTAAATAGGTAATTGATGCTAAATTTGGTTGCATTTAGTAGATTCAAATGACTTTCGCACATTTATTCCTATTTCATTTTTTTCTCTGAAATATTTCAAACATTGAAGACAAAAAATAAGAAGTTGAAGACCTCAGTCAGTTTTTACGGAATTGAGGACGAAGCATTGAAATTAAGGACTGTCCCGAAAAAACCAGGATGTCTGGTTACATACATCAATGAAAAGGCTCGAGTGGGAAATTTTGTTGTTGTTTTGGGGTTTAACGATCACTGTGAGCAACTCTAAAGGCTATAAAGCAATTGCCCGTCCCTAAATCAGGGCCATTATTTCTGGGGAAGGAGGATAGTCCTAGTGCCATAAAACAAGCATGTTATCCATGCTTCGTCTGGGATCAGATCTCAGGCAAATGGTTGAAGCTTAGAACAGGAAAGGTGAGTGGGTAAGTGCAGATCTAGAAAACTTATAAGGGGAAGCTCATAACGAGGAAACTTTCATTTACCAACTGAAACCAATGAATGAATATCATTAGGATAAAAAAATAAATTACAGATAAATCTGCTTGCTGCCTCTAACAAAACTTAAGGAAACTATCAAAATTAAAATCATTGCAACAAGTACAATACATGTGAAAAAGCCTGCACAAAGTGAGGTACAAGTACATAAATATTAATTCCACAAGCTCTGATGGGGAAGGCCATAGGCTCCATGGCTTTTCCCTTGTATTCGCGCCTGTGCATAGGGTGTGAGAAAGCTCAGTTTTTTTTTATGTTTTTTTTTTTTTTTTTTTTGGATTGAAGGTGTGACGACCACCGTGAGCAACTCAATGGGCTATTGCAGTCGCCCATCCGTCCTAACTTAGAACCACTGGTTCCAGGGAAGGGAGAGAGAGCCAGTGCCGTAAGAAAAACACAACATCCGTGCCTCGCGGGATTTGAACTCGTACCCATCTTGGACGAATGATCAGAAGCCTTCGCTTAGACCACTGCGCCACCGGGGCGGCTATCAGTTTATAGAGCAGTTATGGATACAAACAGGATAATTTAAGTATTTAGCAATATTAATCTCATTAGTGACAACTGTACCACTGGCTTGGTGCAGTTGATTAATTGCTATCCTCACGTCTGTGTATTGGATGAGAGTTGTGAGCTCGATTCCCAGCTGCCATTCATTCAACTCCGAGTCCCCCCCCGCCACCCCCGAAAGTAACGTGAATGCATGAATGGATCCTGGAAACCTAATGCCATTTTCAGTGGTTGCCCCTGCAATTTTTATCCTTTCCCAGTCTGAAGAGTCACTCAATCTCCAGAAATACTCTAGACTGGGTGGACTGGAATGTCCACCCAATCTGGAGTATTTCTGGCTGAGTCCAAACGGAAGATGGAGTTCTGGAATTTCAACTGCATATGAATGAGCTGATGATACAGACAAACTCGTGATTAATACTTGATGCACAGTTTAGGCTATACAAATTGGTTTGCACACAGTTTGGAGATCAAATCACTTCCAACGATAATTGCAATGCTTCTCTCTGTCTTTCTTGTGCACACAGTTGCCATAAAAAAACTGTGTTCGTAGATCTTGTCATGTGGTAAAAACGGCATGTTAGAACTTCTATTCACCGCTTCATCCATGAAGCCATCATCTTTTAAATGAGTACTCCAATGCTGACCTTTCTACCTTCATCATGTCTGGGATTCATCTGCAAACAAAGTGAGTGCAAGATAAGCATCATGGCCTCTGTTACAAGGTGATCACAAAGCAAAAGATGTGCCCTCATGCAGCTGAATGGAAAACTAGGCTAAAGTCAAACCACATAACCCATTGCACTGCCTACTCGGGTGATGGAAATCACTTTCAAAAATTGTCTAATCATGAATATTTACATTTGCGCATTCAGAATTAGAAAACAACAGCTCTGGAAGAGCTAAATCTGCATAATGTTCATCTTAATAATCATATATGTTCCCTGCTCCGCCCGATGAGCACAAATGTGGGAGAGTTAAATCATTTTTCACACTGAAAGCATGAGAATGATTTACTATTAATTGGATGTTGGACACTAACAAGTTTTCATGCCTGATGTGAATCAACAAAAGTCCTTTCCTTATCTGTGAAATATGAACTTAATGTTTCTGGGAGTGGGAATACATATTTATCGTACTTACCTTTAATGTACCTTGTTATATATCACTTTCATAGTGACTGAATGTGTTTTGCTTTCACATTTTTTTAGGGCATTTTTGGGATCCATTTTAGGAGGAGTACTAGTGGAAAGGCTGGGTACTATTCCTCAAGCTGCTATCGCCATGGCGTGTATATTTGCAGTTCTGGTAGGCACTCTACAGTCTTAAAACTTTCAATTTATCAACTTATTCATTATATTTTTTTTGCCAAAGTGTTCATTTTCTTGTCAGAACAATATTGTTTCTTTTCATCAAACTGATTAGGTCACTGCAAAATACGAGGTCATTCAAAAGTTTGTATTTTAATCATAGGCATAACGTGACTAAAAGAATAAGTGTAACTGATGTTTTTCTTTGTTTTGCATGAATAAGTGTTAACTGATGTTTTCCTTTGGTGGGGGCACGAATAAGTGTACTTTTAAAAACCATGGTTACCTGGACAACGTTGTTAAGGGGGTGCACAATAAAGTACGGTTTTCTATGTCAACTGCTTTAATTAGTGAACAAGTGCCTAAAAAGTATGTTGGATCTGTTGATTTTAATCCACATATTGTAAACCTCCTTACCAACATATGTTCTCGTCATAAAATACAATTTGGAATACGATCATGCAATCTATATACCATTATCCACAATGATCGTGACAAAATTGACAAAGGGAAAAAATGGGGTGTGTATGTTATTCCTATGCTTGACACTATCTCTGGTGAACTAAACAATCATTATGTGGGTTCTACCAAAAGAAATTTGGATTTGAGATTAAATGAACACAGATATGATCTAAAAATGAATCACCAAAGCACCTCTTTTGCAAGAACCATAAGTGCTGGAAATTCCATCCCAGACTGGGACAACGCTAAAATCATAAACACACCTAACTCTGTTCATTCCTTGTTATTTGCAGAAAGCCTCTATATTTCGGCTTATAATACACGTTGCTGTAATGACTATTATCCTTATGTTTTACCTGAACCTTGGAGCAATCTTGTTGGGAAGGACAGCACAATAGCAATTGCTTCTGTTAAGTGATCATTGGCTAACTATGCCTTTTTTTGATTGTCTTGTTATCTGGTATATCATGTGACATTGACATTACCTTTCCCATGATGCATCTACTCCACGTACTTAAGACCAGCATGTAGCCACATGGTGAAATCACATCTGATGATGGCGTCAATGTGACACCGAAAGTTCTCATGTGTTTTTTAAACTGTATATAGATTTCGTTTTTTAGCTGAATAAATATCATCGTGCAACAAGACGGATTTCTTCTTAATACTAGTATTCATGCACGAATTATAGTGTCTACCGTAATACTAGTACTTTTATGTGTTCCTTTTGGGAAGAGACCCTTCTTGGAAACAGTTTATCTATAAGTGTCATTAAATGTTGGTCCTTTAAATGCATAACAAACATTTTTTGTTATGCATTACTCTTCAATCACTGCTGATAATGAAAGATGACGAACAGGATAAGTTTTCTGAAAACAAAGTCCTCTTTTATTACAAATTCTTTTAAATACCATGTATTACAAATCTTTTTGCTAATACATGAATAGTGTTATACAGGGTGTACACAAATTAGTTGGGCAATTTCATAAGTGAATAACGTGCGAAATATTAATTGTAAGTTACCGGTTCAAATGCAGACGAGTCTTAGTGTATCCTAAGTTCGCGAATAGATGGTGCTAGGTGTGTCATGTCCACATTTCAGTGAGCTGTAGGTCGCGGTTGTTCATCATTAGTTCTGTGTTCACGTAACGATGGAGACGTATACCGGCGGTGAAAAAGTGAAATGCTGTCTGTGGTTCCATGAAATGCATTCCGCTGTGCAAGTGCAACAAAATTTCCGTCGAGAATATCACAAAAGTGCGTCGTAAAGAAACAACATTGTAGCATGGTACAATCGATTTACTGAAACGGGATGTGTGGCACATAGGCTTAGTGACCAAGGCAGACTTAAAATGTGAGAACAGACGGTGGATGCAGAGAGAGAATCATTTGTGAGAAGTCTGGGAAAATCTACAGCATGCACTAGTTTACAACTGGGAATTCCTAAAACAACAGTGCATAAAATCCTGCGAAAACGGCTGATGTTCAGACCTTACAAATTGCAAATTGTTCAAGCTCTGAAGCCCATGGACCTGACGAATAGAGCAAAATTTTGCACCGATATGTTAGAGCGCATGGAAAGGGAAGACGATTTCCTGTCGCAGTTAGTTTTCAGTGACGAGGCAATGTTCCATTTGAGTGGAAAAGTGAATAGACATAATGTCAGGATATGGGGATCCAAAAATCCTAATGCCACCTTTGAGCATGAAAGGGATAGTCCCAAGGTAAAAGTGTTTTGTGCCGTAAGTTGTTCTAATGTTTTTGGTCCATTATTCTTTGCTGAAAAAACTGTTACGGGATTCATATACTTGGACATGCTTCAGATTTATCTGATACCGATCCTGAAAGAAACAATGCCTGAAGGTTTCATTTTTCAACAAGATGGTGCACTGTGTCACTTCCACAGAGCGGTGAATTCTTACCTTAGTGCTGAAGTACCAGTTTGGATTGCTCGCGGAGGTGTTATTCCATGGCCATCACGATCATCAGATCTTTCACACCTAGATTTCAGTGTATGGGATTTTGTTAAAGACCAGGTTTACCGCCCGTTGCTTCCGAAATCCATTCCTGAATTTAAATCACGAATCAGCACTGCACTTGGTTTGATCGACGTGAACATGCTCACTAACATATGGCAAGAACTGATGTACCGATGGGACATTTGCAGAGTAATGAAGGGCAGCCACATCAAACATTTGTGAAAAAGGTAAACTTGGTGTGTTTCACTATCGTATAATCTTGTTCACTCTCATGTGTGCCTATATAACTACGCATAATAAACCATTCTTTTTGCCCAACTAATTTGTGTACACCCTGTGTAATGAGTTCACTATACTGGTATTGATAGTATTTTGCTGTGGTTTTACTTCCTCAAAAAAACAAATTACAACCAATTCTAAAAGGTGAGCATAACAGTGTATAAGTAAAAAGCTCTTGGTTTTCCTCTTTGAACTTCAGAGCAACTCCATTAAACAGCCCATTCATATTTTCTACCCAATCATAGGCTTGTCCTCACATTTAAATTTTCTCAGGTTGGAGGGACATCCTGGCACTATGGCTATGATTCTAACACATAGTCAGGGCCGTAGTTACTGGGAAGGCAGGGAGGGCGGTTGCCCTCCCAGGTCATTCCAGGGGTGTAAATTCATGCTCTGGGCGATGTAAAAAATAGAAATGGTAACTAAAAAAGAAAGTTACACCTTCAGTATTTTGTTTTTAAAGACTTTAGTTAGTCTCATACAGTATTCCATGCAGTTAACCAGAGTAACATACACTATGAGGTGTGAACATCTCATATCCATGAAGAGAATTTCCTAAAACAGTGGATGGAGGCATAGAAAACAATATACTGATATGCCTAACCTCCACAGCCTTCCGAACATGTCATTGGTATGATGAGCTAATTAATCATTAGTGCTCTGTCACAGAAAGTTCTCTGAGCGTTTAACCTTGAACGGAATTTTTCCAAGCCCTACCCCTAAAGCTTCTTCCCATTGTTGCGTTCACTATCAGATACTCGTTCGTACTATGCTGGTTGTTTTTCATTCTGCAGAGTGTTGTGTTGTCGATGTTCACATAACGTTTATGCTTTACTTGGTATTTAGAGCCTGTAGTGCTTGAGTATTTACTCAGTTTTTACATTTTCTAATAAATTATGTTAAAAACTTTCCTATAATGGCAGTGTGTGAGAAGTAAAAGTCACATATTATTTGAGTGGAACTCGAAGGGGCTTGATTTTGAAATCAAAGGCGCGTAATTTCAAGTCTCGCCCTCCCAGAAAAGAAAAGCTTGCTACGGTCCTGCATATAGTAAAGCTGTGCCATTGATTATTTATCTTTATTTTTTGCCATAGTCCCTCAGCACTGCAATGCATTTCTGCCAGTGCTCTAGCAAAAAAAAAAAAAAAAAAAAAAAAAAAAAAAATGCTATGCTAAAATAAAAAAAAAAAAAACTTTACCTTGGTCTTCCAACTCCACACCCACTTCCTTAACCACCTTAGGGTCAAGGCATATAGCTTCTCAAGGATGTTTTCCTTCACCTTGTGGAACAAATAAATCACTAGGAGCAAGCTGTGGAGAATATGGTGGGTACTGAAGCAACTGAAATCCTGCAGTCTGTATGGTGGTTCTTTGTATCTGGCAGTTGTGGCTTGATACATTGTCTTGAAGAAGGTAGGCACCCCTTTTCAGTTTTCCATGCCGACTGCATGAAGTTGTCACAGCATGCATCAGTGATAGTGGTGCCTGTTTTCATGTATTCGAACATACTACCTTCTGTATTCCAAAAACTGATGCCATCACCCGGCCAGCTGACAGAGTGCAACAGAACTTCTTGGGGGGCAAAGAAGATGCATTTAGTCCCAGAGTCAAATTGATGAATGCCTGTTTCATTCATTGTAACAATCAGGGACCAATAGAGATGATGCAATACACATGTAACGGGCAAATATAGATTGTTGAGACACACACCAGAGATGAGCACAGGCCAAGGCTATTACAAAAAACCTGGAAACGGATCCAGGCAGGTTCTTATATCAAACCCAGGCCCAAGATAATTTTCATTTTCATATTTTTAATTAATTTTATTTAACACTGCTAACTGAATTAATTAACACAATGGGAAATGCACAACTGAATGGTTAAGCTGTAGTCTCTCTTTTGTTCCTTGCCTAAAATTCTTAATTACTGTTTATTGCGTGTTTTGTGTGCATTTCGTAAGTCAAAAATGTCTGCAAGTGTTTTAAGTAACAACTATGTATTTTATCCCGATACAATGAAAACTGATAGTATAAAGATTTCTGGTGACTAAAATTTAAAGTTGTGCTAGCTACAGTATGAAAAATGGGAATTATCGGTCATTCGGTGAGCTGACAGTCCTGCTAGGAGAGAGCAAAAGTGAGTTGCAGAATATGTTGTCTCGAATGTACGAAGTTTGTATGAAATTCAAACTGAGTATAAAGAGGGGAAAAACCAAAGGTATGGTTTTTGAGTGAGGAACTGTTAGTACTACCTACTCTGTTAGTCCAACTCTGATGTATGGCAATGAAATCTGGGTACTGCAGAAGAGACATAGGAGTCGTTTATGTGCTGGAGAAATGCGTTACTTACGGGGGGTTTGTGGCAAGACACGTTCCGATTGTGTGTGGAATGAATATGTGTTGCAGTTGTGTAATGTGAAGCAAAATGCTGTTAGCAATGTGGAGACTAATATGCTTTGGTGGTTTGGCCATATTGAAAGAATGAGTGATGAGATGCTTACTAAGAAATTTTTTTAGCCCAAACGACAGGAAAGAGAGGCAGAGAAGAGCCAAGGAAGTCTTGGGAGGATCAGATTCAGAAGTGTCTGCATGAGAAAAAGATTATGAGTATGAAGTATAGAAGGTCTTGTGTACATCGTGTGATGGATGTCAGTGAAGCCTGAGTTGTATGTCAGGATCGCTGTAAATGGAGAAGTTTGATACGACAACAGTAAGTAAAAAATATCTGGTAGTTTGTATTTCTTTGTGGAGCTAACCACTGAATCTCAGAGAACAGCTTAGTGATATGAATGTATGTAACTGTTCGTACTGACATGACATTAGAGAGATGATTTCCTTCTGTTTATGATGTCACTCTCATGTAACACGAACTGGCACGTCTGTCATGTTTGACGTCATGCACGACAGTGTTAGAAACCAATGGGAAACCTTGGTTCCATGTGACATCACTAAAAGTAAATTATCTCTCTAATGTCATGGGCCTCGCTCAGATGCAGTATGGCCAGTAGGGTGGTTGGGGTAGGTGAGGGGGTAGAAGTCCTCATAAACATCTAGGGATAAAAGATACTCAACCTCCTGATTTAAGTACACTTGTTCTGGAAGGGGGCAGGGCCCTTTCTCAGGAATTAGCTTAAATGACTGGTCAGTGGCATCTACCAATTTCAGAGAGACACTGTGTGTACTGCATTTCAAATGGTTGAGTACTGGCTTTATAAATGTACTCTAACCCAACAAACCAACCCTTGCTGTTCCAATTACAAAGTGGCCAAAGGCGTAAGTTTTGGGCTAATTGTCAGAGTTGGATACTCAGTCCTGTTGGCAGTGAGCAAAAGAGAGTTGCAGGGTATGTTGTCCTGGATGTACAAAGTTTGCATGAAATTCAAACTGAGTATAAATAGGGGAAAACCCCAAGTTTGGTTTTTGAGTGAGGAACTGTTAGTACTGAATGCATGGTAAGTCTAAACGACACAGTGATTGACCAGGTGAATGAGTTTGTGTATTTAGGAAGCATGTTTGACAGAGAGAACAATCTAAATAGTGAAATAAGTAGGTGAGTGAATTCTTCATTGAAAGCCATAGCTGCTTTGGGAGGTTTTCACAGGAATGATGGATTCTCAAGAGAGTCACGCATGGCTTGTGTATAAAAGTGTAATTGTTCCTACTCTGATGTATGGCAGTGAAACCTGGGTACCACAGAAAAAACATGGGAGTTGTTTGTGTGCTGGAGAAATGCGTTACTTATGGGAGGTTTGTGGCAAAAGACACATTCTGATTGTGTGAGGAATGAAGGTGTGTTGCAGATGTGTAAGGCAAAATCTTGTCAGTAAGGTGGGGACTAATGTTTTTAAGTGGTTTGGCCATGTTGAAAGAATGAGTGATGAGATGCTCACTAAGAATTTTTTTTTCAGCCTAAGTGGCAGGAAAGAAAGGTAGAGGAAGGCTAAGGAAATCATGGGATGGTCAGATTCAGGAGTGTCTGCACGAGCAGAAGATTACGAATATGAAGTACAGAAGGTCATGCGTATGGCGTGTTATCAGTGGATATCAGTGAAGCTCAAGCTGTGTGTAAAGATCATTGTAAATGGAGATGTTTGATAACAATAAATAAATAATCAGTTAAACCTTTATCTGGTTGATTTTCTTTCTTTGTGAAGATAACCTTTGAATCTCACAGAACAGCTTAGTGTGATTGATTGATTGATTGATTGATTGTCAGAGTTGGGTCAGGGATTGAGACACAGATGTGGCATGGAGGATGTGCCCATTCATGACTTGTTTTCTCCCCTTCCTAGAACCATTGGCTCAAAATTAAAAGACAGGCAGCTGCTTGTAGACTAAGAAGCATACAGTGGTTGTTAAGCCTCAATAAGAAAAAAAAAACTCGGATGACTAAACAGTGGTTTTTGAGATGCTCACCATACTAACCTTTAAATGCCTGTTTAATGACTTCACAGATATGCTAATTTGAAGCTGCCATGATTGATTTTTAAGAGGCCCTCTGTTATAAAATAACATCACACAGCATTCACTCATTTCCCATATAACACCACAGGTGAAATTATCTTTTGCATTAATATGACATACAAGGTCTGTCCGGAAAGTAACGAGACTCATTCAATAACAGACGTTTAATTAAAGTTATACTTACATAACATTAAAATTCCTCAAAATAACATCCTTGAACATCAATACACTGCTGCCAGCGACTCTGCCACACAGCGTAGCTTGCCTGGAATTCAGGAACAAGGATCGCTCTCAAAGCACTTGTGGTGGCAGTTTGCACGTTTGTAACAGTCCCAAAACGGTGTCCTTTCAGGCTGGATTTGAGCCGCGGAAATAAAAACAAGTCAGTCGGGGCCAAGTCCGAGCTGTAGGGAGGTTGGGGCAGCGTTGCCATATTGTGTTTCACCACAAACTCACTCACTCTCAGCGACGCATGGCTCAGCACATTATCGTGGTGAAGAACCCAAGTGTTGGTGATCTCCGGGCGGATGTGCGCAACTCTGTTCTTCGGCCTTTGAAGCACCACTTCCACATAAAATGCAGCGTTGACCGTTTGCCCGGGTGGTATGAACTCCTTATGGACAACACCTTTACAGTTAAAGAAGATAATCATCTTCGACTTGCACATTCAAACCTTCTTTGGTCGAGGAGACTCGGGAGGGTGCCACTCTGAGCTCTATCTTTTTGTCTCCAGATCATACTCAAAGACCCATGTTTCATCACCTGTTATTACTTTCTCCAAAAAAAAAACAGGTTCACTCCTCACACGGTCCACAAGCTCATGAGAAATCAACACACAGTTGTTCCTCTGTTCATCGGTCAAAACCTTAGGAACCAATTTGGCGCAAACTTTCCGCATCTGCAAATCTTGTGTGACGATTTCATGCACAAGGGATTTCTCGAGTCCCGCGTGCTCTGCTACCAATCTAACACTCAGACGCCGGCTAGAGTCCAAAACTGCTTTCATCTTTTCCACATTGTCCGAAGTGTGAGACGTTGAAGGGTGCCTGGGCGTGGCTCATCCTCGAAGCTCTCTTCCCTCTGTGAACGTTTTGTGCCACCGAAACACTTGTGCTTTCGATAAAGCATCTTTCCCGTAGGCTTTCTGTATCATAGCAAGCGTCTCGGTTACGGATTTTTAAAGTTTAAGATAGAACTTTACTGTGTATCGCTGTTCGACACTCTTCTGCATTTTGACCGTTATGTGACACTCACACAGCTGTCCACTTCGCAAGCGATCCTCACTCTGTAAAAACTCAGAGCCAACTGACGAGACATCGATCGTTTACCTAACATACCCTGCCACCCGTCACGCCCGGAGACTCTGCCTTCCGGCCCTTCTGATTGGCCCACGAAAAGTGGTCTCATTACTTTCCGGACAAATCCTGTATATTCGTTTTTACTAGATATTGTATTTTTTTTGTTTTAGGGTTTAATTTATCATGTGAGCATCTGCTTATAAGTAGCTGCCATTCCTGATTAATGTCTATTGGTTTCCAGGAAAGGAACTCAGCTATAGTTGTAGGACAACAAACCACCAATGTCTCACCTGGGACTCAAATGCAGATCCAACTCAGATTAGTAGGCAGAAGCGAACTTCCCTGACCACTCAGCTACTGGTTGGTTGGTTGGTTGATTTTAATGGCGCAAGGGCCATGGTTGGCCAAAGAGCGCCAGACAAAAGACAGACAAACAAACAGTATTAAAAACGTGCGATGAAGCTTAAAATATGGCTGAGCAAATAAAACTGAAGAATGAGAACGATGAAAGGGCTAAAAAAGATAATGGAACAAACAGCATTAAAAACATGATACAATTAATTAAAATCTAGCTGATGCAGTAAAACTGAGAAATGAGGATGATGATAGGCTAAAATCTAGATACGTTTAAAATAGTCAATTTCTTTAAAAAATGAAAACACGGCAACAGAGTCACAGTGGTCATTGAGGAGCCGCTGCAGTGTAGCGGCGTCCTCGGTCAACAAATGAGAATGAAAGAAATGAAAACGTACATCACGAAAACGAACACAGGTACACAGAAGATGAGTGACAGTGAGTCGGCAGTTGCACGTCTCACATATCGGCGCAGTGTCGCCACACAGCAAAAAGCGGTGAGTGAAACGACAATGCCCAATGCGGAGACGCGCAAGCACCACTTCCTCCCTACGGTTCCGACGATATGAGGATTTCCAGACTTCAAGATTAGGTTTAATACGATGCAGTTTATTTTCCACCTGTTGGTCCCACAGACCTTGCCACGTTCGCTTAATATGGTCGCGTACCAGAAAGCGGAAATCCCGGTGAAACAGTGGCAAGGGTGTGACGACCAAAGAGGAAGCAGATCTAGCAGCCGCATCAGCACACTCGTTACCCGAGATTCCAACATGCCCAGGAATCCAGCAAAACTGAACCTGAAAACCGGCCCCGAGCAAACGACGAAGTAACTGTCTCACATTCACGAGAAAAGGATGGTCACGGCAATCTGCAGATGACAAAGACTGCAAGACACTCAAGGAATCCGTATAGACCATAGCACGATGATGAGAACTCGACCGAACATGGAGAAGAGCAAGATACACAGCATGCATCTCCGCTGAAAACACCGTGGCCTCAGCTGGGATCCGCGCTACTGAAACGTCATCTACACAGACAGCCGCGGATCCAACGACTCCATGCATCTTGGAGCCATCAGTAAAAATAGGAGTGTAATCAGAATTTAGGTCACGGTGCTCAGCGAAGAGCTGTTGGTACACTGACGCAGGGGTTGAGGATTTATCGAAAGATGTAAAGGTGGTATCAACCATGACACCAAGTGGGTGCCATGGCGGATCCCCAAAGCCCCTGGTCTCTCCAACAAGTGACAAGTCGAGCCCTACATCACGGGCTACGGCCGCCATACGAAGACCGAAGGTTGAAATGCACGAGGGCCGGTTCCCGAATAAACGAGCATGCTGAGGATGAAAAACTGCATCGTATAAAGGATGGTCTGGAAGAGATCTAAGTTTCAAGTAGAATTGAATAGACAGCTGCAGACGGCGTAATTCAAGCGATGGTTCGTTCGCGTCAGCGTAAAGGCTGGGAATTGGAGATGTTCGAAATGCTCCCGAACAAAGACGCAGTGCTCGATGGTGAATAGTGTCCAAAGGCCGGAGAACGGAACGACGAGCAGAGCCATACAAGATACAACCATAATCCAGTTTCGACCGGATTAAGGAATGGCAAACACGAATCAAAGACGTCCTGTCTGCGCCCCACGAGACTCTCGAAAGGATCTTAAGAATGGATAGAGCCCGCAGACAGGAAATCTTGAGCCGCCGAACGTGCGCACGAAACGTAAGCGCACGGTCGACGGTCAGACCAAGGAACTTGGTCTCCGTCAAAACTGGTATGGCTGCACGGTCTAAAAACAGCTCTGGGTCAGGATGGAGGCCACGCCTCCGGCAGAAATGGACACACGCTGTCTTGTCGGGAGAAAGAACGAAACCATTGCTATTCGCCGTTTTAAAGATCTGATTAATTGCAGACTGCAACTGCCTTTCAATAAAATGCATGCTTGATGACGAGCAGAAAATGTGCAAGTCATCAACATAGACAGTAGTCGAAACCGCAGGAGGAAGATTTGTGAGGAGACAATTAATGCGAAGGATGAACAATGTGACAGATAAAATGCAACCTTGAGGAACACCTTGTTCTTGATGGAATGTTGCCGATAGCGTCGTACCCAGGCGCACCTGGAACACCCGACTGCGAAGAAAATTTAAAATAAATGTCGGAAGATTTCCTCGCAATCCGCATGCGTGGAGGTCACGGATAATACCATGCCGCCACGCTCGATCATAAGCTTTTTCAATATCAAAAAATACAGAAACCAGGTGCTGCCTACGCACGAACGCCTCGCGCACAGATGTCTCAAGGTGCAGGAGATGATCGTGAGGTGAACGATGACGGCGAAAGCCGCTTTGTGATGGTGAAAGTACTTGATGATATTCTAAAAAATGAATTAACCGGGAATTAACCATGCGTTCAAGAACTTTACACAGACAGCTAGTGAGAGCAATTGGACGATAACTAGAGGGAGATCTAGGATCCTTGCCAGGTTTGGGAAAAGGCAGAACAAAAGCTTTTCGCCAAGATTCCGGGAAACTGTGCTCCGACCAAATACGATTATACAAGATTAAGAGATTCTCGAGAGACGACTGCGAGAGATGACGGAGCATGTCATAATGGATGCCATCGGGACCGACCGATGTAGCGCCGGACCGATGCAGAGCCACCCTGAGTTCAACCATGCTGAAGGGGAGTTATATCCGGTGTCGAGAAAAGGCGCAAAGGAGATTCTCTGGCGTTCCGCAGTGGATTTAATCCTCAGAAAGGAGGAAGGATACGCCAGGTCACTCGACACGGAGGCAAACGCCTCCCCCAAACAATCAGCAATCTCCCCGACTCCAGCATATGTGCAGCCGTTACTCTCGAGAATGGAGATCTGGTGAGAGCTGTAGTTACCCCGGATCTTACGAATCTTGTCCCACACACTTTTCGAACTGGCACGCGAAGTGAGAGATGAAACATACTGGATCCAAGACTCCCTCTTGCTACGTGGACGCCCCAACCGAGCATAGGATTTTGCTCGTTTGAATGTAACGAGATTAGCATCGGTCGGATAACGCCGAAACGTAGACCAGGCCTTATGTTGAGCTCTCCTAGCCGCTGCGCATTCAGGGGTCCACCAAGGCTTCGGACTTCTGGAGAGTGTCGTCGATGTTTTTGGGATTGAAAGATCAGCTGCCTGAAAAATACAATTTGTGACTTCAAGAACCGCTGCGTCGATTGACTCTTGGGTCACCATTGCAGAAGAGATCAAAGCTGACGGCGTGAAGACCTCCCATCTCGCACGCTCCATCCTCCAACGAAGAGGGCGGGAGGCAGAAGTTGGCATGTTGGCATGATGCGAGAGCAAAATCGGATAATGGTCGCTCCCGTGGAGGTCGTTACACACCGCCCACGACCAGTCAGCAATAATTGATGGTGATCCCAAGGTCAAATCGATCGCACTGAAGGATCGTGTCGATTCATGGAAGTACGTGTCAGCACCGGTGTTAAAAAGGCACAAAGAGGCCGAGGACAGAAGAGACTCTATTCGACGACCTCTCGTGCTGATGCTGACACTACCCCACAAATGATGATGGGCATTGAAGTCACCTAGTATTAGAAAGGGTGAAGGCAGCTGATCAACCAATCTCTCCAGTACCGAGACGCTCACGTTCTCGTCCGGCGGCAGATAGACACTGCAGACAGTAAGAGGTACAGGCATAGAAATACGAACCGCCACGGCCTGCACAGTTGTGGAAACCGCGACGGAAGATACCGGAACCCTGTGAGGGACGAGAATAGCGACTCCCCCACAGGCTATATTTCCAGACGAGTTATCAGTCCGAAATGCACTGTAGCCTCGAACTGAAAGCAGGTCCGATGGTTTAAGCTTCGTCTCCTGTAGACAAAGGCACACCGGAGAGTAAAATGAAAGCAGATGTTTCACGTCATCAAAGTTCGTCCGAAAACCTCGACAGTTCCACTGAATGATTGAAGCCATGGTTATTAGTGAAATGAAAATGAAAATGATCAAACAAAGTCCGGCTCCATCGCCTCTGCTGGGGGTTCCCCCAGATCTGGAGGCGTGTGACCAGGTGCTAAGATCGGAGCATGTTTTGTCCCAAGTGTCGTACCGGGAGGCGCACGACGTTGAGTCGTTTCCTGAGATTTTGTAGGAGAAGAAATGCGTTTCTTATCCTGGGCTTTGGTCTTTTTGTTAGAAGAAGTGGCCTGAGTTCCCTTGTTGGGGGTGGGATGAGTCTGCTTCGGCGAAGTGGTGGGTGGCGCTTTCAGACCCCTAGCTCGAGACTGGAGTGCCTCCAGTCCGGCTGCGATGATGTCGTTAACATTGAATGGACATTTAAGGGGGATCTCAATGTCGGTCTGAGTGGCAACCGTAGATTTGGCAACCACCACTGAAGCGTATGATCGCCGATCAGATGTAACAGGAACCACTTTTCTTCTGGCCTCAGGATAGGAAATATTTTCCACCGTTTTGATCCTTTGGATTTCCTTCTCCTCCTTCCACTTGGGACAATCTTTGGCTGATGCCGCGTGTGAACCCTTGCAGTTCACACAAAACTCAGCCTCGGCCACACATTCCTGCAGAAGATGCTCTGTGGCACCACAGCGTGCACACCGGGGATTGCTCCTGCACGACTGCTGAGAATGGCCATAAGACTGGCACCTAAAACATCTCAAAGGGTTACGGATGTACGGGCGTACCTCTAGGTGAAGATACCCTGCCTTGATGGACGTAGGCAGCGAAGGGCTATCAAACGTTAAAATGATGTTGCGGGATGGGACGGACTGCCCATTCCGCCTAAAGAGTATACGCCGCACACCCGTAACTTGTTGACTCCTCAGTTCTTCTAATAGCTCTTCCTCAGTACACTCAACGAGGTCCTGAGAGGAGACAACGCCTCGAGATGAATTTAGGTATCCATGGGGTGTTATTTTGACAGGAGTCTCCAGCAGCGTGGTGGTGTTAATAAGTGTGGTACTGTAGGCCACAGTGGACATCTCTACAAGAAGATCTCCAGATTGGAGCTTCTTTACGCTCTTGGGAGAACTTGCTATGGATTGCAGTGCTTTGTTAATCCAAAATGGGCTTTTGGCACTCAAAGGCTTTGAAGGGTCCAATGAGTGCACAAAAGAATCTGGCATTCGAGCAATCGGGCACATGCTTTTTAGCGGAAGGAGCTAAGTCTTCCTCAATACCTCTTTTGGTTTTAGGTTCGTGGGAAATTTCATTTTGAGCCATAAAAAGTTTTTAGAATTCGTCCGCCGACTTCCCCACCCACAATCGAGCCCAACGAGGGAGAGCCGGAGGTCCGCAAGCCCAAGTGGACGCAGGACACGGCTCTAGGGATAGCAAGCGGATATAGCAAGTTGATAGGGCAGACATACGCTCGGCGCGCACCCAGACTTTCCCATGCCTGGGGAACACCCCTTTGGCATGCCCACCCTATCCCCAGACTCACCCTGTCGTACGAGACGACAAGCCGTTAGAGGTCTGGGCTCCACTCGGCCACAGACCTCATTGACTAGGAGTGGGTTAGTTCCCAGCCGCCCGTTTAGGGTGAAGCAGGGGGCAAAGAGGAGTGTTGGCAACTGGCGACAACAACACCCAGGCCTCCAGAAACCTCAGCCTCCAGCATCCCCTTTTCCACCTTACGGGTCACCACACACGGCAAACGTGCAGGTAGGTCTAGCTAACCAGCTCGGAAAAACAAAAGGAACAAAAAACGGAGAAGACAGGAAAGAAAAAGATAAACTCAAATCCAGAGCTAGCGCATAATCACAACCTCAGCAACCTACAACTGAGGCGGGAGCGCGTCAAGTGAAAAAACAAAAAACATAAAAAATGTGAAAATTCACATCTAGTTCAAGTCGGCTCGGGCCGTGGGGACGCCATCCCCCAGCAGCTGGATGAACAGCTGTCCCTTCGGTTACATAATCGTTCAAGACGAAAAGATAAATTGATCCGTCACAAGGTCAGCTCGGGCCGTGGGGGCGCCGCTCCCCAAATAATTGGAAAACCAGTTATCCCCGTGCGGGGCTCAGCTACTGGGATGATGCACATAACATTTGTAACATAAACCATTAGTACGCATGCTTTTGAGGCACAATGTCAAACATGGTCCAAGAATGTCATTAACAGTATGAATCTGATAATCACAGGGGTTGTCAGGTGAAACAAAAAAACCCAGAAACTGAGCTTTCAGTGTGCTTGGAATCTTTCACATATGGCATTTTTTAAGTCAAATTTTGCACTTCCTCTTATATATTAATTGAGCACTCTATGGAGATTAGTTCTACTAGAAGCCCATAGTGGTTTTCATTGAATTTCTAAATGTAGTTGATTGGATTAACTGAATCTGATACAACAAAATTACTTGATACAAATGCAGCCCCCAAACCAATGAAAAAAAAAAAAAACTTCCTTTTAGCATGATGTTATCTTGAGAACTTGTTTGACAACAAAAACTCTCAAGGTGTAACAATTCGTCTACATTCACCATCCATATGGAAATGTAGTGTTTTCAATCAAACACTGTAATTTCCAAATAAAACTGAACTTGAAAGGAACTTTTAGTTATCGTTTTGTAGCAATCATTTCTTATCGTTCAAAAGTTCCTTAGCACTTCATCATCCTGGATGGTGTAACGGTTAGCTCGGATGGAAATCTGGAGATATGGGTTTGATTCCCGCTCCACAGCAATGTAATTTTCAAGTTTTCCGATGTGATTAATGTTACATGAGAAACAGTAAAATACCTACAACTTAGATATGTTTGATTGCTGTGTTAATTCATCATTTTGTAGCATTTTCAAAAATGATACGAAATGATGAATTAACAAATCTCAAATTCATCTAAAACTTAAAAACACAGATTTTTGGATTTAGAATGTTACAAAAACCCAGCATTCCAGGCTACACCCTGATTACAAAAAGGTCTGTAATCAAAAGAATTATGGCGGCTAGTCACACCATCTACTTTACTATGGGTGACATGCTCGTCAAAATAGGTGGAATTGTTTTGGCATTTAGTGACCACTGTGCACATCTAAGGTTATAAACAGTCACTCATTCCTAATTTAGGGCCACTGATTCCAAGAAAGGGAGAGAGCAAGGAAAAACACACCTCCCATGTCCAGCTTGGACAATTAACAACAGCCTGCGCTTCTGATCACTTGGCCATTGAGGCAGCCAAAATACAGAGGGAGAGTCAAAAGTTTTGAGATATTTGAATCAATGCATGTGCATCTGCAGGTATATCACATGTTTAAACAACACTGGTGTTCAAAATTAAGAGAATTTGCACATTTTGTCGATTTTCACAAAAAGTATGGAACCAAAAGGTACAAATTATGCCGCCGAATAAGAATGCAATTTGCAGTGTCAAATACGTAAGCGTACACGTGCATGTGGGCAGAGCTGTGACAGCGGAGGGCATGAAAAGCACACATGGCTTTTCCCGCGATTAGTTCGCTCGTGCTCCTCGGCAACATTCGTTGTTTTTCTTGCAGGAGTTGGTTCAATTTCATAAGCAATCAGGTAAAATGAGTTTCCATGAACGTATTGATGATGGAAAGAGGTGGAGAATCGTCATTAGATTGGAAGCAGGGCAATCGCAAGTGCAGGTTGCTACAGAGCTCAATGTAACGCCCAGTGTCATCTGCAATTTGTAGAAACAATTTAAGGACACCGGATCCATATCGAAAAGGCCTAAACAAGGTCGTCCAAGAGCCACGATGGCCAATGAAGATCGTTATTTGGCACTTTCAGAGAGGCGCCACAGGACTGCTACAGCTGCACAGCTCTCTCGTGAGCTGCATGCCGCCACTGGAACCCAAGTTTCAAGGGTTACTGTTTCCCGAAGGCTTCATCAAAGAGGGCGTTTTGCTAGAAGACCCGCTGTTTGCATCCCGATCACTTCAGCACACAAGAGAGCGTGTTTAGCATGGTGCAGACAACATCAGCCTTGGACCAGACTTCAGTGGGGTAACGTTCTCTTCACAGACGAATCACGATTCAGCCTGGACACTGATTCTCGACGTACCTTCACCTGGAAAGAACCTGGGACCTGATACCTTTCCTCCAGCATCCGAGAAAGGGACCGCAATGGCAACGGAGGTGTCATGTTCTGGGCAGGCATCACGTTGGACGGCTGCACACATCTCCATGTGTTTGACAGAGGCTCCCTGACTGCTGAGAGGTATAGGGATGAGATCTTACAGCCCTATGTTTGACTTTTCAGGGGCGAAGTTGGCCCTCGGTTCCTTTTCATGGACGACAACGCTCGTCCACATAGGGCTCACCTGGTATACGATTATCTTGAAAGTGAGGATATTCGCCGGATGGACTGGCCTGCCAGATTGCCAGACCTAAACTCTATCAAACATGTCTGGGACGCTCTTGGGAGGGCAATTGCAGCTCGCCACCCCCTCCGAGAACCATCCAGGAGCTGAAAACTGCGTTGCTGCAGGAGTGGGACCGACTGCCACAGGGACTCATCGACTGCCTCATTTCCAGTATGACGTTGCACTGTGGGAGCTGTACGACTATGAGAGGGGACCATACCCCATATTAGAGTCATTTTATGTTCGATCTTGCAACGTGGATTTTGGACATTCCTGCGCTGATGAGCCTTAATGTCGATCATAAGTGCGTACCATGAATGTTGTATGGTATAATTTTTTCTCTTATATAACTGTGTATCCATACCGAATTTCATTAAAATGTGTCCATTAGTTTTTCAGAAATTCGACAAAATGTGCAAATTCTCTTAATTTTGAACATCAGTGTAGTTCAAATTGCACACTGCAGTCAGTGGAAAGGGATATAAAGTCGTAGTCATTGCTGTGAACAGCATTGCATGTTGTCGTTATGTCTGTGGTTGGGACGCCTAAAAGATAACAGCCACAACCGGCTAATTAAGGAACTTTTGCTTTACAAGTTTGAACTTGGCCATAACGCTGCTCAAACTACATGAAACATTTGTCATGCGAAAGGGGAAGGTTCCGTGGACCATAGCACAGCAACCAGATGGTTTAAGAAATTTCGCCCAAGGTCAGGTAGGCCACGAATCGTGGATTTGGACGCTGTGCACCAGGCCGTAGGGGCAAATCCGACAACCAGCACTCAAAGATTATCAGGTGTGCTGGGCATATCACAGACCACCAGGGTTCGTCACCTGCAGGACCTGCCGTATTGTCCCTCACAAACTGATGCCAGCTGAAGCAAACCGCCGAGTGGAAGTGTGCAAGAAACTCCTAGAAAACCAGAGTGATGTATGTTTCATCAAGAGAATCGTTACACGTGATGAAAAGTAGATCTGTTTCCGTAATCCTAACATACAACAGCAGTGGTTGAGCACGGGCCAGCTTCCTGAACCTGTTGCCAAACATGGGCGCTTCGAGCACGAAGTGATGCTGTATGTCTGGTGGAATTTTGAGGGGATAACGCATTACGAATTTGTTCCAAATGGTCGGATCATTAACGGCAACCTCAACTCTGGACAGCTGGAGTGGATGTATGCCACTTTGGAGGAGAAGTACCTGCAGACGTACCAACCTTCAAAATCTAAAAATCAGGAGATTTTTTTACAGCTCATAAAATCACATGAGCCCTATTTTTTATCGACATTTTTCAGATGCAGGAGCAATTTTCAAGAAGTAGTATTATTGGTACATAGCATTTTTAATGTTTAAAAAGTTATTCTAAATGCAGACTATATGCAAAATAAAAAGCATAGTGAAAATAGCTGTCAACCAGATACAATTAATAGCATTTTTTTCCCCTCGATTTTCCGTTTTCAGAAATTTGTTCTCCGTTTTCAGACTGAAATACAAATATTTACGGAACAAAATGATATATAACAACAATACTGGATAGAGGCAACATCACAGGAAAAAAATTGCGATTACGGAAAAAAATCCTTATTTCGTTTACTTCTGTCTTTGAAAGACAAAATACCGTCCCAATGCGCAGTTTTACGAATTGGTAAAATTCTTTGATGAGTAGTTTTACGTGCCAAAAAAAAAAAAAAAAACAACAACAACAACAACATCCAGATGCGTATTTTTACGCGTCGAGAAAAATTCTCGATGCATATTTTTACGCGTTGATAAAATTTTGATGCGTTCTAGACGCGTAATTAGATTACACATTTTGGAGAACTCTGGTCGGCACGTCATTGAGCACTCCTGTGGAGAGAGAGAGAGAGAGAGAGAGAGAGAGAAGAGAGAGAGATAGAGAGAGCTACTGCACGACGTGAAGCCATCGCTATACTTGATGGCTCCGCACGAAGCCGGCGAATCAATGACATCATCACGTAACACGGCGCTCGTAAGGTCCGGTAGAAAATCTAATGGATACTTTTATTTGAAATTTCACTATGCTTTTTATTTTGCATTTATTTTGCATATAGGTTTCGATTGAGCATTCGAAATATTAAAAAATCCGTGAAAAAAAAAATGACTTCTAACCGAAAATCAGTAAAATTAAGCAGAAATCCGTAAAAGTTAGCAAGTACGCAGCATCCATGCCCCACTGCGATTCGAACCCGGATCCATCTCGGACAATTTGTCGAAAGCCGGCGCTCAGTTTCACAACTTTATTATTCAGCAAAGACAATAACAGCTAATATGTAAAGCAGAAACAAATTGCCAAAGATATGACATAAAATAAAACATTAAAAACCGCAAAAAGTAAGCGAAACGAAAGAGAAAAAAAAAAAAAAATTCACGAGCTAAGTGTACACAAAATGCTACAATAGAAGATAAAACAAAGCTGACAATAACAGATTCGCCATTAGAGATGAACAAAGGAGTACATTAATCTTCTACAAAATGCGACGAAGGGAAAAGAGACAAACGTGGTGCAAAACAAGAAATAAAAATCTCCACAGTAAAGCACCCCTCAAAACTCTGAAGAAAACGTAAACAGAACTCACAGCTAAAAGCGGGGAGACGTGAAACGATAAGAAGTAGGTCACAGCTGGCACGCGAGTGTGTTTGTAACCAACATAAAATAGACTGCCGCGCCACCAGGGGTTGCTTTCTTTTTGCAGATATGAGGAGAGGAAAAGCACGACACTGACGACTGTAAATGCCGTCTTGCATCGACACAGAAAGAAAAAAATTTCACAAGCGGTTCGAAATCTTTTTCTTCTACGTCGATCCAAGGCGGTGGTTGATGGAATTACGTTATTTCGACCATCGTAACGGCTAATTATCGGCGAAAATCGGGAGAATTTGACATTTATCCGGAGGGCAGGAGAAATAGCTGAAAATCGGGAATCTCCTGCCTAAATCCAGAGTGTTGGCATGTCTGCACATGGCACTAGTGAACAAAAAGCATGCTCTCCTACAGCAGGACAACGATTGGCTTCATACTATGCAAATGACCAGGGAAAACTCCAGGAACTTGAGGGCATCAAACTGATGACACACCGAGCATATAGTCCGGACTTTGCCACATCGGATTATTATTACCTGTTTCGGTCTATGGCCTACTTCTTTCACGGGGAGCACTTCAACACCCAGGAGGAGGTGACAGCTGGGGTGGAGTTTTTCTCCTCGAAGGACAAGAACTGGTACCGCCGTGGAATCAAAGAACTGGCAGACAGATGGTTAAAAACGGTGCAACACGATGGCCTATACTTTGAATGCTAGTCAACTTTCATCATAAAGGTACTTATGAAGGCAAAGTGATCCAAATATTCCAAAACTTTCGACTCACCCTCTGTAGCTAGAGAACTAGCTATCTCCGTAAGACCAAGAAATTCACTCAGAATCTTTTACACTATTGTAATATTGCTGAATACTTAACTCAAGGTATGTATCTCATACTAATTTCGAGTTCAACAGCTTGATTCTACTTTTTTTCAGGCTATAATATGCCCATCATTCATGATTTGTTCAGTCAGAAGAACACCAAATGAATTCACCAGACGAGCAACTCAAGGATCTCTACCAAACATACCAGTTGAAGAGATGGAAGTAGCACAGGTCAGAGCATCTTCAAAGGAAAATATAGTATCAGCTTTGGAAGATACTGTAGATGAAAATTGTGAATCATCCACCCCCAGTAAGGAAATAACCTGATTTGTACATAACAAACTAGATACTAATAATTAATGGCATTGGAATTGTTTACTAATAAAAAATCTAATTTCTGTACTACACCATGATTGTTTGAATATGAACATGAATAACTACATTACAAGCAAACCACTGTTAGACAATGAGTAGCAGACTTAAAATGCTGACAATAACGCATTCCAGAAATCTGTCTAGGATATTCAAGGGGCAAGTTTAATTCAAGCTCAATGCATGGTATACCATGACTGTAGACATGACAAGGATGGAAATACAGTTTTATTTTGCTCCTATATGCTAAAATGCATGTTTTAACATATGACATCACTTTGTAGATATGCACAGGAATTCCAAATGAATAGTATAATTCTGCTCCTCAACATTCCACTACAACACGCATGGTGGCCTCAAATAACACAAAATAATATGGATATTTCAGCTGCATGATATTAAAGTTCTGTAAGTAGTCCACTTTATGCTTGCAATTATGTCTCAAATTCCTTGACTAATGCCATGCAGTATAATCTACATGAAAGTCTTTGCCAATATTTATGTACATGGCATACTGAATGAACATTTTAGATTACACAAGTGAAAGATAAATTTATGTGTTTTTAATCATTTTTTTTTCAGGAGTGGCCAGTGGTGTTAAGCTTAAAATATTTATTTCAGTGTTACTGGTGCGAAGTGCGTAAAAGTTTCTAATTTTCTCATTATCTGTATGATTTCGATAGCATAATTTTCAGGTAAATCTTTTTGGATAATCTGGATGCTTATTAAAAACAGCATATTCCTTTTACTTAGAAACAGAGAGACACTATCTTCATTTATTTAAAAGCTCTCCCAAAAAATTCTTTCATGGCACTTTCAGAATAATGAACTTCAGAATTAGCACACTTAATATTGTATACCTTCTTTCCACCAATTCTGCTACCACTGTTGACATAATAATTGTTGGCACATAGAAGTGCCTATCATGAAGTGGGAAATGCAGTTAAATATCTCAACGTGAGTTCTGCCAGCAATCCTTTCACCTCATTCGCAGCAAGAGAGAACTCTCAGCTGCACCACAAGGGCCAGAGAGAACTCTCAGCTGCACCGCATGGCTTCAGATAGAAGCCTTGTGGTGTGTTTTTTCTGCTGGAATTATCCCCTAAAATGAATGTAATATTGAAATGTGCAAACTGTAGTGCATGTATCATATCAGCAACAAACAAACCGTGTGTGCTCAGCTCTAAATTAAGAAAACATTCGATGCTTTCGTCAAAATATTAGTGTTGACGACTCACCATTTTCAGCTCAACTATCTACATCCTTGAAGTGATTTGTGTTTCCAAGTTTATTAACATACATTCCATAATTAAATTACAAGTCAAATTCCTTTCTTTTGTGTTATACATGAGGATACTTTATTTTTCGGAAAGTGTCCATTTGTTAATACTGCACAATTGGAAGTACCCTGATTTTGCTCGTTTGGGGGTCCTGCTCCTTAACTTCATTACTGCCATTTTGGAACTTAAATTCTACACAGTTATATTCATACCCACAATTATGAGTTTGGTGCATGGCATCTTTGAATAAGCAAACAAAATATAAAATACAATTACACAGAATTCCCATTTCTTATCAACAGTGAAATAACACAGAAACTTAATTTTACCCCTCTTGAAGCTGGCTGTGAGAAATGCTGAGCACAACAATTGAATGATGGACAAAACAAAAATGCTCATAAGATTTTATTACTATCTAACTGTCCATCATTTCTTCTCTCACATTCTAGCTTTCTTCTCTTAAGCGTTGCTTTCCGACGAGCATGTTTACGTGACTTGGCGTGAGCTGAAAAATAAAAGGCAATATTTAATCACATGTGCATCCTGATATTACTCTACTTGACAAGAATATGCCATACTAGGAATTATTTGTCAGAGCACAATGCAAATTGGCAAGTATGTGTCAACAGTTGGGTTATGTGAACCAATTGCATGATAGATGAGAGGGCAAAACAGCTGGGGTGAACTCGGTGATGACAGCATGTATTTGGTTGGAAAGAAAGTAATGTGTGCAAATGCAAGCCAACAGAAAAGTGCTAATTACCATATCATCATCATCATCATTGTCAACCATTATCAATCCACTGCTGGACGAAGGTCTCCCCAAGTTTCCTCCACAACGGTCTGTCTTGTGCCAGTCTCCTCCATGTCACCCCTGCATACTTTCGAATTTCATCCACCCATCTCCTATGTGGTCTTCTTCTGGGTCTTTTCCTGTCCCTTGGAATCCAATCTAAAATTTCGGCTGTCCATCGATGATCTGTCCTTCTGGCAGTATGTCCAGCCCATTGCCATTTCAGGGATTTAACTCTGATCATGATGTCTTCCACTCTTGTCATTTTTCGGATCCACGAGTTCCTCTTTTTATCTCTCCTGGTTACACCAAGCATGCACCTCTCCATGCTTCTTTGAGTTGTCTGCAGCCTTTGTATGTCTCTTTTAGTTAAGGTCCACGTCTCTGCACCATACGTAAGCACTGGAAGGATGCATTGATCAAACACTTTTCTTTTAAGACATAATGGCATATTGCTCTTGAAAATTATGCTGTTTCTTCCAAAAGCTCTCCAGGCAAGTTTTGTACGCCGATTAATTTCTTCATCAATGTGACCCTCACTTGATATCTGCTGTCCAAGATAAACGTACGTGTCTGTTATCTCCAGCTTTTCTCCATCAATCGATAAATCTTCATTTCTTGTAAAAGCATTGAACATCACTTTTGTCTTCTGAAAGTTCATTTTTAATCCCACTTCTTTACTCTTGTCAGCAAGTTCCTGGATCATACTCTGCAGCTCTGATGGGGTAGTTGCAAAAATGACTACGTCATCAGCAAAACGAAGATGGGTTAGATAATCTCCATTAATCTTTATCCCCTTGTTTTCCCAGCTCAGTGACTGAAAAACACCCTCCAATGTGGCATTAAAGAGCTTCGGAGATATGGTGTCACCTTGTCTCACTCCCTTTCCAATTTTTACGTGTGTTGTATTTTCAAACAGCCTAATCTTTGCACTTGCATTTTCATAGATGTTATTAATAATATTAATGTATGCATCTTCAATACCGCAGGTTTTCAGAGCCATTGTAACTGCTGATGGTTTCACCGAATCAAAGGCTTTTTCATAATCGATAAAAGCCATGCACAATGGAAGTTGATATTCCCTCGCTCTTTCAATTAGTTCTCTCAGCACGTGGATATGATCTATTGTGCTGTAGCCACTCCTGAATCCAGCTTGTTCTCTCGGTTGAGCCATGTCTAGTGCTACCTTCAAGCGGTGTGAAAGAACTTTAGTGAAGATTTTATAAACTACTGATAGGAGGCTGATAGGTCTGTAGTTTCCGAGATCCTCAATGTCACCTTTCTTATGTAGCAGGATCATTGTAGCGGTGTTCCAATCCTCAGGAATCTTTCCTTCATTAAGGCATCGAGTGAAAATTTGGGCGAGTACTGTTTCGATTTCTCCACTTGCTTCTTTTATGATGTCTACAGTAATTCCATCTTCTCCTGGAGCTTTTCCCCGCTTCATGTTCTTGATTGCATGTGCAACTTCTGCTGGAAGGACTGGAGGAACTCTGGTACTGGTATCTTTCATGATGTCTGGAGTGCATATATCATCCCTTTCATATAATTTGGAGTAGAAATCTTTCACTCTTGTCAAAATTTCGCCTCTATTTCTTGTTACAGAACCATCTTCTTTTCTCAGTGCCATAATCTGTTTTCTTCCCTTACTGAGATGTCCCTTTGCTATCTTTAGGCTTTGGTTTTTTATAAAAAAAAAAAAAAAAAAATTTTTTTTTTAAAAAAAATAAAAAAAAATTACCATATATACAAGTGTAAATCAGTCTAAGATGCAGTCGCCATCGTTTGCCACAAACTGACCCCATCGTCTGGGCAGCTGTTGGCTGCCCTCCCTATAGAATTGTGGTGGCTTGAATGCAAAGAAGTGAGTAAGTGCACGTTCAACATCGTCCTGGTCAGTGAATCGCTGTCCGTCCAGGAAATGCTGCAATGACTGGAAAAGGTGGTAGTTGCTTGGGACAATGTCCTGGGAATAGAGTGATTGTGGCAGCAGCTCCCAGCCCAGGTCCCTGATCCTGTGGCAGGTCATCCGTGCTGTGCGAGGCCCTTTTCCATCCTGCTGTAGGAAGATGCTCTTGCGGTTCAGCAGTGCTGGTCACTTTGACGTGTGTGATGCATGCAGATCGTCAAGCTGACGGCAGTACACATCGGCGGTGCTAGTGGTGCTGTTCAGCAGCAGCTCAAAAAACATAACACCCCAAATATCCCACCAAACAGACAGCAGGACCTTACCTGTCTGTAAGCCAGCTTTGGGGTCGGCATAGGCTTCTATTTTGGGACCAACCACTGTTACTGGGCATTGACACTGTCGTACCAGTGGTGTAACTACCACCCCCGCAACTGTGGGTACCAAGGGACGTACTGCAGCTTCCAGTTATAGTTTTTCGAAAAAAATCGAACACTCAGAAAGACAAACAAACAAATAATTAACCCAAAGGTTCATATTTTCTTTTAAGGTACATTTAGCTTTGCCTAAATAAATGTCAAGTTTCACTTTTAAAGCACTGGATGTCCTACAGATTGAAGTTATGCGATAATACCCTTTGGGTGATACAGATTGAAGTTATGTGCGATCATTCTCCAATCGCCCTCTCTCTGCCCTGCTGAGGAAAAGCACGAGGCCACATGGGGATTCCCCATGGTGGATGTGGGGAAACAGTCAGTCAGTCACCTAGCATTACATACAAGACAGGCGGCAACGTTTATTCACAGCAGCTGTGGATCTGCCATGTACACGAGGGTGATTTCTCCAAGTGATTTATTTTAGTTTTGTACAAAACAATTACATGTATTGTTAAATCTATTACTTAAAAAGTCAAAACTACAGAGCTTTAGGTACCAGCATTACTTTTCCAGACACTCTCCCTGCCCCCCCCCCCCGCCAATAATGCATTCTCCCTTGTGCTTGAAATCCTGGGAAAATTACCAAGTTTAGGGCCGCTGCAGTAAATCTTGCCGAAGGGTCGCACATTGTGTTAGTTATGCCACTGAGTCAAACATCCCATTTCTTGTCACCTGTCGCAATGCAGTCCAAGGATGGTTCAGCTTGGTCACATTTAAGCAGGAAGGCACATGCACTCATGAAATTTGATTTCTGCTCAACTGTGAGTTGATGGGTTCCCAAACTCCCCTTTTGTGCACCTTCTTAAGTTGACGCAGGTGTGTGATAATGCTTGTGTGTGTAGTCCCCAGCTGTTCGCACGTGGGTTGGTCTCTCCACCAAGGTTTTCGGCATGTCCATATCCAGTGTTGCGAGTCTTCCAGCTTTGGGATGGTCTGACAGGTCAAAATATCCCTCTCGAAACCGTTCGAACCAACGACTGCACTGACGATGTGATATGGCATTGGAGTACACCTTGGTAAGGTTCCTTACAGCACTTGCAGAGGTGCTAACCCGACAAAACTCATATAAGCATGCAATGGTGGATGTGCTCCTTGTCTACTTCCATGTTGGCTGGTGCTTACACTCTTCGCCTTCTGACGGCTAACTACCACTGACTTAAGTCACGTTCTGCGTAATCTCAGTGGCCGGGGCTTTGACTTTGGGTACCTCGTCATCGGACATTACTTTCTTTCCAACCCAATATAAAAAGTGACAATGCCAGGGTGACTTCATCAGGAATCCTACCATCAAACAGGCACATTTACAAGAGGCTTCATCATAGGGCTACATATAGCTGATTGGCCCCTGCGTCGCATCAAGATGCAACAACTGTCAGCCCAAAGTGGTGATGGTGACAGCAGTTGAAAGAGAGTAACACACACTGCCATAGTGGGACTGGTGCACATAGGTGGATGCTCGACTATCACTTCCTCAAGCAGCTGGACACCTTCTATGTGGTAAATCGTTTCCCAATTAAACATCAGTTGAAACTGCATTCCATGAGTTTGTTGCATCCCAAGGCTCCACATTTTTTCACAACAGCATACATATAAGCTTGTATCTCGGCAAAAGTAAATTGCTGCTGGTTGTGATTATTTTGATCAACTAATTCATCAAACATCAGAAGAAACTGGTTACATCTCGATAACCAAGATATTGATATCAAGCAACAAAGTTTATTTTGCACCGTATTTTGGGTGTTTGAGGTTTTCATCAATATGAAATTTCATCTGTAACAACCTAAGAGCTGCATACACACACAGCCTACAATACCACACAAATTTTTGAACATGTAGAGGAAGGATGTCACTAGCCTTTAACAGAAGTATAATTTCTGTAAGTGTACTGGTGATAAGATACGTAGTGCGATCAAAAAGTTCCGAGACTAGGTACGTAGCGCGCCAACAGAAAGCAGTACGCGGATGCCCGAGCAGCAGTCGAGGGCAGTGACCTTCATGAGTCGTTGTGCATAGTGGCGTCGTTCTGTGAACATCGGGAGCTGTGCTACACGATATTTGGTGACCACATGCAGAACACATCTGCGATTTCGATATGGAATGTAAACTAGAGGAGCAAGTGAACATCAAATTCTGCGTCAAAGTCATCAAATCGGGAACGGAGACGCATGAAATGTTGCGGCAGGCTTATGGCAATGAGTCGTGCGAGGTATTTTGAGTGGCACTTGCGCTTCAAGAGCGTCAGAACAGCGCTGGAAGACGATGACAGGTCCCGGCAAACGTCCACGAGCAAAAACCCCAAAAATGTGGACGAAATTTGGGAACTGGTGAATGAGGATCGTTGGAGAACCATTCATGACATTGCTACCATAGTCAATGTGTCATATGGAACAGTGCAAAAATTCTGACGTCTGTTTTGAACATGCACCACATTGCTGCAAAGTTTGTGCCAAAGATTCTGAACCCCGAACAGAAGGCGCTCCCTGTCGAACTCTGTCAAGATCTTCGTCAGCAAGTGGTGAATGAACCAACGTTCCTGTTGTGGGTCATCACTGGGGACGAGACTTGTGTCTACGGTTACGACCCGGAGAACAAACAACAGTCATCGCAGTGGAAGAGCCCGGCATCTCCACAACCAAAGAAGGCCCGATAGGTCCGGAGTGCAACCAAAAGCATGCTCATCATGTTCTTCGATATTTGTGGGGTTGTGCACTGTGAATTCGTCCCCGAGGGCCAGACCGTCACTGCCATTTTTTACTGCGATGTTATGCGGCGTCTTAGGGAAGACATTCGTCGCAAACGACCTGAAATGAGGCGCAGGGGTGATTTCCTGCTCCATCACGACAATGCAGCAGCCCACAGAGCGTTAGCAACATGCCGGTTTTGCAGCTGCAACAGCATGACTACCCTTCCTCACCTGCCTTACTCGCCGGATTTGGCCCCCTGCGACTTCTTTCTGTTCCTGAAGCTGAAGCTCAAGGGTCGCCGTTTTGAAACCGTGGACGAGATCCAGCGTGAATCTCAGACGGTGCTCGACACGATTCGTGACCAGGACTTCCAGGGAACGTTCCAACAATGGCAAAAACGCTGGCAGCAGTGTATCGCTGCCCAAGGAGACTACTTTGAGGGAGATCATAGCCAGGCTTAAATAACGTAAATACTTTGTTGTATATTGGCCTAGTCTCAGAACTTTTTGATTGGACCTCGTACCACACCAGGGAAACTTATTTATTGAACATCCCTCACATTTATGTTGTATTAAAATACAGTGGAATCCATGTGGTTCAACTGTATTTTAATACAACGTAACTTCACGAGATCACAATTTTAAAATTTCTCATGACTCCAAGTAATGAACTTTGTTATGATCAGGCTTTTTAATCCATGAAAGACAATACCCTAAAAAAAGTAAGAGGAGATCTGATGCAATATAATGCAACTGGGTAGCCCTTCTTGCAGTCTGAATGAAATGTTGCATGTATGGCACAGAATTTTTGAACAAAATGTATTATACAGTTGAACAAGTAACACTTTTTTGTAACAAGCTATTCTATGGTTTCAAATTGAAAAAACAGTTTGAATGCAATTGGAGCAACATCGAAAGCAAATACTCTGACAGTAAAAATCCGTAAAACACAGAGACTTGAATAAAAACTTACTATTCCAAGCACGACTTCCCACTAGACGTTGTTCACACACATCACAAAAATATGTGACAGGAGCATCTGGAGGTTGTCTATCTTCAACTGGTAAAGGTTCGACATTGGGTTTGATGCGCTAAAAGCAATGAGAAATGCTAATTACTATAGAGAGTGTACTTTTCTGCAATTTAAATATATTGCATAACTGAAGGCATATGTATGAAACATTGGGCAAGAGAAAGTGTCGCATCAATTTGCTGCGTGCTAAAATTTTAGTTATTTACATATCGCAGGCATGAAAAAAGCATACAATTTCAGTGTTGTCTTTCCTTCTATCTCTCCCTCCTGCAAGAGTGGTACTTTAAGCTTCGAAATGTTGTATTGCTGATTTTTTTTCTTTCTCATGGATGAAAAGAACTGTATAAAATTTTAGACATCACTCCTTCTATTCTTTCCCACATCAGCTTCTCTGTTTGTCTGCCCATAGAAATTATATTTCTGCTTCTAACGGCCAGTGAAGAAATCCATTCCGTGAATGAGATACAGGCGTACACATACAAGATTTTTGGTGTTTATCCTTACATCCATCCGTCTATCTCTATCCACAGAAACCATATCCCCCCTGCCCCGCTTCTTATGATCAGACTGAAGAAATTCTTTTTGTGATTGATTGATTGATTGATAGAGATAGGCATACAATTAATGGAGATACAGAAGATTATCGATGTCTGTTCTGCTCATCCACCTGTCTCTGCCCATCCTCAGAAACAATATTTCAAAATGTTGATAAAAAAAAATTCCTTATCTGCCCTAAAGGAGAAAACACGAGCATAAGAATTTCAGAATGTTTTTTCCATCCATTCTCAAGTTAGTCTGTCTGCCTGAAACAATTGTTTATAAATATAATTTCTGTGGAGGGACAAACAGAGAAACTGAGGTGGTAAAGGATGGAAGGAGTGATGTCTGAAATCTTACACAATTATTTTCATCCATGAGAAAGAGAAAATCAGCACATCAAAATTTTGAAGCTTATGTACCATTCTGGCAGGAGAGAGAGAGAGAGATAGAAGGAAGGAAAGACAACCAAAACTGTAAGCTTCCCTGCATGTGATTTGTAAGTAACTAAAATTTGGGAATGAGATGAATAACTATCAGAGCACAACACTGCCTAGATAAATTCACATACAAATATACACTATCTACCAACAAGTAATTGGACACCCCTGCAATCGACGATATCTGCGGTCGTGACGCACGTCACGGCCGTCGCCGTTAAATATTGTGTGGGAAACAATAACGCAACTAGTTGCATGCAAGATGCCATGCAGTTCGGAGCTCTCTGATTTCGAGAAAGGTGTAATCGTCGGGCATCACAGAAATGGCCGATCCATACGTGGCATATCCAGCTAGTTGAAGTACCCAAAATCGGCAGTGGCCTAAGTGATTGGCAAGTGGAAGATGAGATATGACTGTTGAAATGTGCCCCGACTCAGCAGACCCACAAAACTGGCAGTTAGAGACCGACGGGTGTTGGCCAGAGAAATTCGGAAGAACCGCACCAAATCGATGGGCCACATCCGCCAGGAGTTTCAACAGGCATCCGGGAGTGTTTTTTTCGATGAATACCATTCATAAGGAAGCCCATCTGCTCGGTTATCATGGACGTGCTGCCGCCCACAAGCCTTTGATTACCAAGTCCAATAGCGCTACTCGGCTAAAGTGGTGCAAAGAACGTCGCAGTGCACCGTTGAACAGTGGAAACAGGTTCTCTGGAGCGATGAATCAAGGTTCACCCTCTACCGTTCGGATGACAGGGTCTGGGTTTGGCGTCTGCCTGGAGAACGCCTCCTGCCGGAATGTATTGTGCCAACTGTGAAGTTCGGCGATGGTGGAATTATGCTATGGGGGTGTTTCTCCTGGTATGGCACGGGACCCTTGGTCACAATTCCTGATAGACTCAACGCCGAGACCTACTGCACCATTTTGGATGACCATGCGCTTCATACGTTGTGGCAGTTTTACGGGGTGGACCCATGTTACTTTCAGGATGACAATGCCACCTGTCATGTTGCGAGGTCCACCATGGCTTGGTATGGTGACAATTGGGTTAATTGAATGGACTGGCGGACCTTAACCCTATCGAGCACCTCTGGGACGAGTTGAAGCGTCGACTTAAGGGGTGCCCCCACCGTCCGAAATCGGTGAAGGAACTGACCTGTCTTCTCCAAGCCGAGTGGAAGAAAAGACCGCTAGCCGTCATACAACGCCTGGTTGAGAGTATGCCCCAGAGGGTCGCAGCTGTAATCGCCGCTCGTGGAGGCTCCACCAACTATTGAAGGTGAATAAACTTCGTTTTCCTTTGCTATCACAGGTGTCCAATTACTTGTTGGTAGATAGTGTAGATACTTTATAGACTTTTGTACTTTTAGTAATAATGTACACGTTCACAAACTCAGAAAAGAAACAAACAGGCACATACATTTCAATTATTGGAATGTCAGTTTTGAAATTTTACATTTAAATGCCATGTGATGTATTTGACAACCACAAGCAATTCATTTTGCATGAAGATTAAAAGTATAACACTTTTTCATAACTTTAACGTGTTGTTTATTCTTGAATCTGTAATTACTGTTCTTGTTTACCAGCCAATCATTACTAGTCACACTTGTATTGTGTTTGCAGTAAACACTTGTACACTATCAGACACGAAAACTGCAATGCCTTGAAGATTGATGAAATGATGCACAGTGGTAGGATATATTTACCAGCGTGCACCCATGATATGTTGTGCATGCATCTGTAGGCATAAGACAAAACCTATCAATGATCCTCTAAAAAGAGCACTCTTTTTTATCTTTTCAGTGTAAATGAAATGCTATTTTGCTTTTTTTATCTCCTGAGCTACCTTCCAGTGGCACAACTATGTTAAGACTTACCTCATCTTTAGATGAGGGTGACAGGCGATATGTGCACCTTTCTTTACTAGTTCATAATGTTATATTAAAACAGAATTACAGTCAAATCCTATTTCTTGAAGACTTTTGGCAAATAAGAAACTCATTCCAGTAATAAGTGGTCCCCTCTTAATAAGTAAATATTCTTACTAATTTTGGGTGCTGTAATTAATTCAATTAGCTGGTTTTGCGAGAAGCAGGTATAACATTAATTGTTGATGAAGGAAGAAATATTCTTCACAATACATGGGAAATCGATAGAATATTCAAAACAAACAGAATATAAATTCTGAATTTGCTTGTCCCACTTACTGGCCATCCATGCAACACCTCTCAGAAAACTTGAAAATTTCATCGTCCTGGAGTGGGAACGGTTTTCTGAGAGGTGTTACATGGATGACCAGTAAGTGTTACAAGCAAATTCAGAATTTATATTCTGTTTGTTTTGAATATTCTTTATGAGAGGTGTTACATGGATGACCAGTAAGTGTTACAAGCAAATTCAGAATTTGCTTGTAACACTTACTGATTCAGAATTTTACTGGTTCAGAAAGCAAATTCAGAATTTTATGAGAGGTGTTACATGGATGACCAGTAAGTGTTACAAGCAAATTCAGAATTTGCTTGTAACACTTACTGGTTCAGAAAGCAAATTCAGAATTTAAGAGAGATGTTACATGGATGACCAGTAAGTGTTACAAGCAAATTCAGAATTTGCTTGTAACACTTACTGGTTCAGAACGCAACTTACTGGTTCAGAAAGCAACTTACTGGTTCAGAAAGCTAATTCAGAAATTTATGATAGGTGTTACATGGATGACCAGTAAGTGTTACAAGCAAATTCAGAATTTATATTGTTTGTATTGAATATTCTAGCATTAGTTGTTGGTTGAAAATTAACAGCTAGTGGTTTCCTCCATTGTGAAAGAAAATAGATAAGAACTCTTTTTCTTGAGAGGGTGAAATCTAAAATGAAGCATGGGTCGTATGGTGTGGGGGATGCAATGCGTCAACCCACGTGCTTCAGTTGACTGCTATCTGGGAGGTCTACGTAAGTGTGAGATGGCTGATGTTTGGGTAGTAGTTGGTGTCAACCGATCAGAAAGCTTATAGCATCCTCGATGCCAAATCTTGGCAGGACAAAGAGCTGCTAATAAGTAATGTTTCTGCCTACTTATACATGAGCTGACTGCCATTTATACTGTGTGCAGAGTTGTGCACTCTTAGGTTTCTACCATCATGCTGAATGCTTTTGGGAAGCAATTAAAAATTGACAATGGAGTTAAAGCAGACCCCTAGCAACAGAGAAGAAACTCTTTGGCAAAATGTGAATGACCAAAAAAGGGCAGTCTTGAACAAGCACGTGAAGGGCGCTGGACTCTGGTAGCAGGACCAGGATGATCCCACTGCACAGTATTTGGCAGCACAAAAGATCCTGCCCAAAGAAGTTGGCCAGCTGAGCAAAGAGCTTGAGGAGCAGTTTATGTAACTGTGAGGAAATGGGATTAAAGACGCCCTTTCCTGGTGCATGGTTGCATGTAAGGCTGGAGAGAAGTGAAATAATTTCTCTCGGACAAGGTCTTGTTGTTACGCGGCTTCTGACATTGCAGCAGTAGCAACCTGAAATTCTGGCCAGTAATGAATCTGGTTGATGCTGGGATACTGAAGTGGAGCTACAGAGCAGTCTTCCAGAGATAATTCTATTGCAGCCCCGAGTGGCTGAGATGAACAACCTATGACGTAAAGAGAATCACCTTTACCCTTCGGAGCTGGGTGAAACAGATGGATGAATCTCGCCATCATGACAACAGCCTCATTTGACCTTAACATTAGTGCGCGTAGGTCTGTATGTGGTGTCATACAGATGAATGAAGTAAGGTGTATGCATGAGAGTAAGTGGGAGATGGGGGGTTCGACTCCCCCCTCCATCAGTCATAGTGCACGCTTCAAAATGGGCATGCCATCATGCAGGTGAACTTTAGAACAAAAATAACTGAGCGCATCAAGCACGGATATACCTAACAGGAAAAGCTACATATCTGTAAGTATTGTAATTTCTTATGCATGTCAGTTGCTGAGTAAATTGGCTCCGGTCTGCCAAGAGACTTTCATTGGCTGAGAACTGTTTAAAGCTGGACAGTATATGCCAATGAATAATCATTGAACTTTAATGATAAATTCAGCCTATGATCTATCGTAAAAGGGGAGAGTCTATTTGACGCTCCTCCTCCTTCCTCTGTATATAGACATCTTCAGCATTATCATTATCTGTTTTATTTTAATTGATTAAATGCCTCTTTGCCAGTCCTGATGTTGCACAAATAATTTATGTGTACCAGAAGAATTTCTTGGTTTTGATTGGCTAAATTGTAGGCTGAATTCATTTCACCAATGCATAAAATTTCAGCGATAAGTAATTTACAAATAATTATTCAGAATTCTAATGTTTACCTCCTGACATTTAAATTCATAAAGTTATTTTTATTCAATGTCTGGCTCCCAGAGTGTAACAATATGTTATGATCCATTTTATAAGTTAATAAGTGGTATAGCCAGGCATCAAGGCATTGATGCCCACAGGTTCTCAGTCTCCTGCGGCAGATTCAAATATTCTTCCTCCAACTGGTAATGCATGCTGTCCAATGGTTGTGCTGGTTGCTGACCTTTGACCCCATTCCAATGATATTAAACAGCATTGGTTCAGTATACCTCTGGAACAACATACTAATACTGAAGTTTTGTCGCAATAGAAGTATTTATAGTCAAATTATGAGGATAATGGCTGTGGAATAAATCTCGCTCCTGTGCCCTGACCCCATTTCGATAATATTAAACAGAATTGGTTCAATATACCTCCGGAACAACATACTAAAGTATTGTCGCAATAGAAGCATTTTTACGTAAGTTATGATGAATAAAGAAGATGGAATGGATCCTGCTCCTATGTCCTGACCTCTGACTCCATTTCACCCATTTTCAATAGGGTTCGTCCCCAGGTTGTACCCTACCACATATTACAATTTCATCGAAATTGAACCATTCTTATGCGAGTTATCGTGTGGACAGACAGACGGATGGAAAAAGCTGGTGCTTATAAGCTTCTTCAACCTACGGCTGGAGAGAGTAAACAAGTTAGTAAAATCATGCAACGCATCACGATACGCTTTCCGACATACCAGAAATCATTACTCAAGTTATGAGGATAATGGCTGCGGAATAAATCTCACTCCTGTACCCTGACCTTTGACCCCATTTTGATGATATTTGACAGAACCAATTCAGTATACCTCCGGAACAACACAATAAAGTTTTGTCGCAATCGAAGCATTTTTTCGTAAGTTATGACACATAAGGGCGATGGAATAGATCCTGCTCCTATGTCCTGACCTTTGACACCATTTCGCCCATTTTCAATAGGGTTCGTACCCAGGTTGGACCCTACCACATACTAAAATTTCATCAAAATCGAACCAATTTTACGCGAGTTATTGTGTAGACAGGCAGACAGACGGACAAAGCTGGAGCATATACGCTTCTTCAACCTACGGTTGGAAAGCGTACAAAATACTCTTGTAATGCAGTTTAACTTCATTGAAGTTTTTCCCAACGAAGTTGTTCTGAAGAGATTGAAAAAGGATTGTAGGTGCAAGGTCTGAGGAATATGGGGGAGGGGGCACACACTTCCCAACCAATGTACAGTTATTTCCTTTGAATGGTCGAAGCTGTATGGGGTCTTGCGCTGTCATGTTGTAAGATGACGTCTTTGCAATTAACCAATGCAGGATGCTTAGATTTCAATTTTTCTTTTAGTCTTTCCAACTGTTGGCAGTGCAGGTCAGCATTTATCGTTTGGTTAGACGAAAGCAGGTTCCAGTGGATTACCCCATTTGACATCACACCATACACTTAACAATGGCTTTCTTGGGTTACAGTCCCCCTCTTGAAGTTGATGAAATGGGCTCTCCAACTCGGCACTCATCTCAGCATACAGTCCTTTGACGCTTTACATTTCTGTAAAGGACCTACTTTTCGTCACCTGTAACTAATCATTCCAAGAAAGGTTCATTTCTGTGACATGCAGTTGAAGAAAGACAGGTGTTCATTCTACCCAAGTGATTCTTGCAGATAGATTATATGGTACCCACTGGTGAAACTTTGCGACAAACCCAAGCGCATGCATCCTTCTTTCTACTGCTGTTCTGTGCACAGAAAACCTTTCTGATAATTCTTCAATGGTTAGATATTGGTCATTTGATATGGCTTGGTTGAGATCCTCTTCAGAAACCTCTGATGGACGTCTAGAATGTGGTTGGTCTCTGCAGCTTCTGTCTCCTTCATGGAGTTTCTGGAACTAACTGCAACACGTTCTTTCATTTACTGCATCCTTGCCATACACCTCACAAATGTCGTGGGAGGCTTCATCTGCCTCTGTCAAACTCTTAAAGCAAACAATGCCTAATATGATCATTATTGCTTGATGTGTTAACCCTTTTTTGGCTTGTTTATGAATGAGATGCACCTGCATGCTTGGTGCCATCTTATAGCCTACTCCTTGAAGCCTTTTGGCCATCACACATGTCATCCGTTATTGAACTTGTTACTTAAATTTTTTTACTTGGAATTCGCATCATGAAAAATGAGTACAAGTTTTGCACACATCTAATACTTTCTCAGTATTAGGAGTATCCTCCCTCTACAGTTATTAACAATGTCCTTACATTTGAGATCGCAACTCACAGTTCATCACTACATGTAAATAGTGAATTGCAAAACACGGTTGGGTTTTTCTAAGAATACATTTATGTATTTCAATGAACACAAGTAACGTACACTCATTGTCCTAAAAATCTGCGCACCAAGAAAGAGGAATCAGACTGAAATGAGATTTTAGTAGTGAGATGGTACATACCAAGGATAGAAGTGATTGCAATATCACAGCAGCAGGACGATTTCCCGCTTACAGATGGTGCACATTCTGGTCAGTGTCAATACCATGTCAGACCGCCTTGTGCTCGATGAGCGATAGATCAGGCGATCTGGCAGGTCACGGAAGCATCGAAGCATGACGTAGACAGTCCTGGGAAACCCGAGCCATGGGCGGACGGGTGTTATCTTGTTGGAAAATGGCTCTGGGCCGCCCGGCTAGGAGAGGTATTACATGAGGCTACAGGATCTCCTGTACATAACACTGGGCTGTCAACATCCCTCAGATCACTGAGAGGGAAGTCCGGCTGTCATATGCGATGGCTTCCCAGACCATCACGCAGGCAGTTCAAGACGTGTGCCATTGTACAATGAGATTGGGATTGTAGCACTCGCCTGCGGTCCTTCATACTCTTACACGGTGGTCGTTCATTCCCATACATACAGAAGCGGGATTCGTCGCCAGTCCGTAGCATTCCAAGTTGCTCACTGCTGACACCACTGTAATCGCCGCCGCCGATGGTCAGGTGTTAACGGCAGAAAACGTAAGGGCCATTGAGAGTGCATATCCGCCTCTGCCAGGCATCTGGAAATGGTTCTGGCGGACACACGAGTCCCTTGTACAGTTGCCACATGTCTTTGGATATTGGACAAGGATGTCGTTGCATCTGTGCGTACCACTCTAACAATCCCATGGTCCTCTCTACTGGTGGTGTGTCTGGGTTGTCCAGAGACAGTTCGCCATGTCTGGGTGCCTTCCCGTGTCCATTGCTTCCAACAAGATCGCACTGTACTGTCCGATCAGCCCAAATGTTGGCCAATTCGGCGCGCAGGTCACCTTGCCTCTCTCATCCTGACGATACGGCCTCGTTGAAACTCCATCAGTTGCCCATACGCACATACTTCTACAGCAGCTCCTCAGCATGTCTATCGCTTAGGGATCTCACCTGACTCTTACAGTGCACTTCGGCACGAATGTGGAGTCCCCTGTGCACCGCCTTATAAGCCCCAAGAATTGTGATTGCAGCGCCAGTCTTGGACGTGCGGGCATGCTGAACTTTAATCATTTGCATGTCTGCCCTCCCCGTAGCTATTTGCCGAGTTTCGCGTTAATCACATGGTTTTTTTCTTTGTGTGCAGATTTTTATGACAATGAGTGTACGTAGAATGGAATGTGAAAAATCTCTGTAATCATAATATTTTTCTTCAGTGTGACATCAATGTCTCTTTCTGCATCAGATGTATGCCATTGGTTGATGAAAGGAGCCGAGTGCCATCTCTCTATGATGCCTTAAGAGCAGAATAATATATGCCTGCCAGTTATTATCCATAACTGTGCCCCCTCCCCCAAGTGCGTGTGCGTGGGGGGGGGGTGCAGCTGAATATACATGTGTATAACTGGCAGAAGATCAAACACTATTGTGTACTGACATATGGAGAGCCAGTCTGAAACGTAAACAAACCCACTGACAAATGTTGGGGGAGAATTCACATAATATTGGGTTGTCGGAAAAGTCATGACGTATATTGGCACCCGATGGCGGTTGGGCCGTTTTGGAAGTATTAGAGGCATGCGCAGCTCTGTTATCGCGATGGCATTCGACAGGTGCCAGTTCTAGCTACAGTCTAAAAGGAATAGTGAGGGATTTGGTTCATTTGCGGAGATTTGACATCAAGTTGAAGATGGAAGACCAAACTGTGCATTTTCGCCATATTTCACTGTTTTACTTCCGTAAAGGGAAGAACGTGCATCAAGCTTGTGAAAAGTTGCGTAAAGTGTATGGAGATAATGCTCTGCAAGAACGTCAGTGCCAATGGTGATTCACAAAATTCTGTGCTGGTGATTTTGACCTCAACCATGCTCCCCGGTCCGGGAGGCCCACTGAGGATGATGACGACCAAATCAAGGCATTGATCGAGTCAAACCCACGTTACACGACACGAGATATTGTAGACACATTGTACATCCATCATTCAAGCATTCACAACCACCTAAAGAAGCTGGGATACGTAAGCAAGCTCGATGTGTGGGTTCCTCATGAACTCAAAGAAGCTCAATTGACAGCACGTATAAACATCTGTGATATGCTCCTTAAACTTGAGGAAAACGATCCTTTTTAGAAGCGACTGATAACTGGTGATGAAAAGTGGATTGTGTACAACAATGTGCTGCGCTAACGGTCTTGGTCCCGACGTGCTGCTTCGCCTCAAATGACATCTAAAGCAGACATTCATCAGCGGAAGGTTCTGGTCCCAGTGTGTGGGATTTTAAAGCTGTCGTGTTTTTCGAGTTCCTACCATGGAACCAAGCAATCAATTCGAATGTGTACTGTCGGCAATTGGACAGTTTGAACGAATCCATCATCCAGAAACATCCAGAGCTCGTTCATCGTAAAGGTGTTGTGTTCCATCATGACAATGCGAGACCACACACAAGTTTGATCACCCGCCAAAAATTATTGGAGCTTGGGTGGGATGTGTTGACACATCCAGCATACTCGTCTGACCTTGCGCCGTCAGATGTCCACTTGTTTCACTCTCTTCAACAGTCTTTGTGTGGTATAATGATCAATTCAGATGAGGCTGTAAATCAGCACCTTGTATAGTTTTTTGCCACGAAAGACAGGTCCTTCTAAGAATGAAGCATTCTGCAGCTCACTGAAAGATGGCAAAAGGTTATCGAACAAAACGGGCATTATATCATTGATTGATCTTTGTTCTTTCTATCAATAAATGACCTTTGCAAAATATGGCTAAAATATGTCATGACTTTTCCGACAACCCAATATACATATATAAAACCCTGATATGTACGTGTATATAAATATATATATATAATCATTATCAACCATTATCAATCCACTGCTGGACGAAAGTCTCCCCAAGTTTCTTCCACAAACGTCTGTCTTGTGCCAGTCTCCTCCATGTTACTCCCGCATACTTTCAAATTTCATCTGCCCATCTCCCACGTGGTCTTCTTCTGGGTCTTTTCCTGTCCCTTGGAATCCAGTCTAAAATTTCAGCTGTCCATCGATGGTCTGTCCTTCTGGCAATATGTCCAGCCCATTGCCATTTCAGGGATTTTACTCTGATCATGATGTCTTCCACTCTTGTCATTTTTCTGATCCACAAGTTCCTCTTCTTATCTATCCTGGTTACACCAAGCATGCATCTCTCCATGCTTCTTTGAGTTGTCTGCAGCCTTTGTATGTCTCTTTTAGTTAAGGTCCACGTCTCTGCACCATATGTAAGCACTGGAAGGATGCATTGAACAAACACTTTTCCTTTAAGACATAATGGCATATTGCTCTTGAAAATTATACTGTTTCTTCCAAAAGCTCTCCAGGCAAGTTTTATACGCCGATTAATTTCTTCATCAATGTGACCCTCACTTGATATCTGCTGTCCAAGATAAATGTAGGTATTCGTTATCTCCAGCTTTCCCCCATAAATCAATAAATCTTCATTTCTTGTTAAAGCATTGTACATCACTTTCGTCTTCTGAAAGTTCATTTTTAATCCCACTTCCTTACTCTTGTCAGCAAGTTCCTGAATCATACTCTGCAGCTCTGATGGGGTAGTTGTAAGTACATATGTATGTATGTATGTATGTATGTATGTATGTATGTATGTATGTATGTATGTATAATTCAGTTATTTTTATAGATGTGCAAATTTTCCACCTTGGGAATACATTATTTGTGTAGAAAATGTGTACTGATGTTTTTATCATTGGAAATACAGAGCAGAGTTTGTAGATGGAACCACTTTCAATAAAAAGAAGGGAAGGATTGTATCATTATAGAAATGTGAAAATCTCACTGAACTTTAACAATTGTAACTCAACCATACTCGACATCCAACAGCTTGAAAATCTTTCCTGGTAACAGATTTTTGAAAAACTAATTTTTCTGTATAACTTCTGGCAACTTTTCCATTCAACATGAGGAAGATTTGTCTTGGCATAAAGTTACTATTAATCATCATTTGCAATTTATCTAATACTCAAAGTGTGAATTAAATGTTTTATCATCAACACTTTTGCTTTGTTATCATGAGAAAAGTCCTGTTTTTCTTTTCAAACATACTCAGAAAATTCCTACTTTTACAATATGTTTATCATTAACAAACCTTTCTGATTCACATTTATGTCATGAAAAAACATACCAGAAATGTTGAAAAAAAATTTACCAGAAGAGCACATTCCACAATATGACTAGCAACAGGAAACACCTCATCATTCCAAAGTTTTTCATCTGTGGCATTTAAACCATACACTGGTGGTAACTGTCGATCAGGTTCTGAAAAAGAAATAAAAGTTTTAACTGAAATAGAACAAGATTTGATATACACAGTTTTAGTTTATTAACATAACAGAAGTGAAATCACAACATGACATAATATTACTCTTGATACTCTAGTTTAAAAGTATGATGAAAATGTTCCATTAGTTTCCTCATTGAAGCTTTCATTGTTTGGTGGAAAAAAACACTTTTAATTATTTGGGAATACTTATCAATGAATGAGGGCAGGCAAGTACTAGAAAAATTAAACACAAAACTAGAAAAAACAGGGGAGTATATTATTATCAGCAGTACATTATTATCTTCACTAAGAAAGATACTAGACAAATGAAGCTTGCTGTATCAGAACAGTCATAAGGGTATGACATAAGCAATGTTTTACTAAGAGAGTGATTAGAGGAATATCATGGAAAAACAGATGAATTCAATTGCAAAACATGGTTAGTAATGAAGGTACAGAGGGTGAGTCAAAAGTTTTGCAATATTTGCATAAATGCATATGCTGTGGCAGGTATGTCATGTGTTTAAACTAGTTCAAGTTGTGCACTGTAATAAGTCAAAAGGGATATAAAGTGGTAGTCATTGCTGTGAACAGCACTGCATGCTGTCTTTCTGTCTGTGGTTGGGATGCCTAAAAGATGAACAGCCACAACCGGCTAATTAGGGAAATTTTGCTTTATGAGTTCAAGCAATAACTGGCAATAACCAGTTATTGCTTGAACTTTCCACCACTCATCAGTTTGTGGGCACTTTGCCCTTCAGCCTAGCCTTCACTTACAAAGTTTGCTCCATTTCCAAGTCTTTTGGCCACAGGATTGCTATTAAACCACCTCCACATCATCTTAATCTTATCCTTAAAGACAGAGATCCCAATAAACCCCTAGAGTTACAAGGGGTCTGCTCTATCCCTGTCACCCTTTCCACAGGCATTACACACTACATTGGTAGTACTTACCGAAGCATCAACCAGCGATTGGTGGAACATATCACTGATGTTAAGAAAGGAAACCTTTCTACCTCACTTTCAATTTTAACCATCAGCGATACATCTGCGATTCCCGATTGGCAAAATGTTAAACACATCGCTCCATTCAGCAATCGGAAAGCCCTCAGGTACCGCGAAAGCAATGAAATCTTTCTTACCCCTAACCTGTAATACAGATGCAACTTTTCACATCCCTATCATTTGGAAAGCTATTTTCAAATCTGGCAACAAATGATGCTAATAGCACATGTTTCATTCCATGGCTGATGAAGGTAGAAGTCGCAACCGAAACGCCATCCCAACACTTGTAATTTGTACGTAACTGAAGCGTGATATGTCGTCATCAAGAATTATTGTAATGTTTTGTGTGTAATGTGTCTCACTGCCAATTATTCTCACTATGAACAATGTTTTCTTTTTTTTTTTCCCCTCTCATTGAGAAATTTTAATGACCAATCAATAGATAAGTCTGTGTGGCATATATTATAAGTTGAGACCCTGACTTCTGAAGAAAAAGTTTCATCTTATATTCCAAAAAATATGGTAATACAAAATTAATATAATATATACGTACTTCTCAAAAACCTGTTTAGAACCCATTTCACTTGTTTCCGGGAGTACTTTCTAGTCACATGTTTGACATCTTCAATGGCTGAAAAGTACAGTAGTGATTATATTCATCTAATGCATCTATAAATAATACATTTGAAATATAAATACATTCATATCAGGGACATTAAACAAACGTGTAGGGAAAAAAGACGTGTGACACCATATCATTTAATCTTTGGCATGTAATATTATTTGCAAAAATGAAACTCCCGAAAATGAAAATTATTTTCAAGTAGCAATATGAAATGTGTAAGCAAAGTATGTTAAACAATAAAATGTGACTGCACAGATTCTTTTTTACTTATAGTGAACCAACTCTAGTAAGATTATTGCCATAACTATTTTTTTTTTCACATTTTTGTCAATGATTGCAATAAATGTGTCAATTTCAAAGAAGGATTATCTGCCAATCATAGCTACTGACGGTGTTAAATTTTACTTACTGCTGATGCGTCAAACATCTCCATTTACAGTGATCTTGGCACACAACTCGAACTTCACTGGCCTTACACAAGACCTTTTGTACTTGTACGCTCATTATCTTTTTCTCTTTTATCTTGAATCTGGTTACTCCATTTTCCCTGCCTTCCTTTCCTACCTCTCAGGACGAATAAATTCTCTTAGTTAGCACTTCATCATGCAATCTTTCAACATGGCCAAACCATCTAAGAATGCTTGTCTTCATCATTCTAATATTTTACTTCACATTACACATCTGCAACATACATTTGCTCTTCACATGATCATAATGTGTTTTGCCACAAACCCCTGTAACTAATGTCATTTCTCCAGCACAGTAATGACTCCTGTGTTTCTTGTGTAGTACCCAGGTACACTACCATACACCAGAGTAGGAGCAATTACACTTTCATACATTGCCATTTGACCTTTTTTGAGATATTTGTAATTACATGTATAACCTTCAGTAACTCAAGGGATATAAAACATGTCTACAGCATATGTATTACTGTGCAATGCATATGCTATAGATGTGCATATCCTGTAGACAGTAATTAATAAATTGTAAAATTCTTCAGTCGCAAAAAGATTGAAAAATTTGATTGGTTCAATACCTGTCATATTAATTTTCAGTCCTAGTACAATAGTGAACAGAATTATTCTTGTGACGTCGGGAAAATCATACCAATGTGTAGCTAAAATTTGTTGAGGTGGAGTATGAGAGAGAATGCCACATTCTTCATTTTCACTGCTGGTCGTATTACAGCTACTATTGGGTTGTCGGAAAAGTCACGATGTATTTTAGCCGTGTTTTGCAAAGGTCATTTATTGATAGAAAGAATAAAGATCAATCAATCAATGATATAATGCCTGTTTTGTTAGATAACCTTTTGCCATCTTTCAGTGAGCTGCAGAATGCCTCGTTCATAGAAGGACCTGTCTTTCGTGGCGAAAAACTGTACAAGGTGCTGATTTACAGCCTCATCTGAATTCAACGTTATGCCACGCAAAGACTGCTGAAGAGAGCGAAACAAGTGGACATCTGACGGCGCAAGGTCAGATGACGAATATGTTGGGTGTGGCAACACATCCCACCCATGCACCAATAATTTTTGGCAGGTGATCAAATTTGTGTGTGGTCTCGCATTGTTGTGATGGAACACAACACCTTTACGATGAATGAGCTCTGGACGCTTCTGGATGATGGATTCGTTCAAACTGACCAATTGCCGACAGTACACATTCGAATTGATTGTTTGGTTCCGTGGTAGGAACTCGAAAAACACGACACCTTTAAATTCCCACACGCTGGGACCAGAACCTTCTGCTGATGAATGTCTGCTTTGGATGTCGTTTGAGGCGAAGCAGCACGTCGGGACCAAGACCGTTTGCACAGCACATTGTTGTACACATTCCACTTTTCGTCACCAGTTATCAGTCGCTTCAAAAAAGGATCGTTTTTCTCAAGTTTAAGGAGCATATCGCAGATGTTTAAACGCGCCGTCAATTGAGCTACTTTGAGTTCATGAAAAACCCACACATCGAGCTTGCTTACGTATCCCAGCTTCTTCAGGTGGTCGTGAACGCTTGAATGATGGATGTACAATGTGTCTACAATCTCTCGTGTTGTGTAACGTGGGTTTGTTGTGTAGCGTGGGTTTGACTCGATCAATGCCTTGATTTGGTCGTCATCATCCTCGGTGGGCCTCCCGGACTGAGGAGCATGGTTGAGGTCAAAATCACCAGCACGGAATTTTGCGAATCACCATTGGCACTGACGTTCTTGCAGAGCATTATCTCCATACACTTTACGCAACTTTTCACAAGCGTGATGCACGTTCTTCCCTTTACGGAAGTAAAACAGTAAAATATAGTGAAAATGCACAGTTTGGTCTTCCATCTTCAACCTGATGTCAAATCTCCACAAATCAACCAAATCCCTCACTATTCCTTTTAGACTGCGGCCAGAACTGGCACTTGTTGAATGTCATAGCGACAACAGAGCTGTGCATGCCTCTAGTACTTCCAAAACCGCCCAACTGCCATCGGGTGCCAAAATACGTCACGACTTTTCCGATAACCCAATAAAAGAATACATTTCTGCATATGATGACAAATTATTGGGATCATCAATTTCCATGGCAGGATGTGCCTGCTGATGAACTTTTGTTTGAGAGGAACCAGAGACAGCCTGTCTGAATATATCTGTTCTTTCCACAAAACTAAGCATTGAATTAATAATCTAAAGCAACTTTTATGGGAATTTTACTAGGAAATTTTTTCCTTAATAGCAAATTTTCGGAGAAAACTCTTCTCCTTCTTCAGGCTGTCTTGTTGTTGTCACTTTTTACTTGTCACTATCACGGTTACGGTTTACCTTGACGGTTACGGTTAACCTTGACGGTTTAGGTTATTTTTCAACAAATCCTGCCAGATGTTAGGCAGGGAAAATCCTTTGCAGTCATTGATGATGGAATTTTGATTTTTCTCAATCTCTATTCCTTCTTTCAGTTTTCTTTTTTTCCCTTAAAGTAATCAGTTTCCAAAGCAATTTCCAAAAAAGAAAACTGAAAGAAGGAATAGAGATTGAGAAAAATCAAAATTCCATCATCAATGACTGCAAAGGATTTTCCCTGCCTAACATCTGGCAGGATTTGTTGAAAAATAACCTAAACCGTCAAGGTTAACCGTAACCGTCAAGGTAAACCGTAACCGTGATAGTGACAAGTAAAAGTGACAACACAACAAGACAGCCTGAAGAAGGAGAAGAGTTTTCTCCGAAAATTTGCTATTAAGGAAAAAATTTCCTAGTAAAATTTCCCATAAAAGTTGCTTTAGATTATTAATTCAATTAAACTAGGAAGCCATTTCTCAACATGAGCTTTATTCAAAGAATAAGCATTGAAGTCAATATGGGTTTCCTTAAAATCCCTTTAATCCTCAATAGGCCGCCCTTTTGCGTATGAACTCTAAGTAGTAAATGCTTTTTATTGCCACTCAAGCATTTATTTATTGATAGCTCTCTTCACTGCAAAACCAGTAAATTTCAAAGGAAAATAAACATTGTAGTGAAAAGCGCACACTGTGTTAAGTCTAGGGGGGTCAATTTACTTTCCCTTCACTGAACCATATTGAAAAAAATCTGCTATTCTAAAACCACGGTCATTTTTAAACAGTTGGATACTCATTCTCAGTGTCAGTAACAACACAGATACCTCTCTTCAAGTGCCAAAGGTTTTAGGAAGGAAAATATTAAGCCATAATCACAACACCATTTGGCGGTGGCACCTGGGCTAAGTACTGTAAGACACCGTTCGGCATCACACAGCAGTGAAAGTGTTAAACAGCTCTAGGCCCAACAAAGACATACAAAGTATTAGTGGTTTATACAACTTTGTTGCACAGAGATCAAAGGTACGAGGCATATTTGGAATATAAGGCTATTAAGATTAAATGAAAATGTATCTGGAAAAAATGCTATTTTTATTAGATTCAACATACCTTAAACTATTACCGCCTGTGAAGGCCACCGCTTCTGCACTGCTCCTCTGACTTCATCGTTGTCAAAGAAACACCAACCAGCAAGAAACTTCTTCAAATGCAACAACAGGTGATAGTCACTTGGCACTAGGTATGGGCTGGGGGGAGAGGGGGTGCTCCACTCATTTCTAGCCGAATGACATGACGAGTGCTTGAGTCTGTGCAGAAATGTAAGGCCAAGCATTGTCATGAAGCAAGACAATGCACAAGCAAGCATGTCGCACCTTTTGTTTTAGTCAATGTGATGAAGTTCCTCCGGGGTCTCACAATAGGTTGACGAGTTTACAGTTTCGCCTTTAGGCAAGAATTCAACAAGCAAAACTCCTTGGCTTTCCAAAAAATCTGTGCAGATGATCTTGCAGCTTGAATTTCTTCCTTTTCAACAATGAGGTGTGCGGCCACTCCACTTTTTTGATTCCGGAGTTATGTGGGACACCCATGTCTCGTCAACTGGGATGACATGGCTTAAGAGCCCATCACCTTGCTCACTGTATTACATCAGGAAAGTCAACACACTGCCAGTCAGCTTGCTTTCGTGCTCCTCAAGAGATCATCTTTGGCACCCAGTGTGAGCATAATTTCCAAAACCCCAAATGATCTGCCACAATTTCACACAAAACAGTCCTTGAAGCTTGTGGGAAATGCAAAGAAAGCACTGAAATTGTGAAACGTCTGTCCTCATGAACTCTTGCATCGATTGCATGGACCAAATCATCGTTACCCACAGATAGCCAGCAGCTCTGCTCCTCATCGTGCATGCTCTCAAAACCTTCACTGAACTCTTATATACGCAAAAAAGGCATATAGTGCGACATTACATGGCCAAAGACTTTAATGTAGAACTGCTATTAAAAGCAGTGACAATACGGTTCATCACATATATTTTGTTTAAGTATGCCGGGTGGAGTAGTTAGGTCCATATAATGATATGAAAATACAAAATGAACATTAATGGTATTTTTTTTCACTTATAATAATTTAGGCTTATTCTATGTCTGCATTTTAGTCACTGTGGCAAAGCATCTGCTCGATAGAACGGACATTTGTTTATTTAGATGAAATCCAAGTTCTGCCTGAACGGAAGATTCACATATTAAAAAACACTATTTCGAGTTAAAATTCTATACCCTTGTATTGGTGTTTGCAAAGAATGATGATTAAAACGTGAAAGTTAAAAACCCAAATGAATAAAAAGGACACAAAGGAATAAAAGATGGACCCAAACATAATTCACCACCGCAACACACTTTCAAACATGTTTCAGTAAGATTTTTGCCTTCCTCAGTGGAAACTTTAAGGTGTACGTGGGCACCAAGTCCTCGTCGACGATCCTCGAAACACTGATGTAATATCTTGTATCGCTCTGCCTTCAGCCTTCGTCGTTGCAGACCATGGAAAACTGCGTATCACTGCGCAAGCCGTTAGTGGCGGCATCTATGGCATTGTGTTCCTCTTGGTCTACTTTTGCCATTCCATGCCTGTGATCTTTGAACCTATGTTTATTAGCCTTTTGAAATCGATTGTTTCCTGTTCGATCAAATATCGCCAGGCATGAGGTAATTCAATTGGCGAATTAGTGTTGCAGCATTTATTTCCGAATTTCTCAATGACTATAGCTTCTGATGTTATGATCTGTCTATGAGTCCTGTGTGATGTTATTGAACTGTCTGACCCATTTCCTCACCATTCCATCACTTATGGAAGTTTGAATGCAGACCTCACAAATCTGAAGACAAATGTCACCTTGTTTCACATTTCTTGCATTCAAAAATTGAATTAAAAACCTTATCTCACAGTCAACGGCCCACTCAATCTTAAACATGTTAAAAGCACACAACACGCAAACATGATCTGATGTACTCGTAATGGCATCTGTGGCTTGCCCACAAATGAGAGAAGTTGGCTCACATGCACCATACCACAACTGAAGCAAAAATATTCAAAAATGGTACTTACTTCCCAAATATGCCTCACAGAATGTTTGCTGGTTTATTGCTTTTGAGACACAAGGACCCACAAGTGGACAAACTCATGACTGGTTCATGTTTCTTTGTGGCATACAAGTTTAAAGTGGGTAAAATATTAGTTGGTACACACAGTTTTGCAGTACAGGGGCTAAACTAATTAATGTGCATGCACAAAATGCAGGACAAAAACAAAATCAGAAAAAATGTGTGATATAGGATGCCTTGTAGCATCTTATGTACACTTTTTTTTCTATTGGAGGCTTAGTGACCATCATGAGCAACTCAGTGGGCTATAAGCAGTCGCCCCACCAGGTCCACTGGTTCCAAGGAAGGGAGAGAGCCAGTGCCGTAAGACAAACACAACATCCATGCCTCACCGGGATTCAAACCCGGACCCATCACGGACAAATGATCAGAAGCCATCACTTAGACCACTGTGCCACTGGAGGATGGCTTAGGTACACTTGTCAGTCAACAATATTATATCAAACTTAATATTCCCAGAAGTTTGAAAAGTGGTCATTTATACTATTTGGACTTCCTGATATTCACATGGTTCGTGCTAAGCATTTTCACTGTCAAATTACATGAAATATGGGGTAAAGGGAGGATGAGATGCACGCATATGCTGAATGAGATGGAGGCAGGTTAACTAAATAGTTAAAACTGACGTCAGCATTTTGTGAAGGCCAAATAATATTTGTTGTTATAATATAAACAAGGATGAAAAACATGATAAAAAATCTTTTTAGCTTTATGTATAGACATATGCAAATACAATAAATGAAAAGTTGAATGCTAAATAAATGAATTATCCTGCTCTGAAGTAACCTTCAAGTACTTTTATCTGACAACAGTAAGCCCTCTTTCTACTGGACATTTGTTAATGGAAGTGAGCAGTTCCTCTGTTATGCTAGTAATAGTTCATTGTGATTTTAGAAGGACAATGAACAGTTCTAGCTTGCATAGATGGTGAACTACCAGTCAGCACATCATCACCTCTTAAGAAGCAGAAAAAATTCATTTTTAATCTGTCTTAATTTAGGAATAATGGGGTTCTTTAAGATGATGGACTACTAGCACAAGCATACATTCCAAAAATATGCGATTTACAAGCCAAATTTACAGCACTTTTTCTTATATTCAACTGTTAGACACCATGACAGCTTTCAGTTCAAAAATTCCATGTAGTTAAAATCTGTTTTTTTATGTTGAGCCATCCATTTAATGACAAGTGGATTTGCTTTGTCAAAATTTCTCAATTTGTCTTAAAATCTTCAGCTAAAATTTATTGTCACCAATCTTTTGGGAACATTTTCATTTAGCTCTTGAGGCTTCTTAGGATGAGAAAGATTTTTGTAAATAATTGTGACAGGTCTACTGAATAAATAGACCTGTTTATTAATGTTGATGTTTCTTATGGTTTGAGCAGTACTTTCCATTTTCCCAAAATACTATAGAAGAAATATTTTGAATATTGCTTTAATAACTTCCATCTTTAAACTGTTTTGTTCATCTCATGATTTACTTATGCCTATAAGTTTCAATATGTACAGCATATGATAAAGGGAAAACCTCCTACAATACATTCAATATGACTAACTCTGGAATAACATACTTGCAAATTACATACAAAGCAACAGTTACTCGTGAATGCCAAATATTATACATGAACTACAAATAATCAACTCCTTCAATTAATCACTTCAGCAGTAAGATCCCATACATGTAGATAAATAAATAATGGAATCTAATTATAGATTTCCAATTCAATTTCAAAGTTGAGATGCCTGCTGGTTCACAAGGGTTAAATGCAATTTGTTCAATCATTTCATTTGGATGAGTTGTTCCATATCTCAATCTCTCAGCATAATTGCAAGCTGCCTGAGTTTAAAAGTTTAGTTGGAAAAATAAATAATGGCTCCCTTCACCTTTCTGGCACAGTTTTTGTCCTTTTTCAGTTGCCCTTTCTTCTTCAGGAAGGAGTAGATATTCATGGAATTCCTTGAATCCAATGGACTGGAAGATACCTTCAGTATAGCTAGGCATCCTTGGAGATGGGGAGAGAAAATGCATTTAAAATGAAGGTATCTAAGCAAACACACAGCTCAACTGCTTTTCAATCATAATAATTATATTATTTATAATTGATATTTGTTTAAAAAAACACATGATGCAGAAATTTCTTTATTGTTGTCAATTCAAGAATAGTTTTATTACACTGCACACATTTCTTGGCCCCTCTTGATCTTCCAGGACACTCTTCAGTGCTGCACAAAAACTTCTTTAAAGATGAATGGCTTGAAGAAAATGATATAGAACAATCATTCCATTTTTAAATCTGGTTTTCCATGGTAGTGAAGGTGAGACTGAAAGAATGGCAAGAGACCAAAAATATTTACTAATGAAACAATGCAGAATAATGCAAGTACAGTAGTTCTTCCTTAATTTCTATTTGGACAAATGTTGCAGATACTTAAACCAAAAGAAAAATTTACAACTAATATTTACACTAAAAGGAAAATTTAATATACACACCCACTTAAGAATATAACAATTTCTTACAGCCATCCACCACATATTCTGATAATGTGTGGGACTGTTGCACTCACAAAATGTCATGGTATGGACTCAGAAAACATCTGAGTGCTATACAAGCCAATGATTCAAGGACAGCGACCTGTAAATAGCCAATAGTCACAGGTGGTGGGTTTAGGGCTACCACAGATGTTTGTTCAATTGTGACCAAATCCAGAGAGTGAGAGGGCCAGCCAAGGACTGAAAACTCACTGAAATGTTCCCAGGGCCATTGCCAGGGGAGGACTAGGTAAGGCACTGCCCAACTTGTGTTTCCTTTTGTCCATACTAGCAACTGACCTCACAGTCCAGTGTCCGACCTCTTATATATCTTTTGCCTTACCTCCTTTATATGCTTTCCCCAACCTCAACCATCAGCCACCTCTCCTAACTTCTTTGTCTGGCTATGGGCTGCAGAATGTTCCTCCAACTAGTCTTTCACCAAATGGGAGCAATGAGATGGAGTGTTGTCAACAAGGCAACACTCCATCTTCTTAATTGTCACTTTTCGTTCTTTTCTTTTCTTTCTTTTATGTCCCCTGATAACAATAATTTCATCCATCATGCTGAAAGAACTTTCAACCTGAGGACTATGAGTGCATGATATCAAAGCTTCAACTATTTTAGATAAATGTTATAACTTTGAGGACATTAATACTTTTTTGAACACTATGCATGAAATTTTTCTAACTTTGTCACTTCTGTTTTCAGGAATTTACCTCTCCCTTATCAAGCTCAAATGCAAAAACTTATGGGACGGGGTATATTTAACAATGCAGGAGAGTGGAAACATAGCGCTGGGGGTGGGGGGTAGCAATTACAGGGGAAATCTTTGCTCCTTCCGACTTTGGAAATTGTTCACCTATTTTCATTTGTAACACAAATATTTATGTAGTAAAATTATATTTAACTATAATATGGGACAGAGGCAACATCACGAGAAAAAAGAAATTACGATTACAGAAAATATCTGAGCTCCGTCAACCTTCCGTTTTCGAAAGTTTTAAAGATGAAATTTCGCAAACATCTCCCTGCCCCTGCCCCCCCCAAATTTTTTGTTCATTTGTGAACCGATCTCATAAATGACCAAAATAATAATGAAAAGGCCAGAATTCCTCAAATTTGCGGAAGAATCTCATACCTGAAGATTAAGAGAAAATTTTCTCAGCGTCTATCTTCCGTTTTTGTGAATTGTTGCCTACAGTTTCAAGCTGAAATACAAACATTTAAGCAATAAAATTATATTTAGCAAGAATACTGGACACAAAAGCAACATCAGGAGGAAAAATTATGATTACGGCAAATTTTTTACTCCGTTTTTGAAAGTTTTGAAACACGAAATACCATTGCTAGACAGAAAATGACACACACCCCCAAATTCTCTTCAGTTTTGCATCAATCTTGAGAACGACCTAAATGATGACAAAAAAGAAGGCAGAATTCCGTGAATCCACTTAAGAATAACATGTATTTCACAAAATAATAGCAAAATAAAAGAAAATTAAACAAAATGAAAATTCATAGAATTTATAGTTTTGAGAATGAGTTCCGTAGTCAGACAACTAAATCCGTAGAAACTACAGACATTCCGTAGTAGTTGGCAGGTATGCTTTTTTCTAGACCGCTTACCGTAGAATCAGAATAATGAAGACTCCAATATCAATTTTTAGCATTATCACCAGCAGAGTTATGCATTCTGCAGACATTGGCAGTAGTGATACAGGCTGAAGTTCTGCAGTGCATCAGGAAACTGCATCATCAGGACTAACCACCACTGAACAACTGAAATACTTAACAGGATTCCAAGGGAAACACCAACAGGAAGACCACGGAGCAGATGGGCAGATAAAATTTGAAATCATGTCAAAGCGACATGGAGGAGACTGGCTCAAGAGAGAAAATTGTGGTGAAGACTTGGGTAGATCTTCATCCAGCAGATGATAGATAATGGTTGATGATGACGAGGAGTGAGCATGAGAGATGTCTGTAGCCATGGCATTGATTTCGCATGAGGTGCTTATAAGTGTATTTATTCATTACCGCATTTTTTGAATGCTATACACAGAAAAGACAAAGCTAAACTTCTGAAAATGTAAACCTATTTTGAAATGCAGCTATTAACACAAGAATATAACATGTTCCCTAATTTTAGTTGTGGATTTTGCATTAAATTATTGAACAATGTCTAAAAGGTAATTAACACATTAATTTTGACTGCCGAAGGTCATGATTTTGAATATTTAGTTTTTGTTTAGATAGATCACAGTTTTTTTTGTCATGTATCTCTTGAAAATATATGCTGGTGCCTGAAAAAAAAAAAAGAGCTGGCACATGAAAATTTTGGGTTTTGTCTACCCCTGTATTTAACTATATTGGAAGTATTAAAGTGCTTGTGCTCATTAAACCTGTGCATCCAGCTACTTGAAGTAGAGTGCACTGACTGACTAAAGTTAATGGTACTTCAGTAAAGTATATCTTAATTGTGCTCTAATAATGCCTTGCTAGGATCATGATGTTATTGATCCAGTGATACAAATTCACATGCCTAGTAGTAAAGTTATCCTGACTTAGGAAAAGTAATTAAATTGTTCTGAATTATAGTATCAGCTGGTGTCAAAATGACATGATATTTTTGGTAATTACTTTAATATTAGACTGCTCACAGTTGTTCGTGTTTAGGTTAACTTCTTGGAAACGGAAGACCAAAGACAGGCTTGTGTTACATTTGGTGTCAGAGCACTGTATTTCTCTTCATGAAATCTGCAGACTATAATATTCAGGAAAGAAAAATATTTTATTTGTATAATCTATGGTGGTGCATAATCCACAGGTATTGAAATAAAGTAAAAAATCGCAATATAAACTGTAGCTGCAATGTTGATCATGAACCCCGTGATTCTGTGAAAAAAAGTAATGATTCATGAGATGACCCAGCAGTCTAAAGAACCAGGATAACTCTAAAAGAAAGAGGCTACAGCACCATAGATCATATCCATGTACTGAGAGAACTAATTGGAAGAATGAGGGAGTATGAACTCCCATTATGCATGGCTTTCATTGATTATGAAAAGGTATTTGATTCTGTGAAACCATCAGCAGTTACAATGGCTTTGAAATCCTGTGGTATCGAAGATTTTTACACAAACATTATTAATAACATCTATGAAAAGGCAAGTGCAAAGCTTAGGTTATTTGATGATAAAGCATCAATAAAAATTGGAAAAGAAGTGAGTTAAGGTGACACCACATCTCCCAAACTCTTCAATGCCACATTGCAAAATATCTTTTGATTACTGAACTGAGAAAACAAAGGGATAAAAATTAATAGAGATTACTTAACTCATTTTCATTTTGCTGATGATGTAATCATTCTTGCAACTACCCCTGCACAGCTTCAAAGTAAGATTCAGGAACTTGCTGACAAGAGTAGAGTAGTGGGATTAAAAAGGAACTTTCAGAACACAAAACTCATGCACAGTGCTTTTACAAGAAATGAAGATTCTGTGATTGATGGGGAAAAGCTCGAGGTAACTGATACATTTACCTTGAACAACATATATATCAAGCGAGGGCAACATTGATGAAGAAATTAATCGATGTATAAAACTTAGCTGGAGAGCTTTTGGAAGAAATAATGCAATTTTCAAGAGCAATATGCCATTATGTCTTAAAAGAAAAGTGTTTAATCAATGCACATCCTTCCAGTTCTTACATAAGGAGCAGAGACATGGACCTTAATTAAAAAAGACATACAAAGGCTGCAGACAACTGAAAGCAGCATGGAGAGATGATTGCTGGATGTAAACATGAAAGATAAGATGAGGAACTCGTGGATAAGGAAAATGACAAGAGTGGAAGACATCATGATCAGAGTAAAATCCCTGAAATGGCAACGGGCTGCATGTGTTGCCAGAAGAATGGACCACGGATGGACAACCAAAATTTTAGACTGGATACCAAGGGACAGAAAAAGACCCAGAAGAAGACTATATGGGAGATGGATTGATGAAACTCGAAAGCATACCAGAGACCAGTCATGGAGGGAACTTGGGGAGGTCTTCATCAAGCAGCGGATTAATAATAGTTGACAATGATAATGATGATATACCATATATATATAGATTGGGTTGGTGCAAATTAAATGTCAGGTGCGAACGAGCAGTGGAGACAGGCCCCCACCACACCGGAATGGAACCATCCGTAAGTGATGCGGGTATTACGTCACAGAGCTACTATAATTAGGTAGCACGTGTGTGAAGAACAAGGTTCAAGCGTGGTTTGTTTGGACGTAACATCACGTACGGATTTGAGAGTCATCTTTCTGCATGAATTTAAACTGGGCCATTCTGTAGGAATTGCTGCTTGAAATGTTAACAACGTGTTTGGGAAGAATACCACCAATGAACGAACTATTTGGCTATGGTTTTTGAAGTTCCGAAGCAGAGATACGGACCAGCAAAATGAAGCACGTGGTGACCGACCTGTTGCTTTTTCTGATGATGTTCTGTTACGTGTGGTTGAAGTGGACCCCCGAAAAACGTGTCATGAGATACTATCAGAGGTAGGTGTCCACCACATGATAGTTGTTCAGCGTCTGGCTGCGCTGGGTAAGGTAAAAAAGATGGACATGTGGCTGCCGCATTAGTTGACAACTGCCAACAAGACTAGGAGTTTAGAAGTCTGCACGTCGCTGCTTGCCAGGAATAAACAGGAACCTCTACTGCATCGAATCGTCACCTGCGACGAGAAGTGGGCACTTTATGATAATTGGAAATGATTTGTGCAATAGTTAAGCAAGGCACAGCCTGCTGCACATCATCCTAAGCCACCCCTACACACCCAGAAGATGATGCTCCTTGTCTGGTAGTCCACAGCTGGGATAATTCATCGGAGTTACTTGTTGGCAAGAGGCCAAACCATCACTGAAGAACGTTATTGTGCTGAATTACACCAGATGCACTGGAAACTGCTGCAGAAACAACCGGCTTTGGTCAACAGACATGGTGTTCTTCTGCTCCAGGACAACTCTCGCCCTCATTTTGCACAACGAACGATGCCGACACTAAATGCCTTGCACTATGAAGCACTGCCTCATCCTTTTCGTCGCATGGATCACTTCCTGTCCGGGAAACAGTTCATGACAGACAACGAGGTTCAATGGGTAGTTGATGACTTGTTCGGGTCCCAGCCACAAGATTTTTTTCGTTCCGGGATCATGGCCTTGTCAGACAGATGGCAACTATATGTTGATGCTGAGGAAGATTATTTTGCCTAGGTAAGTTGTCCTACTTTTCCGTTCTCACCATCCACATGTGCTGGTCCTTTGCCGGACATTTCATTCGCACCAACCAATATATATGTAGAACTCATGGCGTCTATGGGAATTCAGTCTTACTCTGCGACTACAGCCAGCCATCATTTTCTTAACACTTCATTCGAACACACAACACAAGTAACACAAGACAATAATTAACAACTTAAACGAATTCATTCTGCACAACGAACAACTACAACCAACGACCCTTTTCATTTCCTCTCTTCTGCTCTCTGTGCATCGTCCTCATCTGTGCAACTAGTGCATAGATATACAGAGCATACTGTGCTGCCATATGTGAGACAGAATTGTCATTAAAAGTAGTTAATCTATCTGAATAAGCGGAAATACTACATATATATATATAAGACTATAATTTTTAAATGCTTTTCTGTTACTTTCAAGTGAGTAAAGAGCAAAAACTTTTAGATTTTTTTCAGCATTATCAAATTTTAGTAGTTAGACCTGTTAGTTATGTAGTTAGGTTCTATAGTATGAAGTTCTCTAGTCCACAGTTAGACTTGTAGAGCTCATGAATGCATGTGTGATGCTGAGCTTCCCACAGTAAGTGATTGTCTGTAACAGCAAATAATATCAGCTTTGTTGCACTGAATTTTCTGTCAAAATACTTGTAAGAAAAAAAAATATTTACAACTATTTGCTGACCTCCATCTTCATACTGTGTTATGTTTTCCTATTAATAATGCATTTCTGGTCATTTTCCAAATATAGAATATCTCCTGACATATATGAAGCAGCTATTTTAAAAATGAAAATGATGCAAACACTTTTTTAAGCGATGTTTATTTCCATATGCATATAAGTCCACAGAATCTAAATTTATAACTTCTTTTACACATAATCTGTGGATTATATGACAAAAAATACTGTACTCATGATGTTTTAGTTTTCAGAAGCACGAGCCATATTCTGGGGCCCTAAAAAGCAGGAAACATTCTGGTTTGCAGAAGGGAGTTATAAATACAAAGGGCCCCAGAGTAAGGGTACTTGTACATAACAATATATCATCATCATCATCATTGTCAACCATTATCAATCCACTGCTGGACGAAGGTCTCCCCAAGTTTCCTCCACAACGGTCTGTCTTGTGCCAGTCTCCTCCATGTCACCCCTGCATACTTTCGAATTTCATCCACCCATCTCCCATGTGGTCTTCTTCTGGGTCTTTTCCTGTCCCTTGGAATCCAATCTAAAATTTCGGCTGTCCATCGATGATCTGTCCTTCTGGCAGTATGTCCAGCCCATTGCCATTTCAGGGATTTAACTCTGATCATGATGTCTTCCACTCTTGTCATTTTTCGGATCCACGAGTTCCTCTTCTTATCTCTCCTGGTTACACCAAGCATGCACCTCTCCATGCTTCTTTGAGTTGTCTGCAGCCTTTGTATGTCTCTTTTAGTTAAGGTCCACGTCTCTGCACCATACGTAAGCACTGGAAGGATGCATTGATCAAACACTTTTTTTTTAAGACATAATGGCATATTGCTCTTGAAAATTATGCTGTTTCTTCCAAAAGCTCTCCAGGCAAGTTTTGTACGCCGATTAATTTCTTCATCAATGTGACCCTCACTTGATATCTGCTGTCCAAGATAAACGTACGTGTCTGTTATCTCCAGCTTTTCTCTATCAATCGATAAATCTTCATTTCTTGTAAAAGCATTGAACATCACTTTTGTCTTCTGAAAGTTCATTTTTAATCCCACTTCTTTACTCTTGTCAGCAAGTTCCTGGATCATACTCTGCAGCTCTGATGGGGTAGTTGCAAAAATGACTACGTCATCAGCAAAACGAAGGTGGGTTAGATAATCTCCATTAATCTTTATCCCCTTGTTTTCCCAGCTCAGGGACTGAAAAACACCCTCCAATGTGGCATTAAAGAGCTTCGGAGATATGGTGTCACCTTGTCTCACTCCCTTTCCAATTTTTACGTGTGTTGTATTTTCAAACAGCCGAATCTTTGCACTTGCATTTTCATAGATGTTATTAATAATATTAATGTATGCATCTTCAATACCGCAGGTTTTCAGAGCCATTGTAACTGCTGATGGTTTCACCGAATCAAAGGCTTTTTCATAATCGATAAAAGCCAGCACAATGGAAGTTCATATTCCCTCGCTCTTTCAATTAGTTCTCTCAGCACGTGGATATGATCTATTGTGCTGTAGCCACTCCTGAATCCAGCTTATTCTCTCGGTTGAGCCATGTCCAGTGTTACCTTCAAGCGGTGTGAAAGAACTTTAGTGAAGATTTTATAAACTACTGATAGGAGGCTGATAGGTCTGTAGTTTCCGAGATCCTCAATAACACCTTTCTTATGTAGCAGGATCATTGTAGCGGTGTTCCAATCCTCAGGAATCTTTCCTTCATTAAGGCATCGAGTGAAAATTTGGGCGAGTACTGTTTCGATTTCTCCACTTGCTTCTTGTATGATGTCTACAGTAATTCCATCTTCTCCTGGAGCTTTTCCTCGCTTCATGTTCTTGATTGCATGTGCAACTTCTGCTGGAAGGACTGGAGGAACTCTGGTACTGGTATCTTTCATGATGTCTGGAGTGCATATATCATCCCTTTCATATAATTTGGAGTAGAAATCTTTCACTCTTGTCAAAATTTCGCCTCTATTTCTTGTTACAGAACCATCTTCTTTTCTCAGTGCCATAATCTGTTTTCTTCCCATACTGAGATGTCCCTTTGCTATCTTTAGGCTTTGGTTGTTTTCAATTGCTTTCCTCACTAGTTCACAGTTGAATTTCCTTACGTCTTCAGTGATACTTTTTCTTACTGTCTTGCATAGCTCTATATATTCCACTTTGGAAGTCACATCTTCTTTAGTTGTCCTCATCTCTCTTCTTTTTTGCATCAACATTTTGGTTTTTCCTGATAATTTGTTCACATGCAACTTGTTCTTAGACCCAGCTAATTTTGTTGCTGTTTCCATAAGAGCTTTGGTTACTTTTCTGTTAACTTCAGAGATGTCCACTTCTTCCGATGTTAGGCCTTCTAAAGCAGAGAACCTGTTCTTCAGTTCTAACTTGAAGGTATTATGGTGTTTTTTAAGGTTGGTTATGTCAATAGCTTTTGTTTGTCTTATGAGCTTGCCACGTTCAAGTTTAGTGTTGAGGTGCATCTTACATCTCACCAATCTATGGTCACTACCTGTGTTGAACTTGTTTAGCACACTGCAGTCTTCTATGACGAATTTTTTGTTACACATAATAAAATCAATTTCACTTGTCATCCCATTTGGATGTCTCCATGTCCATTTCCTGTGTGGCTTTTTCTTGAAGAAGGAGTTCAAGATGAAAAACCCTTCTGCCTCTGCAAACTCAACGAGAGTATTTCCACGCTGGTTTCTGTTGCCATGACCGAATTTACCTACTGAAGTTTCATTCTGTTGCCGTTGCCCTATTTTTGCATTGAAATCTCCCATAATTATTTTCAAGTGCTGCTTACCTTTATTATTTAGATGATGCATATATATATATATATATATATATATATATATTCTATAAAGAAGATACCTAAGCAAAAAAATGCAAATATAATTTTGACTCGCACCTAGTACAACATAGAAAAGGTTATGTATCTACCTGTGTGAGTAAAAGGAGAAAAGACAAAAAAATAAAATAAAACAACTGAATGTAGAAGGTGTCGAGAATACTGAGCCTTGGCTTTATCAAGGACCAGCAAAAACTCTGCATTTTCTCACTTCCACAAAGACCTAGTTGGAAATGGGTTTCTGCAAGGCCATAGATGCAAGTAACATTCCCACCTAAAATAGTTTAAAACATATATATATATAAGTCATGTCCTCCGTAGAGTTGCATGACCTAGCACTAGTTAACAATTTCGCTTGCATCCATTAACCTTCATGGCCCGACCCATGCTCTTCATCTGTTACTATTAAACAGAGAGAAGAAGATTAAAGAGAACTCAAGCTGTGAGAGTGACATAATAATTAGAAATGATTTTCAGCCATAACGAAATTCCAAGTTCGTTTGAGAGAGAATTTAAACCTGAAAATCAATGCAAAAGAAATCCAAATTTTACATTGCAATTAAAAAAGGAAATGTTAATTTTTAACGAACAGATTTTTGAAAGAAAACTTGAGTCTAAAACCCCCTACTCTACAACTTATGACAGCACGAAAACGGGAATAAGTTAAAGATAATAATTAACTAAAGAAAACTTTGTGAAAGTTATATACCTTAAACAGTTAGTTGCAATATGTACAAAGTATTTCAGCAGTGCTTTAAGTGCATAATTAATTAGTTATTAAGAACTTAACTACTTTGAAAAAACAGCGCAGAGACAGCGCATAGAAAAGGAACAAGCTTAGCCATCTTCTGTTCCTAGGTACCCCAAAAGACGCTCAAAGTTACAAAGAAAAGAAAGAGTTAAAACCCGCAAAAATGTTAACAGACAAACCAATGCCTAAAAGCTGAAAAGCTAAAAAACGACAGAGAATAAGTACAAACATTGAACTTATAAAACCTAGAACCCAAAAACAAGGAAGAGAGCTTACCTCTTGTGTGACAAAAACTTTTCTCCTCACAAGAGAAGAACATGGCTGACCTCTTCCGCCACTCCCTAGACAGCTGGGGGGCAGTGAGGGTGGGGCTGATGGCCTCCTCATACAGCAAGAAAACAACGCGCGGAGATTTTAACCAGAGAAAAAAATATATAAACTTAAGACTGTGGATCTGTATGATCAGAAAGAGCAGAATTAACTCTCCAGAATACATGAGAAATATTATAAAATACACGAGCAGTTTATTTAATAATCTTTGCATGTATTAAATCACCTTAGTGAGCTTCTATAGATTAATCAGAATCTTATTAATTTTAATGTTGGTTTTACTATTTTTAGTATAGCTATCCTAGTGATGAATAACTAGTTTTCTAAATTCAGACCTTCCTTCACAATTTCCAAAGAAAGGATTCTTGAGAGCTTCACTCAAGATGTAAATAGGTACATCGTAAAAACCAGTTTAACGTACAATCAGCCTATTGAGGCCTTCGCAGAATGGAAATATAATATAATCAATAGCTTCACCGGTGAGTTGGCAGGTCTGGACTTTTGTTTCGACAGAAATCTCTTTTCTCTGGAGAAGCTAAAAGGTCACTCTCCAAACTACAAGACCAATTTATTTTTACCACTACGGATAAAGCTAGCAATAATTTTGCAATGATCTGTAAGAAGTTCTATTTTGAATTGTTAACTATGGAACTCAATAATAGAGTAACATACGAGCCCGTAAGTTATTCTACCAAGCAGTTAGAAAATCGGTTTAAGGCATTCTTCAAGAAACTTAAAATTCCACAAACTAGAAGATATGAGCCTGAATTTCCATTTCTTTTTGCAACGGTTAAGTTTCATAAGGATCCTGTGAAGTTCAGGTTCATAGCTAGTGGAGTAAGGAGTCATAAAAAGAAAATAGATCTTGCTTTTGAAGATGTCTTAAAGAAGGTTTTGAAACACATTAGAAACTGTTCTAACTTGATGAACAGAGATTTTTGGATAATTAATAATAATGCAGAAGTAATTTCTACTATCCTCAAAGTTTGTCCCCTAGATATTAATAGTTATGATTTTGAAAACCTATATACTAATCTGCCTCTATCAGATATAATCACTACCTTTAAAGAGCTGTATGCAGAATTTAAACTTAACCAATTTGTTGATGTAGGAACTTGGAACTCTTATCTCAATTGCTGCATAAAAAATAACCATATCTTATATAATAATACTCTCTATAAGCAAGTGAACGGTATTCCAATGGGGACATCAACGTCCACGAATATCGCTAATCTATTCCTGTTCTTTAAGGAATATAAATTCATTAAAAATCACCCCACCTGCTCAGATAACTACCTTTACACTTTTAGATATATTGATGATCTGTTGTGTATCAATAATTCAGAAGTTATAGAGAGTGATTTTGATAATATCTATCCAAGCTCTCTTAACTTATGTAAAACCAACCACAGTAATCAGGAACTTGAGTTCCTAGACTTAAGCATTAAGCTCAACAGAGGTAACCCATCTATTAGCCTCTTTGATAAAAGAGTTAATTTTCCTTTCAAAGTAATTAAATATCTACACTGGAATAATAACATTTCAACCAAAGTAATTGAGAATGTACTAATTTCTCAGGTCCTAAGAATTTCAAGAATTTGCAGCAACAATTTGTACTTCAATTACCACATTAATATACTATTAGAAAGTTTTCTAGAGAACGAAATTCCTTCTTCTTTCATCAAAAGAACTTTAAGAAAAATTATTCTGAATAATAGAGTAAGGTTGGCAGATCTGCTTTAATTTTCTACACAGTTAATAATATGATTCTGACCAATCAAAGCCGTAAGGAAGTTGGCTAGAGGATGCCTATTAACTACCTAAAGGAACCTTAGTGCTATGGATATGACGGTCCTATTAAAACAAAAAATTAAATAATATAAACAAAATCACAAAAAAAGCTTAAAAATCTGTTTATAAAAGAAAATAAAAACAAATAAAAAAGAAAACTAGTTATTCATCACTAGGATAGCTATACTAAAAATAGTAAAACCAACATTAAAATTAATAAGATTCTGATTAATCTATAGAAGCTCACTAAGGTGATTTAATACATGCAAAGATTATTAAATAAACTGCTCGTGTATTTTATAATATTTCTCATGTATTCTGGAGAGTTAATTCTGCTCTTTCTGATCATACAGATCCACAGTCTTAAGTTTATATATTTTTTTTCTCTGGTTAAAATCTCCGCGCGTTGTTTTCTTGCTGTATGAGGAGGCCATCAGCCCCACCCTCACTGCCCCCCAGCGTCTAGGGAGTGGCGGAAAAGGTCAGCCATGTTCTTCTCTTGTGAGGAGAAAAGTTTTTGTCACACAAGAGGTAAGCTCTCTTCCTTGTTTTTGGGTTCTAGGTTTTATAAGTTCAATGTTTGTACTTATTCTCTGTCGTTTTTTAGCTTTTCAGCTTTTAGGCATTGGTTTGTCTGTTAACATTTTCGCGGGTTTTAACTCTTTCTTTTCTTTGTAACTTTGAGCGTCTTTTGGGGTACCTAGGAACAGAAGATGGCTAAGCTTGTTCCTTTTCTATGCGCTGTCTCTGCGCTGTTTTTCAAAGTAGTTAAGTTCTTAATAACTAATTAATTATGCACTTAAAGCACTGCTGAAATACTTTGTACATATTGCAACTAACTGTTTAAGGTATATAACTTTCACAAAGTTTTCTTTAGTTAATTATTATCTTTAACTTATTCCCGTTTTCGTGCTGTCATAAGTTGTAGAATAGGGGGTTTTAGACTCAAGTTTTCTTTCAAAAATCTGTTCGTTAAAAATTAACATTTCCTTTTTAATTGCAATGTAAAATTTGGATTTCTTTTGCATTGATTTTCAGGTTTAAATTCTCTCTCAAACGAACTTGGAATTTCGTTATGGCTGAAAATCATTTCTAATTATTATGTCACTCTCACAGCTTGAGTTCTCTTTAATCTTCTTCTCTCTGTTTAATAGTAACAGATGAAGAGCATGGGTCGGGCCATGAAGGTTAATGGATGCAAGCGAAATTGTTAACTAGTGCTAGGTCATGCAACTCTACGGAGGACATGACTTATATATATATGTTTTAAACTATTTTAGGTGGGAATGTTACTTGCATCTATGGCCTTGCAGAAACCCATTTCCAACTAGGTCTTTGTGGAAGTGAGAAAATGCAGAGTTTTTGCTGGTCCTTGATAAAGCCAAGGCTCAGTATTCTCGACACCTTCTACATTCAGTTGTTTTATTTTATTTTTTTGTCTTTTCTCCTTTTACTCACACAGGTAGATACATAACCTTTTCTATGTTGTACTAGGTGTGAGTCAAAATTATATTTGCATTTTTTTGCTTAGGTATCTTCTTTATAGAATGTGAATTCTGAATTTTCAAAACTGCTGCGTTGCGCGTTTTGATTTTCAGGTTTTTTTGCAACCTTCGTTTTAAATTCTAAAGTTTTTCCTTAGTCTTCAGTTTTGCTCTTAAGTATATATATATATATATATATATTCTATAAAGAAGATACCTAAGCAAAAAAATACATATATAATTTTGACTCACACCTAATACAACATAGAAAAGGTTATGTATCTACCTGTGTGAGTAAAAGGAGAAAAGATAAAAAAATAAAATAAAACAACTGAATGTAGAAGGTGTCGAGAATACTGAGCCTTGGCTTTATCAAGGACCAGCAAAAACTCTGCATTTTCTCACTTCCACAAAGACCTAGTTGGAAATGGGTTTCTGCAAGGCCATAGATGCAAGTAACATTCCCACCTAAAATAGTTTAAAAAATATATATATAAGTCATGTCCTCCGTAGAGTAGCATGACCTAGCACTAGTTAACAATTTCGCTTGCATCCATTAACCTTCATGGCCCGACCCATGCTCTTCATCTGTTACTATTAAACAGAGAGAAGAAGATTAAAGAGAACTCAAGCTGTGAGAGTGACATAATAAATAGAAATGATTTTCAGCTATAACGAAATTCCAAGTTCGTTTGAGAGAGAATTTAAACCTGAAAAACAATGCAAAAGAAATCCAAATTTTACATTGCAATTAAAAAAGGAAATGTTAATTTATAACGAACAGATTTTTGAAAGAAAACTTGAGTCTAAAACCCCCTACTCTACAACTTATGACAGCACGAAAACGGGAATAAGTTAAAGATAATAATTAACTAAAGAAAACTTTGTGAAAGTTATATACCTTAAACAGTTAGTTGCAATATGTACAAAGTATTTCAGCAGTGCTTTAAGTGCATAATTAATTAGTTATTAAGAACTTAACTACTTTGAAAAAACAGCGCATAGACAGCGCATAGAAAAGGAACAAGCTTAGCCTTCCTCTGTTCCTAGGTACCCCAAAAGACGCTCAAAGTTACAAAGAAAAGTAAGAGTTAAAACCCGCATAAATGTTAACAGACAAACCAATGCTTAAAAGCTGAAAAGCTAAAAAACGACAGAGAAAAGGTACATAAAGTACAAACATTGAACTTATAAAACCTAGAACCCAAAACAAGGAAGAGAGCTTACCTCTTGTGTGACAAAAACTTTTCTCCTTACAAGAGGAGAACATGGCTGACCCCTTCCGCCACTCCCTAGACGCTGGGGGCAGTGAGGGTGGGGCTGATGGCCTCCTCATACAGCAAGAAACCAACGCGCGGAGATTTTAACCAGAGAAAAAATATATAAAATTAAGACTGTGGATCTGTATGATCAGAATGAGCAGAATTAACTCTCCAGAATACATGAGAAATATTATAAAATACACGAGCAGTTTATTTAATAATCTTTGCATGTATTAAATCACCTTAGTGAGCTTCTATAGATTAATCAGAATCTTATTAATTTTAATGTTGGTTTTACTATTTTTAGTATAGCTATCCTAGTAATGAATAACTAGTTTTCTTTTTTATTTGTTTTTATTTTCTTTTATAAACAGATTTTTAAGCTTTTTTTGTGATTTTGTTTATATTATTTAATTTTTTGTTTTAATAGGACCGTCATATCCATAGCACTAAGGTTCCTTTAGGTAGTTAATAGGCATCCTCTAGCCAACTTCCTTACGGCTTTGATTGGTCAGAATCATATTATTAACTGTGTAGAAAATTAAAGCAGATCTGCCAACCTTACTCTATTATTCAGAATAATTTTTCTTAAAGTTCTTTTGATGAAAGAAGAAGGAATTTCGTTCTCTAGAAAACTTTCTAATAGTATATTAATGTGGTAATTGAAATCCAAATTGTTGCTGCAAATTCTTGAAATTCTTAGGACCTGAGAAATTAGTACATTCTCAATTACTTTGGTTGAAATGTTATTATTCCAGTGTAGATATTTAATTACTTTGAAAGGAAAATTAACTCTTTTATCAAAGAGGCTAATAGATGGGTTACCTCTGTTGAGCTTAATGCTTAAGTCTAGGAACTCAAGTTCCTGATTACTGTGGTTGGTTTTACATAAGTTAAGAGAGCTAGGATAGATATTATCAAAATCACTCTCTATAACTTCTGAATTATTGATACACAGCAGATCATCAATATATCTAAAAGTGTAAAGGTAGTTATCTGAGCAGGTGGGGTGATTTTTAATGAATTTATATTCCTTAAAGAACAGGAATAGATTAGCGATATTTGTGGACGTTGATGTTCCCATTGGAATACCGTTCACTTGCTTATAGAGAGTATTATTATATAAGATATGGTTATTTTTTATGCAGCAATTGAGATAAGAGTTCCAAGTTCCTACATCAACAAATTGGTTAAGTTTAAATTCTGCATACAGCTCTTTAAAGGTAGTGATTATATCTGATAGAGGCAGATTAGTATATAGGTTTTCAAAATCATAACTATTAATATCTAGGGGACAAACTTTGAGTATAGTAGAAATTACTTCTGCATTATTATTAATTAGCCAAAAATCTCTGTACATCAAGTTAGAACAGTTTCTAATGTGTTTCAAAACCTTCTTTAAGACATCTTCAAAAGCAAGATCTATTTTCTTTTTATGACTTCTTACTCCACTAGCTATGAACCTGAACTTTACAGGATCCTTATGAAACTTAACCGTTGCAAAAAGAAATGGAAATTCAGGCCCATATCTTCTAGTTTGTGGAATTTTAAGTTTCTTGAAGAATGCCTTAAACCGATTTTCTAACTGCTTGGTAGAATAACTTACGGGCTCGTATGTTACTCTATTATTGAGTTCCATAGTTAACAATTCAAAATAGAACTTCTTACAGATAATTGCAAAATTATTGCTAGCTTTATCCGTAGTGGTAAAAATAAATTGGTCTTGTAGTTTGGAGAGTGACCTTTTAGCTTCTCCAGAGAAAAAGAGATTTCTGTCGAAACAAAAGTCCAGACCTGCCAACTCACCGGTGAAGCTATTGATTATATTATATTTCCATTCTGCGAAGGCCTCAATAGGCTGATTGTACGTTAAACTGGTTTTTACGATGTACTTATTTACATCTTGAGTGAAGCTCTCAAGAATCCTTTCTTTGGAAATTGTGAAGGAAGGTCTGAAATTAGAGCCATACTCTAATAAATTCCTAAGCTTTTCATTTTCAACATAACTCAAGTTTCCGGTGATAATATGGTTGTAATTCTTATCATAGTGAACTGTTTCTTTATGTTCATCACAAGAACAAGTAGTAATTACAGGAATGTAGCTCGAAGAGTTAAGTTTGTAGTTTTTAACTATTGACCCTAAGGTCTTAACATATTTAAAACTTACAATAGACTGGTGCCTGTGGATGGGAAAAAAAATTGCATTATTGTAGAACAGCTTCCTTACATTGAGATTATTGTAGGCTTTATTTAGGAACCTGATGGTAACAAAATTACTGGAAAATTCTTTAAGAGAAATTTTATCTTTAAGAATATGTTTAAGAATGTCCAGAACCAAAGCAAAAACATGCTTATCAACATGGTCAGCAGTTTCATTCCAGAATTTGAAAAAACATTTAAGGACAGAGTGCTTGAAGGACTTGAGAATTTTGTAAGTATTTTTAACAAAATTAGTGCCTGTTTTAAAGCTTTCCAGAGTTTTTAGCAAGTTAGCAAAATCAACTTTGCTTGATGTGCGAAATAACCTCTGTCCTCTATTACCTCTAGAGCAGCTCTTATTATTAACAAGAAAGAAGAGTTCACGAATTGAAAATTTATGCTGATTATGCTTATTGTCAGATAGAGTGGAATTAAGGCCATAGGGATAAAGAGACTGATGCTGCAAAATTTCAAGGGATTCAGTTTCTAGCCGAGCATAGAGGTCAGGAATAATATGTAGTACCTCTATTTTCACTTTGTCAAAACCATGAGTATGGAAATGCTCTAATTCAAAGGTAGAGTACTGGTTGGCGTTTGTGGAGGGGTTCACTCCTGAATTAGAGAACTTGTTTACTAGAGACCTGTGACCATTAATCCTAAGATGAAGAGGATTTTTACTTTGGCCAATATAGCTAAGGCTGCAGACAGTACAGGTGAGCTTATAGATGGTATTGTAGGCTTTGCAAAACTTGTTGGAGCAATTATCCTCAACAGAAGAATACAGATATATATCATCATCATCATTGTCAACCATTATCAATCCACTGCTGGACGAAGGTCTCCCCAAGTTTCCTCCACAACGGTCTGTCTTGTGCCAGTCTCCTCCATGTCACCCCTGCATACTTTCGAATTTCATCCACCCATCTCTCATGTGGTCTTCTTCTGGGTCTTTTCCTGTCCCTTGGAATCCAATCCAAAATTTCGGCTGTCCATCGATGATCTGTCCTTCTGGCAGTATGTCCAGCCCATTGCCATTTCAGGGATTTAACTCTGATCATGATGTCTTCCAGTCTTGTCATTTTTCGGATCCACGAGTTCCTCTTCTTATCTCTCCTGGTATATATATATATATATATATACAGGGCGGTTCAACTAAGTGTGTACAAACTTCTGGGAGGGGCAGGTTGCACAAAGACAAATCGAAATCACATAGCAATACAGCGCCGGAAATGCCATCTTCATGCGGTAGATGGTATTGTTCGGCCATGAGACTGCTGATATGTTCTTTCAGGATCCGTCATTTGTAAACTGCCCTCAGAGGTAGTAGGATGGCTGAGTTCACGGACTGCAACGGACGAGCCACCGTGCGACTGTATCAGGAACAATACCCGATGAGACGAGTGCCAAACTACCAAGTGTTTGCACGGATGCATAAAAGGTTATGTGACATTGGTTCTTTCCAGGGGCCTGCCAGGTGTCGGAAACGATGGGTACGCACTCCTGCCCTCGAAGAGAATGTATTAAGTCATGCAGCAGATGATTCAAGTGCCAGCACACGAGGAATTGCCGATCGGCTCGGTCTGTCCCAATCCACCGTATGGAGGGTTCTGCACGAAGATCAATTGCATCCATATCATGTGCACCGTGTTCAGACACTAACATTGAGGATTACCCTCAGCACATTGCATTTGTGCAATGGTACCTGCAGAAGAGTGTGGCAGAACCCCAATTCCCTGCTTCTGTGCTGTTCACAGATGAAGCATGCTTTACACGGGAAGGTTGCTTCAATGCACATAATACGCATGTATAGGTGCTGGAGAACCCCCATGCTGTACGACCACGTGCAGCACAAAACTGTTTTGATGTTAATGTTTGGGCCGGCATTGTCGGGGACCACTTAATTCACCCATACTTCATGACTTCTCGTCTGCATGGAATGAGTTACAGGATATTTCTGGAGGACATCTTGCCAGGGTTATTGAACGAACAACAGGTCCCACAGTCGCTGCGCCGTTCAATGTGGTTCCAGCACAATAGGCCCCCGCCCATTTCAGCAATGACGTTCTTCATCACTTAAACATGACATTTGGACATCAGTGGATCGGGCGTGGTGGTCCCGTTCATTGGCCTGCAAGATCGCCGGACTAAACATGCTTTGATTACTTCTTCTGGGGTTACATCAAAGGACTGGTGTACGACACCCCCGTTGAAAGTGATGAGGACCTTGTAGCATGCATCTCTGTAGCTGCTTTGGAAGTCCGAGACACACCAGGAATTTTCCAAAATGTACAGGATTCCATGCGCCGAGGATGTCAAGCTCGTGTTATGGCTCATGGTCACAACTTTGAACACCTTCTGTAACCTCAATGCATTTTGAAAATGTCTTGTGAGTAATACAAAGCATTTTATTCTCTTACATGCTGCTCTTTCATTTCTCGTCCTCTCTATACACTAGCACATGAAGATGGCATTTCCGACCCTGCATTTCTATGTGATTCCGATTTGTCTTTGTGCAACCTACCCCTCCCAGAAGTTTGAACATGCTTAACTGACCCTGTATATTTGGAGTAAAATGGCCTTCCCACAAATATTTAAGGCTATTAGGAGTTCATATTTTTCTGTCCCTAATCACTAACTTAGGGCCACTGATTCCAAGGAACTACGTGTGTATAAATATTTTAGTTACAGTTTGAACTGAAACCCAGTTACAATTATTTACAAACTCAGTCCGTGCAGATGGAAAAATCAAGAATGTATAGGCATGCAACGTAAAGATATTTGACTGAATATGGCTGGATGAGAATCAGAGCATTAGATTGATAAACTAAATGTGAACTGGATGTGAACATATAACTGAAAAATAAAAAAAATGTGCTTTTCATGATTCTGACCCCCTGGGATGAGTGACGATTTGATAAAATGCTTATATGTTCAACAGTATAAAACAAATATTTTCCAGAAACAACTTCCGCATTCTTTATTATAAATGGAAATTTTCAATGCATGATGAAAAATACTTGACATCACACTCCACTTAAAAGGATTTAATTCTACAATCATTATTCTTTTGATCAATGTATAGTACTTTCAAAAATGCTTATTTGGACACACACACATTTAAGATCACTAACTTATCTGAGCATCCCAAAATGACCAATCTTTGGAAAGTATTTATCCAAAGCTATATCAAATAACTGATATCAACATCCAAAACGAAGAACTTCCAAATACATTTATTTGAAGCATAAACTTTAATGAATATCTTTACCCAAAATGAACTTTTGAAAACATTTAGTTGGGATACAACCATTTAACTGATCTAAACCCTAAAATGAATCATTTTCAGAAATATTTAGCTGAAGCAAGATCACCTGATCTCAGCACCTAAACTGAACAAATTTTGTAAACATTAAGGAAAATTTATGAACTGATCTTGGCATCCAAATTGAACAAAAAAAAAAAAAAAAAGAAAGGAAAAAAAGAACATTAGATCTTTTAGACTGACTATGAAAGAAATTAATTTCCTGAAAAATACAAATTACTCACAGGTTCTGTTTGATTCTGTGCTCATTATATGCAGAATGAAAAGCCAACAATTCTGCTATCAAACCATTCTCAATCATCTGGTCCACTCTTTTATCTAACCTTCCATAAAGAACTGGAAAATAATTATAACTCACTAAATATGACTTGTAAAACATCACAAAATACATCATGGTAAAAAATACTAATGTAAAAATAATATTTAAATGAAAGGCAATCAAGTCAGAAATAAAACTATCAATAAAAGACAATCAAGTTGAAAATAAAGTAATTAAAACTGATGAAAAATGCTTTTACCCCTCACTTTTAACTTATACGAAAGGAAAAGTTTTTACTTAGTTTCCTTCTTTCCTTATTATTATTTTTTTTGTGGCTCTTTAATCTTGGTTGCGCTAAGTACTAATGGATGAAACCATTCAAAAATTAATGTTTTAGAACTTGTTTTAGCACTTAGTGTTACAAAGTGCAACTGCATTGCAAGTCTTATGACCTCAAAAAGATAATTTTTGCTGTACAAGTTAAGGGTTCACTGGCAGCACAGATCACATACCATATGTAAAAGAAAAACATAACACAAAGCAACTGTTAAAAAGGAAATCCCATATACATAAACTTGCTGCTGAAAATACCTCAGCTACACCAGAATGGAACAATTTAAAGCACATTCTTCCTTTTGTTAATAAATAAGACAAGGTGATTGACACTGAAGTGATAGGATTAATGCAGCCCCAAGTGGATAGGATGGATGACTTGATGTGAAGAAGCTCCCCTTACGTGTGGGGTGCTAGAAAATTGAACCACAAAGTCCTACATAAAGTTTATGTCATTAGTGAGCATAGATGAGTGCATGGCATCAGACAAGTGACTACAGTCAAGTAGTGTGTGTGCACAAGTGGTTAAAGGGAGATGGGGTTTGATTCCCGTCTCCATTGTCCACAGTGCACATTTTAATTGGTTGTGCCTGATGAGAGTGAAAACAGACCAATGTCTGTTCTACCATGCAATAATTTCTATATGTAGAAATACCTTACTGGAAAAGCTGCATCCCTATAAGTATATGCATGACGACTGTTTATGATAAAATGAGACCTGGTCAACCAATAGAGAACTGAATCAGCTGAGAACTGGTTTCAGTTGGATAGTATGTGCCCAAGCAATATTTTTGAACTCCAGAGGTGCCAACCTCTAGCAGAACCTATCAGTAATCAATAGGGTATTTTTCAGTAATGTTTCAGTAATATTTTCATTAATGTAACACGCCATTTTTTTTTCAAAGTCAAGGACAATGTTATAGTATTATTGTGTAACCTGTAGTACTTGTATGAGGTGCCCATCGGTAATCACCATACGAAGTCTCATCGTTAACGTGCGGAAAGGGTATTTCATGAGAAATTAATGCACGAAATGTGTAATAACCTTACATGTTTACACTATCCTGACAAAAACAATATGAAATTAAATTATCAATATTGTACACACCTCATGTCATTGCTGACATAAAGACTCCCTTGTTGCTTGTTTTGCAGTGGTATATTCTTTTTCAGAAAACTTCTTTTTATAACACATCTCACCTGAGGAAAATGCTTTACTTTTTTGTACAAGAAGGGCACTTAATATGTTTTGGTGCTCATTGTTGGGCGAAAGTCTGTGTGGTTTTTTCCTCACTATACGAAATATTCTCTCTGTAGAGGAATTGCTGTGAGGGAGAGTCAATATTGCCAACATTAGTTTATGCAATGCAGAATACTTGGGAAGGCCAGATGAATCCTTCATCTTAGATATTTCATTCCATGCCACATCTGCTCTAGGATCAATTCTAATGATGAATTCAGCCTAAGAACTAACTAAAAAGGAACAAGATTATTTGATGCCCTTCCTTCTTCCTCTGTTAAACGACATCTTCATCATTTTGATTATCTGTTTATGTATGTTAATTAATTAAATATTTGTTGTCTTGTTCCAGTCCTGAAGTTGAATGAAGAATTTGATCTTTGATTAGCTAAATTCTCTTGACCAATAATTTAGATTTCGGCAGTAAATAATCCACGAATAATCCTTACTAAATTACAATGTTTACTTCTGGGTCATCAGCTAATGCCTGACATCATATCACCTAAGTTCATAAAGTGGTATCTGCTCAATAGTAAGGTGCCCTGGGTGTAACAATATCATATCTCCAAAACTCTTCAGTGCTAAATGACGTGTTATAAAAAGCTGTCATTGTTCTGATAGTAACATCATAACGCCAAAAAAAAAAAATACTTCCTATGCAGCATCAAGAAAATCTGCCATACCTTTTGAGATAAGATATGTGCCCTACTGTTAAATTTATAATAATGTACCTTGTAAAATGGCTCTGGCTGTTGTATGAGGAGTAAGTTTGTGATCACTAAAGCCTGGATGTTCAAACAAAATGCCTATTTTGCATATTTATCTACTTTAAGGAATAAAAGCATATTTTCCCATTTAGTGAAAAACTTTATATATACTGTATCTTGAAAATTTTCTATAAAAAACATAATTTTTGCAAAAAGATTTTTTTTATTTAGACTTAACTCTTAACAACATTGTCACACAACAGTGAAACAACTTGTTAAAAAATTCTCCCTCATTACAGAATGGTGATACTCAAATGAATCCACTTCTAATCAAAAGAGAAATGTTTAGTCTACTCTCCACTAAATGACTGCATTGGCAATGTGAATGTTTCTTTATGTAGGAAGATCACTTTTACTACAGTCCTAGCTTTCTACTCATAAGGGTTAACACAGAACTTTTTTCTGTGCAACAAATCCATAAGCCTCATAAACTGTTTATCGAAAGTGGCGTTGAACTCTTGGTTAAAGAAAAGGCAAGCAGTGCAGGACAAGGTTACTAGAGATACCACGTAAGGTCAGGTGACCCCCCCCTCGTGCATGGGGATAGGGTAAGTAGATGATCGGAGCACTGTGCAAAGGTCATGTGACTATTTTTTTCATTTGGCATTTCATAAACAAGCAATGGAACTACTGTATGTGCAATCAAGCTTTAGATTATCATTAATCTATTAAATTTGGATGAAAAGAATTCTATGCTGTGACTCTTAAGTATGATTTCTGTTACTTCTATTATTGTTGACTGGTAACTGCACGGCATTATTTAATATGCCTAAAGCAAAAGTGTGCAACAGTGCAAGAGAGAATAACTTTGCAAAAGATTCTGGTCCAGGTGTATTTTCAACAGAAGGGATGGTATTGTTTTGTAAAGTGCAACCCATTATCAGTGAAAACATTCTTAGCATTTTCCAACATTTTGAGACAACCAAACATAAGTCTTTGGCTAGTGAGAAGTCAAAAGGGAAAACGTGCCTAATTTCGAATTATGCATCTACATCCACACGTGAGTTGAAGATTTCTCTTGGTTTGTGCAAGGCATTTATCAACACAAGAATTTCACAATCAGGGCACCTACCAAATTTTGGAAATGCAATTTCATGACCATTTTTAAAAGATCTGTACATATATATCCCTATCCAAAGCATCAATACACACATATACATATTAAAAGAGTAGACACTCTGTCCCCCTCTTTTTTTCTATGGAAAAAGTGCCCCCTGCCCTTCTGCTAATAATGAAAACTTGACTCATCATATTTTGACTGCACCTAAAATTAGTTGAAATACTCAACACTGTTCTACGCAATTTTATTATACACCTTTCTTTACCATTTATACCTGAAAAATGGCAAGACTTCATAAGCAGCATAATTCATCTCAAAATTTTGTAAACAACATTTTGTGCATATATTTTTGTGCTAAAACTTTGTTTCCTTTAATAGTTTTCTTCATAGGGGAGAGCACAACAGGTTTTTTTTTTTTTTTTTTGACATATGAATTGTTACATGGAAACTGCATTTATGTCTTGTGTGTTCGATGCATGGGGAATTAAAATGACTATATATATATATACTCCCACATGGAAGATGGGTGGATGAAATTCGAAAGTATGCAGGAGTAACATGGAGGAGACTGGAACAAGATAGATTGTTGTGGAAGAAACTTGGGGAGACCTTAATCCAGCAGTGGATTGATAATGGTTGACAATGATGATGATGATGATGATGATATATATATATATATATATATATATATATATATATATATAACATGCCTCCAAAGCAAAATTCTCCTTTTCAGATCAGAGAAGTTCACAAGAAAAACATCTGGATCTCCATTGATGAAACCATAGATAAATGATGTTGGTAGATATGTAGCAAATGTTATTATCAAAACTGCTGACCCAGATAAACCATCTCAAGCATTTCTGATACATGCCAAAGAATTAGAAAAAAACTAACAGCACTACTATGGCTCAGCTGTTTACAAAACCTTTAAACATTCTCTGGCCTGATTCACAGATGTTCCTAGTTATATGTAAAAGTTTGGTAAAGATTAACTAGTTTTATTTCAAAATATGAGCCATCTTATGTGTTTGGCTCATGCATTATATAGAGTTTCAGAAGAAGTGAAGATATTATTTCCTGGCATCGACAGATTGATATCAAGCGTGAAAAGAAAGTTTTCTTAAAAGCTCCATCTCAAATTCAATTATTTAAGGATACATATGGCTCTACAATTAAGTCTCCCACCATAGGCAGTTTTAACAAAGTGTGAGACAAGCATTTCTGCTGCTGCCAATAATCTCTGTGGATTGCACATGGAACAAATTTCAGATATCATAAATGATCTTCCAGATGAGGAGTCTTCTATGATCATTACTGCCAAACAACTCTTAAAAAACTCAGTTATCATCAGTCAACTGGGGTTTATTAAGGCTTATTTTTCCAAACTTCTAACAGCTATATCATCTATCCTGGAAAAGAAGGGATGAAACTTTGGCAAACTTTTTCAAAGTACTAAAAAACGTCAAGAAAGATATAACTGGCATACAAGGACAAGCTATACAAAAAAAAGAAGAAAAGTATTCCAAAGTGCTCTCGGTAATGCTGGTTCGAAAAAAATTAAAAAATTTAATAAAATTCTTCATGGTAAAAACACTGATTGTGGAAGTATGTCTCCCACTTACATTGCGTGCTTTGAATATGCACCAATAATCTCTGTGGATGTGGAAGGGACTTATTAAATATATGTGCATTTTTTTACTGACAGAAGGTGTGCTTTTTCTTTTAAAAATATACAAAAGCACTTAGTTATCATGTGCAATCGTAAAATCATTTAAGAGTAAAATGTACATACATCTACGTAATGTAAATATATGAACCCTACAGTAAAACTTCCAGATAGGTTGAACGCATATTTCTTCTACTTTAGCACATATTTCTTGATTTTTAAAGCATAGAAGCTTGCTTATTTTAGAGGTTTTTATTGCTTGACCATCTGGGCTTTAGTGATCACCTTCCTAATATGTCTAACACAAACTACCTTTTTTTTTTTTTTTTTTTGTCTCACCCAGTAGCACAATGACTCATCAAATCAACAATATTGAATCGTTACTTTTATGTCCTTGTCTGATCAGATACATGATGCATGTTCTAATCAATTTTAAGTACCTTCTACTCAGTAAAGAAGTATTTTCACTCCCTTTGGGCACAGACTTCAAAAAGTTGCAGTGCTACACTATTCATAATTTTTGTACTAATATTCAATAGGGCTATCAATGACATAATTATACATCTATCATTTATTATGATGTCTTTAATTGCAGACATACTTCCATTTGCAATGTCCTGTTGCCACTGAACTTACTGATGATTTTATTTAATTACAACTCACAGAATTTCATTCACCAAATAAACACCATTGTTCTACCTAAATAATAAAAACTGAATGTCTCTTTCGTGTCTGTAAATATTGGACAGCATAAATTTTTCCATTAAATTTTTTTACTATGCATTATTCATGCATAGATACTTCCATGTACCTAACAGGCTAGACAGCGTTTATCTTGGATAGCAGATATCAAGTGAGGGTCACATTGATGAAGAAATTAATCGGCGTATAAAACTTGCCTGGAGAGCTTTTGGAAGAAACAGCTTAATTTTCAAGAGCAATATGCCATTATGTCTTAAAAGAAAAGTTCTTGATCAATGCATCCTTCCAGTGCTTACGTATGGTGCAGAGACGTGGACCTTAACTAAAAGAGACATACAAAGGCTGCAGACAACTCAAATAAGCATGGAGAGGCGCATGCTTGGTGTAACCAGGAGAGATAAGAAGAGGAACTCGTGGATCAGAAAAATTACAAGAGTGGAAGACATCCTGATCAGAGTAAAAATCCCTGAAATGGCAATGGGCTGGACATACTGCCAGAAGAACAGACCATCGATGGACAGTCGAAATTTTAGATTGGATTCCAAGGGACAGGAAAAGACCCAGAAGAAGACCATGTGGGAGATGGGTGGATGAAATTCGAAAGTATGCGGGGTAACATGGAGGAGACTGGCACAAGACAGACCGTTGTGGAAGAGGCTTGGAGAGACCGTCCAGCAGTGGATTGATAATGGTTGACAATGATGATCATCATCAGGCTGAAGTTCAATATCATGCTCTCTGATTCCATAAAACCACCACAGTTATAAATGTCTTTGAAATCCTGTGGTATTGAAGATGCATGTGTTGATATTATTGATAAAATCAACAAAACTTCAAGTGCAATATGACCATTTTAGGATACAGTACATACAAAAATTGGAACGGGAGCAGAGTCGGACTGGCCTTATACCCAGGCTGGCGAACGCCATCCGGGCCCCTATGCTCCCGGACTGGTACGCTGTTAAAATCATTCACACCTGGTGAAAAATTATCAGTGCTTTTGATTTTGAAAAGTTGTATACAAATCCCCTGGAAGAAATAGAATCATCTGTTTCTTATTTCTTAATCTTTCTTCAATATTTCAGATTGAGTTCTCTGATTCTAGTATTGTTTTCATTAGTGTTACGTTTTTCATTTTGATTTTTTTTTTTCTGGCAGTTTGTGTGTGCTGCGGTGTGTGCGTGAACGATGATGCAGGAACTAGGGGGAGGGGAGGCATAGCAGATGAATAAGGATTACAGTAGTTTTAAAGGTTTTCTTTTTAGACAGGCACAGGGCCATCTTATCAAATATGGGGGCCCTGGACCAGAACATTTTTTGTGGGGGTCCTTTTCATACTGGCCATTCAATTTTTCATTTTAACATTTTTTTACCAATATTTTTTTGTTTCAGATTACAATTTTGTATATGGCGATGCAACATACAATAAAAAAAAAAGTATGTTGATAAACAAGTAGACTCTTCTCAAAAGAAAAAAAAAGGGGGGGGAGGGGGTTGCTGAAATTTAAAACAGCAATTGCAACTAAAATTAACACAAGTTTAGTGCAAAGAAAAAAAGTATCACATTGAAAAGTCTTTAAAGAAATTTCATCGTGCGAAGTCTTTAAAGAAATTCTTTAATGAAATTTAGAGAGACGAAGTCTTTAAAGAAATTTCATGAAGAAATATTATTGTCTTACATTAGTTTTCATTTCCTTTAAAAGTGGCCAAGTCTTTAATGATGTCGTAACAGTCAAGTTTTTTGTGTAACTTCAGTTCATGGACCCAAATTAAAAAAAAAACATTTAAAATAAATAAATTTATTTTTAATGTTTGTTACTCTAAATTTCTGAAATTTTTATTATAATAAGTTAATAAATAAAACACTGCATTATTGGAATCAAAACTCGTTTTCTTATGGCGGAGGGCGCTGGCTGTTCAATTTTTCACCACAGTGGCATGTGGCGTCAGCGTCCCCTACTACACCTACACCCTCTGGGCTCTGTCCAATCGGATTGCAGGAAACCTTATTTGTCCTCCGTTCCATCCCTGGCAGGATCGCCGATGATGCAGCAGTGCAGGAACTTGTTTATACCAGTTTTTCACTGTTTCTTTGTGTACAGAGATTAGAAGATTGATTTTACTTATTAAAGAACTAATTTTAACAAGTAAGAAGCTTCCGTCGCGTTCCACCAAGCATCATGGATACAACAGATACTGCCGCATGCACATCAGAAAAAGCTGAGATTTCTATCGTGCCATCCTATTTAGCCATCAAGTGATAAGAACAGCTTGCCTTTCGATGCAAGTAAAATATATTTTCGAACATTACCGAATGGCAGACTTGTTAACCGTGAATCGCTTTCTTACTGTTTAGCCTTAAACGAACTGTTCTACACAATTTGCATGTGCTTTGCGGAAGATAATTTTGAAAGTCCCTTTGTAACCGGAATGACTCCATCCCCAAATCATACATACGATAAAGCAGCAAGGCAGGAAGCGAGTCAGTCTCGTACGACAGCTGTGTCAGCCCTGTTGCTAGCGAACAGAATGCAAAATATTGAACAACGGACAAAGCAAAGAAACACGGAAGCAATTGCCAACAGGCGTCTGTTACTAAGGAGAATAATTGACATTATATTGTTTATAGCTAAGCAAGGATTTTCTTACCAAGGTAAAAATGAGTCAGCGTTCTGTTTAGATGAAGCACGTGGACACCATGGAAACTTTTTCAGCTTAGTACTTCTCTTAGCCAAGTACGATCCTGTTATGCGGTACCATGTTTCCGAATAAATATCACACAGTCAAGCGAGAAAACAGTCAGCTAAAACTAAAGGACGAGGTTTGCTGGTGACGTTCTTATCCAAAACAACAGTCAACAAACTTATTTTTAGTTGTGCTCGTCAAGTGAAGCAAATGATTGTGGAAGAAGTTAATGAAGTGAAAGCCTTCAGTCTTGAGGTTGACTCATGTCAGGACGTTGGTGTTATAGATCAAGTGGCGATTTGCTTACGATATGTGAATGATGGAGCAACAGTACGTGAAAGGATAATAAGCATGTTGCCTATAAGAAGACCCACTGATGCAGTTTACTACAGTCTTATAAAATCAGAATTGGTGGACTTAGGCCTAAATATACAACGTATGATTAGTGCATTGTTTGACAGCACCGCAAATATGGCTAGGCAATGCAAGGGTTTACAGGCCATACTAAAGCAGGAAGTGCCGGACTTAATATTCACGCATTGTTATGCACACGTCCTTAATCTTGTCATAACTGAATCAACAGTGAGCTGTGTGCAAGCAAGGAATTTATTTGGTCTGTTGGAGTCGGTGTGCGTTTTTATCCATGAATCTTACAAACGTACTTCAGTCTGGATTGAGACACTAGCGGCAATGACAAATGGGAGAGAGAAGCTGAGACGACTCCAAAATATAGGAAAGACAAGATGGTGGTCGAAAGACAAAGCCTTGGATACTATTCTTGATAAAACACGGTATGTTGTGTTGATCAAAACTCTTCATGATATCTCTACCAGCAAGGAATTTGAGTCAAAAGTGACGTCGCATTTGTTTTCAAAGACCTTTTTCCGTCACAACTCCAGTTAGCAAGTACCTACAGACTCCGAAAATGGACTATCTTAAAGCTTGGAACTTGATAAAGGGCTTGCAGAAAACAATATTAAAGAAAGTAGAAGAATTTGAGCAAGTGCTTCAGAAAGCAAGGGTGTTTGCATTAGAACTTGAGCAAGAGTTCGAAACTGATGTTACTTTGGCAGAGGAAATTAGTGTGGAAACAGAGTTGCCTTCGCGAAGAATTGCAAAGAAAAAAAAAAAACATTTTGGTGAGTTATGCGAAGATGAGTCAGTGCTAATCACAGATCCTAAGGCAAAGTTTTGCATACAAGTTTACAAAGTTGTCATGAACACAACAATGGTAAAAATCATCGATAAATTTAACAGCAATGAAGGCCTCATGAAAGACTCAGCATTTTTGGATCCGTGAAACTTTAAAAACAAAGTCGCTAAGGGAGTTCCTGAGAGTGCAATACATGCGATTGCTAAGTTGAGCAAAATTGACAGGAATACAATGGCAGAGGAACTTGAATAGTTTGTCAGCGAAACATGAGGATATGTCCCAAACTTTTGGTGAAACATATGAATGGGACTGCGAATATGAGATCGACATGGAGATGAATGAAGATGATGAACTTGAGGATAATAACCAAGACGAGAGTGTCATGACTTGTTTATCGATGGGACATAATTGTAGAAACCGTGTGTCTTGTGCTTGCAAGCTGTTGTCTCAGTATAATTTACACATTAGTGCATACTGCAATCCCTATGTTGCATATTGCACTTTACTGACAGTTGCATTTACACAAGTAACATGTGAAAGGACATTTTCTGCTTTAAAGCGTATAAAGACTAGGCTTTGTGCACTGTTAGGACAAGAACTCTTAGAAGCATTCGTATTCTTGAACACTGAAACAGATATTATTAATGACATTGATGTTGTGTTTCATGACAAAATAATAAATGAGTTTGCCGCGTCATCCAGAAATTTAACGAAGTTGTTGATTGATTAGTTAAGTTTCATTAAAATTCACCAGGTGCGATAACACGTAGTAACTAGTTCTATATAATTTATAATTTAATCATTAAATTACAATTTACATTACAATTTTAATTTAATGATTACCTGTGTTAATATCAGAATATGTAAGAATTCTTTGCTGCGTATTCCCCGAGCTCTAATTACATACCTTTTTTTCATCTAACAATTAGAATTTTAAAATGCGCTAAAACGAAAGAAAACTGTATTGAAATTTAAAACAATTTTCGCCTTCAGCTGCCGGGGGTGGCAATAGCTACTCCTGGCCCCCTTGCATCAATATGCCACTCAGGCCCTTTATACCCAGTCCGACGCTGAACAGGAGTGAGACAAGGTGACATCATATCTCCCAAGATCATCAATGCCACATTCCAGAATGTCTTTCAATCAATGAACTGGGGATACAATGGAATGGTGATTAATGGAGATAGTTAAATGTGCCTTTGTTTTGCTGTTTATCATTTTTGAAGTACCTCCCAAGAGCTGCAGAGTATGATCCAGGAACTTGCTGACAAGAGTGAAGATGTGGGATTAAAGATGAACCTACAGAAAACAAAATTGATGTACAATGCTTTTTCAAGAACTGAATAATCAGAGGTTGAAGAGGGAAATTTAGAAGTAACTGACATCTACCATTGAAAACAGATGTCAAGTAAGAAGAAATTAATAGGTGCATCAAACTTGGATGGAGTGTATTTAGAAGCAGTACAATTTTTAAGAGAAATGTACCATTATATCTTAAAAGAAAAGTGTATGATCACTGCAGCCTTCCAGTTCTTACTTATGGATCAGAGGGCCCAACTAAAAAATGAAAAACAGAGACTCGACAACTCGAATATCACTGCAAATTTATAAAGTGAGAGAAAGTAACGATTGTGAAGTTAGTGTTCATTTAATAATTTTCAAATGTGAGCAGCATTTTTACTATAGCTGAAACAGATTTTCTTAAACTGTAGTAAAAGTATTCATGTAACTGTAAGGCCAAAAAAAGTAGTAATTCAGATGCAGATCAAATTATAAAGAAAAGCATATACATAAAGTAAACCAAAAATTTTACCGAACCTAAATGCTATCATATCCAACAAATTTTAATTTTCTACACTAGGTATATTTGCTTATATTGTATTAATTGATTACTGAAGCAGGTTGAGGTACAGGAAATTAGCCAAAAGGTATGGAGTTTCAAAGTCAAGAGGAGGAGGGGGTTGCATCAGAAATGGTGTTTAGCTCAACAGAATATTTTATATATACTCGTATTTTCACTTTTTTTTTCTTAAAAGACATCAAACTGGTAAACAAACTTTGCCATTTCAGCATGATTTGGTTTTCTTCTGTAAGCATGGTGAAGAACAATATACCGTATTTGTCAGCGTATAACACGCACTTTTGTTCCTAAAATTTAGGGCTGAAATTCTATCTGCGTGTTATACGTGTACACTACTTTTTTATTTAAACTTAAGTACAATCAATACTGCTGCTTAGGTAAAATGAATGCGGCTGCGACACATCCCGATGTCACCAAATGTTAATGGTCTGGTATCACTTTACTCTAACTGCAGACGCTTTTCTAATGCATATCTCTTCTGTTTTCTGACGGATCTTGTAAAAAGTGGCATCACTACAATCTTCAGTTCTTTCGGAAAGAAGATTCACAAAAAAAAATTTGAGACAGACTCCTGATTTACCTTTTTTAAGCACCCGAAAGTAACCTTACTTCAGTGGCGAACGCGAGGTGCCACGCTAAGCCTAAGCATCTGCTCTCGTTAAGTTGCTTTCACGGCAGCTGCTCGGGGGAAATATTACGCAACTTTCGGTGACGTCTGAACTCCGTGGCTGACGGTTGGTGATAAAAATCATTAGTGTATGCATGATCTTGTTCTGCTGGTTCGAGGGTACCATTTCTCGTGACGACCATGCATTATTGGCAAATGGCGTCGGTTTAAGGAACCTGGCCGTTTTTAATTTTTTAGTCTGTCTCATCACTTTCCAAGATAGCAGTGATTCCGATTAAAATTTTTGTAACAGGTCTAATATCCAAGTTTTCTTTCAAACAGATGCTTTTTCTTTCGTATTATTTGCCTAAAAGGTGGTATAAATATTAATAAACATGCGTGTTAAGTTATCTAAAAAAGTTCAGTTCCCAAGTCATTTATCATAAGTTTTTTTTACTCAAACTTCCTTCTTAAAATTAGGGTGCGTGTTATACACTGATAAATATGGTATATGTAAATATATACTTTTTTCTTCTTGAGTTAGCCTACCGGCCCAGGATATGGCATCCCACTGAGAATTCTCCCAGTATTCCGGTAGCCCACTCAGTGCCTGATCATATATGAGTACATAAGATGCATTAATTGAAAACACATTCCAATATTTATTCAATGTTATATAAAAAATTATTTTTGTAAATACGCACAGCTGCACTATTTGTTTGTATTCATAAAATTTCAACACATGAGATAATAAACATATAATAACTGAACAATATGGTTAACTTTTTTTCCTTTCAAAAAACAAATAACATTGAAAAAATAAATAAACTACAACAAAAAACAACTTACCCTCTTTGTCGCACTGAAGCCACAACATGAGTGAATTTCGGTAACGCAGTGGACCACCTAGGGATGATCCACCAGTCATGGACTTCTGTTCAGCAATTAAGTCACTATGGCAGCGATCATATTGCTGATAAACCTGTAAGCTCCTGAAAAAAAGTTGCAAAAAACATTTTAATACAAAAAGTATCTTCCTGCCAATTAGTGATAAAACAGTGGTTCCCAAAATTCTTTGAGAAGGTCACATAGGAATGATCAAAGTGTTAGGAAGGACAGATCAAAGGAAACACCACACTTTATAATGTTTTCTTATCAGCTGAACTAAACATTAAAAAATGAAAAAAAAAATTTTTAATTAACAAAATAAAAATTTTCTCTCATAAAAGGATGCATACATGTACTTAAATTATAACCAGGACTTTTTTTACCTGTGGAATGTGCCAGAATGCTATTCCAGCATCTTTTTGAACATAGAAGTTTTGGTTTTGAACCTTAAAATAATTATTTAACCTTTAACTAGAGTTGAGAGACACTCTCAAATACATAATTGGTTGCCAAAGCCGAACCTTTAACTTTATTTATTTATTTATTTTTTTGATTGGAGGTTTAACGACCACCGTGAGCAACTCAATGGGCTATAAGCAGTCGCCTGTCCCTAATTTAGGGCCACTGGTTCCAGGGAAGGAAGAGAGCCAGTGCTATAAGACAAACACAACATCCATGCCTTACTGGATTCAGGGCCAAGATTAAAGTGGGGTCTATAGGGGCTGCTGTAGCCTTGGGGGCCACCATTATCAAGGGCCCAGAACGATTGGGAAAATAACATATATATCATCATCATTGTCAACCATTATCAATCCACTGCTGGACGAAGGCCTCCCCAAGTTTCCTCCACAACGGTCTGTCTTGTGCCAGTCTCCTCCATGTCACTCCCGCATACTTTCGAATTTCATCCACCCATCTTCCATGTGGTCTTCTTCTGGGTCTTTTCATGTCCCTTGGAATCCAATCTAAAATTTCAGCTGTCTATCGATGGTCTGTCCTTCTGGCAGTATGTCCAGCCCATTGCCATTTCAGGGATTTAACTCTGATAATGATGTCTTCCACTCATGTCATTTTTCGGATCCACGAGTTCCTCTTCTTATCTGTTCTGGTTACACCAAGCATGCACCTCTCCATGCTGCTTTGAGTTGTCTGCAGCCTTTGTATGTCTCTTTTAGTTAAGGTCCACATCTCTGCACCATACGTAAGCACTGGAAGGATGCATTGATCAAACATTTTTCTTTTAAGACATAATGGCATATTGCTCTTGAAAATTATGCTGTTTCTTCCAAAAGCTCTCCAGGCAAGTTTTGTACGCCGATTAATTTCTTCATCAATGTGACCCTCACTTGATATCTGCTGTCCAAGATAAACATATGTGTCTGTTATCTCCAGCTTTTCTCCATCAATCGATAAATCTTCATTTTTTGTAAAAGCATTGAACATCACTTTTGTCTTCTGAAAGTTCATTTTTAATCCCACTTCTTTACTCTTGTCAGCAAGTTCCTGGATCATACTCTGCAGCTCTGATGGGGTAGTTGCAAAAATGACTATGTCATCAGCAAAACAAAGGTGGGTTAGATAATCTCCATTAATCTTTATCCCTTTGTTTTCCCAGTTCAGTGATTGAAAGACATTTTCCATATATACATACATATCACTAAGCTGTTCTCTGAGATTCAGAGGTTAGCTCCAAAAAGAAATACAAACTTCCAGATATTTTTACTTATTGTTGTCGTATCAAACTTCTCCATTTACAGCGATCTTGATATACAACTTGTGCTTCACTGGTATCCATTTCACGCCATACACAAGATCTTTTATACTTCATACTCTTTTTCTCATGCAGATGCTCCTGAATCTGATCCACCCATGTCTTCCTTGGCCTTCCTCTCCCTTTCCTTCCTGCCATTTGGGCTGAAAAGATTTTCTTAGTAAGCATTTCATCACTCATTCTTTCAAAATGGCCAAACCACCGAAGCATATTAGTCTCCACCTTGCTAACAACATTTTGCTTCACATCACACAACTGCAATACATCTTCATTCCTCACACAATCAGACCGTGTCTTGCCACAAACCCCACGTAAGTAACGCATTTCTCCAGCACACAAACGACTCCTATGCTTCTTCCGCAGTACCCAGGTTTCACTGCCATACATCAGAGTAGGAACAATTACTGTTTCATACACAGCCATGCGGGACTCTCTAGAGAACCCATCATTCCTGTGAAAACCTCCCAGAGCAGCTATGACTTTCAAAGAAGAATTCACTCGCCTACTGATTTCACCATCCAACTTGTTCTCTCTGTCAAACATGCTTCCTAAATACACAAACTCACTCACCTGGTCAATCACAGTGCCATTTATGCTTACATTACATTCAGTGCTCCCCGTTCCTCTCTCAAACACTATAACTTTGGTTTTTCCCTTATTTATGCTCAGTTTAAATTTCATGCAAACTTCGTGCATGCGAGTCAACATACTCTGCAACTCACTTTTGCTCTCTGCCAACAGGACAGTGTCATCAGCATACAGCAATCTGCACACACGGATATCACTAAGACATAAACCACTATTAACTATCTTGGCATCACGCATGCATGCATCCATAAATATATTAAACAGCAATGGTGACATTACACAACCTTGTCTAACTCCTGCACCAATGGAAAACCATTTTGATAAAACACCATTCACTCATACACAAGCTCTACTACCAGCATACATGGCTTTTACACTATTAAGTAGAGTCCCAGTAACAGCTTATTCATTCAATACCTTCCACAAAAGTGTCCTATTCACTCGGTCGTAAGCTTTCTCTAAATCTATTAAGGCAGTAAAAACTTTTTTCCCCAACAGCCAGATACTTTTCAATCATTGTGCGTAATGCAAAAATCTGGTTAGTGCAGCCTTTACCAGGCATAAAACCACTCTGAACATCCCACACTTTCAATGATGTAAGACCCCGTACTTTTTCAATAACAACCTTACCAAACACTATCCCTGGCACACTCAGTAGGCTAATACCACGATAGTTCTTGCATTCAGTCTGATCACCTTTTCCCTTATACAAGGGAACAATGATAGCATCCTTCCAATCACGAGGGACCATTCCTAACTCCCAGCACAACTGGCAAATTTCAGTTAACCAGTCAATTATAGAGTCACCACCATATTTCAACATCTCTGCAGTTATGCCATCAACTCCTGGAGCCTTACCATTCTGAAGAGATTTTAGAGCTTTACACACTTCTTTTCTTGAGATCTCTCCTATGCTTTTATCCCTCATTGTGACATCATCTGCGTCTGTCTCCGAATCATTTTTGCTTTCCTGCTCTAATAACTCACAGAAGTATTCACCCCATCTGTCACTTAACTCATTGGGCTTCCATATCATTTTCCCAATCTCATCCTTCCCACAACTTACAACTTTGTTTCCCCTATTTTTCCTGAGTCTCATGTACTTCCAGAAGGACTTTGTGGCATTAAAGAGCTTTGGAGATATGGTGTCACCTTGTCTCACTTCTTTTCAAATTTTTATGTGTGTTGTATTTTCAAACAGCCGAATCTTTGCACTTGCATTTTCATAGATGTTATTAATAATATTAATGTACGTATCTTCAATACCGCAGGATTTCAGAGCCATTGTAACTGCTGATGGTTTCACCAAGTCAAAGGCTTTTTCATAATCGATAAAAGCCATGCACAATGGAAGTTCGTATTCCCTTGCTCATTTAATTAGTTCTCTCAGTACGTGGATATGATCTATTGTGCTGTAGCCACTCCTGAATCCAGCTTGTTCTCTCGGTTGAGCCATGTCCAGTGTCACCTTTAAGCGGTGTGAAAGAACTTTAGTGAAGATTTTATAAACCACTGATAGGAGGTTGATAGGTCTGTAGTTCCTGAGATCCTCAATGTCACCTTTTTAATGTAGCAGGATCATTGTAGCGTTGTTCCAATCCTCAGGAATCTTCCCTTCATTAACGCATCGAGTGAAAATTTGGGCGAGTACTGTTTCGATTTCTCCACTTGCTTTTTGCATGATGTCTACAGTAATTCCATCTTTTCCTGGAGAAGATGGAATTTTTTTCAAGGAGAGGCCGATCACCTGACCTTACATCCGGATGTAAGGTAAGGTGATGCTTAACATCTCAGCCTCTCCTTGACAAATGTCAACCCCGCCTTCTCGTGGTGCATCCTTTTCCCACTAAAGGGGCTCCGACGACCGCCAATAGCGGTATAACTATACCATCGGGATCAGAGGAAATGCTATCCCACACTCACCAACCCGCTTGGCCAGCGTGGTGAGTTATGGCCAAACCCCTCCAAAATGATTCCACAACTTAAATCTTGGCCCTCAGTCTCCGGCAGCTGGAATGTACCTGGCCAAGGCAGCGGCCAGTGCGACATGAAGGCAGAGGGTGCTAAGAATCCCCGGATGACCAGACTAGGCTGCTATCTGATGCTGACCTTGGCTACATATAATGGACGCTCCCTATCTTCTGATTCAAGGCTTCTTGAATTGGAAGTGGAACTACAAAGGATCAAGTGGGACATCGTCGGGCTAAGTGAGGTAAGGAGAAAAGGAGAAGATCTCATTGAACTGAAAAGTGGACATCTCTTCTACTATTGTGGGACAGATACTGGCAGAACTAGTGGTGTTGGATTTATAATAAACAAGAAACTGAAGGATAAAGTTGTAGAAGTTGAAAGTTCCTCTGATAGAGCTGCACGACTCGTTATCCAACTCTCGAAAAGATACCAAGCTCAGATTATTCAAACTTATGCACCCACCACAAGTCATTCTGAAGAAGAAATTGAAGAATTTTATGAGGCAATTCGTCATCTAAATAATAAAGATAAGCAGCACTTGAAGATAATTATGGGAGATTTCAATGCAAAAATAGGGCAATGGCAACAGAATGAAACTTCAGTCAGTAAATTCGGTCACGACAACAGAAACCAGCGTGGAAATACTCACGTTGAGTTTGCAGAGGCAGAAGGGTTTTCATCTTGAACTCCTTCTTCAAGAAAAAGCCACACAGGAAATTGACATGGTGACATCCAAATGGGACGACAAGTGAAATTGATTTTATTATGTTTAAAAAAAAAATTGTCATAGAAGACTGCAGTGTGCTAAACAAGTTCAACACAGGTAGTGACCATAGATTGGTGAGATATAAGATGCACCTCAACACTAAACTTGAACGTGGCAAGCTCATAAGACAAACATAATCTATTGACATAACCAACCTTAAAAAACACCATAATACCTTCAAGTTGGAACTGAAGAACAGATTCTCTGCTTTAGAAGGCCTAACATCAGAAGAAGTGGATATTTCTTAAGTTAACAGAAAAGTAACCAAAGCTTTTATGGAAACAGCAACAAAATTAGCTGGGTCTAAGAACAAGTTGCATGTGAACAAATTATCAGGAAAAACCAAAATGTTGATGCAAAAAAGAAGAGAGATGAGGAAAACTAAAGAAGATGTGACTTCCAAAGTGGAATATATAGAGCTATGCAAGACAGTACGAAAAAGTGTCACTGAAGACATAAGGAAAATCAACTGTGAACTAGTGAGGAAAGCAATTGAAAACAACCAAAGCCTAAAGATAGCAAAGGGACATCTCAGTAAGGGAAGAATACAGATTATGGCACTGAGAAAAGAAGACTGTTCTGTAACAAGAAATAGAGGCAAAATTTGGACAAGAGTGAAAGATTTCTACTCCAAATTATATGAAAGGGATGATACATGCACTCCAGACATCATGAAAGCTACCAGTACCAGAGTTTCTCCAGTCCTTCCAGCAGAAGTTGCATATGCAATCAAGAACATGAAGCGGGGAAAAGCTCCAGGAGAAGATGGAATTACTGTAGACATCATACAAGAAGCAAGTGGAGAAATCGAAACAGTACCCGCCCAAATTTTCACTCGCTGCCTTAATGAAGGGAAGATTCCTGAGGATTGGAACACTGCTACAATGATCCTGCTACATAAAAAAGGTAACATTGAGGATCTTGAGAACTACAGACCTATCAGCCTCCTATCAGTGGTTTATAAAATCTACACTAAAGTTCGTTCACACCGCTTGAAGGTAACACTGGACATGGCTCAACCGAGAGAACAAGCTGGATTCAGGAGGGGCTAAAACACTATAGATCATATCCACGTACTGAGAGAACTAATTGAAAGAGCGAGGGAATATGAACTTCCATTGTGCATGGCCTTTATCAATTATGAAAAAGCCTTTGATTCGGTGAAATCATCAGCAGTTACAATGGCTCTGGAATCCTGCGGTATTGAAGATGCATACATTAATATTATTAATAACATCTATGAAAATGCAAGTGCAAAGATTCGGCTGTTTGAAAATACAACACACATAAAAATTGGAAAGGGAGTAAGACAAGGTGACACCATATCTCTGAAGATCTTTAATGTCACATTGGAGGGTGTCTTTCAGTCGCTGAGCTGGGAAAACAAGGGGATAAAGATTAATGGAGCTTATCTAACTCACCTTCGTTTTGCTGATGACGTAGTCATTTTTGCAACTACCCCCATCTGAGCTGCAGGGTATGATCCAGGAACTTGCTGACAAGAGTAAAGAAGTGGGATTAAAAATGAACTTTCAGAAGAAAAAAGTGATGTTCAATGCTTTTACAAGAAATGAAGATTTATCGATTGATGGAGAAAAGCTGGAGATAACAGGCACGTACGTTTGTCTTGGACAGCAGATATCAAGTGAGGGTCACATTGATGAAGAAATTAATCGGCGTACAAAACTTGCCTGGAGAGCTTTTGGAAGAAACAGCATAATTTTCAAGAGCAATATGCTATTGTGTCTTAAAAGAAAAGTGTTTGATCAATGCATCCTTCCAGTGCTTACGTATGGTGCAGAGATGTGGACCTGAACTAAAAGAGACATTCAAAGGCTGCAGACAACTCAAAGAAGCATGGAAAGGTGCATTCTTGGTGTAACCAGGAGAGATAAGAAGAGGAACTTGTGGATCCGAAAAATGACAAGAGTGGAAGACATCATGATCAGAGTTAAATCCCTGAAATGGCAATGGGCTGGACATACTGCCAGAAGGAGAGATCATCGATAGACAGCTGAAATTTTAGATTGGATTCCAAGGGACATGAACAGACCCAGAAGAAGACCACGTGGGAGATGGGTGGATTAAATTCGAAAGTATGCAGGGGTGACATGGAGGAGACTGGCACAAGACAGACCGTTGTGGAGGAAACTTGGGGAGACCTTCGTCCAGCAGTGGATTGATAATGGTTGATGATGATGATATATATATATATATATATATATATATACTAATGAGCAAAGCCGAAAACAAAAGAAAAACTTTAGAATTTAAAACGAAAGTTGCAAAATAACCTGAAGATCAAAACGCGCAACGCAGCAGTTAAGAAAATTCAGAATTCACATTCTATTAAGAGACTGAAGCAAAAAAATTTTTTGACTCATACCATGTACAACATAGAAAAGGTTATGTATTGACCGGTGTGAGTAAAAAGAGAAAAAAATAGAACAACTGAATGTAGAAAGTGTCAAGAATACTGAGCCTTGGCTTTATCAAGGACCAGCAAAAACTCTGCATTTTCTCACTTCTACAAAGACCTATTTGGAAATGGGTTTCTGCAAAGTCATAGATGCAAGTAATAAGCCCACCAAAAAAAAAAAAAAAATTTTTTAAATATATATATGTCATGACCTCCGCAGAGTTGTATGACCAAGCTTTAGTTAACAATTTAGCTTGCATCCATAACTTTCGTGGCCCGACCCAGGCTCTTCATCTGTTACTATTAAACAGAAAGAAGATGATTATAGAAAACTCAAGTTGTAAGAGTGACATACTGAATCAGAAATAATGTTCAGCAATAACAAATTGCCAAGTTCGCCTGAGAGAGAATTTAAACCTGAATAGCAATACAAAAGTATTACAAATTCTTAACATTGCAATAAAAAAGGAAATATTAATTTTTTTCTAAAGCACAGATTCTTGAAAGAAAACTGGATTATAAAAACCCCCTACTCCACAACTTCTGACATCACAAAAACGAGAATAAAATAAAGACAATAATAAACTAAAGAAATGCTTTGTGAAGGTAATGTGACATAAACAATTAGTTGCAATATGTACAAAGTATTTCAGAAATGCTTTAAGTGCATAATTAAGTAGTTATTAAGACCTTAACTACACTGAAAAGACATCGCAGACTACAAGAACAATGAAACGGCCGGCTGCTTAGCCTTAGTTCCCTAAAAAACGTGCAAAGTTACCAAGAAAAGAAAGAGTTAAAATCATCAAAAAAGTTAATAGACTTGCTAGTGCCTAAATGCTTAAAGCAAAAAATAGAAAAAATGTTCAAGAAGTTCAAACATTGAACCTGGAAAACCTAAAACCCAAAGACAATGAAGAGAGCTTACCTCTTATGCAAATTAACTTCTTCCACTCTTGAGGAAACATGGCCGACCTTTTAACCCAAACTTCCAAACACCCCTGCCACTCCTTAGTCACTGGGGGACAGTGTGGGTGGGGCTGAAGGCCTCCACACACTGAAAAATCCTACTCGCAGAGATTTTAACTACAGAAAAAAATATATAATTAAGATTGTGGACTTGTTTGATCAGAAAGAGCAGAATTAACTCTCCAGAATACATGAGAAATATTATGAAATATACAAGTAGTGTATTTAATAATCTTTGCATGTATTTAATCACCTTAGTGAGCTTCTGTAGATTATTCAGAATCTTATTAATTTTAATGTTAGTTTTACTATTTTTAGTATAGCTATTCTAGTGAGTGAATAACTAGTTTTCTTTTATATTTATTTTCTTTTATTTCTACATTCAGTTCTATTTTTTTCTCTTTTTACTCACACTGGTCAATACATAACCTTTTCTATTGTGTACTTGGCATGAGTCAAAAATTGTTTTTACTTCAGTCTCTTCTGTGTGTGTGTGTGTGTGTGTGTGAGAGAGAGAGAGAGAGAGAGAGAGAGAGAGAGAGAGAGAGAGAGAGAGAGAGAGAGAGAGAGAGAGAGAGAGAGGGGGGGTAAAATTTTACTTTTATCTAGTATGAATTCCATTTGGTCAAAAACAGGCTAGAAGACAAACAGATTCCAAGGCAGCAACTCACCAAGGGTAAAGGTTTCATGTCACTGTGTATAATTATATAATTTATTAGTTTGAAGACAGCATTACATATTAATTATTACAAGCATACTGTTACAGTTTCATATTTTAACGGATTTCATAATGATTCCCTGTCATAAGTTCTTTGGGGACCCACTCAGATCTTCAAATGTCTTAGCCTAGGGGCCCACTGAGGCCTTAATCTAGCCCTGACCGAGATTTTAACCTGGATCGATAACAGACAAAGGATCAGAAGCCAGCGCTTAGACCACTGCACCACCGGGGCAGCAAATCCTTAACTTCCATTGCATGTGCATCTCAGTACTTTCAAATTACTTTGACCTTCGTTTGTTGCTGGAGTGTCTGCTTTTTTGGCACTGTTACTAAGAAGATGACATTCGTTAAAGTGATAAGTCAGATGTCAAAACTCTGCTAGTGTAACTTTTATGAGACACGCATTCAAAATGGATAGTAAGCCAGAGCCATGTAAAAAAGAAAGGTATGCTGATTATGAGGACACTGTAAAACAATGGCTGGATGGTGTCAGAAGTGGTTTAAGCAATTTACATGACTGAGGAAAATGTTGTAGTTTGAGAAATTGACATTTAGGAATATGCATTGTTCGGGTTGTGTAATTTTTTTAATACTTTTAAATTTTATTTTCAAACATTTGAAGATATATATCATTCATTTTTCTATGTAATACATCACACCATTTTTTTTTTCTTGCTGATTATTACAACTTTTTGACCAATTGTACAAAAAGGATAATTTCCCAAGTTTTTGTTATGTATAAGCCATGGAATCCAGATCAAACTTAATTTTTTCTGATATTATCATTTTTATTCTTTAAATATACAATAAACTAAGTACCCGATACATTTCCTACTCAAAAGCATTTTTACAATTTGAATTTTGGGTATCTGTCAGACGTCTAAACTCCAATAGTGTTTCAAAAATAGATCAACTCCATTTTTGTTATAAAGTTTTCACCCTTTGTCACTAAATACTGGGGACTAGTTCCATCAGAGACATGCATCCCATTGCTGATTAAAAACCACACTTGGAGGTAAAACTCTACGTTTGGTTCCACTTTGTGGACCTACTGTATAATATAATTAAAGAAGTGATATTTTTCTGTCCTTGGCACTCCGTTGCAATAATATTGGATTGATGCATAAGTTCATGCTGGTTATTTTACCACACAACAGGAATGTATTACATCAGAAGAAAAAATGGTATCAATCAACTATGTATCCCCCCCCATTGTTTACAATGGTGTCCCAATGTCTGGATAGGTATGCAATGCAATTCTTGAAAAAATGTACAGGTTTTGTTGCAAAGAAATCATCGGGGAAATTCTGGAGATCAACATCATTGTTGAATGTCCCGCCATGGAGTGCATTCAATAGAGATCGGAACAGGTGATAGCCTGAAGGGGCGACATCTGGGGAATAGGCAGGATTCCCCATTTCATGTCCTGTATGGCCATTTTGGTCATGTTTGCACTGTGAGGGTGTGTGGTATCATGTTGGAGATGGACACCATTGCGCTGATGTGGGCCGTTTCTGCTGCTTGCTCTCTCCACACAGCAGAGTTACTCACAGTAGACTGCAACGTTGATGGTCCGATTCTATAGCTGCATTTCCCAGTGAATAATGCCTTCCATGTCCCACCAGACACACAACATGATCTTCGCAGGATGAAGGTCATGTTTTGGACGTGGTGTGGGAGTATTGCTTGGGCTTAACCATTCCCTCCGATGCCTGAAATTCACGTACAGGCACCACTTTTTATCTCCAGTAACAATATGTGACAGAAAGGGTTTGTGTTGCTGAGAACATTCCCAATAATGGGAGAGCGAGGAACCACATATGGCAACACACTGATTCTTGTCCTTGGTGAGAGTGTGAGGCACCCAAGACCTCAATTTCTGGACCTTTCCCATATGTTCCAGGTGTTGCACCATGGTAGCCTGATCACAGTCCATCTCAGTGGCCAATTCGTGTGTGGTTTGACACTGATCCAAGTGAACGACCTGAGCATGGAGAGTCATTGAGGTCAAGATTGCCACCTCGGAACTGCTCAAACCATTTGCAAGCTGTCCTCAGAGCGATAGCATCATACATGAGACCGGCCAATGACAAAAAAAGCTGAACTTTTTAACTGGGTGGAAAATTGGGACACGCGAACGCGCGGTGTGAGCAAATTCAAATACAGCATATACAATATTTAAGATTGCACAAGCCATATGGAATTATTTTCTGTAAATTATGTAAGTAAATATTAAAGTGAAGCACATTATTATATTCACAATAGAAAAGTAGGGAATCAAGAACAAAATAAAATGAGATATTTTTAAAAATCAGATTTAAAACATACATGTAAATCTTTACTAGCTAAATCCTGAGGTGAAAAGTATTTGTCTAGGAAAGTTTGTGCATTTAGTCAAGCAATTAGAAGCATATCCACAGATTAGTTTTGGTCAAACATCATAGTACAAGAGATAAGTCAGTCTTGTTGGCTTAGTAGCACTCTAATGTACCAAATTTTTCAAAAATAAAATGTGTGTGGAAATAAGTTAAATTCACAGATTCTTACTAAATGATAATTGGAATATGTATTTGAATATGTACAAATTAAAAAAAAAACATGACTAGAAGTTATGGTTTTTAAACAGATTGCTTCAAAGATATTTTGCCCCTTTTTTGTTGTACTTGCTTGCACAACAATTCGAATTTCCTCTTCTGAGCAAGCCTGGCTTTCTTCTCAGCAAGCTACACGGCCATATTTATTTTACGTTGACTGCAGCTGAACAGCATCCATTGCTAACTTTTTCTTTTTGCTGATAATTCCTTTTCTTTTCCTCTCTATTTCTTTGGTATAACTTGTTTCTGATGTCCTAAGATTTTGGCAGAGGTTGGCATCAACTGCTTCTTGGAAAAAAACTTCTTTACTGAAGAAATTAACTGCAGACTTACCCTGTGCTTTAAGTTTATACTACACAGTTTGTATAGCTGAATAGGTTTCAATGTTCATTCTTCCTGATTTTATATCTATGGTTTCAGCCATCATGCTGAAAGAACTTTCAACCTGTGGACCATGGAAGCATGATATAAAGGCTTTTACTACTTTAGATAACATAGTGTACTTGTAGAGGTCAAACACCTTTGCCCACCACGCATCAATTTTTACAAAGTCGGGAGATGGAAGTCGTGATTCAAACTGATACTGGTGAATTTCTAGAGCATAGCTTTCCATTTCCTCTGAATTCAATATATTTCAAAGAAACTGTGGAAGTTTTTCAGTCTTTTTAAAGTTAGATTATGTCCCCTTGTAGAAGGATCAATGATATGTACATTAAAAGATCACTACATAATGGTAGTGTCTTTTGCATGTATTTTGCATGCTGAATATAAGCTTCAGCAGCCTGGCTTAAAAAAATTCCCCACAATGTCATTTGACTCGCTTTTCAAAATAATGTTCCTGATCCAAGAATCTTTCACAGGTTTGCCTTATCAAATATTTCATAGGTTTGCCTTTCAGTATCTCTTGTTTTGAGAAACAAGCTAAGAAATCCAAGAATAGTTGCTTCTGCTCATCAAAAACTTTATGAATTAATGGCTCCTTTGTTTGAAATAAGCATACATATTTTTTCAAAAGAGGTAGAGCTGCAACATAAAAATTTAATATAAGCAAGGTTTTTTTTTTTTTTTGAGCTTTCAAATAATTTTGCAACAATTCTAGATTTCCATTTTCTTCCATCTTCTGTTAGATTTTTTTTCCCGTAATTTCTTCCAAAGCTCCTGGAATTTTAACTTTTTCTTTCTAATCTTTACATATTTTATTTATCACATCCATGTATATTGGTCTTTCATTAGGCTGCACAAATCCATAATACAGCAGCAAAAGGGCATCATGGATATGTAAACTGTTTAATGCCACATGATAGAATGACAACCACCTGCATTGCACCATGTTCTTAATTTCAGTGAATTTTAGCCCTATAATTTCACAAATTTCAGCAAGGGCTTCATGTTGATCTGCCGACCATTTAAAGTAATTGAAGAAGTCAATAAAGTATTTCTCAATGTAAGCTTAAAATGGCTTGCAAAATTTTTTACTTGCATTGTGAATATGGTGACATGAATCTCCATCAATGTCAAGCAAGTGGGGAGATTTTCTCTGCCGAATTCTTGTTTTTAACCATGTTTATGGGCCACTCATGACACATTCTTTCCATTTAGCTTTCAAACAAGCAAAACAAATTCCTCCTCAGAAAGAAAGAAAAAAAAAAAACGGAAAGCTGCGCCACGAACTTTGTTTAGAGGGTTCGGGCCGACGTAATACTGGCCCGAAGCCGTGCTTTTTTTCCCACTTAGCTTTCATACATGCAGAACACATTTTTCCTTAGGAAAAAACGAAAGAAAGGAGAGAAACAGGGTTGCGTCACGAACTTTGTTCAGAGGCTACGGGCCGACGTTATCCTAGCCGGGCGCCGTGCTTTCTTTTCACTAAGTTTTCAAACAAGCAAAACACATTCCTCCTCCTCAGAAAAAAAAAACACACAGAGGTGCGTCACGAACTTGGTTCAGAGGCATCGGGCCGGCGCAATTCCGGGCCACAGCGAAAGAAGCACGTCCGAGCCAACGTAATTCCGGATCACGGCAAAAGAAGCACGCCAGGCCTACGTAATTCCGGCGTGGCGCCATGCTTCCTTTCCACTTAGCTTTCAAACAAGCAAAACAATTCCTCCTCCTCAGAAAGAAAAAAACAACGGAAAGCTGTGTCACGAACTTTGTTTAGAAGCTTCAGGCCGACGTAATACTGGCTGGGCGCCGTGCTTTCTTTCCACTAAGTTTTCAAGCAAGCAAAACACATTCCTCATTAGAAAAAAAGAAAACAAAGAGGTGCGTCACGAACTTGTTTCAGAGGCATCGGGCTGACGCAAGTCCGGGCCACAGCAGAAAGAAGCACGTCCGAGCCAACGTAATTCCGGATCACGGCAAAAGAAGCACGCCATGCCTATACGTAATCCCGGCGCGGCGCCGTGCTTCCTTTCCACTTGGCTTTCAAACAAGCAAAATAAATTCCTTCTCTTCGGGATGGGGGGGGGGAGAATTTAAGAAAAGAAAGCTGCGTCACGAACTTTATTAAGATGCTTCAGGCCGACGTAATCTCGGGCCACAGCGAAAGAAGCACGTAATAGCGGGCCATGCCGAAAGAAGCACGCCGGATTTATGCAATCCTAGTGCCGTGCTTTTTTTTTTTTTTACACTTTCGAACAAGCAAAACAAATTCCGCCACCTCAGAAGAAAAAAAAAAAAAAAGGATACAAAGGGCTGTGTTACGAACTTTATTCAGAGGCTTTTCATCGACTATTTACAAAACCATTAAAACTTTCTTAATAACAGCGAAAATCTGAATATCCATAATTTTTTGTTAGTCGCCCGTAATCCCGGGGGAAATCCGTAATAATTACGGAGATTCCATAATTTTTGGCAATTACGGAGATTCCGTAATTTATGTGCGTCCTTTGTAGAAAGAGATTTCACGAGAACTTCGATTCTCTAACGATCTCAGAAAAGTGGGAACGCATTCGGATACATCGCAAATTACAAGAGAGAGAGTTCCTGGCGATGACGTCACGGATAGAATGCAGAGTGGCGATTTCCCGCAAGACACGGAATGGCTCGTGGGCTGCGGCAGTTTCCCTAAAGCACGAAGTAGGCGGAGCTTCCACCCTTCGCGCTGCGATGCTCAAGTGACTGACCCCATCCATTGTTGACAGCAGTAAACGAATTGAGCTCCTGACTCCACCCTCCAACATTTCTTCTTGCCCCCCAGCGCCTGCTCCAAAAACAACGCTCTCAGCTAGAAAGCGCTTAGTTCTTTTACACCACAAAAAAGCGGAATCGCGGAATTCCGCTTTTTCAAGGATTTTTCTATAGAACGACCCCCCCCCCCTAAAAAATTCTGAAAATTTTCTCTTCATTTTTGCAATGACCTCGAGGATGACCAAAATGATGCCGAAAAAAGCGGAATTCCGCGAATTCGCGGAAGAATCTCATGTATGGATAGCATCCTCCCCATAGGCATACACAGCACAAATTTGTCGAGTGGCCTCGGTGGCTGTGGATCACTTGTCAAACTCGTAGAGGAGCAGATGTCAGAAACGTTCATTCCTCTCTACTTGACATTCGATACTTCTGGACCTGAAAACTAAAAAACCATTAGCCACAATCACAAAATGCAATATGATTTAGATACATGATATTACTGGCTACATTTTGATATACAACTGGCCATCTGCACCATCACCACTGACCTAGGAAACACTAGTGAAATAAAACAGCATGACCTTATGCATCAACCCAATGCAACTTCCAGTGATTAGCAGTGAAATGAAATGCAACATGCTACAACTGGCTTTTTTCTTGTAGTAAGAAATTCTGTTCCAAACTTTTTTATTTTAAATTTAGTTGCTTAGGCCGGGTAACTAGATATTTTATTGACCTGCCTAGGCCAATAATTTACAGTGGTGGCAAAAATTGTGGACACTTTTTGAAATGTTCATGTTTTGCATATTTGCAGGCTTATAGGAAATGTTATTTTGCACCAAATGCAAATGTTTATATGTCGACTTAAAGAAAATGCAATGCTAAACTCAATACAAAAACCAGAATGCAAATATATGCAGTACAAAAAAAGTTATGCAGGGAATACTGCAATCATGCTGAATATACTGTAATGCACTTATGATTTCAATGTACTATCAGTATTTAGTAGAATAGACTTTATTCTTTAAAAAAAAAAAAAAAAAAAAAACATCACAGTGACGTTTCATTGAGCCAACAAGTGTTTGAAGCTCTGTCTTCGTATTATGTGGTGCCAGGAAGCAATTATAGCCTCAATTAATTGACTTTTATTTGACGAACGTCTCATTCATACAAGGCTTTTCAAACAGTGCCACAAATTTTCTATCAGGTTCAGGTCAGGGCTGTTTCCTGGCCAGGTCAACAATGGAATGGACTTTGTTGTGAACCACAGATTGCATATTTTTGCTGTGTGGCAGGGAGCTGAATCCTGTTGAAAAAGAAATGGTGTATTGTTGGGAAAGAGATCTCTGATGGAAGGTAGCAGTTTTGGTTCCAGGATGGTGTCAATGTATTTTCTTGCGTTCAGCATACTGTCAATTACATGAAGGCAGCCAACACCATTTGCTTCCATACATGCCCAAATCATAACATTTGTATGGGTTACATTTGCTTCTCCTACTCTATGTCTCACATATTTTCAGCCATCACTACCAAATAAGGATATCTTACTTTCGTCACTCCAAACAACTTGCTTCCACTGATCGTCTGTCCACCCAATGTGTTCTTCTGCCCATTGTAGTCGTTTCTTGCACTGCTGTAGATTCAGATATGGCTTTTTTCTCAGAATCCTACCTGTTAGTCCCATATCTGATAGTCTGCTCCTTATCATTCTTGAACTGACAGAAACACCAGTTGAACACAGTTCAGCTCTGATAGCCTCAGATGAAATTTTCCTGTCTTTCAGACAGTCTTATTATACTTCTGTCATCAACAGCTTTTTTTACAACCTTTTCCTGGTTTGTTTTTCAGTGACTTTGTTTCCTGATAATGTAAACAGCACTTTTGTACACCAGATGTTGTCACTAACCCACCTACTTGCCTTGCAATTTCAGCATAAGAAAGACCCAATCCAGGTAAAAAAAAACAATCCTGGTCCCTTTTGTGGGTGACCAATCAACTATTTTTTTTTTGTGTGTGTGTGTGTCATTGCTGTACTTATTACCTACACATTAAATTTAAAGAAATATTAAAAATAATCACATAATCTACAATTACGCTTCACTTACACCGCTAAGTCTTTCTTCTACAGAACAAACAGCAAACTAACTTTCCCCAATGTCTCACAAGATGTATTGCAGCTACTGCCATTTGATTGGTCCCCAGAACAAGGACTGTGATTCGCAAGTAGGGTTTGCACTTACAATCCGCTTCTAAACTGAATCACACTTGCGTTTCTTTTTCCGACTAAACTAAGCATAACTTTTTTGTACTGCATATATTTGCATTCTGGTTTTTGTATTGAATTTAGCATTAAATTTTCTTTAAATTCACATATAAATAACATTTGCATTTGGTGCAAAATAACATTTCCTATAAGCCTGCAAAGTTGCAAAACATGAAAATTTCAAAGTGTCCACAATTTTTGCCAACCAAGTCCTGCAAATGAACTCCCAAGAATGAATGAATGACATATACATGGGTAGAAAGAAAAATATTCTGAAATCTGTTGGCCAGAGTCAGAACATTGAACCAGCACAAGCAGGGGGGGGGGGGGGTATAGTATCAAAGTCATGCACACTTCTGTCCAAAATATAAAGTTTTATCCACAGCCATTAGCTTCTCTCTTCCTAGAAAAAAAAAATGACGCTCATATTTTTTTTTTTTTACTGGGGCTCACAAATTTTTCAATTACATTTTCATCAGTTATGTCTTCTGTGGTGGCCCGGACAATTTTTTTGGTTGACCTGGGCGATCAGACAACCACATTTTTCAACCCCTGGATATATGCCATCAGTATTCGATTGTTAAGTGCAAAGTAATTTTTTCTTATACATTCATGTATTCTACTAATGCAAATAACCTACCAGTAAGGTTGAAAAATATTGCTCAAATCTCACCTTACGACTCTTCTTCGGTCATTGGGATGCAGGGCATCAGCCATCACAGGATCGACATCCTGCAAAAGGGCATGCAAGAGCTCATTAGAAATGCCTTCCACGGAATCTTGAGTGATTGGATCATTTAAGATGTCTCTTACTTTGTTGGAAGTGATATCATGTTCACCTGGAACTTCAGACTCTGTTGGAATGGAAACTGTTGATGCGTCTTCTCCTGGATTCTGTTCTGCGATAGGTTTTTTGCTAGCTACAAAACTGTCTTTACTTTCAGCATTCCCATCTTTTGAACATGATTTCTCCACTTCATATAATAACTGGTCTGCTTCCACATCCTGAAATGAAACTGAAAAGTTTACATTGAAACTGAATTTTTTTTTTTTTTTTTTGTTAATGCAAAAGATAAAATTAATTATTGTACAAAGGCTAAATTTTACTTAATGGAAACAATGCACACTGCGCACATTTACATTTATCAAAATGGAATAATGAAGGGACACGTGTAACATAACATATATTAAATGTAATGTACAATTAGCCACATACATGCATGTGTAAGACAGGACAATTTATTATGTATACTTGCCGTACAACAATACACCTACACTGCTGGCCACCCAAAATGCAACACCAAGAAGGAAGCATCCGATTGGCCTGAAATTCGCAGCATGCGTCGTCCACGAGAGGACATGCAAACGATTAGTATTGCAGGGCATATGCAAATCATGTGCCCCTGGCACGCCACCAAGAAGCACTATAAGAAGGGTGCACAGAAGGCGGGGTGTAAGTAGTGGAAGTGTGTTGTGCTGCTGGACCTGTGCGTGGGAAGCTTCCTGATGCCTCATTGCAGAATACGGCAGTCATTCCAGCACGTTTTGGAGTTCGACAGAGGACGAATAGTGGCTTATAGCTACAGCGGTTTATCGTACCGAGACATCGGCACCCGTGCGGGACGACATCCAGTCACAGTAAAGCGAGTATGGATTCGGTGGGTGCAGGAGGGACGGACGGACCGATGTGAGCGACCAAAATGAGACCAAATGAGAGGACCGGCATGTTGTGCGGCTGGCATTGACGGCTCGCACCGCTACATCACGAACATTAGCATAAGAATTAGGGTGTGTTGTGCAACAACCTGTGTCAGCACGTACCGTTCGCTGTCGTCTCAAGGAGCGGGGACTTGTCGCGCGGCGGCCATTGCTCCGATTACCATTGACGTTACACCACCAGCAAGTGCGGCAGCAGTGAGCCATTGAACGCCGCACCTGGACAACGGAATGGCATGACATTCTTCTCCGACAAATCCCGCTTCTGCCTGCAACACCACGATGGTCGGATCCACGTGTGGTGGCACCACGGCAAGAGACTGTATGACGCCTGCATTTTGCATTGCCATACCAGTCCGTCGCCTGGCGTTATGGTTTGGGGCACAATTGGATATGACACCCGCACCCCTCTGGTACACATCGCCAGTACACTCAACAGCCACCCCTACATCTCCGATGTTTTTGAGCCTGTAGTCCTCCCTTACCGGCAGGACTTGCCAGTGACCACGTTTCAACAGGACAATGTGCGCCCTCACGTGGCACGCATCGTGCAACAATTCTTTACGGCCCACCAGGTATCACTGCTGCCATGGCCCGCCTGTTCTCCCGATATGTCGCCCATCAAACACGTCTGGTCGCTGATCGGCAAGCACCACCCGCGGCTACGCCTGATGAACTGTCGCAACGTGTGGAAGCAACCTGGACCGACATACCCCAAGCCCACATCCATAGCCTCTTTCGTTCGATGCTGCGGTGTGTAGCGGCCGTTATTGCCAGCTATGGGGGCCACACGAACTATTGATGTCTGCGTGTTCCACAAGTCACACGGGCCTGTAAGCTCAATCGTTTCATCTTTGTATCTGTTGTTATGTGTCCAGTAAATCTGGCTCTGCTATCTCGTGTCCTTCTCGGTGTTACATTTTGGGTGGCCAGCATCGTAATATAATGAATGTATTATTTTTCGTCATATAATCCGCAAATTATATTTTTGAAGTACTTCGATTTGCGATCAAAATCTGTTCATTTTTATCGATTTAAAATTTTTGTAAGTTCATTTGGGAATAACAAAAAAAAAAAAAAAAATATAGATTTTTCACACACATTTTTTTTTATACTGCACATTTTTGGCTCTTGCTTGTTCTCTCATACAAAAGATCAAACCTATCTTTTTAGGTAACTCTTTTTTAATGCATATTTATAGTTTACAGTTCTTTATTAATATAACTTTGAGATTTAAAAAATAAAATGATAATTTAAAAATTCTAATTTAAAATACTTTTGAAAAATACATATACTGGCCACTGAATTAGAAATTTTTTATTCAACATCGATTGGACATGCTTTAACCTGAATTACAGCACATATGCAGTTTGGCATAGACTCAACAAGGTGTTGGAGTACATCTACAGTATACCAGGCATTTACCAGACAGTTCTTTAACTGGTTCAGATTTGAAGGAAGTGGACTTAGTTCCCAAATCTGGTTTTCTAACATGTACCATACATTTTTCTTAAAAAAATTTTGCCTGCTGGATAAAAAGTCAGTATTGCAGGATGGACTTGATCGGCAACAATGTTCAGATAATCCTTGGAGGACACCCAACCTTCCAGCAATACCTGTTCTGCCAATCTTGGTATAAGGAGCATGAAACTGAAGTTTAACATGACCCATGGCTTTCACAACCCTAAAACTTAAACAGTATTGATCCAATTTTGGGCAGAACTGGAGAGATGAGAAGCAGATTTCCTCCACCATCATCACTCTAGGAGCTTGAGACATTCCCCTATAAGATGGTCCAACATTCCTCTGAAGACAGTTCACAATTTATTTGTATCTATTCCACATGGAATACAAATTGTTGTAAAAGCAAAACATCTTCCAAAACCCTTTTGTGCAGCATATCAGTAGCTCTTCTCACAGGTGTTCCATTATTTTGTCTACTGCCTGTAGCAAATAACAACATCCCTATCATTTGGAAATCTCTTCTGGCAACTGAAAATTTGTTACCACATGAACTATGGATTATTTCATTATCAGAGTAAATGCTTAGACATTGCTATAATTTCCTATTTTCATTCCTAACTTTACAAAATAAACATTTCTAGCACTGATTCATAAATTCCAACTCTGTAATTGGCACAGTCATGTCACAGTTTTAAAAAATGAGAAATAATTTTTTGATCATGACTCTGTTACTCCTAAATATGACATTGATTTAATTCTATTACCTCCTCCAAACAGATCAGCAATAGTTTGACCCTGCTTATCTTTTTACTGTGGAACTGCCTTGGCCACATTACTCTGACATGTTGGAGTCAAGTATCCTTTCCTATTCCTTACAGCTCTGTTTGCTGCTATTGTTCCTTTTTATCAGAAACTGGTTTGACTTAGCTTTTTGCTGGCTTGACCTGATCCCTATATGAAGCGGATCAAAACTATGGTAGCGTGATTTCTTGTAGTCTTATATAAGCTTTTGCTATTTACTTAACTTCAAAAACTCAATCAAAAATTTACAAGAGAAATGTGTATATTTAATTTCTGAAAATTTTCAGGTGAAATATCTGTATAGATATGTGCAGGTTGAATATCAGCAGCATGAAACAATTATTTCATTGCATGCTGAATGGAGAGGTTTTAATGTACATGACCTTAGTCTAGACCAGGGCTTGAAAAATAACTGTAAAGTTACCTGCTCAGGTAGTAAAAGCTGGATGGCCAGGAAAATTTATCTTTTCTCTCTATTCTAAACAAAAAGTAACTGCCGCCACCGCTGCTGTTTTAGAAATTCCGCGACACTCGCGCTTTTTTAGCTCGCGGCGCAAAAAGTATTGAACACAAAAATATAAAATTTATATCGTTTGCAGAGAATTGTTCGGAGAACACGCTGAAATAAACCGTTTTTCGATTCTGGTGATACTTCAAGAGCTATTGCATTCCAAAGTTAAGGTAAAGAAAAAAAGTGCTATCAGGTCGCGTTCCGGACACACTAACAGCAACAGAACCACGAGACTTTGTAGGCATGTAGGGTCATGGCCGAATTTTTGCATCTCATCGCCCTTTGAATCATAACGCATTGCAATTTTTACAGCATAAACTTACAACCATCATCTTTCTTTTACAAAAAAATTTTTTAAGAAAAAGTAATTTTCTGATTTTTAAGCATTTTTTAAAGATGCAAAGGAAACGAGCGGCTTATTCTCTCTTGAGTGCTAACCACCCAGGAAAGTTCTGGTCCCGTGACCTGCTGCCATGGTGATGCAGCTATTTTTAGCACTCTTTTCTCATTGGGTGAAGGACAGGCTGCAATCAAACTGGTAATGACACAATGCTTAATGGCATAGCAACGCTTTTAAAGTTCGGCGTTTTCCGCCGGCATATTTGATTACCTATGTAAATATAGGCTTTCACCTCATATATGAAAAGCAAAGAGGGAAAATGCGAGTGTGTTCGTCCGCGAATTGTTCAACCACTTCTAAATGATCTAGAGATCTGAAAATTGGCATGCTGATAGGTCTTAAGGTCCGTATACCTAGAAAGGTACGAAAACAACAACAAAAATCAAAATGGCATCAAACAAAGATCTTCGCTCTTTCCACGTTTAAAAGTGAGTCATGGAAAAATTCTCATTGGCCGCCACTGGGAGTCGAACCCAGGGTCTTCCAGTTACGTGCCGGATATGCTTCCGCTACACCACAGCGGCCTCGAATTCCTCCAGACCTAAACGTGGAAAGAGCAAAGATCTTTGTTTGATGTTCCAGGTCCACGTTAAATGTCTGTATCAATTATCAAAATGGCAGCTTTGGAACATTGCTTGAATTTTTTGTGAATTGTTTGACCACTTCTAAATGACTTAGAGATCTGAAAATTATCATGCTGATAGGTCTTAAGGTTCAAATACCTGTAAATGCACACACACAAAAAAAACAGCACTTTGAAACATTGTCTGCTTGAATTTTTCTACCATTTCTACACGGACAAAAAAGTCTGAAAGCCAAAACATTCAAAAGGGTGGCTTCGTTTCACTGTTTCAAAATGCTGATAGGTTTAAAGATAATTTTGTCAGAATCACTGAAATGCTTTGAAAATTTAAAATTTTGATTTCAAATTAAGGGGCGCCAAAGCCTGCTCTATTTTACATCAAACCGTATGCATTGACGCTACGATGCTATTCTAAATCATAAAACAGTTATGGATTTTAAATTACTTTTCCCTTTCTTTAATTTTATGTTCAAAAAATTATTTTATAGATTCACCGTTCGGAGAACGGGCATGATTACTAGTATGATAAAAAAAAATCAGAACCCTCATTTTTCAAAGTTAAAAAATATGAACTTTTTTACGTTTTGCATTTCCATTTTAAGGGTCTGTATTCAAAATGTCCAATGCACAAAAGTGAGTATTTCAAGTTTTAAGATGATGATTCTTAAATTGGTTAGAAATGGTATGATGATGAAACTGGTATTTGAGAAATTTAGTGATTCTGCCATGTTCCTTTCGTTAAAGTTTTTGCTCTTTGTTACTAAGCGCAGGAGGTTAGTTCCATCACAGAAATGTATCCCATTGCTGATTATAAACATCATTTGAAGCAAAATTACAGATGGTTCTAATTTCTTGACCTACAGCACAATATAATTAAAGAAGTGATGTTCAGCACTCCGTAACAATAACACAACTTCCAGTGATTAGCAGTGAAATGAAACACGACATGTGTTGACTGTCTTAAATTTTGTGTAGTAGGAAATTCTATACCAAACTTTATTTTAAAATTTAGTTGTCCAGACTGGGCAACTAGATTTCTTTTGCCTGCCTAGGCCAATAAATTACATACCCCGGGCATCAAAGGGCATGGTATTTTTCAAGCCCTGCTAGGCAATGAATTTTATACACGATCATTCAGAAAATGGAATAAGACATGTAGGCCAATAAATTACATACCCCGGACATCAAAGGGCATGGTATTTTTCAAGCCCTGCTAGGCAATGAATTTTATACACGATCATTCAGAAAATGGAATAAAGCATGGAGCTTAGTCATAACATCAATAAATATTCAGAACAAAGAAACACTTCTTTCCAGGAAACTAGTGAACTACGAGTTCTTATGAATGTTTCTATCTTTTTTTCTTCTTAGCTAACAGAGAATGATTTGTTGCAGGAATAACAAAACGGAAAAAAAAAAAAAAAAAAAAAAAGGCAAGAAATCAAGTTTCAAATTTTACAACACTATTTGAAAAACTAAATTTACAATATCTTACCTCAGGTTTAATTAAGACTTCCCACAAGAGAGACTCAATATAATAATTTGTACCACCCACAATAATAGGCAGCTTATTTTGACCAAGTAAATTATCTATCTGTCAAAAATAATTTAAGGAATAATAGAACAAAACATTTCACCATAGAAATAATAGGAATAAAGACTAATTATCAGTTTATCTACATTTTAATACACATACACAAAATTGTTAATATTAACTCCACCAAAAAATGAGATGAGTGAGGAAGTATGGTCTACCTGATATATGACTCATATATTACAAAGATAAAATAAACTAAATGGAAATCTTTATATTTGATTCAATGTAATGTTGGGTTTAACACAGCAAAACAGCTGTCAAAAACTATGTTCCAGACCTGCTCTATGCACCAAATAACTTACCAGAGAAGGAGAAATACATCATGCACAAACAGGAGGTATTAATAATTATACTCTACACTATTAAGAGTTTTTAAATGACAATATTATGGTATAAAAAAGAGATTACTTATTCCAAATATCAATCAATATCTGTGGGCATATCTTTTGTCCAAATAGCAGCAATGACTCTTTAAGGATCACTTTCAATTCAATGATGATAACAAGAACATACATTTTTTCCACTCCTCAATTCAATGATGATAACAAGAACATAAATTTTTTCCACTATTTTTTCAAAGAAGTTGTCAACATAGTACGACAAGTAGGTTGCATCAACCTTGCCCTAATCTAGTGTTTGATTTTAAAATACAACAGTTTTCCTCATGCTGTAAGTGTACAATTCATACAAAATGAACTACAACACTAACATACACTGCAATGGGTGTCAGTTTGGTATTTCCATATAACCCAGATGCTTTTTTTATTTTATGTGATTTTTCAGAATGGAAATCATTTTGTATTATGATAGTTGATGTTTTCCATTCCTTTCAGAGTGTGCAAATAATGTTTAACTTGTATTAAATTACTTACTCAAGGCTTTATCCAGATATATTTATTTGGTTCTAGTTCCAGTTGAAGAAATTTTCATTTAATCTTCCTTCCCTCTTAGTTCCTTTGGTTTTCTACAGAAGTTTTCTGGCCTCTGCTGACGTAATCCAGGGGCCAGGCACTGTGCATTCTTTCTACTTAGCTTTCAAACAAGTAAAACAAATTCCTCCTCCTCAGAAAGAAAAAAAGGTAAGAAAAAAGAAACAGAAAGCTGCGTCACGAACTTTGTTCAGAGGCTTCGGGTCGATGTAATACTGGCCCGAAATGGTGCTTTTTTCCACTTAGCTTTCAAACAAGCAAAACACATTCTTCCTCCTCAGAAAAAAAAAAAAATAGAAAAGATACAAAGAGTTGCGTTACGTACTTTGTTCAGAGGCTTCGGGCCGACGTTATCTAGGCCTGGCGCCAACTTTCTTTCCACTTAGTTTTAAAACAAGCAAAACACATTCCTTCTCCTTAGAAAAAGAAAAGAAAAAAAAAAAAGAAACAAAGAGGTGTGTTACGAACTTGGTTCAATGGCAGCGGGTTGACGTAATTGCGAGCCACAGCGAAAGAAGCACGTCTGGGCCAAAGTAATACTGGGTCACGGCGAAAGAAGCATGCCGGGCCTATGTAATCTCGGCCTTGCGCCTTTCTTTCCACTTAGCTTTAAAGAAGCAAAACAAATTCTTTCTCCTGAGGGGGAAGGGGTGCTTTTTTTTTTTTTTTTTTGCACTTTTTCATTGAAACAAGCAAAAACAAATTAGTCCTAAGAAAAAAAAAAGAAACAAACAGCTGTGTTACAAACTTTGTTCAGAAGCTTTTACATTGATTAATTACAAAACCAGTAAAACTTTCTTAATAACAGCCAAAATCTGAATATCCGTAATTTTCCGTTAGTCATCCGTAGTTCCGGGGGAATCCATAATAATTACGGAGATTCCGTAATAGTTGGTATCTCTGTGCATTCTCCGTAAGAAGCGGCTTCACAGCAGCTTCGATTCTCGAACGATCTCGGGAACGCGTTTGCGTACATCGCAAATTACAAGAGTGAGTTTTGGGCGATGACGTCACAACGATAGAGTACTCTCTCTCTCTCTCTCTCTCTCTCTCTCTCTCTCTCTCTCTCTCTCTCTCGTTCCATTTTTTTTTTTTATTTACGCGGTACTAGTAAATGCTAGATGATAAATCACAATACATAGTTTACCACTTATTCTTAAAATTTCAGGAGTACACTAAAATTTTCAAGATATAGAACAAAAATAAGGACATTTCAAGACAAAAAAATAAAAATCAGGAATTTCAGGACAACTCTGACCCCTGCATATAGTACTGCAGGTAAATTCGTGTTGCTGTGAATGATGGATTCATCCCGACATGCACAGAGGGCAGTGATTTAGTTTTTAATGATGGAGGGCACAACTCCTGTGGACATTTGTCAGCAAATGCAGGCCATATACAGCAAGCAATGCGTGTAAAATGTACCATGTTTCGATGGGCAGACATGTTTCAACAAGGACGTGTGTTGATGGCAGATGACACAAGCGAACAGGAAAATCACAGAAGAAATGATCGTGGCAGTTGAGGCTCACATTAAGGAGAATAGGTGAATAACCATGGAACAGGTGTGTGCTGTGTTGGAACTAAGCACAGGAACTGTGCACATAATAGTCTATAAACACTTAGAGTACAGCAAGGTGAGCGTGGTGTGGGTTCCCAACAACCTACACTGCACTAAACCTTACCAACAGAACACAAAGCTGAACGAATATGCCTGTCCTTGGAGAACTTCATGTGGTATGAGAAAGAGAGTGAAAAGTTCCATGACAAAATTGTGGCCGGTCACCTGAAAACGTGGTTTCATCACTTTGAACCAGTCACTCGCCATATGAGCTTGCAGTGGAAGCACTTGTCATCACCCCTTCATTGCAAGTCACGCAGCATCATCAGTGCTGGTAAAGCGATGCTCACCATATTTTTTTATCACTGTGGTCCAATACTGCTGGACTGGCTACCACACGGTGCAACAGTGAATAAGGAACGAAATGCTCGAAAACCTGCAACAGGTGATCAAGTCAAAACAGCCTGGAAAGTTGATACAAGGTGTGGTTCTCTTGCATCATACCAAAACACTGCATACCTCCAAAGTTACATGCATTAAACTTTCCAAACTGCAATGGGATGTCCTGCCACATCCACCCTACAATCCGGATATGTCGCCTTGTGACTACTACATTTTTAGCCCCCTAAAAAACACTTGGAAAGGACGCCACTTTACAAACAATAGTGAAGTCAAACAGGTAGTGATGGATTGGTTCACCCAGCATCTGACTTCATTCTTCGATCCCGCCATCTGTTCACTAGTGTCAAGATGGGATGCTTGCTTAAATGCTCATGGTGATTATTTCCGGTTTTAGCTTATGCATGTAAGTTACCATATTCATTGGCACTTTCATTTGAGTGAATTAAATATGTGACCTCATCAGCTGAGAGGAAATGGCAAATAGCTGGGTGAGCCATCTAGCTCTTTTTCATTAAGGAAATACACTAAACAGCTGATCTTGTAGACTTGCAGATTGGTGAACACTTCACTCTGCTACACATAGGAGGTGATCAGTCTGCTAGGAACCCATGCTAGGCCTTAGCTAGTGTTGATGATGTGCCAGAAAATTTGTCACAACACTGAAAGCACATTCTGTTTTCAACATTTTCATAGTTGATCCTTTATCTTCCAAATTAACAACAAATCTCTAATAATGCTATTTATGATCTGTCATCACAATGAAGTAGAAAAAAGAATTTGTTCATTTGCATTTTCTAAAATGAAAAGAAAACATCAAATGTGGGCATAAAAAAAAGTTTTACATTCCAGAAATTAATCAGGATTAAACAGGTGCAATTGACCATCCAACTGAGAAAAAAAGTCTAGGATCCCACTGACATCAAAATGATGAGTAGTCTTTCTTTAGTTGGACGGACTATACCACTTGTCCAAAAAAAAAAAAAAAAAAAAATAATGCCAAGAGGAAAGCATCATGGGGTTACCAAAAAGGTCAGTGCAGGATCTAGAACTTGGTTGCCAGCACCACAAATAACAGATCCAATATAAACATGAAAGGCAGTGAACAGGTTGGGGATTATACATAGAAATGTTCTCCCTCCAATATCATTGCTGGCATTCTGTACTGAGTGGGCAGGTTTCACACTATAATTTTAACATCCACACTGGCAGAAGTATATGATCAGCCCACAGAACAATGTGTAGTTCTATGGGCTGATCATATACTTTTGCCAAGCTTCACTGATCCTTTTCAGACACTTTGAAAACTACAACAGCAACTTCATTCTATCATATTTCCACTATCTTAATTATGTGGATTCTAGATGGTTAAATCAAAATTGTGGTACCATATGAGCAAATGGAAAGTTAGTACAATAAAGTTATGATTAAAAAGAAATATATGTATAGTAGAGCCCGCTTATAATAAGGAGCTTGGAACAAGTGGAAATCCTCTTAAATCTGGGCGTTCACTTAATCTGCTTTTTGGGTGAAAATTCTCACCATGTAAAAAATATACATATATATTTATATTATATATCCATAACAACTGGATATACTTGAAAGATTTAATTAACCACAATAGCACTATAATTAATTATCATACATTTCAAATATAATTTACTTGACTGCCACATGTATAGCTGACTGCAGTTTACCTACACAACACACATGAAACAAAAGAAGCACCAATCATTCTAATGCAGTGCTCACTTGGAAGGTGAAAGGAGCAATGGACAGAATTCCAAGAATTGTTATCTGCTGTTTCTCTTCTGGCACTCTGGCAAAATCCCCATTCCATTGCTCTTCTAATCCTCTGTGCAACTGTATCTTAGAAATCCACTTTAACATGAGTCAACCACACCCATCCTTTTTTTTTTTTTTTTTTTTTTGCTATGGAGTAGATGACCTGTTTTTAACTATGCTGAAGCGATACACCTAAGACATCCACCCCTGATGTGGCTGGACAGTCTTGTACACAGGGTTTGAAAAAACTCAGCCCACTTGGGGAGGGGGATTTCTAATTTGCATAGCTGGAATTTATTTGAAACAGTATTGGAAATTCCAATTTATCATATTTTATTAGTTCATATTTTTTTAATTAAAGTGATATGTAAAAATATTTCAGGTGAGGTGAGTGTGTACAAAATTACATTATGTACATATTCATTTGTCTGTACCTCATAATAGTCTGCACCCAACAATTTTGACCTCACCAAAAAGACACAGATAGTCCATGATCTGCATCTTTTTAGTTATAAAAAAAAGATTCTAAATTTTTTTTACACTCCCCAAAAGTCTGTTGAATCATGGAAAAGTTCACTATTGTTTTTTTGGGGTTTTTTTTTACTATGCTAAATGTATCACTAGTTCACTTCTCTTTTTGCTTCAGCAAATTCCCTTGAGCATTTTTTTCGACCATTTTTCAGTTGGATTTGTTGTGATTCATCGAATCACAACAAATCCACAGTGAAAGGAGGGAGGGGTGCATAAAGGTGCGATTAAAAATTAAAGTGACAAAATTTATGGTGGAAGAGAGGAAATTTTAAAAACCCAGTGCAAGGTTGACGATAAAGAATAAAATGGTGCATGGAAAAGGAAAATCTAAATCTTACTCACAAACAACAATAGTTGGTTTTAAGTCTAGACCCACTCTTAAACGTTATGTTCATGTGAATCGGTAACATCAACACAGAATAAATAAATAACTTCCGTATTTAGGAAGTTTATTTATTCATTCAGTAATAATATTTTATTACATCAACACAGAATATTTACGAAAGTGGTAAAAACTGGAAATTTAGAAATTATTAAGTTAATGCTATTAAGAAAAACTGTTACAATTGCTGAAAATTTGCAAAAAAAAAAAAACTCTTGGCGTTATCAGATGAAATTTCTACATTTAGTGAAGAGCTCAGAAAGATTTTTCACGTTTTATGAGAGCTAGACAAAAACAGCTAGTTGTTATATCCTACAGATGGAAGAATTAATGACTAATAGTTGTTTATGAAAAAAGCCCCTCCCCCTCCCCAAACCTCAGTGCACCAAGCAAACAGAGAGCAGAAATGGTCTCTGTCTCTCTCCTAAATTTAATCTTTGTTTCTCAGCAGGTAATGCACGAAGTTGGTCGATCAAACTACAGGGTGATCATAAACTCGCGCAACCCAAATTTGAATTTTCATAAATTGTTGCTAAATCGTTATAATAATTTTTTTTCTGCCATTAGATGTCACTACCATACTGTTAGGAAGTATCAGTGAAGCCGAGGTCACTGTGATGTGTACAGCAGGTTGTTCATAGAGTAGTTTCATTCGTTGTGGAGATGAAATGTCTTTTTCCCAGACGCAGTGAATTTTCATTCTGGAAAGTCATTTTGCAACTCCTCCTACAGATGTGTTGCCGAGGACTTTCGCAAGAAATTTCCGGGTACAGCAGTCCCCAATAAGTCCACAATATCGTGATTAGTGCAGCGTTTTTGGGACACTGGATCTGCTGCGGATAAAAAAACGCTCCGGGAGACCCTCCATTTTGACTGACCATAAAGTGGATGAGATAAAGCGAGCACTGCAGCGGTCGCAACGAAAACGCCTTCGGTAACTTGCTGTGCAATCTCATATGGTAGTGCTCATAAAGCTGCAAGATTGTTACACCTTCGTCCATATCGTATTTGTGCAGAGCATGAACTCAAGGCCCCAAATGCAGGAAAACGAATACACTTCTGCCGATGGTTCCGCTCATTCCTTGAACAAAATGAAATACAGAGTCTGGATACAGTTTTCTTCAGTGACAAGGCCTGGTTTCACCTCGGAGGCTATGTCAACAGTCAGAACAATAGGATTTGGTCACGTGAAAATCCACGTTTTTCTTGAAAAAGGTTTGCATTCGAAAATACTTGAGTTTGGTGTGCGATATCGCGCCGTCGCATAGTGGGACCGATTTTTTTCGAAACGACTGTTCATAGTTCCATCTACCAAGACATTATCACACAGTTTGTGGCACCCCTTGATGTCAGTGAACGATATTGTTGGCTCCAGCAAGACAATGCCACATGCTACACGTCGGTTAGTACGTCAATTTTTTTTTGCAAGATTTTTTCAGTGAATGCCTCACCTCTAAAGACCTGCGGCCTCCCAGATTCCCAGATTTATCGCCGCTCGACTTCTTTCTTTGGGAGTATCTCAAAGGTGTTGTGTATCACAATAATCCTCACGCCCTGGATGAACTTAAAATGAATATCACAACAGCGACTGAAAACATCAGTGTGGAGGTGTTTCACAAGGTGTCATCAAACTTGGTAAAAAGAGCGTGCGCTTGCATTCGAGAACACGGAGCCTACTTTGAACATATGCTATAATGAGGTTCCCCTTCTTTTGTTGTTATAAAGGTAAGATTGTAACCTATATTTGACTATGTTTTTTTTTAACGATTGTAATTAACCTCATAAAAAAAATTCTGGGTTGCGCGACTTTATGATCACTGTGTAATTGTAAAAGAAAATATTATATTGGATGTGATTAAATTTAGAATACTGTAGAAGCAAAAATAGAACCTAATTTTGAAAAAACGCAGGTTGGTTTTTTCAACTGAGCATAGTCCAAAAAAACCCAGGGTTTTTTGGTTTTTTTTGAGCTGGGCCCACCTTGGCGAAACCTGCTTGCACAACTCACTTGTTGGGCATTTGATGTACTCCTTCCACATCATTTCTCTATTAATATTCTTCCACTAGTGCAGCAGGATCCCCATGCACTGTTACAAGTTCGACCTGTGTGCCACCGTTTCTATTCCTCCGTTCCAGGACAATGTGCAGCAGATTCTCTTTGTATCATTAAGCATGGAATTTCATTCATTAAATTTTGTTACTTTCCTTGTTATAAGTTATCATCTTGGATTTTCTCTCCCCCATTAAATCTGGAGGCTTCACTAAATTTTGTTCATTAAAAATTATCAAATTAGGTTTAAACTAACATTATACCAAACAAAAGTTCCTGTTTTGCTTGTTAAATTTGGGTTCTCACTAAATGTAGGCTGACAAGCAGGTTCTACTGTATATACACATGTACACACAGTTGACTCTAGATAACTCAAACTCTGATAACACAAAATTCTTGATAACTGAAACTTCGATAACACAAAATTCTTGATAACTCAAACTTCAATAACACAAAATTCTTGATATCTTGGAAAAGTAAAATTTGCTGCACATGTTGTATGTACGTAATGAAATTATGGTCGTGATAATTTGAGATTTTTCTGGTGGTTGTCTTATAATCTGAAAAAGAAAAAAAAATATTTTCATCTCAAAATGAAAAATAACCCCAAAACAGCCCCTAAAGTGTAAATGACATAAGAAATTGATTCATGGATGAATAAATGATTCAGACAGCGGAGTAAAGTATTCAGCACTGACTGCTTCAATCACTCATATTTCAGTTTGTTTTCATAGCTGCATCAAAACTGCAAGATATTACACTGGAAGTTAGCTAGATACTTAAACTTTTTATAAGGACACACCTGTGCATTTATTGTTTTAAAAGTTGACTGCATCAACCCATCCCCCCCCCCCCATGACTGCATTGACCCAGTAACATCTTTTTAGCCACTGGCACCATCAGATACCATTTCACAATAGGTTCTAACTGAATACTATAAATAAGATCACATGATGTCTGCAGTTTTGACAATGGTCTATTTGATATCCAGGTGTTGAAAAATGCAATCGCCTGGTCGCCCAGGGTGACCAAAAAATTGTCAAAACTAAACATCACTGAAAAACATGTATTGTAATTTGTGTCATATAATCCACGGATTATCTGCTACAAAAGTTAAAAATTTAGGTTCTGAGGATTATATGCTGATGCAAATGAATGCTGATTCACAGAAAAAATAAAATGTTGCGGCCCTTTGTTTAAAAAAAAAAAAATTCACAAAGTAATTGGGCAGGAGAGGGGGTATAGTTGGAAGAGAAACTCTCTCTGAATTTTTTTTCTCAATTCAGAAGTTTGTACAGAGCGAAAAGGAGGGGAAGGGGATGTCATAATGAAAGATTAGGGAAGTTGTAGGGAGGGACGGCAGGAGACATTTTATCTTTGTATTTAATTCTAGTTCCACTTGAAGAATCTTTAGTTAATCTTCCTTTCCTCTGAGTTCCTTTGGTTTTTTACAACCATTTCTGGTCTCTGGATTTTAGTCAAGCCCTGTTTTCAATGAATAGAAGGTTTATCAAAAGTTTTGAAGGGCAATTTTGATGAACCTTTTGTCAAACAAAACTTTTGATAAATGGTTTATCAAAGTTTTGATGAAAGTTTTATCAAAAGGCAGAGGGTTTATCAAAAATGTTGTTTACAAAAACAAACAAACAAAACTTTTAATAAACCTTCTATACATTGAAAATAGGCCTTCACTAAAATCCAGAGGCCAGAAACGTCTGCAAAAAACCAAAGAAACTCAGAGGAAAGGATGATTAACTAAAGATTCTTCAAGTGGAACTAGAATTAAATAAATATATTTGGTTGTTGAGAAAGACAAAATGCTGACTACTGTGCCCTCTCTTTGTCAACCAGCCAATGAAAATGTATGCACAGCGCTGTTTAGTTCATCCTTTGCCGTTTTGACCAACATCTCTCCTGCTGATATTTTCCGCCTTTACTATTTAGGATGTCTTCGAAAAGGAAATGTTTCAACCACTGCCGAAGTTACACTTACACAGCTGACGATATGATCATGTCACCACACGACACTTTTCAAAAGGTCAGAAAATGAGTGTGCAGTGACACATGAAAAGTCACGGTCTGAAACAAAAAACAAACCAGTCAGTTAACTCTGCAGGAAAACTCACTGAAATCCAGAGCTCTGTCTTTCTTTACCAACCTGTGTGTAAGCCAACTCCCCTACTTTGAAAGCAGGATTTCAGCGCCCCGGTGGCGCAGTGGTCTAAGCGATGGCCTCTGACCATTCGTCCGAGATGGGTTCGGGTTCGAATCCCGGCAAGGCATGGATGTTGTGTTCGTTACTGCACTGGCTCTCTACCTTCCCTGGAACCAGTGTCCCTAAATTAGGGACAGGCGACTACTTATAGCCCATTGAGTTGCTCACGGTAGTCATTAAACCTCAATCCACAAAAAAAAAAAAAAAAAAAAAAAAAAAAAGCAGGATTTCTTCCAAAAACCACACAAGTATATATGGTATTTCTATGAATTGTTCTGTATCAGCGTTTTGTCATTGGCAAAGTGTAATGCAATACTCTAGACTCTGCATCCGCATGATCAAATTTTGTGTTCTATGGATGCCATGCCAATAAGCTTTACGTCCAGAGATAAAAATATATTTAAAGAAGCTACCTTTAAAACTGGATTTCTTTAGTCATTAAGGTTTTTTTTTTCTTACTTCTTCAGACTCCAGGGTCTTTACGTGACTGACTTTTCTGTCAGAAATACCGCTTCCAGATCAACATTTGTGATGTACGGATTATATGGCAATATATATTTTTTTTAATGTCACGGTCTGCAGATTATATGCCTGCACAGATTATACGAAAAAGGTTAAAAAAAAAAATTACGAATTCCAGGGTCTGCAGTAATACGATGAAAATTATAGTAATTGAAGAATTTGAGCCCCAGAAAAAAAAATCAACGAGTAAGTACTATTTTTTTTTTCTTTTTTTTTTCCCAGGGAGACAAAAGTGCACATGACTTTAATATTATATTACCCCCCCCCCATGTCTGGCCACTAAAAAATTTAGCTGGCCACCAGATTTCAAAACGTTTTTTTACCCCTGTTGATATCACTGAGGTTTAAAGCAAATTTACAAGTGTGGTAATAGTATTCTAATCCTAGACAGAGAAATTCCTCAGTTTAAACCAGGAACTTGCACTCAATATATACAAAAAGTACTGGAAAACAAAATAACAAAGGATACTAATGGTAATGCACGGTTGCGGAAGTCAACAACAGAGTATCTGCTTAAAGAATCTGTGCAACTGATGAAATGATGAGGGGCTTCACTTTGTTCCTCAGGAGTTACTTTATTGGTGATAATGTCTAGTCCTTTGTACACCTGCAAGATCAAAAGTAATGGCATTTAGTGGTCTAAACTTTGGTTATGCAAGTATAATTTAGCACTCACTGAAAAATTTAAGCTAAAACAAAAATAGAGGCTACAATCAATGAATAATAATTCCAAGAACATTTTTTTTCTTCTTTTGTGGCTACCAGTTACCACAACTTTCAGCAGAAGCAAAGTAAGTGGCCTTAAACTTTGACATTAGTTTTATATCTTTCAGTTCATTTAACTTTAACACAGGGAGATCTATTAAAGTCTGATATTTGTTCCCAATTTTCTACAATAGTACAAACAGCAGATGGGTCAAAATTAAAAAATGGGACAAAGCATTTCCTAAAGCCAAAAGACAACTAAACCTGGAGAATATAGTCAACAAGCTTCTTAATTTTGACCTATAAAACTAATTTTTGCTTGATAGCACTTTTAAAATTATTTTCTCCATTTTTTCTTTTTCTGTTTTTGAGGTTACAAAACATCATTGTGGTGATTATCTCCATTATTAGTTTAAAAATTTTCATAAATGTTAATTTTAGTTCATGCTGGAATTTTCCTGCACTGAACAACATTTCTATAGTACACCAAAATGGTTTCCATCATGAAGAAATCTAAAAATGGAGTATTTTTCTTGAAAATTTTTATTGTTGAGATTAGTTGTAGCTGTCCTGAATTAGCAGACCAGTAAAATACGACTTATCTGACATTTTAGATTTTTTATTTAGTTACTTTAAACTGAAATTCAATCATTCTTAACCACTAACTGACAAAAGAATAAGAAAAAATAACATTGGTGTTTGTAGAGAAAAATCCATGATGAATTGATGGAATTTGTCATTTTTTGTTTAATTTATATTACAAATTGAAAATGTTGAATTTTCATTAAAAATTAAGAATGTTTGGATCAGCAAGGAAGTTCTGCAATCTGAAAATTTGAACTCAATTATTATGCTTCTGGTCATTATATCTTTAGCCTGCTATATGAGAAGTGCTAAAAACATTTGCATAAAATATGTGATGTGAATGACATTTTTAGAGGTATTTTCAGACCCCCCCCCCCCCCAAGGTGAGACAGCTAAATTTCAAGTGAATGATCATCAGTGCCACATCATGATTGCAGTGATCCCCCAAGAAGGTTAGAAGTAGGAGGAGATGGCAACAGCCCCTCTCCCTGTGCTTCTGGCGTGATGCCACTTATTATCAGCTGACTACGCCAATGCGCCCAATTTGAGAATCTCCTGTATGACCTTATGGGGAAATCGCGATTTTGAACGGGTTTTTCGGACCCTTACTATACCCACACAGACATGGAAAAAATTGAGGCTGAAATATTCATTCCCATAATCAAAAACTTCCAGAAAAAACAGGAAAATATGTGTTGGTATTTCTTTAAAAAATTGAACAAAATAATGATTTTTTGGGCGGAAGTGCATAGTGTGCATGGTTACTTGCATACTGCCCATGTGCAAGATAACCATGTTTAAAATATAACTAAAAGCCTAATGTTAAGAAATAAGAAGTCCAAAATATTCCTTCTTTCCATCTTTGGTTTGCATGAGCTAAGCAAAACTGTTTAAGCCACAGGAAGTGACGTAACGTTTCCGAACTCCCGCAGCGCAGACCCCCACCACCTCAGAGAGAGGACAGAAACAGCTGATCTGTTTTGGCTGCACTCAAAACGGGTCCCTTCACCTCCTCTTCTTCTAACCTCCTTGTGATCCCCCCACCTCCAATCCATTTTACCTCTTTTAATGATTTTTTTCTCCGACTCAGTTATGAAATTACAACATGCTGCTTGGTAATTTTATAAACTGAATATGAGGGTGTTTTCTATTATGAGTGAAACTATGATTTTTTTTTCTTTTTCTGTTTGTACCAGGGCTGTAGCCAGACAGAGAAGTTGGTAGGGGCGGCTGATAATTGAGGTCGGGCGAAGGATATGAAGAGGTCGGGCAAAAGATATAAAAGTGCGCTGAAGATGGCCTAATGGTCAACGTTCGGGACTGCCGTGGAAAAGTGTCAGGATTGATCCCAGACAGGCAGAAATGAACGTTCGAACCACTAAATAATCGCCGTGCATCGGATGCTGCACGTGAAGCTGTCGGATCCCGAGTACTGTCCCCGCGGTTATAAATCAAGGCGTATTTCCCTCCTTTTCTACCTCGCTTCCATGTGACTTTCCTGCCCGGTACTTTAGCCCAAATCTCCTAGATTCTTATTTTCAAGCTTTGTTTAAGACCAGGGGTCGGACATTACCTTCCTAAAATCTTCTACATAAATCTCTAATCTCTATAAAAGAGGTCGGGTACTGGACTGTAGTGTGAGTCGCTAGGACGGGCAAAAGGAAACGCAGCTCGGGCGCCGCCCGTGTTGGCTCCCCTCCCCGGGCTACCGCCCTGGTTTATACTGATGGAGTGCCATTATAATGAAACTAATAAAATGTTCAATAAAAAAAAACACTATATTGGAACTGTAAGAAATCAACGAAAATAAATTTGCTTAAAAAATCAGAATAAAAATCTTAGCCAATGTGGCTAAAACTTTTACTAGCCAAATGACAAAATCTACTGGCCATGCAAATTTTAAAAAAAATAATAATTCAGTAACTTCTCTACTTAGATTTCTATGAAATTAAATGGGTGAATGTTTTTTTTTTTTTTTTCTTCATCATTAACTTCATAAAAACATGCAGAGCAGTTACTGCATAAGATCATTAGATTGGCTGCAAATATTGCATTATGCTTTTGTTCCAAAATAATTGATTTTTGACAATTTATTTTCACTGATGTAATATTACTCTTACTATATTAATTTACACAATTTATTTTTGAGCGGCCATTGAAGTTAGATGTCTAATTTCTTTTAATAATATTTAAAACAAAGGGACAAAAGCTAGGATATATATACATGAAGTGGCACTAATAATGTTGATACAGTTTATCACTGATAAGCACTGTGTCTGTCTTCCCATCAGAAGTATCTGCCCACCACAACTGAATAGCATTTTGAGGATCAAAATCTTCAGGTCTCACTATTCAGACATGCCCGATTACTCATTGTTATGAGGTTTGTTGCTGAAAAGCCCCTCTCACAAGGAGCAGTACTACCTGGCATTAGATGTATCAGCTGCATCATCTTTCTTTTTTATTCAGCATATATGTGGCTAAACAGAGATTCAAAGATATTTTTTTACCCCCAGATGGCATTATACTTTGTGTAAGGTATACCATGGCAAACATCAAATATACCATGGCAAAGGTTGCTTTAGTAACCTTGATCCTTTGGTCACTCCAGGCTAATCCATCAGCAGATTAAGTTTCTCTCGAAGCCCACCTTCACTTCCACTCATTTTCGAAGCAGCTGCAGGAACACGGGCGAGAAAACTTAACTCGACATTCATTCACAAGTGGGAGAAAAGTTGGACAAAAATCTCTGGCCATCGTTGGCTACTATATTAAAAAATTTACTAGCCACTACAAAATATCTGTTTGCCATTTGGCGACTAGCTACCAACATTTGCAAGGGCTGCTGACAGCACCCCCCTCCCCCAATACCCAATGGCGGATTTACCACTAGGCCAACTAGGCTGCAGCCTAGGGGCCACAGGCTCTAGAGGGCTGCAGGTGCAGAATACAGAAAAGGTAAATTAAAATAATGCACAAAAGAATTCTTAAAGCTGCATCCAAGTTTCCATGGAAGAATGTGTAACAAACAGCTAATAACACTATTTCCGAACTTGGATACAGCTTAAAGAATTATTCTGTGCATGATGACAACAAATGCATCACGGGAAAGGTCCTTCAGCATTTTAAAAAGAATAAAAAACTATTTAAGAAATTCAAACACAGACTTGAAGTTATCTACACTGCTGGCCACCCAAAATGCAACACCAAGAAGGACACGAGATAGCTTAGCCAGATTTTCTGGACACATAACAGATACAAAGATGAAACGATTGAGCTTACAGGCCCGTGCGACTTGCGGAACACGCAGACATCAATAGTTTGTGCGGCCCCCATGGCTGGCAATAATGGCTGCTACACGCCACGGCATCGAACAAAAGAGGCTTTGGATGTGGGCTTGGGGTATGTCGGTCCAGGTTGCTTTCACACATTGCCACAGTTCATCAGGCGTAACCGCGGGTGGTGCTTGCCGATCAGCGACCAGATGTGTTCAATGGGTGACATATCGGGAGAACAGGCGGTGCGAGCCGTCAATGCCCGCCGCACAACATGCCAGTCCTCTCGTTCGGTGGCGAGCCACCGCTGCGGCAATCGCTCACGTCGGCCCGTCCGTCCCTCTTGCACCCACCGAAACCATACTCGCCTCACTGTGGCTGGATGTTGTCCCACATGGGCACCGATGTCTCGGTACGATAAACCGCTGTCACGATAAGCTACTATTCGTCCTTTGTCGAACTCCGAAACGTGCTGGAATGACTGCCATATTCTGCGACAAGGCATCAGGAAGCTTCCCACGCACAGGTCCGGCAGCACAACACACTTCCACTACTTACACTCCGCCTTCTGTGCACCCTTCTTATAGTGCTTCTCGGTGCGTGACGGGTGCACATGATTTGCGTATGCCCTGCAATGCTAAATGTTTGCATGTGTTCTCGCGGCCGACGCATGCTGCAAATTTCAGGCCAATCGGATGCTTCCTTCTTGGTGTTGCATTTTGGGTGGCCAGCAGTGTAGTTTTGCAAGTTTTGTTGCCAATGCAGAATTGTTCAAAAATTTAGATTTTGATGATCTAATTAAAGACTTTTCTTCTATTAAAGCCTGTAAAGTTGATGTGTGATAATTGTTAAATCTATACCCAGCTCTGAGCTCATGCAGTTTATTTATTGTTTAATTATTGTACTAACTCACTCATAACTACTTTTGTCTATTAGGTTTAGTTGTATTTGTAAATGTTAGAAATAAGGGTTTCATTTTATAAAGTATAACAAGAGCTGAGTACTCATACTTGTAGTAGATTACTTATTTAAGCTTATGATTCCATTTTTCTTATGTACAAATAAATCAAACTTGAAAAAAATGTGTTAGTTTACATCATTTCCCAAAACACCTTACAATTAATTTTTACATACTTTATTAATTTTTGTTGTTGTAATGCAATTTTAAAGAATCAAAACAAGAAATACTATTGCTTACTTTCGTGTTATAAGAATGCATCATGTGTCAGTTTCAAATGTAGGTTAAGGTTTCAAAATGTAAAGTGTTGCTCCTGGATAAGCATGAACTTCTTTGTCTATTTTTATAAATATTTTTTATAACCTTTAATTTAAGAACAAGTTAAATCAAAATAATTTTTATTTAAATAATACTTATTTAACAATAAAATTATACTACCAATTATATTCTTAACTTAAATATAAGTTTACTTGAAAATCTTATAGGAGCCAATTCAAATATGGGTGGCCGGGTGGGGGAGGGCGGTGCATAGAAAATTTGGCCTAGGGCCTTTTAAAGCCTTAAATCTGGCACTACCAATAACAAAGCAACCAGTTTAAACAAACTCACTGAATAATCTACTTTGGATGCCCACTGAGCAAATAAAAAATTACCCATTACTTTTATTACTCTTTCAAATGCTCGCTACACAGAAGTAAAAACCCATGTTAAGCCCGAAACCACTTGCATAAACATTATCGTGGAATAACTTTTACGGGTCTTATAGAGGTTATTTTTCATGAAAGTTGGTTGTCAAATTTTCGAACTAAAGCCTAGTTCGTCATCAGGACTATGTCACTGGAGTAGTTGCTGCCACTCAATTGGAAGAGTCCATCCGCAATTATCGTTAATTGTGGTACTTCTTCTTCTTGCTATTTCGATCCCTTCTTCTAGACAGACATATACAAGCAAGTGGACACTCCATAAATTGGGACTCAGTGAAAATAATCGCCCACCAGTCAAACTTAGTAAAGAGGAAACTAGAAGAAGGGATCGAAATAGCAAGAAGAAGAAGTACCACAATTAACGATAATTGCGGATGGACTCTTCCAATTGAGTGGCAGCAACTACTCCAGTGACATAGTCCTGATGACGAACTAGGCTTTAGTTCGAAAATTTGACAACCAACTTTCATGAAAAATAACCTCTACAAGACCCGTAAAAAAGTTATTCCACAATCACTATGAATAGAGGTGCCATAAATGCATTTACAACTAAACATTATCATCAATCCAAGTGATTAATTTTCTCCAAAAACCTAAACTTCTGTCACACAAACAGTGAGAGCTGCTTTTGAATGACACATTGCTTCCTCTTAGATGAACGTTGGATACATTTAAATGCATGCAATTATGCTGGGGTGCTGCTTATCTATGAGTACTCAGGGGTTAAAATTCAGGGCGGGATGGCGGGATTCCCGTCAAAAAATTTCTGCTCCTGCCGAAATAAAGTTCCCTTGCAAAATTTTAAGAAAAAATATATATAAATATATCCGTTTTTCGATCACTCGGAAAATTCGCGCGTTAAAAACGTTTCATTTGCAGAAATACGTGCTTTAGAAATGGGCCGTTCGGAGTTCCCAAAATTGCAATCGAATACATCATTCATGTCGGGAACATAAACAGTTTATGGACCTGTGAATCGGCTTCCATGCGTAGACGCATGAGCAGTTCATTTTGCATATCGCGGACTGTTACAAATTAGGTATGAGATTGTTCTTCGGATTCGCGGAATTCCGCTTTTTTCGCCACATTTCGGTTATACTTGAGATCGATAAAAAAAAAAAGCTGAAGATAATGTTTTATTTTCGGACGATCAGTGTGTGAGTATGTAGGAGGAAGGGGGGGGGGGGCTCGTTTTCCGTCTGGGGATCGAACGGTATTCCGTTTTTCAGAACTTCCGCAAACGAAAGTTAAACGGAGTGAAAAAAAATTCCGCAATCGTAATTTCTTTTTCTCGCGAAGTCTCCTCTGTTCAGTATTGTTATTAAATATGAATTTATAGCATAAATGTTTGTATTTCAGCTTGAAAGTGTAGACAACAATTTCCGATAACGGACGTTCGACGGAGTTCCTTGTAAACTTTAGGCACGAGTTTCTTCCGCGGATTCGAGGAACTCTTTGTTGTCATCATTTGCTTCGTTCTCCAGAACGATGCAAAACTGATAACAATTTTTTGGGGGTGTGGTGTTGGTGTGTGTGGGTTGGTGAAAGGAGGGGTGGGGGCGTTTTCCGGCTGGGGACAGAACTTCCTCTTTCAAAACTTTTGAAGACGGAAGTTAGACGAATTGCAGATTTAATCTGTATTCTCGCAATATTTCCTCTGCTCAATATTATTGTAAAATATAATTTTGTTAGATAACTGATTGTGTTTCAGCTTGAAAACAAAGGAAAAAATTCCAAAAACATCGGACGGAGCGAAGATTTTTTCGTAATCGTAATTTTTTGTTCGCTACGTTTCCACTGTCCTGAATCATTGTTAAATGTTATTTTCTCTCTATAAATAGTTGCAAAGGGAAAAACTGGACACTCATATCAGAAGAATGGTTGAATCAACCAAGTCTCAATTATGTGAATTGTAAACATGTCATACATGTATTCAAAAAGATATATTTTTTCAGAGCTGAAGAGAAACATGTTCAAAAATAATAAATTAGTTGGTCCCTGTAATACTAAACTTGCACATCACAATGTCCAGTGAAGGTTTATTTTATCTTTTGTGATTGAGATAGACCGTAGATTTCCTTCCTCCACAATGGAACTCTTTTTGAAGTTCAAGTGTGTAGAATCTGAATCTGTGAAGCAATACACACACACACACACACACAAACAAGTTTTGGTACAGTCTTTCAAAGACCTAGCAGACCAGCTTTTTTGTTGTTGTTGTTGTTGTTGTTGTTTTTTAATTAATGAAGATGCAGTTATGGAATATTCACTATTCAAACATAGTTGTAAAAAATGAAGAGTATCGTGCCAATGTCCAAAGTTTTCTAAGAGTTTTATATGCAACCAGCTGCACACATATCCATTAATGATAAAGGTTCTTCTGCAAGTAAGTTTTGTATTACGTTTAACAAATGTACCATGTGAACGTGGCTTTAGCACACAGAATACAAAATTCAGTCAAAATTTAGAGATTCACTGAGCAACAAAAATCTTAATGCATATTTCTGAGATTGGGCCAGATAAACCCTCAGAAATAAAACAACAGCTGATTAAAGCTTGCAACTGCAAAAAGAACAACTCTAGTTTTGTAAAATGAATCATGGCAATTTGTATTAGATTGAATGTAGTCAATTTTTTTATCTAATTCACCTGTTTGTTTTAAGAACCAAGTATAGCTTATATTGTTTGAAAAATTACTACTGTTTTCCCAGTTTTTTAATGTAAGTCACATTTGCAAAACTCCCCACCTGAAATTTTCAATCCCCTCCATTTACAAACACAATTGGGGAGACTCCCTTTCATTTCAAATTTGAATTTTAACCCCTGGTACAGTCTTATCAAATTATGCATTCAGATGGTTAGGATTGTGCTGCAAAGCTCCTTATTGATTGATTTTTATAGTCTTGAATTATGCATCTTCATCTGTTGACTGTCATAGTAAAAACACTCCACTTGAACTTCAGAAAGAGTTCCAGGAGTGACTGCTAAGCATCTGTGATGTCAGCTCTGCTCTTTCGCATGATTAAAACACTTAAACACCTGGGTCGGTCTAAAAATAGAATGCTTCTCTGTCTAGCAGGGCATGGCTTCAGAGTTTAGGCGTTTGGGTTTCAGATTAGAATATACTTGCCCATCTTATAAATGAAGAAGCATAAGCTGTACAAAAAAAATATTGAAAGCCTACAATATTATTATTTTATACATTTTAAAAGCTGCAATTTTTTCGAGGTCTAAAATCCAGGAAATACACTCACCATTCCCCACTCCTGAACATTCAACTTTTATTTTATTTCATGTTGGAGGTGACATTTTTCTTTTTTTGCTTAGGACATTTATTTGTTTTATCACAAAATAAATACATAGCTATAAAAAATGGTGTGGTGGTGAGGGGCACCTTTCTCTGTATTTACACTTACTGAGTAGAGATATGTGCCTATTGCCTGATTTTCATTCAAGCATGCTACCATTCAGTGGTATACACTGTATTGACAAAAGTCACCAGACACCTAGAAGAGAAAGACAACATAGCAGTTATTGAAAGCATTAGTATTGGGTCGGTTCACCTTTGGCCTCAATCCATGCTTTCGACAAGGTTTTAGAACACAGTGATAGGTATGTGCTTCCATTCAGTACATAATGCTGCTGCTAAATGTTGCTTAGTAGTAGACCTTTGTTCCAAACTTCTTATGCGGTGCTCCAATTCATCCCATAGCTGCTCTATGAGATTAAGATCAGGGCTCTGTGCTGGCCAGTCCACACACAATACTGAATTATCATCAAACCAAGCCATAACAGTCCTTGCTTTATGGCTCGGTGCATTATCCTGCTGGTACCAACAAGGCTCTGTTCCACAGTACTGTCACAGAGTTGGTACGGCATAATTGTTCAGAATATCGAGGTAGACATACTGGTTAACAGGTTTGACCACGATAACCAATGGGCCGGGACCATACCATGAAAAACACCCCCACAGGAGTACACTGCCAGCTCCAAACTTACCGCAGGAACAGTACACTGTGGTAAATAGTGTTTCCCCGGCTGCCGCCATACCCACACACGGCCATCAGACTGATGGATCATGTATCTGGATTTATCAGTCTATAGGGTCCATTTCCATTGATCTACGGTCCACGATAAATGTTCTTTACACCATGCTAAATGATGAATAGCATTCCGAGTGGAGATGAAAGGCTTATGAGGTGCTGCACAACCATGGCAACCCATGGAATGAAGTTCTTTGTGAATGGTACGTGTACATACCGAGGTTCCAGCATTTTTACTCACTTGTACACTGAAGTCTTGTGCAGTACTCCGTCGATTAGCTATAATGACTCTCCTAAGGCTTGAAGAATTTGCTGCTTCAGGCATGCCATGTGTCTTCCACTAATTTAGTACATCCAAAACAGTTGACTTGAGTATGTTAAAATGCCTCTCGGTTTCTCTTATGGACAACCCACTAATATAACACCCAACAATCTTTTCTTTAAAGTCAGTTCTCTCCTGCCGCAACATTTTCACTCAACCTCACAGTGCAATGTGATCGAGGTCAGCTACAGGCTTGTTTTTATACTGTTTGCAGCTGTACCGCACTTCTTAACAAGCAGCAGATACGTTCATTTGCTTTTGAAGGGGTGTCTGGTGACTTTTGTCAATATAGTGTATATTCCAGGGCTAGAGTAGCTATGAAGCACAGGTAATTACAGTAAAAACCAATATCAACAAATATCTGTAAATTCAATTTCATTAACATAATCACATCTCACAATCAATGGTTCTTAACAAAACCTCTAGAGCAATGATTTTGTACATGATGTCTTTGCATGCTAACCGAAGATTACCAATAAGACCTACCATCGTAATTTATTATTATGGCAGAGAACTTAAGAAAGAGCCACACTTCCAAAATGAGAGTTTATGCTGTATTCCAGAAAGCAAGTAAGTGTTCAGTGTTAGCTGGTTTGGTTGGGTGTCTTGTGCACTTAGAACATGTCAGTGAATTAAAATAAATGGTCATTAATGCAGTAGTTCTCAACCTTTTATGCTTCACATACCCCCTGACAATGTGTATATAACTGGTGTACATCTTGTATAGATAGATAAAATCATAGTGTAACAATGAGAATAAAATAACACACACAGACACACACACATTAAATTTTGTATTCAGAGCAAACAACACACAATAGATTTGGTTCTACTAAATTTCCTGTCCATGTAAAGCCAAATTGAAAATATGATTAATTATATTTACGGGTTTTTTTTTTTATCACTTCATTGTTTAACATTTGATGCCCTTTTAGTTACTGCTGAATCCAACTCTTTACTCTCATGGGATGATGACATAGTCGTAGATGTAGAAGCAATCAGCTCCGGCTCGGAGGCTTCACATTACTTTTCCTCTTAATTACCCATTTATCCATATTCCAGGGCACTTTAAAACATGCTCATTTAACTTCATAGTAAACTGAAGATTAAAAACAACTTTAAGCAAAGCAAGTGAAATAAATCACAACAGATACATAGAGCAGTAAGAAGGCACATTCTCTCTGAACCTACCCAAACAGTTTGACTGGGCGACAAGCTGTTTGGATAGGTTCGGCTGTGAGGTAGGGAATGTTGGAAAAGTGAGTCCTTTGTTGGCTAGCTCTACATCACACAATTGTCAAAACACCATTAAAGGTGCCTTTCATGTGATACTCAGTGATGTGACACTATTAGACAACATGACCTATGGCCTCTTAATTCGTGGCATATGTGAGCAGAGCTGCATAAAAGAAATATTGCTGTCTCTCTGTTCCCCTTGTGTAGCTCTCATGGCCTATCCCCAAAAGTTTTATTGTGTACCCCTATTCATGCTGAGAACACCTACATTAATGAACTGTTGAAAAAATTCCATTTTCTCTATTTTGATAGGAGCATAAACTGTAAATTATCTGGAGAAGTAGAAAACATCAGCTAACTCTTTCAAAATTTAAAATTGAATGCAGGAAAAGAATTGATCATATACTAGGTGTTTCCATGCAAGTAATAACAAAAAAAAAAAAAAAATGGTGATCAACTGTATTGAGTAACACAAATAAACTGTACTTTGGTTTACTTTGCCCCTCCTTCCTCACTGATAAAACATGTTCTTGGAATAAGACAGTACCTAAAATATTATTTCTATTACCCAACAGAAAAAATACATTCCATCAAGTAACAGAAAGCACACAACTAAGATATTGTTTCCTTAGTAGCTCAAAACTTTGCTGTTGTACTGAAAAAAAAAAAGTGGAGAGAGGGTGAGATAGCTCTGATTGTTTAACCCAGGTTATACCATTGCTACCATTATATTGTACCACCTAGATCAATGAATCTCCAAGTAACTTATGCCAAACAGTTGAAGCTTTGGGGTCCCAACACACTATAACAGTTAAGTGCTGGTCATAGAATCACCCTGCCTCCACTTAGTGTTAACAACCATTTAAATCCAGGAATGTACCCATGTTATACATCACCAGTTTTTCAAATACCATCACAAAATTAATGAAGAAATAAACAACTTTCCAAAGTATATGGCAAGTTTATGGAGGAGATGGCCTCACAAAGAACAGTCAAATAAAAGAATAATAAGCTTGGGCAGTCCCACAAAGAATAGTTAAATAAAGGAATAATATGCATTTGCCATCTTTTTTTTTTTTTTTTTTTTTTTTTGATTGGAGGTTTAACGACCACCGTGAGCAACTCAATGGGCTATAAGCAGTCGCCCGTCCCTAAAAAAAAAAAACTGGCTCCAGGGAAGGGAGAGAGCCAGTGCCGTAAGACAAACACAACATCCATGCCTGACCGGGATTCGAACCCGGACCCATTACAGACGAATGATCAGAGGCCAACGCCTTAGACCACTGCGCCACCGGGGCCATTTGCCATCTACTTTGGAAGATTTGTACATTAATTTCTGGGACCAAAACCTTAATTCAACCTGTCCTTGTAACATAAATATCTGAAATAAACTATGAGAAGCATACTCATGGATGAAAGATGATAATTTTGCTGTCAACAAAATAATTCATTAACAAAACCCAAAACTTCAGAAACTGTATGCTAAGTACTGCAGCAGGGACAAAAGGAAAAAACAACTGGCATTATTAGCACTGATATTAGAAACAGGAAGACATTTTTAATATGTGGATACAACACTCAGAACATTTCACAGCAGTATCCGTCCATACCATCAAAAAGTCTTTCTCACTATTACGTCGGAATAAATGTATTATGTTACATGCATTCTGAAATGTCAGAAAATCCACTTAGCACCTTGGCTAAACTCAAACACTAGTCATTCCAACACACAGGGGAGGATTGATCCACCGGCACACTTCCTGGTGGACCACCCGAGAAATGGCCCACTTTCTAGTGTTCCATCTGTCTAAATTTTTTGGAACCCATGAAAAATTATTTTGGTACTTATGAATAATAATTGTTAACTTCCTTTGAGCATTGTATCGGTGTGGAAAGCTGTTTCCTTAAAAGAAGAAAAAAAGTGAAGCTAACTACTGTTAAATGTATGTTGTTAAACTTGGAGCCCAGGTCATTGGCATCTGAATCTTTATATTCACAGACTGACACAGAGCGCAAAATGATTCTCCGGCAGATATTTTTTGAAATCTGTGTCTCACCCAGATTTATCTTTAAAAAAAATAACGATTAACCAGTATTGATTCATGGGTCAAAATAATGGGTAGACTGAAAAGGGGTGTCTGCTCAAGGAAGTTACCAATACCATTGTGAATAGGTGATCAGTGACCAAATAAATAAAAAACTTAATTGCTAGGAAAATTATTATAAAATGTGGCATTTGCACTTAACTTTCAGAATGATCTCCATGGTGATTCACTTAGAAATGTGGTCTCTCTTCAAGAGACATGATTTTGCCAAAACCATATTTTTTGGTTCACTGTAAACCGCCACACAAGAAAACTGCCACACCGGAAGATTGCCACACAAGAAAACTGCCACACCGGAAGATTGCCACACAGGAAAACTGCCACACGCTTTTCATTAAAGGGCCGGGCACAAATTGCTATTCCTCCGAGGAACACTTTGAATGTGTGGCAGTTTTCCAAGTTTCCGAATTATGTGTGGCAGTTTCCCAGTGTGCCTAACGATGGGAAGGAGCTCTTTTGTTTGTCGGACATTTTATGTCGGTTCATACTTAGGGCAACTGGCAACAGAAGTTCGAAAAGGGGGGGGTATAAAGATTGCCATTTCCTGGCCTATATTGAGAATTGAATTATGAACTCCAAACAAATTTCGAGAAAACGTTCTATGTAAGCCAAGTGAAAATTGCTGTGTTCAGGAAAGGACGATTAGGTGGGATTTTTTAATAACGCTGCACTTTTACTTAGGCACTAAATATTTACATAACATGTCAAATTTGTAATATTTTTATTTTACTTAATTCATAGGCCCTACACCTCGGCCTTTTTAACAGCTTTAAATCCGCCGCCGACTTTATATTCATAACGCTTACGTATCAAGTCAATAGCTTTATTCTTTTACTTAGGCACTAAATAGTCATAGGCCACAGGCATAGGCCTTTTTAACAGTTTTTTTTTCTACCAGTATCATATTCACAACGTTTACACATCAAAATCCAGTTAATAATATTGCGCTTTTATTTAGGCACGAAATATTTATTCTCATGCCCTAAGCCTAGTCTTAGGCCCTTTTACCAGTTTTTATTCTACCAATGCCATATTCACAACGTTTACACAGAAAATCAAATTAATAATATTGGGCGTTTTCTTAGGCACGAAATATTAAATATGCCCTAGGCCTAGGCATTTTTTATAGTTTTTACTTTATCATTGTCATATTCACAATGTTTACACAACAAATAATTGTAGCAATATTGCACTTTTACTTAGGCAGGAAATATTAATTCATAGGCCCTAGGCCTTTTTGACAGTTTTTATTCTACCAATGCTATATTCACAACGTTTACACAGCAAATCAAGTTAATAATATTGGACGTTTTCTTAGGCATGCAATATTAATTCATATGCCCTAGGCCTAGGTCTTTTTAGTAGTTTTTACTTTATCAATGCCATATTCACAACGTTTAAACAACAAATGCAAAAATATTGCGCTTTTACTTAGGCACAAAATATTAATTCATTGGCTCTAGGCCTAGGCCTTGTTAATAGTTTTTACTATAACAATGCCATAATCACACCGTTTACACACACAAAAAAATGTAATAATACTGCTCTTTTACTTAGGCACGAAATATTCGTTCATAGGCCCTAGGCCTGGGCCTATGAATTAATATTTCGTGCCCAAGAAAAAGCGTAATATTATTAAATTGATTTGCTGTGTAAACGTTGTGAATATGGCATTGATAGAGTCAAAACTATTAAAAAGGCCTAGGGCCTATGAATTAATATTTTGTGCCTAAGTAAACGCCCAATATTATTAACATGATTCGCTGTGTAAACGTTGTGAATATGACATTGGTAAAATATAAAACTGGTAAAAGGGCCTAAGACTAGGTATAAAACACGTGAATAAATATTTCGTGCCTAAATAAAAGCGCAATATTATTAACTTGATTTGATGTGTAAACGTTGTGAATATGACACTGGTAGAATAAAAACTGTCAAAAAGGCCTATGCCTGTGGCCTATGAATTAATATTTCCTGCCTAAGTAAAAGCGCAATATTATTACATTTATTTGTTGTGTAAATGCTGTGAATATGGCAGTGATAAAGTAAAAACTATTAAAAAGGCCTAGGCCTAGGGCCTATGAATTAATATTCCGTGCCTAAGTAAACGCCCAATATTATTAACTTGATATGATGTGTAAATGTTGTGAATATGACACTGGTAGAATAAAACCTGTTTAAAAGGCCGTATGCCTGTGGCCTATTATGACTATTTAGTGCCTAAGTAAAAGAGCAATGCTATTGACTTGATTTGATACGTAAGCGTTATGAATATAAAGTCGGCGAATTAAAAGCTGTTAAAAAGGTCGAGGTGTAGGGCCTGTGAATTAATTATGTAAAAGAAAAATATTACAAATTTGACATGTTATATAAATATTTAGTGCCCAAGTAAAAGTGCAGCATTATTAAAAAATCCCACCTTATTGTCCTTTCCTGAAACACAGCAATTTTTGCTTGGCTTACATAGAACGTTTTCTCGAAATTTGTTTGGAGTTCCCAAATCAATTCTTAATATAGGCCAGGAAACGGCAATCTTTATACCCCCCTTCCCTCGAACTTCTGTGGCCAGTTGCCCTAAGTACGAACCGACGTGAAAATTCCGACAAACAAAAGAGCTCCTTCCCATCGTTAGGCACCTTGGGAAACTGCCACAATTTGGAAACTTGGAAAACTGCCACACATTCAAAGTGTTCCTCGGAGGAATAGCAATTTGTGCCCGGCCCCTTAATGAAAAGCATGTGGCGTTTTCCTGTGTGGTGGTTTTCTGATGTGTGGCAGTTCCCTAAGTTGCTGAAAGATATGTGGCAGTTTTCCTGTGTGGCAGTTTTTCTGTGTGGCGGTCTTCCGCCAACCTATTTTTTCAAAGGAAAATAATAATTTGATACCAAGTTTGGAGCGTGGTTTAATGCTACATTCAATCATGAGCGGATTTTTAAAATTCTTTCGTTCTTAAATTACGGTAAAAATGTGTTTGTGACTAAATTCGTTTTACAATGCAGACTTCAACAGTTCTCTTTCATCTAGGATTTAACAGAATGTATGCACCTCTCCTGTAAGTACGTGAGGTTCTCTAGTGGACCCCAAGACTAAAATTGCTGGCATGATTTGGTTGTCCCAAAATGTCCCTGGCAACAGACTATGAAACGACTTCTTTTTTTTTTTTTTTTTTTTTTTTTTATTGGAGGTTTAACGACCACCGTGAGCAACTCAATGGGCTATAAGCAGTCGCCCGTCCCTAATTTAGGGTCACTGGTTCCAGGGAAGGGAGAGAGCCAGTGCCGTAACACAAACACAACATCCATGCCTCGCCGGGATTCGAACCCGGACCCCGTTCGGACGAATGATCAGAGGCCATCGCTTAGACCACTGCGCCACCGGGGCGGCAAACGACTTCGCAAACACATCAAAACTGTAATGACATACGACATGTAACAATACAGGAACTTACCTGCATTGAATCGGCGCTTATAATTTCACCATTGAACTTTTTTGCTATCTGAATGGCTAGCTTCGACTTTCCAGATCCAGTACATCCTAAGATAACTACAATCGGTTTGCTTCGTGTTTTACCTAAGACAGATGCAACTCTATTTCCCATTGTATATTCGTCACACATAATTTATTAAAATAATGTTTTAAATTACGCAAAGAAATTAATACTATTTAAAATTCAGAATCATCGTACCCGGTATATAAATAACTCCCACTAATTCATTTTCTGCTATTATACGCCAACAAACGTAAACAACAAGCTACCACATGTGTCCTATATGATTACGATTACAATTTGTAATGCAGGCGCACTAAGCAAGGAGGATAGAAATAGATGGTGTAAGTATGCCGTCACAAACTTGAAACAGATCATACGTACAGGATTTTTTAGGAAGATAGTATCTGATCAGGCATGGATGTTGTGTTTGTCTTACGGCACTAGCTCTCTCTCTTCCCTGGAACCAGTGACCCTAAATTAGGGACGGGCGACTGATTATAGCCCATTGAGTTGCTCACGGTGGTCGTCAAACCTCCAATAAAAAAAAAAAAAAGACTGGACAGTACCCGGGGTCTGACAGCTTAACGTACCCATCCGACGCACGACTAATATTTAGTGGTTTGAGCGTTCGTACCTGTGACTGGGATTGAACATGAGATTCCGCCGTGGCAGTCACGAACGCTGACCACTAGGCCACCCAGCTGCCCAAAAGCTTGAAGCACTTTCAGCAGACAACTTAAAAGCTCAAACGTCTCACCTTGTGGGATCGCCCGTCCCTAATTTAGGGCCACTGGTTCCAGGGTCGGAAAAGAGCCAATGCCGTAAGACAAACACTACATCCATGTATCACCGGAATTCGAACCCGGACCTTTTCGGATGAATAATCAGAAGCCATCGCTTAGACCAGTGAGCCACCGGGACGACCGCAGTGTCTTAGTGCTGGCCACTCACCATTCGTACAAGATTTTTTTTTTATTGGAGGTTTTTTTTTTTTTTTTTTTTTTTTTTTTGATTGAAGGTTTAACGACCACCGTGAGCAACTCAATGGGCTATAAGCAGTCGCCCGTCCCCAATTTAGGGTCACTGGTTCCAGGGAAGGGAGAGAGCCAGTGCCGTAAGACAAACACAACATCCATGCCTGACCGGGATTCGAACCCGGACCCCTTACGGACGAATGATCAGAGGCCAGTGCCTTAGACCACTGCGCCACCGGGGCAGCATTTTTATTGGAGGTTTAACGACCACCGTGAGCAACTCAATGGGCTATAAGCAGTCGCCCGCTACTAATTTAGGGCCGCCGCCCCGGTGGCGTAGTGATCTAAGGCGCTGGCCTCTGATCATTCGTCCGTAAGGGGTCCGGGTTTGAATCCCGGTCAGGCATGGATGTTGTGCTTGTTTTACGGCACTGGCTCTCTCCCTTCCCTGGAACCAGTGACCCTAAATCAGGGACGGGCGACTGCTTGTAGCCCATTGAGTTGCTCACGGTGGTCGTTAAACCTCCAATCAAAAAAAATAGTAATAATTTAGGGCCACTGGTTCCAGGGAAGGGAGAGAGCCAGTGCCGTAAGACAAACACAACATCCGCCGCCTCGGTGGCGCAGTGGTCTAAGCGATGGCCTCTGATCATTCGTCCGAAAGGGGTCCGGGTTCGAATCCCGGTGAGGCATGGATGTTGTGTTTGTCTTACGGCACTGGCTCTCTCCCTTCCCTGGAACCAGTGATCCTAAATTAGGGACGGGCGACTGCTTATAGCCCGTTGAGTTGCTCACGGTGGTCGTTAAACCTTCAATCAAAGAAAAAAACACAACATCCACGATTCGAACCCGGACCCTTTTCGGACGAATGATTAGAGGCCATCACTTAGACCATTGCATCACCGGGGTGGCTCGTTCAAGTTGGTAAGGGTTCGAGCCCCGAATGAAGCATGGGTGGTGTGTTTGTCTTAAAGCACTTGCTCTCTCCCTTCCCTAGAACGAATGCCTCCAAATTAGGGACAGGTGACTGCTTATAGTCCTTAGAGTTGCTCGTGGTACTCGTTTAACTCGAAGAAAAGAAAAACAAAAAAAAAAACAGTCAAACTTGTTTTCACACGAAGCGTGTTGGAAAATTAGTACAACGCAAACTATTTTTAAAACATTTTTCATTAAAAAACTAACGAAAAAAAAGTGTAAATTCGAGGACATTTGAGGACAATTTGCGTCCCCAAATGCATCGGACGTTTTTGTGGACAATAAACTAAATTCGAGGACTGTCCTCAAGAATTCATGCAGTTGATAAAAAGGTAAGCTTGTATAATTGATAAAGATTATTAAATCCACCATTTTATATGTTTATATGCCTCGAAACTTTGGTTCCGCCGCCCCGGTGGCGCAGTGGTCTAAGGCGTTGGCCACTGATCATTCGTCCGTATGGGGTCCGGGTTCGAATCCCGTCAGGCATGGATGTTGTGTTTGTCTTACGGCACTGGCTCTCTCCCTTCCCTGGAACCAGTGACCCTAAATTAGGGACGGGCGACTGCTTATAGCCCATTGAGTTGCTCACGGTGGTCGTAAAACCTCCAATCAAAAAAAAAAAAAAAAAAAACTTTGGTTCCAAAGCAGCTTCTTGCCTGGATGTGACGTCATCTGTAGCAAGGGCTGTGACTTACGACGGCCAGTGCTGTGTGGACAGGAGTGATGACTCTACCTAATATAAACTCGATGGTCCATGGTCCATTGGTCCAAACGAGACAGAAGTAACTCAGACACTTGACGTGGACCAGGAACATCAAACATAGGCCATCGCTCTTTCCACTTTTATAAAAGGGTCACGGAAAAATTCTCATTGGCCGCCACCGGGAATCGAACCCAGGTCTTCCAGTTACGCGCCGGATATGCTTCCACTGCACCACAGCGGCGTCGAATTCCTCCAGACTCACATACACTAACTGCCAAGCTAATTGGCAGATTGCCTCTTAGATCCCCGCACAATGCTGAATCTTCACCAAATATGGTAAGAGTGCAGCAACTGAACAAATAACTGGAAGGCGAATGAATGATTAACACAGACACTTGACGTGGACGAGGAACATCAAACATAGGTCACCGCTTTCTCCACTTTTATAAGTGAGTCACGGAAAAATTCTCATTGGCCGCCACCGGGAATTGAACCCAGGGTCTTCCGATTACGCGCCGGATATGCTTCCACTGCACCACACTTATGAAAGTTAAAAGAGCGATGACCTATGTTTGATGTTCCTGGTCCACGTCAAGCGTCTGTGTTAATTATTCGTTCACCTTCTAGTTATTTGTTCAATTGCTGCTCACCATCTTTGGTGAATCCCTAGCATTGTGCGGGCATGGCTTTCTGCGATTAATCTTATTATACGATTAATCGCAGAAAGCCATGGTGCGGGGCTCCAAGAGGCAATCTGCCAATTGGCTCGGCAGTTACAGTATGTGAGTCTGGAGGAATTCGAGGCTGCTGTGGTGCATTGGAAGCATACCCGGCGAATAACTGGAAGGCCTGGGTTCGATTCCCGGTGGCGGCCAATGGGAATTTTTCCGTGACTCACTTATAAAAGTGGAAAGAGCGATGACCTATGTTTGATGTTCCTGGTCACGTCAAGTGTCTGTGTTAATTATTCATTCGCCTTCTAGTTATTTGTTCAGTTGCTGCTTACCATTTTTGGTGAATCCCCAGCATTGTGCGGGGATTTTTTTTTTTGATTGGAGGTTTAACGACCACCGTGAGCAACTCAATGGGCTATAAGCAGTCGCCCGTCCCTAATTTAGGGTCACTGGTTCCAGGGAAGAGAGAGAGCCAGTGCCGTAAGACAAACACAACATTCATGCCTGACCGGGATTCGAACCCGGACCCCTTACGGACGAATGATCAGAGGCCAGCGCCTTAGACCACTGCGCAACCCGGGCGGCATGTGCGGGGATCCAAGAGGCAATCTGCCAATTGACTTGACGGTTAGTGTATGTGAGTCTGGAGGAATTCGAGGCCGCTTTGGTGCAGTGGAAGCATATCCGGCGGTAACTGGAAGACCTTGGGTTTGAATCTCGGTGGCGGCCAATGAGAACTTTTCCGTGACTCACTTATAAAAGTGGAAAGAGCGATGACCTATGTTTGAGATAGAAGTACTTCTATCTTGTTATCAGTCAGATATTGGTGGGAAATTTTGGCGTAAAAAGGGAAATTTCAGCAAAGTTTGTGGGAATTTTCCCTTTGAATGGTTGGCACTATTCTAACCAAAGAATATAAACGCTTAGATATTCTTTGATTCTAACCTCCTTGGGTTGGCATCACCGTCTTTCTAGCCGAAGTCTGAGAACCTCGTTTATTAAGAGTTTTGGCACGTTTTGTTTCGGAATAATGGCTCAGTGGGATCTAACAAGTATTACAGGTGGTTATTTGGATAGGCATTTAGTTTTTCCACTTCTGGAATTTCTTTCTGTGAAGGAGGTAAGATTATTTTGCTTATGAAGGCCAATCTGTGCTTTCCCGCTGTTCAGATCATATTCAGACGACATATGGATGTCACGGTAAAAATACCCCTGAAAACTGAAAAGCGGAAAAAATGCCCCGGAAGAAATACTTCCAGAACAAACGGTTCACTGTAAAATGCCACATAGGAACACTGAAGTGTGGTTCCATGTAAGCCAAGCGAGAGTTGTACTTTAATTTGAAGAAATAAATTGCCCAGGATCCGAGGTACACTGGGTTGGGGGAGGGGGTGCTCAACCCTAAACTTCCGGAATATTAGCTTCTGGGCCGCTGGAGTCTGTCAGTGTATCCAGGCTGTTCCCCTTGAGCGCCCGTGAGCTGGGGGGGGTCTCCCAAAATTGTGAACTGTGGAGGGGGGATTCACCCAAAATTTTAGAATGAACGTAGAGTTGTAACCATTAGAACCGTGCTTTACATAATGATTCTGTGCACGACCACGAATTTTTAGCAGGGTGGGTTGAATTCACCCTCCCCAAGTTTCTAAGAGCGCAGACCAAGTGTTTAAGGTAAGGGATTTGCTCGCAATTTCTATGCTTCATGTTGTGTTTAATGGCAAACTATGTATGCCTTCCCCCAGAAATTTGGTGAAGCCTGTGAAAGGGATACGAGGTGCTTGGTTTGGAGGGCTCTACCCCCCACGTCCGTAATTTTATATTCTGGACCTCTCGAGTTGGTCAGTGTATCCTCGATGTTACTCCTGAATAGCTCTTAGAAACTAGGGGGATTACCCCACCCTCATGAATATTCGTGGTCGTGTACAGAATCACTATATAAAGTATGGTGCTAATGTTTATAGCTCTAAGTCTATTTTAACATTTTGGGAGAAAGCCCCCCCCCAAGCTCATGAACCTTGCGGACACTTCAAGGGAAATTTCCTGGATACACTGGCAGACTCCAGCGGCCCAGAATATAATATTACGGAAGTTTAGGGTAGAGCAACCCCCCCCCTCCCCAACAACCAAGTGTACCTTGGATCCTCAGCAATTTATTTCTTCAAATTAAAGTACAATTGTCGCTTGGCTTACATGGAACGTTTTCGCGAAATTCGTTTTGAGTTCCCAATTCATTTCTTAATATAGGCAAAGAAACAACAATCTTTATAGACCCCCCCCCGAACTTTTGTAGCCAAGTTGCTGAAGATGTGTGGCAGGGTTGCCGCTAAATTGCCACACTGGAACACTGCCACACATCAGTGTTCCTGTGTGGCAGTTTACAGTGAACCATTTGTTCTGGGGGTATTTTTTTCTCCTTGGAAGATATGGAGGTCAGTATGGCTACCAAGCAGGATACCGCCCCAAACGAGAACTCTGCCACCTCCAAACCGGTCCCTTTCGATGATGTTGAAGGCGTGATTGCGTGTTCCCTGCTCTCTCCAGATGTGTATACGTGCAGAATCGCTCGTCAGACTAAATCGGCTCTTGTCCAAAAGAAGAACTCAACTCCATTGCTGATGTGTCCAGTTCTTGTGTTCCTGGCATCACAGAAACTGCCATCTCCGATGAGCAGGCGTTAATGGCACACACCGTACTAGTCGTCGTGCAAATAGACCACCTTTGTGAAGCCTCCTGGCCACAGTACGCGATAACGGACGTCCAGTTGTCTGTCGCATGTGCCTTGCGATTCCTCCCGCTGTCTGTCTCTTCTCGCCTATAGGACAATATACCGGTCGTTCGCCGCCGTGGTTGCTCGTGGACGACTACTGCTCAATTCTCGGACAGCTCTTCCTGTCGTTTGAAATGCTTTCCAAGCTTGTGAAACGATGCTGTGAGCGATCCCGAACTCCTCGGCCACACTAGTTACACTTTGACCTTTTAACTTCCCAGTGACGCGACCTCAGGTAAAGTCATGCAGATGTCGTCTACTGGATTGCCTGTTAACCATATCACATGGTGGCAGCTACACGATGTCGTTCAAACCGATGTACACCGTGAAATAGCTTTCACCGAATTGCTGAGCGTACACCGCCCGTGTGCTTTGTTCCCTTGCGACCCCCACCGTGCTGCATATATGCGCATGCCCTACCGTACCGGACCCTAGTCTTATATCCTGAGTGGTCTTTCGGTCCTTTCTGCCTGCTCGTTCCGCTGTTATGCTAATTTCTCATCTTCGTCCTTAATTTTTGCACACCAGTGTAGTTATCATTGCAGTTTGCACTGGCGGGTAATTTGTTTTTTAGGTAGAAGAAATTTAAGTTGTGCAGTTTTCCTTTTTTTTTTTTTTCTTTTTTTTCTAGCTGTGCAAATTTTTATTTTTTACGTCTAGCAATTATCTGAAGCCCAGTGGTCACCTGCAAATTATTTTGTGGCACCATGGTATCTGTCGCAGACTGATCAGGAACTTTCTGCTATGGTTGCACCCACTTTAACTTCCCACCCTGCTTATGGTACTTTTCCTTCCCTAGAAACAGTGGGCTTAAACTGCCGCCCCGGTGGCGCAGTGGTCTAAGGCACTGGCCTCTGATCATTCGTCCGTAAGGGGTCCGGGTTCGAATCCCGGTCAGGCATGGATGTTGTGTTTGTCTTACGGCACTGGCTCTCTCCCTTCCCTGGAACCAGTTACCCTAAATTAGGGACGGGCGACTGCTTATAGCCCATTGAGTTGCTCACGGTGGTCGTTAAACCTCCAATAAAAAAAAAAAAAAAAAAAACCTTAAACGTAAAGTAATCCTGGTTGTACCTCCCCCCCCCCAAAAAAATTGAAAGTGTGATATAACTAAAACACAAAGAGCAATGATTAACTTTATCAGGCATCATAAAAATGGGAATCTGAAATTGTGAAGGATTCCATTATCAGTGATATTGTGGGTTAGTTGTAGTAAACTTCCAATTATAATTGAAAGTTTAATATTTTCCCTATAAACTCGTGCTTGTGTGCAATCTTTGAACTGGTTCTCAAAACCATCCAGTAATGACTGGCCAAGATTATCCTGTATGCAGACTGGTCATAATTTAAGCAATTTCAGCCGCCCGGTAGTGTTGGGCATAATCGATATAATTTAAGAATCGAAAGGTTACAATCGAGAGATCTGACAAATCGAGATATTCTTTCGAAATAATCATTCGAACGATTTCAAATTTTAGAATTTACCGGAAGATGGCGTGATACTCTCAGAGCCGCCGTCTGCGTTTGACAAATCGAGATATTCATTCGAAATAACTATTCGAATGATTTTGTAAGTGGTGCTATACGCACAGAGCTTTTTTTCGCTGGACGGAATGACGCTAAGGACACCTGAATTTTTTCGAATAGCATAACCTAGCTTTAGAAGTTAAAAAAAACCCAAGTGATTCTCCCTGCGAGAGATAATTCGATCGCGTGAAAAGCGAGTACTTCCAAACCTCTTGGATCTCGATACCTCTCAAGATGTTTTCGAGTAGACCAAGGAGGTTATATTACTGGAGACGCCACTCCTATCCACGCAGCATTGGCCACCATAAGTCACCGTCCATGCTGCAAATGACGTCATACACAGTAGGGTGTCCCAAAATTCAATGTAAAAATTTTTTTCTTAAAAAAGGTAGGTCTCGCCCTCTAAAAAGTTTCTACTTCTATTATTAAAATATATGAAGTTAGAGCTCATTTGGAAAAGATTATAAGAGGTCCCTCGAGGTCACACAAGCTACACTGATTTATGTGAAAATCGGGAATTTTAATCAAAAGCATAAGTGATGATCAATTATATATTTTATTTTCATTATTAATAAATTTTTAGTATCTATATAACAAAAAATAAAATAAAAAGCATAATTAAATATAATTAAAAGCTGTGCCTGCTTCTGTAGTGCAATTATATATCTATATATGATTTCTAAACTTTAACCGTAATCACTAGCATCACTTATTGCACCTTAACTGTAGCTTTAAACTTAAATCGTAACCACTAGCATCACTTATTGCACCTTAACTGTAGCTTTAAACTTTAACCGTAACCAATAGCATCACTTATTGCACCTTAACTGTAGCTTTAAACTTGTTTGTTCTATTGTATGTGTTGCCTTTTTGCTGTTTTGTCCAGAAAGAGAAATTTGTTTTAGTGTTTCTTTTTAATATAATGGCAAAACAAACTAGGAGTAGTAATTATGTATGGCTTATTGGATATCTTACTAAATCAATAACAGGTTCACGTCTGCCATCTGGAAGAGATGTTATGACCAATTTTATGTACTTTCACTGTACTAAAAAGCTTTCGATCAGTGATAGTGATGTTATTGTAAACAATAACATTGTACCATTTTGGGAAAAATCAAGGTTGCCAATAAGACATAAGCAGCATATCTTAAAAAAGATTAAAGATTTATATGGCAAACAAGTAGGCTTCATTAGAAATCGAAAAAGGAATAAATGCAAAAGACCAAGAGAATCAAATAATGTATAGTGAAAATCTGGATATGTTATTTGACATACGTCACACCAATTCGGAACAGCTTATTAAAAATTAAGAGGATCGTCAGATTACAATCTAGAACAGGTTGTATTGGATCTCTAGACAGAAAACTTTGTACATGGTGAGAAAAGATCGGCTGAACGACAGAAAAAATTTGCAAAGCGATTAAAAAAAGCTGCTTCATCTCAGAATTCCTTTGCTTTATCAACTGCATCTTCTACGTCAACAATGGATGAGACTGAAAGTGAAAACTCTAAAGAAGACTGATGATGAATATGCTGCAGAAATTACACCACAAAAAAAATTATTACGTGAGAAGCATACAGGTAAAGATGAACGAAGTTGAAGGTCTGTCATAACACTAAAAGTTGCTGCTGCTTTTTTGATAGAAATAATATAAGTATAAGAAAGTCAACAATGTTACTTGCATCTGTCTTAAACATGGCTGGTGGTGGTGGTAAAGCAGACTGTTCAAAGAGTAACGAAACTTTAAAATCTGTAATTATGTCAAAAAGTACTGTTCATTGTGAACATCAACGCTTACGTAGTGAAACTGCGCAACAGATAAAAATGGAGTTTAATGCCTCAAAATCAGTAGTTCATTGGGACGGAAAGTTATTACCTGATTTATCATTAAATGAAACAAGGTAGACCGTTTACCAGTGTTAGTTTCCTCTCTAAAAGATAGTAGTACAAAACTTCTTAGAATTCCTAAGCTGTTATCTAATACAGGGGAAGCAGCAGCTAATGCAGTTTTTGAACTTTTACAGTCGTGGAAATGTGATTCTCAGGTTATTGGTATGTGCTTCGACACAACCTCCTCAAATACTGGAAAGTTCAAAGGAACATGTGTTCTTCTTGAAAATAAAATAGGAAGAAGCCTTCTGTGGTTGGCCTGTAGACACCACATGTTTGAAGTGTTACTTTCAGATATATTTCATGTATGTCTTGGACCGTCGAGTGGACCCGAAATTATTATGTTTAAAAGATTTCGAGAAAAATGGATTGAACTTAACCACCGCAACCCAAAATGTCAAACAACGCCATTGATAGCAGCATCCGACACTTTGAAATTTTTTATTACTAATCAACTTCAGACAGCTGCTAAACACTTTCCTAGAGATGATTACAGAGAACTATTAAATATTTCCGCTCTTATGATTGGAATAGATGTGAACAATATTATTCGGAAACCAGGTGCTCTCCACAGAGCTAGATGGATGGCAAAAGCCATTTATTCATTAAAAATTGAACTACTGTTTGATGGATATGATTCTATCATACAATTGACAGCTCAACAATTTCAGGGCCTTCAAAGGTTCAATCGGTTTGTTGTATGCGTATACATTCAATCATGGTACACATGTCAGTCTATTGTAGATGCACCAGTGAACGACGTTTTACTGATACAAAGATTGCATGAATATGATGATATACAACTACGCAAAACAGGATTAAAGATGATTTTATGTCACTCCTGGTATTTAAGTGAAGAACTCACCACTCTTTGTTTGTTTTCAACACTTCTTAGTGCCAAGGAGAAATATATGTTAGTAAAATCAGTGAAAAAAAGAATGTGCACCTATTAAAAAACTTCCTTTAAAATTTGATGACTTAAATATATCTCGTAGCTTCTTTCACACCGCACAAATAGATGACAGCTTCCTAAGCGTACCTGTTGAAAAATGGCCAGAAACACAATCTTTTAAAGAAGCTGAGGAAATTGTTAACATTTGCCATGTGTTAATGACTGTGCTGGGCGAGGCATAGCATCAATCGAAACTTCTAATGATGCAACAAAAGATGAAGAACAAAAACAGTATTTATTTCAGGTAGTTGAAATGCATAGAAAGAATTTTGCGAAGTGCAACCGTAAAGATCTTCAAGATATGTAAAAATTATTAATTGTTATTTATAGAATGTTAGGCAATATTTTCCTCTTTATTATCTTGTTAAACTTGACAGGTGGATTTTGCTGTAAAACATTCTTTTTACATTGCATTTTGCAATGTTGAATAAAGTTCGTTTTTTGTCATTTTCTTAATAATTTTTCTTACATTTTCTACACTAAATATTACCAATAGAGTACATTTTTTTCGAAACGACGTATTAAAAGCATGTAACATTTTAAATAAAAAAATATATTTAAAAAATAATTTCGTAAGTAACTGTAAAAAATTATCGAATTAAAACTATTTAACTTTTTGGCGACCTTGAGGGACCTTTAAACATTTTTTTTTTTTAAGCTGAAATTTTACAGATCTTAAGTACACCAAACAAAACTTTTTAGGGGTGAGAGTCAAAATATTTAAAAAAAAATTTGGGAGGGGGACACCCTAAATTGTGCAGGCAGGCCGCAGAAAAGAAGCTGCTTTGAAACCAATGAAACAAAAGCTTCTAAGTGTATGAACAGATAAAATGAGTAATTCAATAATCTTTATCAATGATACACAAGCTTACTGTTTTATCAACGGTATAATTTAGCTCATTTTTGTCTGCTTGTGACGTCACGCCACAGATTAGCTGTGACTTATGGCGGCAGAGACATTGGTGTCTCCAGTAATATAACCCTCCTTGGGGTAGATGAGCGGTTTTGCTCGGAACCTATGTTCTCCAGAAAAGATAAGCGATTTCGCCTTTCCAATGCACTCGTTTGAACGAGACAGCGTATATGCAATCGAGAGTTCTCTCGAGAGGTTTTTTTCATTCGAATGAATTTGGCGTAATCGAATGTTTTGAGATATTTTCGTAATCGAATTAATCGATTATTTCTTCTCGATTATGCCCATCACTACCGCCCGGTGGAACAGTGGTCTAAGTGCAGCTTTTGGGAAATTTCACAAAAATGGCTATCATCTTTAAAACCTGGATGGCGATTTCGCCTTTCGAATGCACTCGTAATTCAATGATGAGACAAAGATGATACCCATTTTTTGAAATTTTCCTCTTTTTCTGTTTGGAGCAGTTTTGTTGAAAACATGGTTGAAAAACTGAAAAGTACACAAAGGTTTGAAGCGGTGTTGATTCATTAATAGAAATCATCAAAAATGTTACCAGATCAGATCTTGCAAAATGCAAGTCTCCACCAGGTTCAAGAGTCATCAAAATGATTGGTCTAGGCATGTAAACAAGAAATTCAGTTGCCTGACCAGTATGAATAAAAAAAAATTAAAGTAAAAGCTTTCTACATGAATGCACTTTCACAGTAAATAGTCTGCATCCCTCCCTCTTCAAAAAAAAAAAAAAAGAAAGAAAGAAAGAAAGCAATAACATTAGTTAACAGTATTGGTGATGCCTCTTATGTTAAAATGAAATTTGAATGAAAATATTTTGTGAAGATACCATTTGAGTTCAAAATACTTTTGTGAAAATACTGTTTGAGCTAAAAATGTTTTTTGTAAATCTTCTTTCCAATGATGTCAAATGTTGCATAGATCGACTCCTGGTCTTACGGCATTGATTTTTTTCTTTCCCTTGAACCCGTGGCCCTAAATTAAGGATAGGTGGCTGTGTACATCCCCACTGAGTTGCTCATGGTGATCGTTAAACCTTCAACAACAACAACAACAAAAAATTCTCTAATTTTCCGGTAGTGGAATATGATCACATATGTGGGTTACTTGTTAAAAATGAAATCAGTTTGCATCTTTACTTAACCTGTGCCAACTCATTACAAAAGCAAAATAGGAAGGGGGAGCAAAATTATTAACAGCTATTTTTTTTTATCACAACAGTACAAAATTCTTGGCCACTTGCACTCTGGTGATGCAGTGGTCTAAGCGATGGCTTCTGACCATTTGTCTGAGAAGGGTCTGGGTTCGAATCCTGGTGAGGCATGGATGTTGTGTTTGTCTTACAGCACTGGCTCTCTCACTTCCCTGGCGTCAGTGGCCCTAAATTAGTGACGGGCAGTAGCCCACTGAGTTGTTCTAATACCTACTGGATGATTTCTAGAGAAAAGAAAAAGTGCCGCCCCGGTGGTGCAGTGGTCTAAGCGATGGCCTCTGATCATTCGTCCGAACGGGGTCCGGGTTCGAATCCCGGTGAGGCATGGATGTTGTGTTTGTCTTACGGCACTGGCTCTCTCCCTTCCCTGGAACCAGTGACCCTAAATTAGGGACGGGCGACTGCTTATAGCCCATTGAGTTGCTCACGGTGGTCGTTAAACCTCCAATCAAAAAAAAAGAAAGAAAAAGTCAGTGACCACGAAAGCATTTTTTAAAGTTAGAAGTGGAAAAGAATTGTAAAATTTCAGTTTTTCTCATTATGTGCAAGTACAAAGAAGACTATTTACATTCATAAAATAAGTATTTTTTAAATGTTGGAAACTTTTGTGTGGGTTCATTTGTAGTTTTTTTTTTTTTTTGTATTAATTATTAAGCATGTATTTTCATTGTTAGATTTATGATGAAAGGGAGATCCTATGTGGGAAATTAGAAATAGTGAAAAACACAAGAATGGTTGATTATGCCATAGATATCTTCAGGCAACTTTATCCAGATGCAAGCATGCCACAAGGTAGGTGTATGTTTCGTAACAAAGAAAACTTTTTTGCAACAAAAAATATGGACTGAGGTGTTAATTTTGAAGAAGTCAAATATTTTACAAAATATGTATTTATTATAAAATCATGGAAGATCAATATCTGTGTTGAGGTACAGGTACATTACTCTATAGTTCTATATGCCATATATCATGTTGCCAAAAGATGCTGGGTACCATCTTTTTAGAAAATGGTTGTTTGTAGTTTTTTGTAAAATTGAGACTGCCACTGTATCTAGTGCACGATAATAATACAGTTTTCAACATGAAGTTTCTTCAGTAAAGCTTTTAAGATGTGTGTTATCTTTGTGTATAGTGAACTGGTCATGCCCTAATCAGATGTTCACTAGGATTATGTTAAGATTTGTTGTGATCGGTCTATTTTAACCAGATCTGAAATCGATTCTTTGAAATGTCCTTCAATGCGGTTTTCATTTCTTCTGTACTCAAAAACCAACAACCCTGAAGTCAACGTGTCAGCACAGGAAAGAGTTAGGAGTCACAGGGGGCAAGGCCAGGTAGATATGGTGGGTGTGGAAGGACAACAGTTCTTGTTTTGGCAAGAAACTGGCAAATGAGGAGTGACTTGTGTGACAGTGCATTGTTGTGCAATAGCACCCAACAGTGCACTGGCATCCTGTCTGCCTTCTCTGAAATGTTGATGTCAATCCAATGTTTGTGACCATGACAAGGTATTTCCACTGTAAACTTGCTTAAACACTTCGCAATTTTCTGTTGACTTTTGCTCAAACAAATGCAAAGCTTAATGCTAACGTGCTGCTAAAAACAAATGCCATTTTTCATCAAATGCCTAAAACTGCATAGTTGCTCAGAATACCCGGATGTATCACAGTGAGTGCATAAAGTAGATGGACGAAACCAATTTCCCTGTGAGGGTAGATAATGTAATGTAATCCAGTAATCACCGTTGGTAGGTGATGCACATACTTTGCCATTAGGCGCAGTCTGGAAAATTTTAGATCCTACTCCGTATATGAGATAAATATATTAAGGTGTGGCTTGTTACTCAACCAACCAAAACTTATGTAACTCTTCTGTAAGTGGTGACTGTCATTTCATAATGTGATCTGCAGGGCTCAAAATTATATTGTCTGACATGCCTGGGGCATGTATTTCCCTCCTCTAAATGCCTGATTGGGCATGTAAAAAGTCTAGGTATTTATGGGTTAAAAAGGTAATGCCCCACCCCGGCTGATTTTTCTTACTGCGTTGTAGATACAAAAATGCTTTTTTTTTTTGTGTGTGTGTGAATTTTGAAGTACTATAATTTAAAAGTATTTTATGTAGGAAGCTGAAATTTTGCACTGATCAGTTTCTGTGTATTAACTTTGGTCCACCAAGTTAAGTGAAAATGGTTCAGATCAAAAATGTTACTTTTTTGTGCTGATTTGACATGAAACGACCCGTAGGCAAGTTCATGTTTCACTGCAATTATATAAAATGCAGTAAAAGTACGTTTTTTATATTGTTTTTGAAATGTTTGAAAAAAAATAGTACAAAATGTGCATGGTGTTTGTGCGTGCGCGTAGGACTATTCTTAAACTTGGGCTAGCAGAGCAGCAGCCCAGGCTCCCCTGCACCTCCGGAAGTGCCACACTTTGGAGGATCTCACTCATCATAAGCACAAACATTTAAGATAAAAATGCAGAGTGACACAAAATAATTATGAATGGCCTACACAATAAAGCAAATGTTACATTATTTGTATGGGATATATTTCCAAATTTCAGTATTGCTAAAAGAATTTTGTCAGTTCTAGTCACTACTGCCTCAGCAAAGCAAACTTTCTTTGTATTGGAATTATTAAAAAACTACTGTAGAATTACAACAATAGACAAAACATTAGAGATACCTATTGAATAGCAGTGATGGAAGACTACTTTTTAAAAGTAGTTTGCTACTGCTACATTCTTGAAAAAGTAGCTTTTTACAGCTGCTACTTTTCTGAAAAGTAGCTACTTTTTTCTACATTTAGTCTTCAGTTAAAAGTGGAAATTCTGAAGATGTTATATGTACATTCTTACATATGATGGCTGAACTCCAAATCAGAATGCATTTCAAGTAGTTCCCGATTTCAAGCGTATCGTTCTGCTTTGTTTACATAGAACCAGATCACACTCAACATGAAAGAAAGTAGTTCACGATAAATTCCATGCAGATTTTTTAGAATTTTGCTATAATAGATGTCTTAATGAATATTTTTATTTGTAAATATATTTTATGTAGGAAATATATTGAGTAATAGTACTATGTTTTTGTTTTTTTAATCCAGAGCCAGCTTGTTTTAATACAAAACTATTTCCAACTTTTGTTCGGGATGTCATCAGAATGGCTAAGATTAACAACTTTTTTTTTTTTTTTTGGTAGTAACTAGTATTTATTCGCATTTTGTAAATCATGCTGGTGTGGAATTGGTCATGATTACTGTGGGAGGCAGCCAAAGATTCAGAGACAGCAACTGAGTGGGCTGAAGTATGCTGCATTATGATTCTTTATGGAATTTTGTACAGATCTGAGTTATGAAATCAATGTACTATTTTCTATAATAAAATAAATGCCTGTGATTACTTCCATTACAATAAGGTTTATTATGACAGAAATAGTACATAAAATTCCATATCGTGAACTACTTTCTTTCATGTTGGATGTGATCAGGTTCTGTGTAAACAAAGCAGAATGATACACTCAAAATTGGGAACTACTTGAAAGTGTTCTGATTCGGAAGTCCAGTCTGTAGAGATACGTCATATGTAGTATGGCATATACATACTACATACCTACAGGCTGGACTGTAGCACAGTGGGCTATCAGCCTGTATTTCATGTATTTATCTGCTGGATTTCGCACACAAGAGTTGGTAGGTTGTTTTTTGCAACCTTTTAATGTTTTTTTTTCAGCATCATTTGCCAATGATAATAGCGTGAGTTATCATTGGCTTCTATGTTATCAATAGTCATTGTGTTGTTTGTTTGCTTATTAAAAGTGGTATCCAGTTTTGTAGCACATCTTTTGTAAAAAAAAAGTATGTGCTTATAGTATAACTTTGTCTGTTCATCTGTGGATGTCGTATCTCTGCAACTATTCATCTGATTAGAAAAAATTTCCATTGAAAAGCTTGAAATGTTAGAATAATAATCCTGGCTTTCTGGTTTTTTTCACACTGCATGACTTCGCCACTAGAGGGTAAAAGTGAAGTTGCTATCGAATTCAAAATATATTTTCTTCTATATATTAGCTTTTAAATACCTGATGGACAAAGTTTTTCCTTTTGATGGCATTTATAATGAACACAGTTTTGGTCTAGTTTCTTTTTCAAAAATTGCATAGTTTTTTTGCTAGAGGGCATAAAGATAAATTGCAATTTCCCCAATATATGTGCTTCTGAAAGTCCTATTTAAAAAATTATTTCTGCATCAGATAGAACTCCTGGTGGAAAAAGTTCAATTTATAATTTTTGGTAAATAATGTTTTGGCCACCAGATGGTGTTAGTGTATTTTTCTATTTTTGATGTATTTTTAGCAAAATCTACACTTCTGAAAACTATATAGAAGATTCTTTATGTACTGATACTGCTCAGCACAAAAACCTTTTGAAGTACCATCCTTAAAGTAGTGCATAGTTTTTCTGCCTAGGGGCATTGATGTATATCTTGTTTTTGTCAATATAAGAGTCCAGTTTGGAAAAAAAAAGTTATTGGAAAGCATTTCTGCTGTGAAATGTTTTGTATATAATTCCATTATTTTTCTTGTACAAGTGTGCCACTAGAGGGTGTAAGTGTACAGCATATTTGCAGCAATATCTACATGACTAGTATCCTGACTGAAAAAATTCTCTTTCAGTCAGATACTACTAACTATGAAAACATTTGTGTGCATTTCATTTCCAAAATAATGCATAGTTTCCTGCTGGGGGGGGGGGGGGGCTCAGATATTTACAGGGCTTAAAATTTAAATTTGAAATGGGAGTCTCCCCACTTGTGTTTGTAAATGGAGGGGATTGAAAATTTCAGGTGGGGAGTTTTGAATACATACATGACTTAATAATAAAAGACTGGGAAAACAGTAGTAATTTTTCAAACAATATAAGCTATACTTGATCTTTAAAGTGAACAGGTGTATTAGATCAAAAAATTGACTACATTCAGTTTAAAGCAAATTACCATGATTCGTTTTACAAAACTAGAGTTGTGCATTTTGCAGTACATTGATATAAAATTGCACCTGAAGTATATATATATATATATATATATGTGTCTTTCATTACTTGCCACAGTTAACAAGCTTTGATCAGCTGCTGTTTTATTTCTGAGGGTTTATTTGGCCCAATTTCAGTAATTTGCATTAAGATTTTTGTTGCTTAGGGAATCTCTAAATTTTGACTGAATTCTGTTTTGTGTGCTAAAGCCATGTTCACATGGTACATTAGTTAAACGTAACACAAGACTTACTTGCAAAAGAAACTTTTGACACTAATGGAAATGTGTGCAGATGGTTGTTTATAAAACTCTTAGAAAACTTTTGGACATTGACACATACTCTTCCTTTCTCGCAGCTATGTTTGAATAGTGAATATTCCCTAAATGCATCTTCATTAATTTTCGAGAAAAACAAAACAAAACAAAACAAAACTGGTCGGCCAGGTTTATGAAGGACTGTATCAAAACGTGTGTGTTGTTTCACAGATTCATCAGATTCTACACGCTCAAATTTTAAAAAAAGTTCCATTGCAGCAGAAGGAAATCTGCAGTCTGTCTCAATCACAAAAGATAAATCTTCACTGGACATTGTTATGTGCAAGTTTAGTATTACAAGGGCCAACTAATTTATTATTTTTGAACAAGTTTCCCTTCAGCTCTGAAATAAAATAAATCTTGAATAGCCTACAATGTGTGAGATGTTTACAGTTCACATGATTGATACTTAGTTGTTCAACCATACTGATATGAGTGTCCAGTTTTTAGCACGTCTTTTGTAAAAAAAAGATCGTGCTTATGTTATTGGTTTGTCAGTCCGTCCGTCTGTACCCAGATATCTCTACAACTATTAGTCCGATTTGCAAAATTCTTTTTGCATTAGGAAGCTTGAAATATACAAATGATGATCCTTTATTTCGTTTTTTTTTTTTTTTTTTTTTCAGTGTACAATTTTTTCCTGTTTTTGAATTCAAAAATATGTTTTATTCCACATATTTGCTTCTAAACATCCGATTGAAAAAATTCTTTTATCTTTCCATTCCATTTATGTCGAAGAGTATTTTAGATGTAGTTACTTTTTCAAATTACGCATTGATTTTCCGCTGGGGGCGTAAAAGTAAATTACATTTTTCCAGATAACTCTTCTTCTAAAACTCCGATTTGAAAAATGTTTTCTTCAGCGGATACACCACCTGGTGGAAAATTTTTTGCATATAATTTCAAATGTTTGGTAAAGAATACTTTAGCCACCAGAGGGCGTAAGTGTTAATTTTTGCTTCTGATGTATTTGCCATAAAATCTGAGCTTCTAAAATATCGATTGAAATTTTTTTTCGTGGACTGATGCCACTCGTATCGATAAACATTTTCGTAATATTTTCTTAAAATATTCAACAATTTCTCCGCCAGGGGGCGTAGATGTATATCTTATTTTTGTCAATATCTCTACTTCTAGGAGTCCGATTTGAAAAATACCTTCTTTTTGGATAGTGTTTCCAGTGTGACATGTTTTTCATATAATTTCAAAATTTTCAATTAATTCATAGGCTTTCCGCTAGGGGGCGTAAATGATTTTTTGCTTTCCCCCTATATCTGTGCTTCTAAATCTCTGATTTGAAAAATTCTTCCTGCACCAGATACAGCTCCTGATGGGAAATCCTTCGCACATAATTTCTAATTTTTGTAAAAACTGGTTTGGCCACCAGGTGGCGTAAGCTTTAATTTCCGCTTCTGATGTATTTCCAGCAAAATATGAGCTTCTAAAATCTCAATTGAAAAAAAGTGGTTTGTTAACCGATACTACTCACGTCGACAAACCTTTCAGGAACATTTTCTTCTTGAAATAATGCATGGTTTCTACGCCAGGGGACGTAGATGTATATCTTATTTTTGTCAATATCTGTACTTCAAGGAGTCCAATTGGAAAAATTCCTTCTTTGTTGCATAGTGTTTCCGATGCGAAATGTTTTCCTTTAAAGTCAAAATTTTCAAGTAAATCATGGACTTTCTGTTAGGGGGCAAAAAGGCAAATTGCGTTTTCTGGGTTATTTCTGCTTTTAAAACTCTGATTTGAAAAATTCTTCCTGTATTGCATACAAGACCTGATGGAAAATATTTTTCACATAATTTCTAATGTTTGGTAAAAAATGGTTTGGCCACTGGGGAGCATAAGTGTTAATTTCTGCTTCTGATGTATTTGTAGCAAACTCTGAGCTCCCGAAAGCTCGACTAAATTTTTTTTCTTAGACCGATAGTGCTCATATGGAAAAACCTTTTGAGAATACTTTCTTCCTAAAATAATGAATGGTTTTCCCACCAGGGGACGTAAAGTCACATCTTATTTTTGTCGATATCTCTGTTTCTAACAGTCCGATTTGAAAAATTCTGTGTTGGAGTGCGTTTCCGGTGCGAAATGTTTCTCATATAAATTCATGTTTTTCTTAACGCCCAAGTCTGCAGCCAGAGGGCGTTAGCTCACGATTCCGTTTACAGCAATATCTGAGGGATAAAAAACCCGATTGAAAAGCTTCTTTCTTCCGTCAGATACTATTGTTTTCTATACCGGTTCCATTGACTTTGAATAGCTTTGATTAATTTAATTTGCATCAGAACAGATTCAAAAGACGTGCTTATTACACCCGAAAATTCGGTGTCGTCTTTCTTGTTCTCTTTGCAACTATTTATGGAGCGAAAATAACATTTAACAATAATTCAGGACAGTTAGAACATAGAGGGGGAAAAAATACAATTAACAAAAAAATCTTCGCTCCATCGATTCTGTTTTCGGAAATTTTCCCTCGATTTTCTGCTGAAACACCATCGGTTATCGAACAAAATTATATTTTACAGTAATACTGAGCAGAGGGATTATCGCGAGAAAAAAATTACTATTACAGATTAAATCTGCAGTTCATCTAACTTCTGTTTTTGAAAGTTTTGAAAGACAAAATTCCTCCCCAGTAGGAAAATGCCCCCCCTCCACTGCCACATACACCAGACCCCCACACCCCAAAAAATTATCTTCAGTTTCGCATGGTTCTACAACAAAGTCAGAGTTCCTCGAATCCGCGGAAGAAACTCGTGCCTAAAGTTTACAAAGAAATTTTTGCTCCGTCGAACTTCCATTATGGAAGCTGAAATGCAAACATTTGTGCAATAAATTGATATTTAATAACAATACTGGACAGAGGAAACTTCGCGAGAAAAAAAATCATGATTGCGGGAAATTTTTTTACTCCATTTAACTTCCGTTTACGGAAGTTCTGCAAAACGGTATACCGTTCCTCAGACAGAAAAGAACCCCCCCCCCACACACACACACATCTTCCGAAAATAAAACATTATCTTCAGGTGTGTTTTTTTACATCAATCTCAAGTATAACCGAAATGTGGCGAAAAACGCGGAATTCCGCGAATCCAAAGAAGAATCTCGTCCCTGGCTCGTAACAATCCTTGATATACAAATTGAACTGCTCGTGCTGCTACATATGGCCAATTCACATGTCCATAAACTGATTATGTTCCCAACATGAACGATGTATTTGATTGGAATTTTCGGAACTCTGAACGGTCTGTTTCTAACTCACGAAGTTTTACGAAGGATACATTTTTAATGCACAAATTTTATGAGTGGTCCAAAAATGGACCCAAGATTTTATATATATATATATATATATATTTTTTTTTGTTACACATAATAAAATCAATTTCACTTGTCGTCCCATTTGGATGTCTCCATGTCCATTTCCTGTGTGGCTTTTTCTTGAAGAAGGAGTTCAAGATGAAAAACCCTTCTGCCTCTGCAAACTCAACGAGAGTATTTCCACGTTGGTTTCTGTTGCCGTGACCGAATTTACCTACTGAAGTTTCATTCTGTTGCTGTTGCCCTATTTTTGCATTGAAATCTCCCATAATTATTTTCATAGAAGACTGCATAATTATTTTCATAGAAGACTGCAGTGTGCTAAACAAGTTCAACACAGGTAGTGACCATAGATTGGTGAGATGTAAGATGCACCTCAACACTAAACTTGAACGTGGCAAGCTCATAAGACAAACAAAATGTATTGACATAACCAACCTTAAAAAACACCATAATACCTTCAAGTTGGAACTGAAGAACAGGTTCTCTGCTTTAGAAGGCCTAACATCGGAAGAAGTGGATATCTCTGAAGTTAACAGAAAAGTAACCAAAGCTCTTATGGAAACAGCAACAAAATTAGCTGGGTCTAAGAACAAGTTGCATGTAAACAAATTATCAGGAAAAACGAAAATGTTGATGCAAAAAAGAAAAGAAGAGAGATGAGGACAACTAAAGAAGATGTGACTTCCAAAGTGGAATATATAGAGCTATGCAAGACAGTAAGAAAAAGTATCACTGAAGACGTAAGAAAATTCAACTGTGAACTAGTGAGGAAAGCAATTGAAAACAACCAAAGCCTAAAGATAGCAAAGGGACATCTCAGTAAGGGAAGAAAACAGATTATGGCACTGAGAAAAGAAGACTGTTCTGTAACAAGAAATAGAGGCGAAATTTTGACAAGAGTGAAAGATTTCTACTCCAAATTATATGAAAGGGATGATACAAGCACTCCAGACATCATGAAAGAAGATACCAGTACCAGAGTTCCTCCAGTCCTTCCAGCAGAAGTTGCACATGCAATCAAGAACATGAAGCGGGGAAAAGCTCCAGGAGAAGATGGAATTACTGTAGACATCATACAAGAAGCAAGTGGAGAAATCTAAACAGTACTCCCCAAATTTTCACTCGATGCCTTAATGAAGGAAAGATTCCTGAGGATTGGAACACCGCTACAATGATCCTGCTACATAAGAAAGGTGACATTGAGGATCTCGGAAACTACAGACCTATCAGCCTCCTATCAGTAGTTTATAAAATCTTCACTAAAGTTCTTTCACACCCCTTGAAGGTAACACTGGACATGGCTCAACCGAGAGAACAAGCTGGATTCAGGAGTGGCTACAGCACAATAGATCATATCCACGTAATGGAGATTATCTAACCCACCTTCGTTTTGCTGATGACGTAGTCATTTTTGCAACTACCCCATCAGAGCTGCAGAGTATGATCCAGGAACTTGCTGACAAGAGTAAAGAAGTGGGATTAAAAATGAACTTTCAGAAGACAAAAGTGATGTTCAATGCTTTTACAAAAAATGAAGATTTATCGATTGATGAAGAAAAGCTGGAGATAACAGACACGTACGTTTATCTTGGACAGCAGATATCAAGTGAGGGTCACATTGATGAAGAAATTAATCGGCGTACAAAACTTGCGTGGAGAGCTTTTTTAAGAAACAGCATAATTTTCAAGAGCAATATGCCATTATGTCTTAAAAGAAAAGTGTTTGATCAATGCATCCTTCCAGTGCTTACGTATGGTGCAGAGACGTGGACCTTAACTAAAAGAGACATACAAAGGCTGCAGACAACTCAAAGAAGCATGGAGAGGTGCATACTTGGTGTAACCAGGAGAGATAAGAAGAGGAACTCATGGATCCGAAAAATGACAAGAGTGGAAGACATCATGATCAGAGTTAAATCCCTGAAATGGCAATGGGCTGGACATACTGCCAGAAGGACAGATCATCGATGGACAGCCAAAATTTTAGATTGGATTCCAAGGGACAGGAAAAGACCCAGAAGAAGACCACATGGGAGATGGGTGGATGAAATTCGAAAGTATGCAGGGGTGACATGGAGGAGACTGGCACAAGACAGACCGTTGTGGAGGAAACTTGGGGAGACCTTCGTCCAGCAGTGGATTGATAATGGTTGACGATGATGATGATGATATATATATATTTCAAATTTTGTAAGGCGGGAGGCTCCCGCCTCAACTTTATTTCGGTGGAAATCCCACCATCCCGCCCTGAATTTTAACCCCTGATTTAATCTGTGTTTCTTAGTATCTGCCGCTAAATGCCCCATTTAAAACATTCTTTTAAGACTGGATACCATTTTCCTTGTTGAACACTTTGCTTGTACTTGTGGAGTTTTTTGTAGTTCACAGTTCTGTTGCTAGGTGGTGTGTTTACTTCTGTTTGCAGCTGTATCTCCTGCATTGAAAAATGCAATTTTTTTTTACTGTATGTCATTTGCTATAATAAAGATAGGAGAACGTTCCCTCTTTAAATAATGTACAGCATTCCTTTTAGGTAGTGAAAATGGCAAAACTGTCCCCCCCCTGAAGAATGCTTTTTGCATATTTGCAACTTTTTCATTAAGCAAAATTCTTTCACAAGGAACAGAGTTATATTGTCTTTCCCTCTATATATCTTCTTCTAACTGTTTGATTTGAAAATCCCTCTGCCTCTAATACATTCCTTCTGCTGTGAGAAAGTTTTTGAACACAATTTTGTTAATTTTTGTAACATGGTTTTCAGCAGCTGTTGGGAATAAGTACCCGTTTTTATTTCTGAATGTTTTATTGATTGTAGAAATCCATTTGATATTTTTTTTTCTCAATGGTTCCGTTGCTTATAAATAACTGCAAAATTTTATTTGTGTCAGAAATCATCCGTATAATTTTCATCTGCATGGTAATGGTGTAATCAAGATATTTAGATGTTAGAAGGATATAGCTCTTAACTGTTAAGTACTACTATTGCAATATAATGTGTCTGACATGTAAAAATAAAAGTGCTATTTTGCTTTAGGGTTTCTAATAAATCATATGAATGATGTGTGTGTAAAAATAGAAATAACCAATTTGCTTTTTACATTCGAGTATTATGCATTTTTTTTTTCAGATTTGTGTGACAAAAGAGTCAAAGTTGTTAACGAGTTGAAGTATTTTACTGATAACACAGAACATATCAGAAACATAATCACATCAGAAGAAGTTCGTCAGACAATCCAGACTGCAAGGTTTGTGTTTTCATTTATTTGATGCTTAATTATACACCCTGATTCATAAAGAAGTATAGTTTCCAGATGCTGTAAAACAGTAACAGTTTAAGATGCGAACCACAACTGTGAACCATTAGGTAGATGTACTCAGAAAGTTTGTGTCTCGCTACTGAGGGAAGTGACGTAGGTCATAGCGCGCGTGTCACATGACTAATCAGTCAAAATGGCAGCGTCTGCAGTGGAGAAGGTGTTTTGTGTTCTTCAATTGAGCAAAACGGAATCTGTAACTGTTGTGCAATGGCATTTTCAATCTCGATTCGTAAAAGAACCTCCAACCAGAAAATCTACTTACGATTGGCATAAAAAAATTGAAACTACGAGCTGTTTGTGCAAACTTAAAAGTCTTGGAAGACCGCATGTGTCGGAAGAAGTCGTCGATAGGGTTTGCACCGCCATTCAACGAAGCCCGGGAAAATCAACGCGGAGGGTGAGTTGTGAAGTGCAGATTTCACAGCCCACTGTCTGGAGAATTTTGAGAAAGAAGCTGAAAATGATTCCATACAAAGTGCAGATTCTGCAAAATCTCACTAACCTTGACAAGACTTTGAATTTTGTGCCCACACGCAGCACCGTTTTGAAAATGACGATTTTGCCAATCACTTAGTTTTCAGCGATGAAGCTACATTTCACGTGAGTGGTCAGGTAAACAAGCACAATGTTCGTTTTGGGGGAATGTAGAATCCCAGATTTTCAGTGCAACACATGCGAGATTCCCCTAAGGTAAATGTGTTCTGTGCTGTGTCCAAAAAGAAAGTGTACGGCCCCTTCTTTTGTCACGGGAGGCTCTTTTCTGGATATGTTAAGTCTTTGGTTGATGCCACAGTTGCAGGATAACAGTAACAACTTTATTCTCCAATTGGATGGTGCACCACCGCACTGGTTAGCCATCGTGCGAAATTATCTCGAACATCTTCCTCACTGAGGAATTGGATGAGCTGTGGACTACAACATGCCACTGACCCAATGGCCACCCAGAAATCCTGACTTAACACCTTGTGACTTTTTCCTGTGGGGTACATAAAGGACAAGGTATTCGCCCCTCCCCTTCCTGTTGATCTAGCGGAGCTGAAACAGCGTATCATGGCCACTATCACTGCACTTGATTCAGATATCTTACCTCGTGTTTGGGCGGAAATGGATTACCGGCTTGATGTGTGTTGTGTGACTAAGGGTGCGCATATAGAACATCTTTGATTGTCTCTAAAAATCTTGCAACATTCTCCTACAATTCTTCTGTTACAGGTAACATAAAATATCTTACATTGTTCTTGTTTTATAGTGCGTTGAAACTGTATATTTGTTTCATTAATGTGGGGTCATTCTATGTCACTTCATCCAAAGCATGTCACCCACCCATCTCAGATTTTTGTGAAACTTGATACAAAGCATTCTGTTTGTGAGTTTATGAAACCTGGGAAAATTTTTATGGCAGTTGGTCAAGTAGATCTGAAGTAACCCCACTTTAAAAATTGGATGGCTCTACCTTAAAAAAAGGTCAGCCATGGTAACAATTTTCACAACCGCGCCATATAACAAAAAAACAAAACAAAAACATATGCAATAATATTACTTTATTGTATATATGTTTGTATTTCAGCTTGAAACTGTAGGCAACAACAATTTGCGAAAGTGAAAGGTAGACAACACAAAAATTTCCCCCTAATCTTCAAGCATGTGATTCTTCCTCGAATTCGAGAAATTCCGCCCTTTCCGTTACTATTTTGGCAACTCTGGAGGTCGATGCACAAGTGAACAGAAATTTGGGGAGGGTGGGGGTGTTCGTCAAAGGACGGAATTCTAGCTTTACGAAACTTTTGAAAACACGAAAGTCATTGGAGCTCAGATTTTTTCCGTGATCGTAATTTGTTTTTCTTGCGATGTTGCCGCTGTCCTGCAGTATTGTTAAGTATCATTTTACTGCATAAATTTTTGTATTTCAGCTTGAAAATAGGAGAAAAATTTTCAAACCCAAAAGTCTGATGGAGCAAAAAATATTTCCGTAACCCCCACCCCCCACCCCACCCCCCATGTGATGTTTCCACTCACTTGCGCTGTTAAATATCACCCGTCCCATAAGCTTTTGCATTTAAACTTGATAAGGGAGGGAGGGAAATTCCGGAAAACAGAAATGACAAAGTTGGAAAATTTGTAAAAATTGATGCACAGTGCTCAAAAGTCTTAATATTCCCAAAGTTACACCATTTTTCTAAAATAGGTGAAGCTTTGATATCATGCGCTCATGGTCCTCAGGCTGATAGTTGTTATCGGAGGGCATTAAAAAAGAAAAGAAAGAGTGACAATGAAGAAATATCGACAAAATGATATTGGCAAAAAGAAAAATTAAGCAATGACTGCTGTGCAGCTGCAAAGCCAACAAAAGATAAACTGACAGTAGTCTGCCTTCTTGTTGTCTGTTTTGATTTTTCACCAGTTAAAAAGTTCAGGTTTCCCCCCCGCCCCCCCCCCTTCTTTGGTCTAATCTTGTCTTAAACTGCAATTTTAGAGGCAGTATGATCATATGGTAAGTGGAGGATCGCGCACTGCGTGTTCACTTGCTTGGATTTCCTGTCTGTCCAGCATTGTGGAATCCTGAACGCATTGAACTTAAATCTCGCAATCATGCTTTTGCTGGGGAATCAACTTTGCGTTTCACACGTGTTAAGTTTGTTTCATTAGAATCCTTGTTTGTTGTAACATTTTGTTGGGGCGCATATTTATGTTTTACCAAGAGGTGGATGATTTTGTTAAAAAACGTCTATGTATGTCGCACAATAATACTGGTTACTACCAACAAGTCTCTTTGCCAATGTTGGCAGGCATGGACTGTTTTTTTTTTTTTAATATCATGGTCTGAGACATGCTGCCACGGATTATGCGAAGGAAAAAATTGTTTTTCTCAGAATTTCATGGCCTGTGGATCATATGCCACCGTGGATTATACTTGGGAAAAAATATGGTACTTTGAATTAATATGTACAAAATCTGACATCTGCAAATAGTATTTTAATAAAATTGAAATTTGGAATTTTAATTGGCAACAAATATGGTTTACCCATTTTTGTTCCAGCGCCATAACCAAACACATTTTTGTTCATGCGCTACTGACTTCATTTCACCTGGTGCCTAAATTTTGGGAGTTGGCTCCTGGATCTAGAACATATTTGTTGAGCCCTATGTATGTATGTATTAGGTGGGTTTAAAAAATGCAAATAAACTCGAGCAATGAAAAAATAATTTAGCCACCGGTCTGTGCAGACAGGCAAATTTTTTAGCGTGGGTGGCGAATAAAGCAACTTTATCTTCTAGCCACTTTGTTTTACCTTGTTGTCACGTGGCGAGTGGCAACCGCTAATCGTAATCTTTTATTTTACTTCCATGCTGTTTGAACATCTTATTTCCTCTTCCATGACCCCTAATTTTCAGCATTGGTGTGGTATTCAATTGTGCTGTTTGAACATAAAATACAGTTCTGCTGTCATTCCAGGCAGTTCATTTGGAAGCATTTTCTTTTTGTCCATTAGGATCAACAACAGTGATTAAAATTTTTTTCTGAATGTGTGTTTTAAACTTGCCAGAATGCATACTCGTGTTTGCAGGACACAGTGTGTGTGAATTTTTATGAAAATAATTGAATTACGCGGTTATTTACCTGTATCGGTTTGCTTTAAGTTTTCTTCCTGTAGTATGTCTTTTTGTGCTTCTGTATACATTTTATTGCCTTTATGTGTGGCAACAGGGTCTTATTTTTTTACTTTATTTTCTCTCTTAAGCAGTGCTTCTGTACCAGATTTTCCTGTGCTTCCAGTTGTCTAGATGTTTTTGCATTTTTCTTGCTTGCACTTTGAAGTTATTTAAAATTTGAAGTGTTTTGTGCTGCATTATATTACAGTTGTGTCAGTTGTGATACTTGTTCAATGTAAAGTTGCTGTATTGAATGAAATTGGTTTCTTCTTGTTTCATAGTACAATTCCTTTTCTCCTACTTTAGAGATGGAAGAACCTTGCTGGATTATCTAATGAAGAATTATGATGTAAGTAAATTTTACTTTCAAATTAATTTGGATTACACATTTTAGTCAAAAAATGTGTAACTTCAAAGCAAGTATTTTTGTGATAATGTTTTTTACTTAAAATTTCTAATTGTATGTAGTTTACAAATTTACACGTTTTACATTTTAAAGTTTTATGGGATGAATGTATTTAATCATAATGTTGTATTATTCCATATGTTGTGCTCTTAATGCAGAGCTAGTCAGCTTGCTTTTAAGGTGGACATCAAGTGAAAATGTGCCACTATACTTGCTATGTTGAAAATTGAGTGGCGTAAGTTTACATGTACAAAATATGCTTCCTGACTTGTGAAAATTGCCACATGAAGAAGACACTGAATATAGTCAGTGGCTTGCAAATTTGTGTAGAAAATTATAGGAAATATTTTAAAATTAAACTTCCATGTGTTGGAGTGGTATTGAATATCGTTAATAGCTGTGCTGTACATACACATGTACTGGAAACGTGGCACTTTCATACCGTTTTCTTGAATGTTCAAAGTTTTCATATAAACAATAATAACTGAGTGGTTATAGATTTCTGTTTAGGATGTCAGTAATTATTTAAATCGCTTACATTGAGGTTTATTGGCTTTTCTTTATGTAAATTAGAAATCAGATGCTGGTAATCTAAGATGCTAATCTTAGATTACCTTTGATGCTTTTCCAGAAATCACCATCTGTGTGATAAGGCAAAGACCTCATGAAATTCACTCACGAAACTAATACCCCCACAAGAAGGAGTCACAAAAACACCATGATTTTCAGTGTCATCAATAAGCTGAATTGGATGTTCCTTTATCTCCACCTTAAAATAAATGGCTAACACACTGGTTTCCAAAAATTAAGGAACAAAATGAAATTTTGAAATGTCTCAGAAACTGTAAGAAGTTTTCATATTATTATTTTAATTTTAGGACATACAATATGTGTGGTCAATATGTATGTCCTAAAATTAAAATAATAATAATAATAATAATCTTGTCTTAATTTTTTTTTTTGTCATTCCTAGCCCAACAAATTCACTGAAACAGTGAGTACATTTTCCTTTATTGAAGACACAAAAACAAAAGTGAACAAGTTTGTAAAATCATGCAATGCATTGATTATAATACGCTTTCTAACATACCAGAAATCATTACTCAAGTTATGAGAATAATGGCTGTAGAATAAATATCGGTCCTGTGCCCTGACCTTTGATCCCATTTCGATGGTATTCAACAGAACGTGTTCGGTATACCTCCAAAAAACATGATAAAGTTATGTCGCAATCGAAGCATCTTTACGTAAGTTATGATGCATAAGGGCTATGGAATGGATCCCGCTCCTGTGTCCTAACCTTTGACTCCATTTCGCCCATTTTCACTAGAATTCGTCCCCAGGCAAGCCCCTGCAACATACTAACATTTCATCCAAATCGAAGCATTTTTACGTTAATTATGATGCATAATGACGATGGAAGTTATTCCGCTCCTATGTCCTGACCTTTGACCCCATTTCGCCCATTTTCAATAGGGTGTTTCGCCAGGTGGTCCCCTACCATATACTAAATTTTCATCGAAATCGAACTTTTTTACCGTAGTTATGATGCATAACAGCTCTGGAATGGATCCCGCTCCTATGTACTGACCTTTGACCCCATTTCGTTCACTTTAAATAGGGTTCTTCCCAGGTGATCCCCTACCAGATACTAAAATTTCATCGAAATCGAAAGATTGTTACCGGAGTTATCGCACGGACGTAAATACGCACACAATGCGTGACGTAATGAGGCAGATGGGAATCGCGACCATCTGCTCGCAAGAGTGTGGCGTCATAAAACTTTAATGGGATCCACACACAACGCGTGGCGTGACCGCGCGCCAACATTCTCAAACGCGTTATTGTGATGTCATAAGATTTCTAAGCATTGGTAACATTAATGGAACAACGCCATGACACTAAAAACGTTATAATTCGGGGTGGTTATGTAACCCACTGAACAAATTCTCCTAAAGTCGAGATCAAGCTAAATCAATTTCTAGTACCAGAAAACGGTAGTTTAATGACTTTCATCAAAATTCTTAGAGCTGTTTTCAAAATAAAATGTACATACATACATACATACATACATACATACAAGAATTGCTACTTTAAGGTGGACGTCAAGTAATTTTGCTTCCTATACTTCCAATGGAAAAACTTCTGTACACATTTTCTTCACAATTAATGCGTTCCCAAGGATGAAAATTTGAACATTGATTAAAATAGCTTGATTTCATAACTTGGAATACTTAATATTTTCTAAACCATAACCGTATAATATTTTCTAAACCATAACTGTAATAATATTTTCTAAACCATAGCTGTAATAATATTTTCTAAACCATAGCTGTAATAATATTTTCTAAACCATAACCGTAATTATGCAATCCAACATTTATTTGTCCACTGACGTCATCAAAGTACAGGTCGCGCCATCTTTTTTCTGGTTTCAACACCACCAAAGGAAATGTTATTGTTTTTTAATATAATTATGCTTATGTTTTAGAAAATGTTAAGTATTCCAAGTTATAGTATGAAGTTATTTTAATCGATGTTCAAATTTCCATCCTTGGGAACACACTAATTGTGAAGGAAATGTGTACAAAAGGTTTTCCATTGGAAATATAGGAAGCAAAATTACTTGACGTCCACCTTAACAGTGTGGGATAAAGGCGATGGAATGGATCCCAATCCAAAGTCCTAACCTTTTACTCCTTTTGTCCCATTTTCAATAGGGTGTCTCTCCAGGTGGTCTCCTACCACATACTAAAATTTCATCAAAATCGAACCATTTTTACGCACCTTATGACGCATAAAGGCAATGGAATTCATCCCGCTCCTATGTCCTGACCTCTGACTCCACTTTACCCATTTTTAATAGGGTTCGTCCCCAGGTGGTCTCCTACCACATACTAAAGTTTTATTGAAATCGAACTATGTTTACATAAGTTATGACGCATAAGGGCAATTTAATGGATCCCGCTCTTATGTCGTGACCTTTGACCCCACTTCACCCATTTTCAATAGGTTCGTCCCCAGGTGGTCCCCTACCACATATTAAAATTTCATCGAAATGGGACCATTTTTACGTGAGTTATCGTGCCGACAGACGGACGGAAAAAGCTGGAGCATATACCCTTCTTCAACCTACGGTTGGAAAGCATAAAAAATTGGAAACTTACAATATAAGAAGAGTTTTATTTTGCAACTTAATTCTTGTCCCCTAACCGCAAGTGATCATAGAACGTCGACAAATGCAAATAGCTGTGTGCGATAATGGCTGATTGCAGCGCCATCAAACAGCTTTCCAGGCAAACATAACCGCTCACAGCTGTAGTGTAGTGACAGAAGGGACAAAAGTTGACGGTGAAAGCAACGTCGTTCAAGAAGCAACATTTGAGGCACTGCCTCCTGTTCGCATTTCAGCTGGAAAAAAGTGCAGTGGAAACCCAGCAAATGATCTGTGCTGCTTTGGGTGAGGCTACTCTGTCCTACAGTGTGTGTAAGAAGTGGTTCCAGCAGTTTAAGCAGGGAAATTTTGATCTCCGTGATGCAGAACGTCCGGGACAACCACAGAAAGTTGACAATGAGGAACTGGAACAGCTATTGGATACGGATCCCTGTCGCACACAGTCAGAGCTCGCCCAGGAACTCGGAGTAACGCGGCAAGCCATTGCAAAGCCCCTTCACAAGCTTGGACACATTCAAGAAGGATTTCCTCCACAAGATTTTGACCTGTGATGAGAAGTGGATCCTCTACGATAATCCTAAGTGGCGTAAATCGTGGGTTTATCTAGGTCAGCCTACCACCAGTACCGCCAAACCGAATATCCATGCCAGGAAGTTGTTGCTGTGCATATGGTGGGATCAGCAGTGTGTTGTACACTATTGAGTTGCTCAAACCTGGTGAAACGGTCAATGCTGAGCGTTATTGTTAGCATCTCATTCGTATGAGTGACGTAATGGAGGCGAAAAGGCCGTACACTGGCAAGGGCAGTAGGTCGGTCCTGTTGCTTCAAGATAACGTGCATCCTCACACCGCAAAAACGACTTTAAACACGATCACTGACCTGGGATGGGAGATTTTGTCCCACCCGGCGAAATTCTCCAGACTTTGCTTCGTCGGATTATCACGTCTTTTGCTCCCTGCAACATCACCTGATTGATAGGCCCTTCACTTCTGTCAAGGAGGTCCACACAAGTATTGATGACTTTACCAACTCGAAACTGCCCTCTTTTTTTCTGCAGTGGCTTTCAGCAGCTCCCTGACCGATGGCTCAAATGTATCCAACACTATGGGGATTATTTCCCTGATTAGGTATGTATTCGATTTGCTATAATTTGCTGTCAACGTGTCGTGCCTGTGTCCGAAAATTAAGTTGCACACCTAAGAAAATGGTGATGTTACACTATAAAAACTTTATGCACCTTAACCCTAAATACACTATTCTGGGCTTCACTTACATTGAAAAATCGAAACTATGTAACATTCGGATTTCCAAAAGGAACTTTTTACATGTCATTTGGGCAGATGAATCATCATTCACACTTTTGTCAGCTTCAAGGGCAGTTAACAGTTGGAGAATGCTGAAGGAAGTGCTAGTCCTGATCTTGTGCCAACTGTCAAATTTTGTGGGGATCAATAATGGTTTGGGTAGCAATCTCTTGGTATTCTTTAGTGCATACCTTGATATTATGGGTTACTGGGTTCATCACTTGATACAGACATTGTTTCTCACAAGCAATGCTGTTTTTCAAGGTGATAATGCTCCAATACACACAGTCAGATATGTCCAATCTTGGTTTGAAAAGCATGAAACTGAAGTTGGACATATCCCAAGCAGTGGTGTGGCGTAGCCCCCACAGGGGACACACAACTGCGGTGGCCCTTGAGTATATGGGATTTTTTCATTGAAAATTTTAAATATTTTAAATTTTATATGTGGAATTAGGTCATGAGGTCATCTATAAGAGAGATAGTCTGTGTATGGCAGAGTGTTCAAGTTCATTGCTTCTCTGATTTAGCTGTGAAGGTAGGATTTGTTATCACAGTTGTTCATAATCAGGGTCACATGTGTCATGAAACATAACATGGACTTCACTACTACTGTTGAGCACAGATGTTACACATAGATACTTGTGTTGCCTTAAGAATCATGTGGACGAAGAGCAAAAAGAGGAAGGGGGTATACGACGGGGGCGGGAGGTTGCTAAGTTGAACCAGATATTTCTTATTGTCAGTGCAGACGAAACGTGGAAACCGTAGGCAAACGTGTGAGTGCTAAAAGGTTTCATGCACGTGCAGAAGTGCCAACTCTCCGGATTTAGGCTGGAGACTCCCGATTTTCAGCCATTCCTCATGCCATCCGGATAAATGTAAAATTCTCTCGATTTTCCTTGATAATTAGCCGTTACGATGGTCGAAATAACGAAACTCTATCAACCACCACCTTGGATCGACACAGAAGAAAAATATTTCGAACCGCTTGTGAAATCTTTTTCTTTCTGCGTCGATGCAAGACAGCATTTACAGTCATCAGTATCGTACTTTTCCTCTCCTCATATCTGCAAAAAGAAATGCCACCCCCGATGGTGCAGCGGTCTATTTTATGTTGGTCACAAACACACTCTTGCGCCAGCCGTGAGCCTGTTTGTTTTCTTCAGAGTTTTGAGGAGTGCTTTTTGGTTTTGTTTTACTGTGGAGATTTTTATTTCTTGTTTTGCACCATGTTTGTCTCTTTTCCCTTCTTTGTCGCATTTTGTAGAAAATTAATGTGCTCCTTTGTCCATCTCTAATTGTGAATCTGTTATTGTCAGCTTTGTTTTATCTTCTACTGTAGCATTTTGTGTACACTTAGTTTGTGAATTTTTTTTTTTTTCTCTCATTCCTTTCGCTTACTTTTTGCGTGCCATTTTTCCTTTTGCATTACGCCACTTTCACGGTTTTTAATGTTTTATTTTATGTCATATCTTTGGCAATTTGTTTCTGCTTTACATATTAGCTGTTATTGTCTTTGCTGAATAATAAAGTTGTGAAACTGAGCGCCGGCTTTCGACAAATTGTCCGAGATGGGTCCTGGTTCGAATCGCAGTGGGGCATGGATGTTGCATACTTGCTAACTTTTACGGATTTCTGCTTAATTTTACTGATTTACAGTTAGAAGTCTTTTTTTTTTTTTTTTTTTACGGATTTTTTAATATTTTGATTGCTTAATCGAAATATTTCCATCCCCTGCAGGCTGCAACCATCCATTTAGATTTTCTACCGGACCTTATGGGTGCCGTGTTACGCGATGATGTCATCTTTGACTCGCCGGCTTCATGTGGTAGCTCTCTCTCTCCACCGGAGTGCTCAAGTGACGTGCCGACCAGAGTTCTCCAAAATACGTAATCTAATTACGCGTCTAGTACACATCTGGAATTTTTATCAACACGTAAAAATACACATCTGGAATTTTTCTCCCCACGTGAAAGTACGCGTCAGGAATTTTTCTCGGGGCGTAAAAAATATGCATCGTGAATTTTTCTCGGCGCGTAAAACTACTCATCGAAGAATTTTACCAATTCGTAAAAATACGCGTCGGGACGGTATTTCGTCTTTCAAAGACGGAAGTAAACGAAATAAAGATTTTTTTCTGTAATCGTAATTTCTTTTTCCTGTGATGTTGCCTCTGTCCAGTATTGTTGTTATATACCATTTTATTCCGTAAATATTTGTATTTTAGTCTGAAAATGGAGAAAAAATTTCAGAAAACGGAAATTCGAGGGTGAAAAAAATGAAAAAATGCTATTAATTGTATCTGGTTGACAATTATTTTCACTATGCTTTTTACTTTGCATATAAACATAGTCTTTATTTAGAATAGCTTTTTAAACATTAAAAATGCTATTTACCAATAATACTACTTCTGAAAAAAGCTCCTGCATCTGAAAAATGTCGATAAAAAAATAGCGCTCATGTGATTTTATGAGCTGCAAAAAATATCCTCTGATTTTTAGATTTTAAAGGTTGGCACGTCTGCACGTGAGACACAACCATCTGGTAACAAGTAGGTACTTCAGTTTCTTTGGAGAAAGAATGGGCGTCATTTTTTTTTTTTTTTTTTTTAACATAGGGGCCTTAAAAATATTTATGGGGGGGGGGCTAAAATTCACACTATGCCACTGCTCAGTCACTAGATTTAGACATTATTGAGCCTCTGTGGGTGCAGAATTGGAGGGAAGAGTAAGAAGCAGATTCCACCATTGTTGCTCAAGAAGCTTGAGATTTCTCCCTAAAGAATGGTCCGATATTCCTCTGAGAACTGCCCATGATTTATTTGAATCTATTCCACATCGAACACAAGCTGTTATAAAAGCAATAGATGATCTAACACTATTAAGTGTCGCTGTAGCACTTCTCACAGGTGTTTCTGTTATTTTGCCTGTGTTTTGTTATAGCAAATGTGAATGTTAGTATAATCCTCACCAAAAAAAAAAAAAAAGTGAATGAACTTTTCATCACTGTGTAAAATAAATTCCATGCATGCTTTGTAATAGTGAAAAATTAACATCTCACAACAGTTGTGGGGTGAGATTGCTGATGCTAATGTATTGAATCGTTATTGTAGGAATAATTTAGATGCAATAAAAGGATGACTTCGCACAACTTGTCAAATGAAATGAGAAAACTCACTGTCTATGTACGATATTTAATTTAAATACGAAAGATATTTACAGTTAAAATACCCCATTTGTACTTTCGGGGTAACATTTACCCCATCATCAGGTGTAACAGAGGCAATGTAGTACTCCTTTATATATTAGTGCAACAATGCATTATGGGTATAAGTCAAACGTCGCATGGGTCGTGACCGTTGCCATTATAACAGTGTGAAGAGTATAATTTCATAAGTTATTAGTTTAGCATATCAAAAACAAGGATGCGTTATAAATACAAAGTTATGATCAATTTATATATTCTTAGAATTTGTAAATATATATTACTATAATTTAAAGTTCAGGTTTGTAATACGTTCTTTCCAAATTCTTGATATGTCCACAGGCAAGTAGTCATTGCAGCATCTATCCCCTAAAGCTTCGATGTACATACTTTCAACATGCAGCGAATGTATATATGCTGGTGTCCAGTAGTCTGATGTTTTCCCAGTCTAGTGTAGAATGCCGTTTACCACATTCCTTGATAAAGCTGTGTTATTGCTGTTGGTTCGAATATCGTATTTGTGTTCCTGGACACGGATACCCAAACTTCTTCGTGTCGAGCCCACGTAGTTGTTAACATGTTCTCCTGTTGAGGGGTCCAGCAGTGGAATGTTATACACACCCCATTTGTTCATAATATCTGTTTTTGCTCGATCCTTTTTAACTGATGATAGGAGGTTCTTCGAGCGGGTGCCAAATTGTATATTGTGTTTTGAACAGATACGAGATAGTGTGTTAGTGATATGGGGGTGCTGGTCCAATGCTCCTACGAATCGTTTATTAGGCTTTGTGTCTGGCTTCAGATTAATAGTTCGTTCACTTGATATGCTAGTGTATAATGTATTAATCATCATCCTGGGGTATCCATGTTTATCCGCTAATTTAAAAATGAACTGTATCTCAGACTGGAAATGATTATCATTTGAAGAATGTGTGAAGGCTCTTCTAAAAAGGAAATTGGTAGCAGAAAATTTTTGTGGAGTTGGATGTGAAGAGTTAAACGGGATAAGGCTGTTACAATCAGTAGGCTTTCGATAGACACAAAAGGACAGTGAGTTAGTAATTGAATCGCGAAATAAACAAAAATCCAAAAAAGGCAGAGAGAAATTAGATTCAAGTTCTATCGTGAGCCCGATAGAAGGAAATACTGACGATAGTGCGTCGGCGAATTGTTTTAAATCATCCTTAGAGTGAGGCCAGAACACAAGGATGTCGTAGACATACCTAAGGTATAAACTGGGAACTAAGGGAAATTCCCTTAGTTATAAAAATACCAAACTGATCAAATAGTGCAGAACTTGCATTTAACTCAGGAGCTTCTGGACAGCTTGGCTATGACATTGCTATGGAGTTAAACATCAGCCATGAGAGTAAAATAAGTGGAATGGTGTATTCACAAATCACAATGGGCTTCTGTTGACTGGGGTTTGAGACTCATTCATCCCGGAGGGCAGAACTTCTGGGAATTTCTTGTGCTTAATGCGTGGACCCTCCGTCTCCTGGCTACACCCTCCCTCCTCTTCCCCAGATAAGAAATAGACAGGCCATTATTCAAAGTAATACTAACTGAGTCACAAAGTACTGTAAGACAAATAGAAAAATTGTAGAGAATGGGGGGGGGGAAACCAGTCCTAAAACGACCTAAAAACCTGAGCGAGCAACTAAAGAGTTAGGACCAAAGTTATGCATCAAAAATAAAAAGTTAAAGCAAACAATAAATATTGTAGTAGCAGATGTAAACAAAAATAATGTACCCTTTCAAAATATTCTACTAAATTAAATTATTTCAAAAAACACAAACACTGAGGGGCAATTCAAAGTTAATAAAATAAACTAACTGGATGGCAGGGGGTAACAGCAGGTCATTGAAGGTATTTCTATCCCAGCTAAGTTTAGTGGTTTGAACTAGCTAAAATACCAACCTACTGACCGAACGACAGCACACACATGTGATCATTTGGTTTTAACAAGTGCTTGAATTTATTTTGTTTGGAAGAGTACGAACTTTGATCTTATATATGATTTGTAATCGGTAAATAAGCTATGCATGTGACTTATTCGTATGTTTTCGTTTCTTCTTTCTGTGATAAATAATAAGTCATTTGTTTTTTCAGTTCAGCATTGAAATGATGGACCCTGTTTACATGTATGCAAAGAGTCAGTATGAGTGTGGCAACTATTCAGCTGCATTAGAATACTTGTACTTATACAGGTTGTTGGTAAGTAACAAATGTTTGTAATTAAATTGAAAACAGTTTTAAATTGTAATGCTTCACATGTTGCATAAACACTTTTATCTATACACAACTTCTGGTAAAATATGAAGGGGAGGAAGACTGGTAAAATATGAAGGGGGGAAGAAAGACTGTTGCTGCATTGTATTTGTATTTTATAAACCTTTAGATAGTTGTAGTGAAATTTCATTATTTTGGCAAAGAAACTGATTATGGCAAATCATAGAAATTTTGTATTATAATTTTCATTAGTGTTTAACCTGTTTTTAAGCTTTTGTAAGAAGTACATTTCCTTTAAAGGAATCAGCTTTAAACCTATCAAGAAGTATGATCAAGCAGCTTTATTTTTTGTGTATTTGCTGTACAAATTACACGATGTGTGTATGAGTTCACTAAAATCTCTGCAGGTTTGTAAAATTTTGTAAGTTGTAGCATGGGCTTTTTTTTTTTTTTAATGGCTTTCCTCTGTAAGGCAGAGTATGAATTGTATTTTAAAATATTAGTGATACTAGAACACGATGCATTTTTATAGTATTGTTTGAATGTTTTAGATTGCTTTTGTAGGGCAAATGTTTCAACTGTTTTGTGGTATTGTAGTTTCTATTATTTTTCTGTGGTTAAGCGAGCACCTTGGAGTATGAGAGATGTCCAGCAAAAGCTCACATTATTGTTAACAAGCATGCTAATATTTCTGCCATTAGTTGCGGGAAATAAGTAAAAAATTAAATAACTTGGATGTGATATTTTTCAATACTGTGCTTTGCTCATTCTTTATTAGTTTGAATAGTTAAATGTGTACTTACTTTACTTGTACCATGCAGAGCAGGTTTGCAACATCACAATGTTAGTGAATCCCTTAGATTTCATGCTCTTGCCGAAAAGCCATTCTGAAAACTTAATGATTGAAGCAGATACATGTAGTAGACATGAGCATAATACTCACCTTGGATTAGTGGACCTTTTATGTCCTGTTAAAATGTTCATTGATTTGGATTTGTGTATCTTTCAGCAGGGAAACCACACCTTTTTAGTAATTTGTTTCTTTAGATGAGAACTGAAGAGAAAGTTTTGATTACCAGGGGGAAAATCCATATAGAATTCCACGTAATACAAACAGCACCATATTGATGTAGTGAAGTAATTGATAAGACCACTTTCTTTATGTTTAGTGAGGCCATGAATATGTATTGTGAAATGTGCATAGGAGAAGAGAACAGGTTATGAGGCTATGGATCCCTTGGCAATAACACTTCGGAGATTGTGAGGGGAAGAAGGTGGCAGTGGCCTGGCACACATCTTGTTCCTTTAGGCAGGTCTCCACCAGGAAATGGTCCAGATGCCAGAAGACATAATCCATCGAAGCAAGATCTGGGAAATATGCAGGCTGCAGCAGAGTTTCGTAGTCCAACTCTGGTGGATTTATTGAACTGTCCTTTGAGAGACATGGGTGAGTGGTGTTGTGCAACAGGTGGACCCCATACCTGGTGACCAGGCCTTGATTTCATTATTTTTAGCAGTAGCAACACTTGCTAGTGGCCTTATTTTTTACTGGTAAACTGCATTATCTACTAGCTAAAGTAGTTTATTAACATTATACAAAAGAAATTTTAACAGTTCCCCTACCATTAGTCAATCATGACAATTTTTGATTCACCCCTGTACCTGTCGCATTTTAATGCTGAAAAGATCACAAATATTTCATACATGAGGTTCTTCCGCGCATTTGCGGAATTCCGCTTTTTTTCTATCATCATTTGGGGTTATTCTTGATATTGATGCAAAACTGAAGAGAAATTTTCGAGGATTAGTTGGGGGGGGGTCGTTTTTGGTCTGGGGATGGTATTTAGTTTTGCAAAACTTTCGAAAACGGAAGTTAAAGTAGGGAAATTTTTTCCCGTAATCATGATTTCTTTTTCTCACGGTGTTTCTTCTGCACAGTATTATTGTTAAATATAATTTTATTCCATAAATATTTGCATTTCAGCTTGAAAATGGAAGAAAAATTCCGAAAATGGAAGTTTGCACGAAAATTTCCCAGTGATCTTTCAAGCGTGAGATTCTTCAGTGGATACGAAGAATTCCACCTTTTCCATTGTCATTTCGATGGTTTCTGAGATCGATGCTGAACTGAACAGAAATTTGGGAGGGGTTGTTGGTGGTAGTGATGGTGGTGGGGTCGTTTTCCGTTGGTGGGCGGAATTCCAACTTTCAAAACTTTCGGAAACAAACGTTAGATGGAGTGAAGGTTTGTCCCGTAATCGTAATCCTTTTTTCTCACGATGTTTCTTCTACCCAGTAGTGTTGTTAAATATAATTTTATTCCATAAATACTTGTTTTGCAGCTTCAAAATGGAGGAAAACTTTCCTGAAATGAAAGTCGGATACAGCATAGATTTCATCAGTAGTCGTATTTTTTTCTCCGCGATGTTACATTTATCCTGCGTTGTCGTTAGGTGTGTGTGTGTGTGTGTGTGTGTGTGTGTGTGTACATATATGCACTATATCTCCCAAACTCTTTAATGCCACATTGGAAAATTTTGTTCAATCACTGAACCGAGAAAACAAAGGAATAAAGATTAATGGAGATTATCTAACTCACCTTCGTTTTGCTGATAACATAGTCATTATTGCAACTACCCCATCAGAACTGCAGAGTATGATCCAGGAACTTACTGTCAAGAGTAAAGAAGTGGGATTAAAAATGAACTTTCAAAAGACAATAGTGATGTACAATGCTTTTACAAGAAATATTGAAGATTTATCGATTGATGGGGAAAAGCTGGAGATAACCAATATGTACATTTATCTTGGACAGCAGATATCAAGTGAGGGTCACATTGATGAAGAAATTAATCGGCGTATAAAACTTGCCTGGAGAGCGTTTGGAAAAAACAGTATAATTTTCAAGAGCAATATGCCATTATGTCGTAAAAGAAAAGTGTTTGATCAATGCATCCTTCCAGTGCTTACATATGGTGCAGAGACTTGGACCTTAACTAAAAGAGACATACAAAGGCTGCAGACAACTCAAAGAAGCATGGAGAGATGCGTGCTTGGTGTAACCTGGAGAGATAAGAAGAGGAACTCGTGGATCAGAAAAATGACGAGTGGAAGACATCATGACCAGAGTGAAATCACTGAAATGGCAATGGGCTGGACATATTGCCAGATGGACAGTCGTAATTTTAGACTGGATTCCAAGGGACAGAAAAAAGCCCAGAAGACCATATAGGAGATGGACAGACGAAATTCGAAAGTATGCGGGAGTAACATGGAAGAGACTGGCACAAGACAGACCTTTGTGGAAGAAACTTGGGGAGACCTTCGTCCAGCAGTGGATTGATAATGGTTGATGATGATGATATATATATATTGAAATACAGTGATGTGCTCCAGCTTAATATTTACATAATAAATTTCAGTAAATTTGTCTTGCTCATGCCACATTATATTCATGCTGTTTTGCAGCATGTTCTTATTTTTCACCCGTGCGGTTAAAAAGTTCAGCTTTTTTTCTCTTCGTCAGTCTCGTGTATGATATTTAGATATAACTCACCTTTTCGTGACCTGACAGATTAATTCTAACAATTTAAATTTAATTAGAATGCAAATATTTAAAAAAACATTTTCCGTTTAACTTTATTCACAAAATTCAAGAACACTATTCAAAATCTTAAGTTATTTTCTGAATGGTTTACTATCTGGGTTTTGGGTTCTTTCATCATACCACTTGAAAACAGCAGGCCTGGGGTCAGACTTGTCTTCGGATGGACCTTTAACCTCAATACTCATGAGAGCATTCAATGTTTGTAAGTTTAAACTGCCCCTCCAATCACCCTGGATTCTCTTCATGAAAGTGAACCCAACCTCACTTGCTGAAGTAGATAAGGGAAATATACTGGATATTTCTACTAGTGCCAAAATGTTTTTATAATGTTTGTACTTTTGAAGAAACATTTGTTTCCAAAAACAGTTGTTCCTTTTTGTATGTGCCTAAAATATTCCACACGCGCAATGCAGTGTCGCTTTACAGTTCACACTAAAACATTCAAAATTTTTCCACTAGCAACTTTTGCTAGAACCACTTTTTATCACTACCAAAATGCATTTGCTTGCTAGCAATTTGCTACTAACTACCGGTCGAAATCAAGATCTGCTGCATTTCAGCTCAAAAGTGGTCCAATTGATGGTCTGACCTAATCGGAGGAGTCGATGATTAATCATGCTGGCAGCAGACCACCCTGTGAGAACCAGCACCTTCCGCAGGTGTATAGATTGCTTTGGACAGTGTTTAGGGACCTCCATGGTACCCAACCACTGTGTTGACTATTTACGATTGATGTAGAGGACAAACATTTAATTGCAGGTTATGATGTTATGCAAGAATTGCACCTGCCTATGCTTGGCAAGGTAGGAAATGCACACCTCCAGACAACATTTCTTATTGGCTGCTGTGAATTCATGAGGCACCTAGGCTTCCAGCTTTTTCGCCTTCGCCAGGGACAAAAATGAATCAACCTAATTTCCCAGATAATATTCTTATATGTGCGGCTTCTAATCTTCGATTTAACTCAACTTTGCATCGTTCACAAATTTAGTAGTCTGGCCAGATGTCTTTGTAGTGATACTATTTTGATACAGCTCATAGGAAACTTTTCCAGCATTGCTAACACAATTGTCCAAGTTTGTTGTTGATCCTTCCAGTCTTTTCGATAATAGCCACACCTAAATAATTCTGTTTCTTGATCTATCCTGTTCCCCTGTACCATAAAATTGGAAATGCATGGACTTTACCCTAGAACCACTGATTTAGACTTTAGAATATTGATCATTTTGCATCATGTGATTTTAAAATTGCTTTGGCTTCATTTTATATTTTTCTATGTTGCCTTGTATGGTTGGTAAAGATAATAAGTTGTGATATCTTTTTTAGGAGGGGATTTTAATTTTTACTTTTGTGTTGCAATATATTAATATATTTTGTGAAAGTTTGTAGGCAGTTCAGTACTTTTCAGTTTCTCTTTTTTAGGTTCCCTCTACAGATAAAAACTACTTAAATGTTTTGTGGGGCAAATTAGCTGCAGAGATCTTGATGCAGAATTGGGATACATCCCTGGATGATTTCAATTGTTTAAAGGAGTACATTGACAGTAATGTAAGATTCTTTTTGTCAGTTGAATGTAACCCATAAAAGAATGGTGTTGTGTGATATTTTGTAATAATTGTAACTTTTATTTATGGCAAAGTTATTTTTGAAAAACTGTATGTTGTTGTGACATTGATGGGAAAAGTAACTCACTTACAAAGACTTAGTTGACATGATGTTCATCCAGACCTGTTGATTTAAACAAAGCAAATAATTTTGTGATTGTCACATAATTTTTTTCTCTTGTACATAAATTTTTAGATGTGTGTTCTGAGATATTAAAACATTATATACAGAAAGATTGAAATTGGTGCAAATTGTCTGCATTTTGTACCATTAGCTTACTAGTTACTCTAAAATTGCATAAGAGCTTGAATTTGATTTCATTTACAATGGCTGCACACTGATTGTGCCCTGGCTATTGTTCTGTTTTTCAACTTCATAGATATCGGGTGACTGTTCAACAGATGTGGTAGGTGTTTAAATTAATTCTTGGCCCCTAAATACAATCCACCATAGCACTTATGTAAATTGAACATGTGGCGGCGCCATGTGAGGGTTGTGCAAGACCAGCGGACAACACCATAAAACTCGACGCTGTAGCTGACAAAACCTCACAAATCAGGTGAAAAGTGGAGTAAGCATAAAGACTTCCCATAAGCAGCATGTGAGGCATTGCTTGCTTTTCATGTTCCAGCTCAAAAAAAAAAAAAAAAAAAAAAAAAAAAAAATGGTGGCAAGGCTAAGGAAATAATTTGTTCAGCCGGAAGCTGCTGTGTCCTACAGCACGTGTAAAGAGTGGTTCCGGGGGTTTTGGGAAAGAAATTTCAATCTCGCGGATGATGCACATCCTGGGTAAACCAAAAGGTGGACACCGACAATTTGGTAGGACTTTTGGCAGAAAATCCGTGTCGGATGCAGTCAGAGCTTGCTCAAGCACTAGGGGTAACCCAACAAGCAATCTCTATCTGCCTACAAATGCTGGGGAAAATTCACAAGGCAGGCCGTTGGGTTCCTCACGTGCTCTCTCTCCTGACAACACAGAGCGACGCTACGACACAGCTATTTTCCTGCTGTCCAGGTTCATCCGAAAGGATTTTTTTTTTTTGTACGGAATAGTGGCTGGCGATGAAAGGTGGGTGTTGTACGACAATCCCAAAAGGCGAAAATCGTGGGTCAACCCTGGTGAACCATCGTCTGTGAAACCCAATATTCATGGCAAAAAACTTACTGTGCGTGAAGGGTGTATTTTCTTATGAGTTGCTTAAACCAGGTGTAACTGTCGGTGCTGAGGGTTGTCAGTGGCAACTTCATCGTTTTAGAGATGCAATGGAGCATAAATTACCATTTAACAGCCATGGGACTTTACAAGTAATACTGCTGCAGCACAACACAATGCCTCACACGGCACCCCCCACTCCCCTAGGAACGGCGCTATACGGCGGCGCCTGTCGCAGATTCTCGGGAAGGTGTGCTGACTGTTTTTCTATTTTCTTAACATTAATTATTTTTAAGATTTCTTTAAATTTTAAGACAACGGGAGGGAAATTTTCACGTGTTTTTGACGTTGGCTTCGGTTCAAGACATTAGGCTGTGATTGGTAGATCACACAGCCAACTGTTCTCCCCATCCATTTTATTGTAGCTTTCATTCTTCCATATTTTTCAGACAGACAACTTCAACTTGATGAGACATAATTGCTTTTCTTCAGCTTTGAATCTTGGAAGTGTTATTTTTATGCACTTTTAACGCACCATGCACATTTAATGTGGCATTTTGGAAGCTAATAGTTGCATTTTTTTCTTTTTTGGTATGGAGGCTTAAATTTTAATCTAACTGAAAGTGAAATTGAGGCCACTTCTTTTTTTTTACAAGATCTATATTTATAAATCATTTTATCTGTTTCTGCAGCTGTCAACATTTCGTAAGTTGACATTGCAACTTTTTCTCTTTTGGCTTCCAGATAGCTTCACTGTAGTTAGATTGATAAGGTGGGTTCTTTTTTGTTCTTTCTTTTCTATTTTTCTTCAAAAACCATATATTTACACATTTTTATCTTGCATTTTTCACGGTCGCATTATGAGGCGTCCCGGAAGTTGATGGACGCAATTTTACCTTTTTTGGCTTCCTTATAGTTTCATTTCAGTTAGGTTCATGCTCCCCCCCCCCCTACAAAATCTATATTTGTTAAGTGTTTGCAACAGTCTCTTCCATTTCCGCAGCATTTCAGAAGTTGATGGTCGCATTTTTTTATTTTTATTTCTGATGACTTTATCTCGGAATTTTCTTTTATTAAAACCATGACTTTACACATTTTTAACGCCCTCTGCTTCATTTTCAAGGCCCGTAGTACGCTGTATTCTGGAAGCTGAGGGTCACAATTTTTTTTAGTTAATATTTTCCTCCAAATAGTTTCATCTTAGATTAATGGGATGAATTTTTTTTTCTTTCCAAGAACCCTTGCCATTTTTCTCACTTCCTTGCGAAAGCAAAATCTCTTTTATAAAGTAATGCCTGCGCTTCTTCGCAAAAGGCAGAAACTTATTTTATTCTGACTGTGACTGTTTTATGTATATTATGTGACAATATCTAACACTTGTACATTTTCCCAAATTATGCATAAAAGTTAGTAAAAATATCTTTACATATGGACCTAAATACTATTACGTACCTTATAACCCATAGCCTTACATGCATAAAAGTATCTCAATAATTTCTAAATCTGTTTGTATGTAGAGGATACTAAGAAAATCTCCCTATTTATGTATGACCTTCCGAGGTTCGCAGCTGTATATAAAGATTTCATTCATTTCTAAATTGTACCAAATGTTATTGAATTTTTAACCAAATCAAAATACTTTCCTCGCTGTATAAATTTATTTCATCAGCTTTTGTATATTGCCATTATGTACATATGTACAAAAAAAAATAGCTGTATATTTGTATTTAATGTGATGATTAAGAAACTGCATGAAATTTCAAATATTTAATATTGATGTGCTTGTACGATCCTACTAAACCTGTGTTACTAAGATTTTGCAGAAAATATTGACATTGTGCTTGTATTATTATGCTGATAAATGGAATGTCAGCTGGAATGAAGTGGATTTTTTTAATTAAATGCTTTTCCTTGTCCTTTCCCTCTCCTTATAGCCTTTTGGATCTGAGGCATTAGTAGCCCTGCAGCAAAGAACATGGCTAATTCATTGGGGTTTGTTTGTGTTTTTCAACCATGCAAAGGGACAAGATATGATTATAGAAATGTTCTTGTATCAGCAGCAGTAAGTAAAAACAAGAAATACAAGTTTCCTTTAAAAAATGATATATCAAAATATCTGTTTTATAGATTTACAAATTTTTGCTAAAAAATAATGCTGTGAATGTATAATTATCTTTCTTTCTGCTTTACAAAGGTTTTGAACTGCTCATGTATGGTTGCAGATAGGTATTCAGAATTATTTCAGATGACATCAGTGTCAGGCTGTTACAAAAGGTTTTAATATAAATGTATGAAAGCTGATTGATTGTGCTAAAACTCTGGTATTATGTAATGCTGACCATTGCTGTTTACAATGGATGCCTGTTAAATGGGTGTTTGGAATGCTGGCTTTTTGTCTATGGTGAATCTACCTATATTCAGTCCAGAGTAGCACAATGTAGGCATACGCCATACACCTATAGTTTTCAAATTATTAGCAGATTTTGCAGATAGTTTTTGCTTGCGCATTAACAAAATAAAAATGTTATTTACAGCAATTAAACACTTACTGAAGGCTTTACTCAGATTAATGTACTTAATTCTATCACATATTCTGAGTTCTTTTGTTTTTACAGACGTTTCCGGCCTCTAGATTTCATCAAGGCCTGTTCACATTGTATAGAAACTGTATCAGAAGTTTTGTTTGCACAGAAATAATTTAAATTCTGTTGTCAGGTTCCTCTTGCAGTTATTAAATTAAAATCTTTTTCTTGTAAGTCTACCATTTTTGAATTAAGTTATTAAAAATGCTATTTATAATTTTTGAAAGTTCATTGATGGAACTGTTTTTCTGGATGTAAAAACTTTCTTTTATTAGCTTCTTGTTTTATGAGGTTCCTAGTCTAATATTTTGTCATAAAGATCCACATTTCACACACATTGCTGTACATTCAATTGTAATGTACTACTTATTTTGCCCTCATTAAATCTGTAATGTTCTAATAATTATTTATTGTTTTATTAATTTTTCTTTAAATTATCTTATTCTGTTGTCATCGTGGTCCACACTTCACAGGTTTGCAACAAGTTTTCTGTTTCAATGGTTGCGTACGCAGATACATTTTATTTTTTTTTGTACAATTTTGATTCAGTCTGCGGCTGAAACAAGAGCCTTCTCATTTGTGCAACTTGTAGCCCTAAATTAGGAATGGGTGGTTCCTGCCAGGGGTGCAGAAAATGTTCGGGGCCCAATATTTCCCCAGAACACTTTTTTTTTTTCTCTGAAATTTCCCCAAAAACTGTAGCGGATTTCCATACAAGTTTAAGCGATTATTAGAGTATATGTCAATGATCAAGAACTCTCCTTTAAAGCCTGTTACATAAAAATTTGAAAAAAAAAAAAAAAAAAAACAGCTAATATTTATTTCTATGAATAACTAGCTTTTTTTTTTTTTTTTCACGAAAAAATTGTCCTTTTTTTTTTTTTTTTGACGCACGGAAGGTTTAGTGCTCCAGGTGAGTCTCTCCCCTCTAGCAGGCGAAAGTTTTAGGCGAGACAGGAATAGTTGAATCAAAAATTCTTTCCTTGCCTAAAATGGCCGAACCCATTAACTTTCGACATATGAAGAATAGGCGAATCAAGAAGTAACCCGGGGCAGAGAGGCTGAAAAATAAACAGCTAAAAAATTCTGTAATTAACTATAATTTATTTCATTCTAGCATTCCAGACGTCTAATTGTGCCAGATAATTTTACTGAATGAAATTTAAATTTGACTTAAATCCTTTGAAAAATGCATGGGTCATTCGCTTTAAAATGTCCAGAACCCCCAATAATTTTTCAAATAGCACCTATGACACATTCGCTGCCATTATTATTATTTTTTTTTCTATTGGAGGTTTAACAATCTCCTAGAGCAACTCAGTGGGCTATAAGCAGTCGCCTGTCCCTAATTTAGAGCCACTGGTTCCAGGGAAGGGCGAGAGTGAGTGCCATGAGACAAACACAACATCCATGCCTCACCAGGATTCGAACCCAGACCCATCTTGGGCGAATGATCAGAAGCCATCGCTTAGACCTCTGTGCCGCCAGAGCGGCCCATTAGTTTCGGAAACATTTATTAGCGTGACTAGTGGTTGCATTGTACTCGTTACGCACGCCACGCTGTCTCCGCCTATTAGTAAAGTCGTTTAGGCTCAGTGAATCGTTTGCGAGTGGTAGTTCGCAGTACGTCATAGCCCTCATAACCTCTTGTATTCATAACGACACATTTTTCAAAATGATTACCTGATTACCGTGAAGTAAATTACTCCTATTTTTCACGTTATATTCGTTGTTAATAAGTCAATTTTTCGTTTTATATTACTACAGTACAATTCCGAAAATCCGCACAACTTTGTTCCAGAGGTTGTGCAGATTTTAGAATTTTGCGGAGTTTAGAGAACCTGTGTGTGTTTACTAGTACATATGTACTGTAAACACACACAGGTTCTCTAAACTATAATACTAATTCAAATAGGATGGTATGTATGTATTATAGGCTTTCATTTGTTTAATAATTAGTAAAATTAATTAGTAATATGTATTTAATACTGTAATTAGTAGTATTTGGAATTTATGTAGATGTATGTACAGTATTTAGTAAGTAAGTACGTAAAATATAGGGAACAAATTCATAATACAGTACTATATTAGTTAATTGAATTTTTATTTACGAAATACTGTAAATGTCAATCAAACATTCTGGCTAGCAAACATTCCATCAAAAAAAAAAAAAACTAACTCGAAGTAAGCTTGAAGTGATGAACACAATTGCACAATGAAAGTGCTGATCGCTTGTTAAATCAAGCAGATGGCACATTTCTGTGTAGTTGAATTAATTTTATCATTGTTTTGACATTACAGTAAAGTAATTGCATCGCGGTAAACGTCATACGTACGTATATACCCCCCTTCCCTTTTAATTTCACCAGCGTGCAGCACTGGGGTTTGAAGTGCGGGAATTGCCGCCCCGGTGGCGCAGTGGTCTTAGCGATGGCCTCTGATCATTCGTCCGTAAGGGGTCCGGGTTCGAATCCCGGTGAGGCATGGATGTTGTGTTTGCCTTACGGCACTGGCTCTCTCCCTTCCCTGGAACCAGTGACCCTAAATTAGGGACGGGCAACTGCTTATAGCCCATTGAGTTGCTCACGGTGGTCATTAAAAAAAAAAAAAAAGTGCGGGAATTATTTGACATTCATCAACCAGCACCCCACCCCGTCCCTGCGTGACATTCTGTCCATTGTTCACACGCCGTACATTTTTCTTTTGAACCATCGCAATTCCTGTTCTACTGTAAATGACAAAATACTGTATCATACTCAAATGTTTCACATTAAAAAAGCATATTTTTATTTATACAGTATTCAACAAATATCCATAGTGTAGCATACAAAGGAAAGAGCAGCTTATCAACTTTGAAACAAAACTTGTTATCCGCTAAATTCAACAAGTGGGATGGTGGGGAAAGCAGGAGGGTTCCCGTCAACTCTCAAAATTTTGCTTTAATTGGTTAAAAACTTTTTAATTAGCCATGAACATTTTTATTAAGAGATTTACAAGGGACAGGCACACAGGAATGTTTAATTAAAATTTTCATGGCTAGTTTAAAAGTTATTAAACAATTCAGGCAAAATTTTGCAGATCCATTCATAACAAGGATTTATGGTGCTTATAAAAATTTCAGACAGCTGTCTGAAAAATTTGCGAAAATGCATTTTTCATTTAAGGTCAGCAATCATGTGAGCTGAAGAGGAAATTTTTCCCTCTTGCTCTTGTCGCATTCTTTTGGCCCCAACTAATATCACCCTCCCCTTTTCTGCCATCTATCTCCCCCAGTTCACAAAAAAACACTTGAAAGCCGCCAACATACATACACACACACATCCTCCCCTTATGTCGAACTCCTAGCAGTTAACAGAACGAAGTCATGGATTCTCAGCACGGAGACTGCGCGTGCAAGAGATGTAAGATTAAACGTTTGATTTTTATCCACATAAAAATAAAAATGAGCAAATTTCTTAATGGTAACAAGGATTAAAAAACAGACAAACACAATTTTTAGCATTCGTTTTTGACGATTCAGGTGAACTTTTTTTTTTTTTTTTTTTTGCGGATTGTGCTTGTCGCGATTTGGTGAAAAAGTGATAGGCAGCTTAAACACTGTCAGCTGGGCAGGCGCCCACCAAACAGTCTCTAGGGAGAAACACTATTACGTATATCATTAGTAATATTTTTAAAATAAGGAAAACACATAAAATATTTTGAAAACCTTTAAAAATATCTTAAACTTTTTTTTTTTTTTTTGTCAGCTGGAAAATAAAAATTTCGATTTCTGAAACCTTCCCCCCCCCCGTCTGTTAACTGTAACTGTGACCGATGTTCGAATCCACGCGGATTTTAGGAGCGCGAATTTTCGGAATTGTACTGTATTATCATTTTACCCCCGGGAAAAAGTTTCCCCAGAGCTGCCTTAATTTCCCCCAAACCTTGTTCGTGCGTTCGGACATATTCTGCACCCCTGGTTCCTACCACATATTGTTTGGGAAACTGTTACAAAAACTTAAAACAGAAAGCAGAAAAAAGTTCAGTTCATAGTTTTTTGAGGTAGAGAAATTCTGAAGGATCAGGAAAGTGAAAATAGAATGGACCGTTAGTATCCAATTAGAAACACGTCACCTTCAAAGCACAACACTACACTTGCTATAGATAAAACCAACACATGAGGTTTAAAGATGTTTACTAAAAAGATAAAAGTAATATCTTTTGGTCTTACATTGAGACCATCATCAGACAGGTTTACACAAGACGTTTGCTCTTAAATATCTCAGTATTGAGCCATCGATGACTGTTAATTAATTAACAAATCCTTACTGGTAGCGCCCTCTGTAAAATAAGAAACAAATTATTGTTGATGTAATACATACCTAACCAGGTGATTGAATGACATTTTCCCTATTATCCCTTCGTTTTTGAATAATGTTCTCCAGGCCGGCGAGATTTCGCAAGGTAGACATGGACACCCAGAACGCCTAACGAACCAAATCTTACGTGACTGGCTCATTCCACAACGCATCGGCCTGAACAGCCTGGCATGTGGTTTTTGGGATCTATGGACTATTACCCCTCAGTGAACTTAGTCTTAAAGAATCATTGCAAGAAATTTAATATAGACTTTGGTATCAGAACAACATATTTTATCAACAATAAAGAAAGATCACAACCCTATTCGGGGGGAGGACAAGTACAGAGTTTATGTGATACCTATAAACTCCCCTCGATAATAATGAGCCACCCACATCATACATTGGGTCTACAAGGCGGTGTTTTAAAATCTGTGAAAAAACATGTCTACAATATGAAAATGAGTGCTCTCACTATATCGTTAGCTCGTACCACTATAAGTGGTACGCATTTTCCGATGTGGGAAGAATCTAAAATTATTGCGACTCCTACAAACTTGGCTATCTTGCTCTTTACCGAAAGCTTGTGTATTTTGGACATATAGGACCTCAGTGTTGTAAGGATCACCTACCTTGTGAAATTTTGCTGGCCTGGAGAACATTATTCAAAAAATGAAGGGATAATAGGGAAAATGTCATTCAATCACTAGCTTAGGTATATATTATGTCAACAATACATTGTTCCTTATATTGCCGAGGGCGCTACCAGCAAGGAGTTGTTAATTAATTAACCGTCCCCGATGGCTCAGTATTGAGATATTTAAGGGCAAATATCTTGTGTAAATCTGTCTGATGATGGTCTCAAAGTGAGACTGAAAGATCTTACTTTTATCTTTTTAGTAAATGTCTTTTAACCTCATGTGTTGGTTTTATCAATAGTGAGTGTGATGTCGTGCTTTGAAGGTAACTTGTGTTTCTAATTGGATACCTAATTTGCACAAATATTTTATTCTTCCGGACCGTTTGTAGAGTACAAGAATTGTTAGGGTTTTGTTTTTTTATTTGTATAATTCACTACAGGAAGGAGTTTGTACAAGTGACATGTCAAAAATCAAAATGAAGTTCAAATAGGGGTCAATAAATCATAATGCAGTAATTCGAAAAGTCACATCAGGCAGAAAACATGCACCACATTACAAAGAAGTTTGGTAGTCAACTACTCTAAAAGATGATCACAGGTAAGGTTAAAACATGCTGATCGAGAATTATCTTTTAGTTGTGTGCAAACACTTTTAGAGATGTGCAGCAGAGGGGACTGAAATTTTCAGTGGAAGGATAGAAGAATATATAAGATGTATACACTTTTAAAAATAGATTTTTGTAACAGTTTTAACTATATGAAGAATTGCTATAGAAATATTAAAAAATAAATCTACATTAGGGCTCACAGTGAGCCAATATTTAAAAACAAAGTCTGATATTTATAACATGGAAAATTGGAATATTTATAGTTGAGTGTTAATTCAAGACTAATTTGTTTTCATTGGGCAAAATTTAATGAACTTCCCAAGTTTAACTAAGGGGAGGGGAGCTCGGCCCAGATCATTTCATGCAAACAGAATTTTAAAATGTTGTGCAATCTGATATTTAGCATGAGAAAATCTGTGCATTAGCCCTGGGAGGAAAGATAGAAATGGTGGTTATACTGAGTGAAATTTTAACAGGATCTTGGCAGTCAGAAATAATAGAGGCAGTTTTCTTGAGAGGTCAGTTTTCAATGCACTCCAAGTGAACATTAGGAGAATTGCAGCAGCAGAGTTAAGAAAGGAGGGGGAAAAAACTGCTGCCAGGGAAAAAAAGCAGGTGGATGAACCACATGGTTAACAATTTCTCGGTAAGAACTGCAGAATCAAGAGGTGGAGTTACATAATGGTACTCATCTGAGGTGAAACAAGAGATAGCCGCACCGGTGGCGCAGTGGTCTAAGGCGTTGGCCTCTGATCATTCGTCCGTACGGGGTCCGGGTTCGAATCCCGGTCAGGCATGGATGTTGTGTTTGTCTTACGGCACTGGCTCTCTCCCTTCCCTGGAACCAGTGACCCTAAATTAGGGACGGGCGACTGCTTATAGCCCATTTGAGTTGCTCACGGTGGTCGTTAAACCTCCAATCAAAAAAAAAAAAAAAAAAAAAAAGAAACAAGAGATATGGGCTTTTAGAAACTATTTACTGCTGTGCGCTTCACACATTTTAATTATGTTCTTGCAGTTGATCATTCGAGTTAAAGGTGCTGTTCCCATATCTAGCATTATTCATGCCAGTTATTACCATAGAAATAGTTAAATAAACAAAAACTGGTTAAGCAGTGAAGACAATGAGCATTCCGCCACCATCATATACAGCAGGTCCTGACAGTGCAGAAAATCTGATGTTTTCATGAGGCAGTGGACCACTGGAATTATTCAACATTTGCTGCACTCTTATTCAGTAGAAGTTAAGGGAACACAAATGAGACAAACAAAACTAATGTTTTTAAACTGTTTTAAAAAATGTTTCATCAAAATGCCTTTTGAATTCACTACTGTTGAGTTGTCGGAAAAGTCATGACGTATTTTAGCCATGTTTTGCAAAGGTCATTTATTGATAGAAAGAACAAAGATCAATCAATGGTGTAATGCCCATTTTGTTCGATAACCTTTTGTCATCTTTCAGTGAGCTGCAGAATGTCTCGTTCATAGAAGGACCTGTCTTTTGTGGCGAAAAACTGTACAAGGTGCTGATTTACAGCCTCATCTGAATTGAACGTTATACCACGCAAGGGCTGTTGAAGAGAGCAAAACAAGTGGAAGTCTGGCGGCGCAAGGTCAGGCGAGTATGCTGGGTGTGGCAACACATCCCACCCAAGCTCCAATAATTTTTGGCAGGTGATCAAACTTGTGTGTGGTCTTAACACGACACCTTTAAAATCCCACCACACTGAAACCAGAACCTTCCGCTGATTAATGTCTGTTTTGGATGTCGTTTGAGGCGAAGCAGCACGTCGGGACCAAGACCATTTGCGCAGCACATTGTTGTACACAATCCACTTTTCGTCACCAGTTATCAGTCGCTTCAAAAAAGGATCTTTTTTTTTTTTTTCACGTTTAATGAGCTTGTCGCACATGATTATACACACCGTCAATTGAGCTTCTTTGAGTTCACGAGGAACCCACACATCGAGGTTGCTTACGTATCCCAGCTTCTTCAGGTGGTCATGAAAGCTTGAATGATGGATGTGCAATGTGTCTGCAATCTCTCGTGTCGTGTAACGTGGGTTTGACTCGATCAATGCCTTGATTTGGTCGTCATCAACCTTGATTGGCCTCCTGGACCGAGGAGCATCGTTGAGATCAAAATCACCAGCACGGAATTTTGTGAACCACCGCTGGCACTGCCGTTCTTGTAGAGCATTATCACTGTACACTTTACGCAACTTTTCACAAGCTTGACGCGCGTTCTTCCCTTTACGTAAGTAAAACAGTAAAATATGGCAAAAATGCAGTTTGGTCTTCCATCTTCAACTTGATGTCAAATCTCTCCACAAATCAACTAAATCGCTCACTATTCCTTTTAGACTGCAGCTAGAACTGCGCATGCCTCTAGTACTTCCAAAAGCACCCAAAAGCCATCGGGTGCCAAAATACGTCATGACTTTTCCGTCAACCCAATAGTATCTGCCATTCAGTCTAGAAGCCTATTTAATTTTAATTTGTAGTAGTGTATTTGGTTTAATATTAAATCTTCCAGTGCACAGTCCTTACGGATGTGCATGTCACATGTGTGCAAAATGCATGTATGTTATTATACATACACTTTTTACACATTGCAATAGTTTGACCCAGTATGGATTTAGTAAGTCTGTTCATTCTGGTTATCCAATAGGAAGTATCATGTGAAAAGAGAATATCAAGGTTTCCACAGTCCTTACAAATCCTTTAAGGAGTGCTTATTTTTGTGTTGCATGTAAGTCCTTATTTTTTGCCAAAAATGGCAAAAAAGTACCTTATTTTTTGGCATATAATCCACAGACAAAATTCATAGTAAAGGTGCATAATCCACAACAGAGTTTTATAATAAGTAATACAAAAAGGTATTGCCAATATTTTTGCCGAAACTTTTGCTCCCCAAATATATTTTTTTTCCCCGCAAATTGCGAAGAATGTGATCGGGAGCGCAACCCTTGCATATTTATAAGGCGTAGATGTGCAAATTTTCAGTAGTGGCCTGTTATGTGCAATCGCATGCTTTACGTAACACCCGTTACGCAATTTTTGGATAGCTTCAGAAATCCACAATTTTCATAAATCCAGCATTCGTCCGGTCCCAGCGATGCCGGATTTTTTAGGTTTTACTGTATATATATATATATATATATATATATATATATATATATATATATCCTTTCTTTCCGTTTAATGAGTTTAAACTATAAAAGCACTGAATTTTTTGAAAATTTAAAGAAGTTACTGTTACTATACCCTGCAACTTTCAAATGGTTGTGATATATGTTTTTAATTTATGTGGCAATCGTGCTGTAACTCTTGAGTAATGCTGAAATTACATCAACTGAAACTGGATTTCAGACTGTAAATAATTTGTGATGGTGTCAAAGTTCTCCTCTTCAGTCTTGGAGCTGTAGTGCCAGAGGCATTCTCTTTGAAGTAGAAAAAAATAAACAAGTGGGAGTAGAGTTGGAACCTTGGGAAGAGCGGGGGTGGAGTGGCGTTACGGCGATCACGGGTCAGAGCAGCATGGAATGGAAACGACACTCCCCTATCCAAGGTCAACACGCTTTGCTGCAAGCACTTTTAATAAGCAGTAATCTACAGAGGAAATATCTACACACATATACACATAGACGTTTTTGTCAGAGCCAAGGGGCAGAGGGGGATATGTTGATTCAGTGACAGTGTGCATTATCGTCGAACACGTGGCATTCTTAAAAATTTGACGTGATACAAATTTGGTAAGGTATGAAGAGCAAAACTGCTTCTTATTTGGAGTTTAGAGGGTGGGGCTCCGTATTATCCGCACCGTCGTATAATCCGCAGTGGCTAGAATCTAAACTTTTAGGAACAGATAATCCATACCTGCCATCTTCTACGAAATGTCCGTAGTTTCTACACATTTTGTAGAAACGAACTAGAGACTGTGCTACAGCTTGACCCTTCAGTTGTTCCACGACCGTCAAAGAGGCAAGTCATGCTGCTTCGCGTATAGGTTAACGTTGTCCACTTAGGCTCCTGATATAGCAAACCTACTCACATAAACTTGTAGATCATGAATCTATAAAAAGTTTTGTGATAACTTTATTTATAAGGAAGTTAATCGTGTCTTTGCTCATTTTGAATGCAATGTTAGACATGGAACTTAAACGAGTTGTCAAACTTCTTCTCGACCATTTTGTCACTTAAAATGATGAACCAACTTCTGGAGATCTTATGTTCCATCAAATTCGTCAGCAGCTCCAACATGGGCAATCGAGGTGGAGACTATGACGACTTCGAGTCCAATGACAATGGTGAGCTAGAACCTGCTGATACCGAAGATGACAGCAACGTCCAGTCATCTCCAGAAAAGCATGTGAAGGCTGACAAGGTTGACAACATATACCTCAAAAAGCTTATAAGTTTTTGGACATTCTAGCCAAGTGACACCCCTCTTGTCATTGAAAAAAGGAAGTAAACAGTGGGTTCAATTGTCTGTTATCTCCAAATATTAAATGCTGAACAACCAATTTTTTTGCTGTACCGATACAAAGACTCGAAGTTGAAAGAGAACCTGACGAAGAAAATAACAAAAGGGTTTTAAAAGAGATCTTTTTTGACACGTGCAGCAAAAATGTTTGTACCATCCGAATGTGGGCATTGCAAGTCAAGCAAGAACTCGGACTGGACATCCTTTTCAAGGCTTCACCCTCGTGGTTACACAAGTTCAAGCACAGAAACAAGAATGTATCCAGGTCCATCACACACAGAGTTGGCAAGTCATTTCAACAGGACGATGAACAGAAACGGAAAACAGCAGATGCATTCATTATTTAAAAAAAGCAAGTTATTGAACAACTCAAGCTTCTTCCTTTGCAGGTTTTCAATGCCGACCAAAGCTGTTTCGACAAAGAGTGGCATTCTGGGCGGACTTTGTCATTGCAAGGTGACAAGCGGGTTTACGCTGAAGTTGGATCAGCATCAGCTACTACCCATTCGTACACGATATATCCCATCGTGTCAATGGATGGGAAACTGATAAGTCTTGTGTATCTCCTGTGCATTGAGCCCAGTGCTCACATTCCAGCCAACAAAAGTGCCGATCCACCCAACATTCGTTCTTATGCTGGTAAAAGTGCAAATATGACCAAGGACAACCTGAAAGAGTTCATGACTAATGTTTTCTGGCCTTCTATTAATCAAGACAAGCTTCTCGTTCTCGTTGATTCATGGAGAACCTACAAAGTTGAATATTTGGTACAGAAACTAGACAATATTGAACTGACACAGTTCCTCATTGATGGATGCACCTCACTCATTCAACAGCTTGATGTTTTCTTCTTCCATCCATACGAGAACTTTGTGAAATATGTCGCCAACAGCTTCCTCATATCTTCTGACTTCAAAATCTGGCAATGAGGTAATTTCATCAACCTTCAGTCACTCACTCACTTCCAGTTTACAGCTTCAATTTTTCACAATATGATCTGATATGCTTTCTACAAAAGTGGATATCTTGATGACGAACTTGAACCATTCATTACACTTGTTGATTTCTGCTTCAATTTCAATACCTGTGAAATATATCATGAACTGTATTGTCCATCTGTATGTTTCTTCAAATGTGCTCACTGTTCCTCCCATTTTTGCCTGAACTACACAGTCATCCTTACTGTACACAATAGTTGCAATTAAACATGTACTATGAGCGTTGAAAATTCAATAATACCAGTTATTATGTGAACTTTGAATATCTGTAGCTTTTGTCGCATCAGCGGTCTGCCGATAAATGTTATTTCTTTAGAGGTTTCTTAAAGTGCTCTAACAATTGGTGCTATGTATTTTCAGCGATCGAATTCACAAAATCGTGAAGGTCCCTTTTGAGCGTTGACAAACTGACCATGTGGAACAAATTCTTTATGTCGAAGAAACAGATCAACATCGACTTGGTATTGGTATTACTTTTCACTTGTCGAGCTTTCTTTGGTCACAGTGAATTGGATACTTCCATTGAGATGATTGTTGTTTGGTTTCGGGGTCATACCCATAGAAAAAGATCTGAAATGTTTCTGACCTGTTCTTGAAGTTCCCTACAAATTTCCATGCAATGCTTCATCTGATTGTTGCACAGCAATCATGGCACGAACTTAGCAGAGATTCTCATCTTCAAGATGTCCGATAAAATGTGCTGACATGTGTCATTTAAGACAGTCCAGCAGTCTCACAGACATCGTGAATCTTTATGCAGTTTTGCAACTCTTTGTGGTGGTGTGCTCATTGACAGCCATCCAAAACCATCATCATGTTCAATTGACATGCAGCCATCTTTGAAGCAGTTTAGCCACCTGTATGTTACTGTTTGATCTAAAGCATTTTTGCCAAATGCTTGCTGAAGCATTTTGTGAATCTGTAGCCCTTCTACCAAGTTTATAACAAAATTTAATGCATATGCAATGTTTTTTCACATCCTCCATTTTAAATTAAAGCATGAACAAATCGTAGAGCACACCGAATACAAAAATAGAACGAGATGGTCTTCAACCCTGTTGCATGGTGGAGTTATTCAGAAGGGATGTGTGCAGTGCCATGTAGTGAGGCTTTTCCAAATTACAAGCAGTTTGTGGGTATTATTCGTGCTATTTCAAAAATTTTTGTGTAGCACCCTGTATCGTACACTGCTGGCCACCCAAAATGCAACACCAAGAAGGAAGCATCCGATTGGCCTTAAATTCGCAGCATGCGTCACCCGCGAGAGGACATGCAAACGATTAGCATTACAGGGCATATGCAGGTCATGTGCGCCCAGCACGCCACCGAGAAGCACTATAAGAAGGGTGCACATACGGCGGTTTGTAAGTAGTGGAAGTGTGTTGTGCTGCCAGACCTGTGCGTGGGAAGCTTCCAGATGCCTCGTTGCAGAATACGGCAGTCATTCCAGCACGTTTTGGAGTTCGACAGAGGACGAATAGTGTCTTTTCGCAACAGCGGTTTATCGTACCGAGACATCGCTGCCCATGTGGGACGACATCCAGCCACAGTCGGGCGAGTATGGATTCGGTGGGTGCAGGAGGGACGGACGGACGGACGTGAGCGATTGCCGCAGCCACGGCACACCACTGAACGAGAGGACCGGCAAGCATTGAAGGCTCGCACCGCCGCATCATGAACGTTAGCGCGAGAATTAGTGTGTGTTGCGCAACAACCTGTGTCAGCATGTACCGCTCAACGTCGTCTGCAGGAGCGGGGACTTGTCGCACGGCGCCCGTTGCTCCGATTACCATTGACGTTGCACCACCAGTGAGTGCGGTGGCAGTGGGCTGTTGAACGCTGCACCTGAACTACGGAATGGCATGACATTGTCTTCTCCAACGATTCCCGCTTCTACCTGCAACACCATGATGGTCGGATCAGCGTGCGGCGGCACCGCGGCGAGAGACTGTATGACGCCTGCATTATGCATCGCCATACCGGTCCGTCACCTGGCGTTATGGTTTGGGGCGCAATTGGATATGACACCCTCACCCCTCTGGTACGCATCGCCGGTACAAACAACAGCCACCGTTACATCTCCGACGTTTTGGAGCCTGTAGTCCTCCCTTACCTGCAGGACCTGCCAGCGGCCACATTTCAACAGGACAATGCACACCTGCACGTGGCATGCATTGTGCAACAATTCTTCACGGCCCACCAGGTGTCACTGCTGCCATGGCCCGCCTGTTCTCCCAATATGTCGCCCAGCAAGCACCACCCGCGTCTACGCCTGATGAACTGTGGCTACGTGTGGAAGCAGCCTGGACCGACATACCCCAAGCCCACATCCAAAGCCTCTTTCGTTCGATGCCGCACCGTGTAGCAGCCATTATTGCCAGCCATGGGGGCCACACAAACTATTGATGTCTGCGTGTTCCGCAAGTCGCACGAGCCTTTAAACTCGACCGTTTCATCTTTGTATCTGTTTTTATGTGTCCAGTAAATCTCACTTTGCTATCTCATGTCCTTCTTGGTGTTGCATTTTGGGTGGCCAGCAGTGTACATATCTGTTATGCTGAGTGGGGCAACTGGAATTTTTGAAACATCTAACATATTAAAAAGAGGTGTTAATGTTGATATATGTACATGAATTCTTAATGGTGATAAAACAAGTAGATACTAATTGACTAGACGAGTTAATATGAGATTACTGCTGTTTATCTTGAGTGTGTGCGTGTGTGTGTGTGTGATGGAGGTTTTTTTTTTTTTTAAGAGATAAATAAAATATGGTTCCTTTAAAACATTCATTCTCCTGCATGTATCCCCCCCCCTTCATATTTTTCTCTCTGATTTCATGTTTTCTTTAAATTCTGAATTCATAATTATTTCCTTGTGGTTGAAAGTTATGTTAGGGCTAAGCAGAAAAATAATGAGTTCGCATGTCATATATCTAAGGTGTGTCTCAACATGTCTTCATACTATTTTGCTTCAATTACTTGTGGTGTGCTTTGAGGAAATTCCTTATGCAATGAAATTAGTTACCTCCAAAAGTATGGAACAACACAGTACATTAAATATGTGAAAAAATTTTGGAAGTTGATGGACCAGATTTTATCTGCTTTCATGAGCAACAGTTGGGAAAGAAACACTAAAAGCCATGTCTGAGGTTTGTTGGAGGGTACTATGGTATCATTTTGGAAAAAGCACAGACTTCTGACAAAAGCAGTGAGTACTGTGGGCATCTATCAATCACTGTAACAGATAAAATGTTGCTAGCTGTGTGAAATGTGATTGGCAATTCGTAAAATCACTGGGGGGGGGAGGGGGTCACTTTGGAAATTTTTGTAGCATATGGGAATAAGGTTCAGTATGGTTGGTATGACAAGTGGAAATGTAAGTGCTTGCAAAATAGTTATGATTTTCCACAAAACAGTTCAAAGGCAGTCAAAATGTTCCACACAGATGCCCCAAAGTTTAAGAAGGTAAGGTTTCTTTAATTGTGGAATCTTTAATTTTTATACCATAAAGCTAAAAAAAGAAAAAAACTTGAAAAAGGCAAAAAATTTGATGTGGAAGTAAAACGTGAAAGAAAAAGCTTTTCTTCTTTCTAAAAACAGTATGAGAGGAATTTCCAGTGGTTTTGTGTGAAGTGAAAAAATATATTTGTGAAGTGGTGAAGAATTCTGTTTGGAAGGAAGTTCTGTTTGGAAGGATCCTCCTGTTTAAACTTAATTTAATTTTGATTCTTTCCCCAAATTAGCTTTTTATGTTTCATTCATAAGTGTGTGATATTCTTAGTTTTCCCTATCCCAAGATTTCCTTGTGTGTTGTTGAAGGGCTATTTATCTATATTTAAGAGTTATTTGGTAAATTTTTCTGGTTGTAACCCAGTCTGAGTATGTTTACGTGGATGGTTTCTAGTATGGCTTATGTTTTGGAAGTCTGATGTGTTAATTCTTGACATCATTCTGACTCTTTCCAGGTATTTGAATGCTATTCAAACCATCTGCCCTCACATATTGAGGTATTTAACAGCTGCTGTTATCATTAACAAACAGAGATCTAATGTCATGAAAGAATTAGTTAAAGTCATTCAGCAGGTAAGTACTAATTGTAGTTCCATATTATTCATAAATGCCATTGTTTGCTGTCATGTTGTAGAATTAAGAGATGTTAATGAGAAAGGAATCCCTGTGAAGAAATAATTCTTTGCAATTACATGGTAGGCACATACAAATATCATTATCATCATATAGATGCTGTATTTTCCACTGTTGCCCATGTACCCATCTCTTTGGAAAGCTTTATTTGAGATTCCTAAGGTACAACTGCTTAGCTTCAGTTGCTTGGAACTTTGTTGTTCTGTATGGTGTAATGGTAGCATGTTCAGACTGAAATCGGGAGATGCTAGTTCGATTCCCACTCCAGGGTGATGCAATTTTCAAGTTTTCTGATGAGATGCTTAAATGAGAAACAGTGGAAAATGTGCCACCTATGTGCCAATAATGACATTTTCAGTAGAATTCTATATTTGATATTGTGAAACGAACAGAAGGAGAAGAAAGTGAGCTGCGTACAATGCTGGGTCAAGTTTTCAATTAATGTTACACCGTGCTTTTCATGCATAGAATGTAGCCAATCTCACTAAACTGAACTTTCATGTTCCCATTGAAGTGAAAAACAAATCAGTAAGCTTGACAGCTGTGTTTGTGAAGTTGTTACTTCACAGTTCAGATTGTCTTCAAATTTAATATTTGATTTGAGAGGGATTTTATTTATTTATTTTGCAAATATTCAACATCATGCCACATTTGTGTTGTGAAATTTTATCTGGATTAATTCTGCTTACCATGAGAGAGTAACCAGAGCACATGATTTCTTTTAGAGTTTAGTGATTCCCACAAGCATCTAAAGCTAGCTATAAGGAGACACCCATCTCAAATTAGGGCCACCTGTTTCAGGAAAAGAACAGTCAGTGTCATGGGACAACCTCTACATTTATGTCTAATCTTTTGGGCTCAAGTATGATCTCCTAGTTCAGATGCTTAGCCAAGAGCCTGCAACTCTGACCACTCAGCAACACGGCAGCCACTTGATTTCTTGTAAAGGGAATAATGTCATTGGACTCTGCTTGTCAAAGTGTAGTAACAGTTAAGGAAATCCATACCAGGGCACAAAAATTGCAGATTGAAAAAGTAAAAGTGATAAATTTTAATATTTTAAAACTATTAGGTTGTTGCACATGAAATGTCGGTTTTGGGAGTGAAACTTCCATCTACAGTTACACGGTGGAAACCGACCTGTGTCAATGGAAATAGGCACCTTTAGCTGCAATACATTTCTCCCATCGCGATACCAGTGCATTGATGCCAGTTACATAGAAGTCGGCCGCTGTGGACTGCAGAAACTGTTCAAAGGCGTGTTTGACGGCTGCTTCATTGGTGAATCGTTTCCCTGCCAAAACAATGGTCCAAATGCTTGAACAAGTGGTAATCGGTGGGCAAGATGTCGGGAGAGTACGCTGGGTGTGGAAGAGCCTCATAGCCCAGGCTGTGTAATTTTTTGGACCATTGTTCTTGAAACGTGGGGTCTCGCGTTGCCATGAAGCAGTACAACGTCATCTCTGTTGACCAATCTTGGCCGCTTAACGTGTAACTTTTGATGCATTGCATCCAGCTGGTTGAAGTATTTCTCTGCATTAATGGTTTTGCCAGATTTGATGAACGAATAGTGCAGAATTACCGGTTGCACACCACCAAACAGTCACCATTATCTTCTTCGGATGAAGTTCTGGTTTCGGCATGTGCTTTGGGACCGCACCGGCATCTAGCCATTGTGCAGATCGGTGACGATTGTCGTACATTATCCATTTTTCGTCACATGTCACTACTCTGTGCAAAAATGGAGTGTTTCTGTTCCGGGCGAGCAGCGAAGTGCAAACCTCCAGACGACGCTTCACGTTGCTTTCAGTCAGCTCATGGGGAACCCATTTATCGAGCTTCTTGACTTTACCAAGTTCTTGCAAGTGACGCGAAACTGTCGAATAGTGGACTCCTAATTTCTCTGCCATGTCCCGTACAGTTTGGCTTGGGTCACTCTTAACTAGGGTTCGCAGTTCATCGTTGTCGATGGCTGGTGCTGAGTGCCTGCACGGTGCAATTTCCATATCACCGGCTCGGAATTTTTGAACCATCGCTGCACGGTCCGTTCGTTTACTGTGTCATCTCCAAATGCTGTGTTGATGTTCCTGGCTGCTCCTGCGGCGTTGTGGCCCAGTTTGAAATCATACAGAAAAAGTATCCGTAATTGGCCTCCTTCCATGTTCTGGCTACACGATCACACTATGAGCTAGCACCGAAATGATCTGTGCCGACGGGCAGGGATATTTAACCTTCCCGATCAAACACGCTAGCACCATCTGCCGGTGTTTGCACGGCTCGAAATGTCATCCCGAAATCCGACATTTCACCTGCAATAGTTACTAATAAGTAATTGTTGTATATCTGTGCTCAAGAATGTTTTTGTTGTCAAGAATTAGGGGAAGAGAACAGAATGTGTGTGTCTGTGTGTGCACGCTCAATGTTCCTTTAAACCAGTTGTGTTCCATTTTTATCTTAAAAGCCCTTAGTTTGGTTGTTTACTTCCGTGAATGCCCATACTTCCTGTTTAGACATGGCAAGGAAGGTGCCAACATGAGTCTAAATATAGTTACAATGCAGTTGTTAAAAATGCAAGACAGAATGAGGCTTTAATTGCCAGAAGTATAACACTGCATCTGAAGTGTTGAAATTTATCTAGTTGAAGTAAAACTAGATATATGGTAACGCTTAAGAAAATGTTAATTGAAAATTGATTTGCATCTTTCCTAAGTTATAGTAGCTAGGCACACCTAGATCCATGATTGGTGAGCTGTGCTAATGAATACAGAAGGTACAGGAGGAGGAACGCTTGTACCAAGGAATGAAGCATGTGTTTTAGTTAAATGGAAATTTAATGAAACAGCTTTATGCTGTTTTTTTAATCATTTTTTATAGACAATCCCCGAAGTTTAGTTCATCTTGACATTAGACCCAGTTCCTTTATTAAATTAAGCTTGCATGATGAAATGCCTAGATTATTTCATGCTTTTCAGCATAAATTTCCCCTGGAAAACCTTCAATATCAGCACTAATTTATGCAGTATCAAAAGCAAATACCCTGAAGATGAAAACAATGTCAAAAACAGAAACTTGGGAACAAATTTAGCTTCTTTAACTTTTTAGGGTGGTGCCCTGTTGGGATGACATGAAACACTTTGTATCATTTGGCAACTGAAGATATTCAGAATTTATCTTCCTTGTCAAAACTATGGCTGTTACTCTGCTCTTAACATTCTGATGATTTGGAAATGTTTCAAAACCTGATAGCTATATGTGATGAAATGGATGTGGCAAAAATATGGCATCAGTCTTCTGTCTGCTGTTATTGAGAAAAGGCTGGAAGACCTTGCTGAAAGCTTTCACACTTATTCTGTGGGAAACATGCGTGTTTTCTGTTTTTAATATCTGACATTAATAAAATCACATTGCCTGAGCCAAAATTGTGTCATTTTTATGTGAAATATTCATCTAAAATCAACAGAAAGATGATACAAATATATCTAGGAGGTGCAACCATAGGCCTGAATTAGTCAAGTTGATGTATTCAGACATGTCATGAGTATGGCTAATTTGAATCCCATTGCTGTCTCATATGAACAGATTTTCCAGGTTTGATTTCATCACTTGTGAATTGGTCATTTTCAAAATGTTCGCAATTAAGTATCCGTGTTTTCAAACATTAACACTGAATTATTTTTTATTCTCACACCTTAGTTTTAAGACATTTGTCTGACATTTTGTGGCTATACAGTACGTATTGCCCATCCATATTGAAGTGGTCAATTGCTGAGTAAAAGTTATTTCAGGAGCGTAAAATTTGCAAGAACCTGTTTTGAAGGCAGTGTCATTTGACCTTGAAGGCCCTATAATTTGATGTAAAATTGTTTCCCCATTTATCATGATTTGCATCACTGGTAATGAAATGTATGTGAAAACACTTAACTATTAGGATATGGGTATTATTAATGAATGAAAAATATGCTTAAGTTACGTACAAGGTCAGTGAGCTAACATGGTGGATTCTGATTGTGTCTTCTGTCCCATTTAGCCAAAATGGAATTGGTTTACCTTACTAAATAAGATGTGGATTGAGCAAGCATTTACAATCTACTTCCATTTTCATTGAAAGTAGATCAAGGGTATCATTAGAGATATTTGTAAGAGCATTATTGAAGGCTTCCTTTCTTTTTTTTTTTTTTTTTTTCTTTTTTTTCCCCGTTGTTGTAAAATGAAATTTTGTTAGTTTTCTTGATTTTCTTTATATCATTACTAATTTCAAAATAATACAGCTGATAATGGGTTTAAGATTTTTTTTTTTTTTTTTTGTTAACCCTTCCCAGCCCCATTCTTCACAAACAACATATATTCTTTGAATTTTCATAGTCTGTCTAACACAACAAATTGCCGCCCCGGTGGCGCAGTGGTCTAAGGCGCTGGCCTCTGATCATTCGTCCGTAAGGGGTCCGGGTTCGAATCCCGGTCAGGCATGGATGTTGTGTTTGTCTTACGGCATTGGCTCTCTCCCTTCCCTGGAACCAGTGACCCTAAATTAGGGACGGGCGACTGCTTATAGCCCATTGAGTTGCTCGTGGTGGTCGTTAAACCTCCAATCAAAAAAAAAAACACAACAAATTCGTACTAAACCGATTGCAGCTGGTAGACAACTATCCAAAACAACACTGTAAAAAATGCAAGACTGGATTTTGCTATGTTGTGTGCCAAAAATGTGACGTAATTTTGTGTTTCATCAAAAAAAAAACTGCTTTGTCGATTTTCATGTGAAGTGAAAAATATTCTATTGAACAATTTCCTATATTCAAAGATGGAAGATCAAAACAGAATTCCCTTTTGAAAAGAAAGATGTGGTTTCATGGTTTCATGTTCACGAAGGAAATAAAATAAGGAAAAGGAAGTCATCATCAGAAATTTGAGCTTTTGTATCCCAGTTTTGTCAACAAACAACATTTTGTATTTGAGGAATAATATGTTATCAAAAGTTTTCAGTGTTACTTTTATTTATTACAAGCCCCCCCCCCCCCCCAAGAAGTTTCCAATTTCAAAAATAAAATTTTGGACTGGAAAGGATTAACATGAAGTCACAATGTGTCCATGCTTGTTAACTTAGGATGCCCATAAAAGATAAATTTCTCTTAAGATACATTGTTTTCCAGCACTTCTTTTTTTTTTTAATAATTTGTGTTGTCAATGATGTTTTCTGTTTTTCTGCAGGTAGCTTAAAAAATTCAGGCTAACTTTTTTTTTCTCTGTGTACGTTTTCCTTATGCAAAATATTGTGCTAAAACTGTTAAATTGGAAATACATGTGTGTATATGTTGAAAAATTAAATGTATTGTATTAAGCAGAGGACTGCAGATTGTGGAAATTAAGTTCAGTGACTGCAGTATACTTTTGAAAATCATGTACAAGGTGTCCAGATGGAAGGTATCCCAAATTAAAAAATATATATATATATCGGAAAGCATTTATTATATGCACTTCTGGTTTGCTCCATTATAAAGTAAAAATGTCAGTTTTTTTTATACTTACTATGGGAAATATGAGACAATTAAATTATAGTGAGTAATTGTCAATGAATTTCAATTGATTACAGATTATAGTTGACCTCATACCATGTTGCTTGGAGCACGTTTGGTGTAACTGTAGCCACAGCGTCTATTTTGCAGGCTTTCAGGTGATGAAGGTCGATGATCTTGATGTGGTAGACAATGTTTTTAACATAACCCCACCGGAAAAAATCCATAGGGGTTAAATCTGGCGACTGAGCAGGCCAAGCAATTGGACCACCTCTGCCGACCATCTCCTTGGCATCTCATGATCCAGATTATCACTAATGATGAGGCTAAAATGTAGTGGCCCCCATCATGGAGTGATGCATCCTGTGGCCACCTACAAGCTGCCCTTCATCGAAAGCATCCAGATCACTTGTCTTACCCATCCCGCCTGTAATCAATCGCTACTGGGGAAGCTGTGGGCTATGGCTGTATTTAACCACAGTTGTGGCTGAGAATGCATGTTAGTGTGGAAGTAGCAGCAAAGCACTTGCATAACTTGTGCAGTCTTTAATTCAATGGCACTTCAGTATATTTTGTTTCAAGATGTATTCAGTTTTTGTTTTTAATATCTTACTGAAAATTGTTTGCGTTGTTAACCAACCTTAGTGTTATTGCTTTTCTTTCAGGAATCGTATGCTTATAAGGATCCAATAACAGAGTTTGTGGAATGTCTGTATGTTAACTTTGATTTTGATGGGGCTCAGCAAAAATTGCGTGAGTGCGAGCAAGTTCTTGACACCGACTTTTTCCTCGTGTCCTGCCTGGGGGATTTTATCCACAATGCCAGACTCGTTATCTTTGAAACTTTCTGTTGCATTCACCAGTGTCTATCTATCAGGTGATTTTTTGGTTCCTATTTCTTGCATTATTGCTTCATTATTTTTATTTAATATGGATTTTGTGTGCAACAAAAACTACTGTTATTTTAGTGTAAGAAGATTTTTACAATAATTAATTGGAATGCCCGCACATTTTGAAGTATTAAGTCGGAATATGTATGTGAAACGAAGTTCAGGATGGTGTTCACATGAATACACATTTGGCTTTGACCAATAAAAACACATAGTTCATACGCTCTGAAAACATTGAAAAAGTCTTTTTAAAAAAATTTAAGTCCTTGAAAGCGTCCAAGACCGTAAATAGTACTCAAAAAATGTTTGTTTTGTTTTTTAAGTAATGATATGAAAGAGCATGTGTAAAATAATTGTGCTAAAAAGCTGATTTCTGTGTAGTTCCAATAAAAACATTAAGCTGATCAAATAGCGCAGAACTTGCATTCCACTTAGGGCAGTGCATGGACAGGGTAACTTGGCTAGACATCACTACTGAGTAAAAATATCAGCCATAGGAGTAAAATAAGTGGAATGATGTATTTGCGAAGCGCGATGAGCTTCTGTTGACTGGGGTTAGGGATGCGTTCTTGCCTTAGGGTGAATGCGAAAATAATTTACCCTTTAAAAATATTTCACAAAATGAAATTATTTCAAAAAATGTCAAAACTAAGGAGCTATTCTAATAAGACTGCACCTGGGGGTGCAGAGATTCATTGAAGGTGTGGCTATCCCAGCTAAGTTTAATGGTTTGAACTTGCTACAGTGCCTACCTACTGACAGGCCATTGAAGGTGTGCCTTTCCAGCTAAGTTTAATATGGTTTGAACTTGCTACAGTGCCTACCTACTGACAGGTCATTGAAGGTGTGCCTTTCCAGCTAAGTTTAATATGGTTTGAACTTGCTAAAATACCTACCTACTTACTGACTGACAACTGCACACACATATGCTAATTTGGTTTTAAAAAGTACTTTAATTTATTTTGCTTGGAAGAGTATGAACCTTGAAACATGTTTATCCATAAATATTTTTAATTGAATGTTTATGTAAAGGCAAAGCTACAAAATCTATAAGAAACACTGACAGAGTGATGTAAAATATATAACACTAGAAATCAACAGTTACCTGTTGTATAGCAAATAAGTAGTGTGTGCATATAAAAATATCTCAGACATTTAAAATATAAAAAAATTAAGCCTTCTTGAACTGTTAAAGAGCTGCAATAAAATGAGTGAAAAATTATTTTACCATTCTAGATAACATGCGTAAGATTCTTCTGTGTATTCGCGGAATTCTGCTTTTTTCGCCACCATTTGGGTCATTATGAGATCGATGTAAAGATGAAAAACTGAAGAGAATTTTTGAGGAGATTGGAATCGTTTTCGTCAGGAGATGGTATTTCATCTTTCAAAACTTTCGAAAGCGGATATTAAATGGAGTAAAGACCCTAATTTCTTTTTGTCACGATGTTCCTTTTACTCAGTATTCTTGTTAAATATCAAAATTTTATTTCATAAATATTTGTATTTTAGTTTGAAAACAGAGAAAAAATATCCGGAAAGGGACGGCGTAAAAATTTACTTGTTATATTCAGGCAAGAGATTCTTCCATTTGTGTGGTTCTCCTGATTGAGGCATAAATGAACAAAAAAAATTTTAATGAGTGGCGGGATAGGGGGTGGGGATTAGTGGTGAGGGAAGATAGCGCAATTCCAACTTTCGAAATCGGAAGTTAGGCAGATGAAGGAATTCTTCTGTGGTTGTATTTTTTTCTTGCGATGTTCCTTCCGCCCAGTGGTGTTTTTAAATATCATTTTATTCCATAAATATTAGTATTTCACCTTGAAAATGGAGGGAAGTTTTCTGAAAAGGGAAGTCTGACGAAGCAAAGGTTTCACCCATAAACATTATCTCCCCCGTGCAATGTTCCCTCTATCCTGTGTTGTTAAATGTCAGTAATTTTATATTTTGAATAGAATGATGTGCTCCAGTTTAACATTTACATAAATAAATTAACGTGAATTATTCTGTCTCGGTCATGCTGCGCTATATTCGTGTTTTGATTTTTCTCCCGGTTAAAAAGTTCAGCTTTTTTTTCTTCTTCATCAGTCTTGTGTATGAAATAAGTGTTTATTTGAAAAATCCTTACAATTCATGTAAAAGGGTTTTTCATTCATTAACTTTTATCTAAATTAGTTGGCAGTAGCTTGTCTTTTCTCCATGCGGTCAAGCTAAATATTCTTTCCTTAACTGCTCTGAAGTGTAATAGTAATATAAAGGTGCCAACTTTTATCAGTTAAACTTAGCATCTAAATTTAATTTAGAAACCTCCACCCAATTCACTGCAATTGTGTTGTCAATTTAAATTGCTCAAAATAAGGTAGAGATATTGGGATTTAGAACCCCAGGTGCATGGTTGGAAATCACTGTCACCATTATGACCAGTGACTAAAAGTAATATTTCCAAAATCACTGTTATGGTGTCGCAATTTACGGCATACTGACCATCACATTCGAAGATAAACCTCCCCTCTGCATGGGAAATTTTACCGCAAGAGCTATTGACTACTACAGGGATCGCATTCCTCCTAAAATTCCTAAAATTCCTAATATTTTGTGACCCTCCTTAAATTCCTAAAATTATACCTAAAATTTGCTATTCATCCTAAAATTTTCGTAAGCTTATTTATTAAAAACACAACCGTTATTAACGCCAATAAATTTACCATTACGCAGGGTGCGCACGCGTGCTTGAAAACCTGGAAAGTCCTGGAAAATCATGATTACGTTTTCAAGGCCTGGAATATCCTGGAAAAACGGTGTTTTTTTAATGCCGTCTTGAAAAGCCTTGAAATTTGAAATTAGTGCTTAAAAAATGCCCTTTTAGGAAATCGTGTTACTGTTACCCCTTCATTTTTTAAAGTTCCTTTTCTCTGTTCTCAAAGAAACCACCGGCAGCGGTTTCCGATGTGCACCAAATCCTAATTTGGCTGGGGGGAAAAAAAGAAAAAAAAAAGGTACTACTTCCAGTGCAATAAAATTGGATGATTACTAGTAGGTCGAAGGGGAGCTTGATGTCCATCCGACAATTGAGAACAGAAGGGGAAAGAAGAGGCATTTGCAGGGGGTCGCGTATGTACCAAGTCAGCTGGCATCCACCAGTGAGGAGTATGCCTGAACAACACATTCATCTTCTTCTTGTTTATGTGCATGCCACCCTCCCTCCCCTCAAGAGACTTCCACTACTTATGATAAAAAATAAGAAAACTATCTTTGCGAATTTTTCACGAAAGTGGCTGAAATTTTTACATTCACTGTAATTGGATTACAGAAGCTCACTTCCAAAATTCCAGTTGAATCGGTTTAAAACTTTAAAAGTTAGCATTGGTAATTTTTATTATGGACAAGTATGTGTGCCTCTTTGGACAGAGTGAGCCTCCAGCAGAAAAGGGTGTTACCATAGCAACGGTTGATTGACAGCTGGGAGCGCTGATCTGAAGCCCTTGGTTGGGAAGAAAGCAAACACCTGTTTATCACTTCCACAGCACAAAATGACTAGGAGAATATTTTCAGAAATCTATTTTTCTGAATTTTGAAAATAACACAGTAAAATTTTTACAGTAGTTAAGATACATCACAATAAAGAGATACATCACAATAAAGTTCTAGTGCAAATTTCGCCAAATTCCGTTAGGAACTTTAGCAGATGCAAAAAAAAAAAAAAAAAAAAAAAAAAAACGTTGCATAATCGGATTGAAAAAAAGAAACAGTAATTATAAATTACGGGAAAAGCAAGTGAATTATTTTTTTTAGATGCTATGGTTTATTTAAACAGAGTGATCCTTAAATTTTTTTCTGTGATGATATGGACTCTATTTGAATTACAAACACGTTTTTATTCAGACGTCTGAGTTACTGTTTTAATAAAAAAATCATCTATAATTAAAAAAGTTTTCAATGGATTTAAGCAATATTCAGCAGATAAACAAACGTATTTTAGTAAATTGCAACATCATGACGTAAATTTGGTAATTTAATTTTGTCGAAAATTGGGGAGCATTTTTTTTTTTTTTACAGTTTCTATTATAGTTAAAGTGAAGGAGGAAGGGTGCAACTTGACAGTTCAGTGAGCTGCAGGTGGTGATTTATGGCGATGTGCCAAATGAAAAGAAGCCATTCCATCAGGTAATTCCAAAGGTTGTGTTGTGTGGACGCGTCCTCCTGCTGTTTGATCTTAATTGGAATGTTTTTGTGCATGGGGGGGGGGGTTCGAGAGAAATATCCGTTTCAGCTTTACAGCTTTCACGGCTCTTTTTTTTTTTTTTTCTTGGTAATAAATAAAAATCATAGTTGCTGCATTCACCATTGATCCATGTTTGCATTTCTTGAATATAAACAGCAGACAATCAGAAACATAGTGTTGGGCGGGTCTTAATGATCTTCATTTTGCATATGCTGAATTCAGTTCTGTGGGAATAAGGAATGACTTATACTGTGAATATATACAAAACTACATATTTTTGAGCTGAAAAAATAGGTCTACTTGTACACAGTAGCTAAAGTGTGAACTCAGATGAAGACAATCAGACATACGGACGTCTGATTCCATAAAAAAAAATCAACATAGTTTTTTTATTTACACTACAGGTAAAAAAGCAAAAACATGTTTTTAAACGTTATAAAGGAAAACGGATTTTTGAAACGCATGACTTGATGATCTTAATTTCTGAAAGTTTCTTTTTTCCACATCCTTTTTTTTCAATTACAATACACTGTAACAGGATACTGTGTGTTATATCACTTAGAGATATGGCAGATTTTCGGTTGCTGATATCCGCGATCGTAAGCGGTAGTTGCATTGCGATTGTTGATGATGACAAGATAAATACTGGAGTGATGTAAAATGTTGCATAAACTAAAAAAATAAAAAAAATAAAGCCCTCCCCCCCCCACCCCCACCCCGAACTTTTATGCGGTCATCGTAGCTGATCAACCATTTCATTCCATGAACATCAGCACATTTCAATCATTTGAACATTGGGGGTATCTGAAGGAATTCAGCCGTGCTTAAGCGCCCTAGCGCAACGAAAACATGCTAATTTTGGACAGTTCTATTCCCTTCCCCTCTACCATCCCTAGTAATTGAGAGTGCATACATTGAGAGTGTTTCAAATATTCTATTTATGAGCTAGTTTTCGCGCTGTTTGTTATGCTTTTATTTTCAAAGAAAGAGAGGGAAAATAAGGAAAAGCAGCTAGAGAAAAAAGAAAAGCTGAGTTTGATGACAAAATAAAGAAAATGATGCAGAAATAAATAGGCTTAAAAAAGATAAAGAAGCCTCCCTAGCAGTAATTCAAGAGGGAACAGAAAGAATGAGAAAAGCTGTAGAAAAACAAAATACTGTTGAAATAGCAGTTGCCTCTAACTTGATCATACAAGGTTCAGCTGAAATAAAGAAAACTGAAAGTAAATTAGTTGTGGTGGAAGCAGAAAAAGATAGGCTAATCAGGAAAAGGTTAAAACAATAATATGAAAAAAGTAATTCAGTGAACAATTGTACATAGTTCTTGGTTTTCAATTACCTTTTTACGATATTATAGTTTAATGTGAAACCTGAAAACTTTACTGTGAAAATCGTGAATTGCTTCTGGTTCAACAGCATATTAATGTTCAAAGTGAAACTTGAATGTGGTAAATATACTTGAATATGATAATAACACGTGAAAAGATAAGAACTGAACATTAGAAGTAAATCATACTTAAACTTTAGACATTAGACGTTATGCAAAAAATTTGGGTGTGAACTTCGACCATATATACTAATGGACTGCGCATTGGCAATAGCTGCATCAAAGCCGCCATGGCTCAAACATTGGGCACGTCATCATCAGACTCCAAATTTCGTGTACAAATGCTGTTATGATTACTAATTTACGCTGCAGAACTTCAGTGTTTTCGGTGTATTATGTGAATGCACCTCATATATAATGAAAACTCTTCAGGTAAGTTTACTTATGAGCTATATACATGCATGATCGTGTTGTTTACATTTTGTGATTTATAATGTGATGAACATTTGCGAAGAATTTGGAACATGCATTCCATTTTTTTTTTCTTAAGTTACTATATTTTTATATCAATAGCTGCAAGTTTCTGGTTAAGTAATTGAACTTTATTGACTTAGGTATTTAATTCGTTTCTTACCCATGAAAAATCATAGAACTTTCTTTACTATATCGGTCAGAGCAACCATAAGCACAGCAGGTGTAACCCATCTTTTTGACTGTTGTCATGTGATTTTATGTTGGAGCCAGAAATTTTGATGTCATGCGCAGTCTATCAGTATATATGGTTGAAGGGTGTGAAGCAAACTCTTTACAATGTATACAAAGTTGTTTTACTAGATGTATACAAATATACATCTAGTTTTTATTGAAATACACTCCTAAAATTTTCCTAAAATTTTTCTAAAAATTCCTAAAATTCTTACCTAAAATTTTCCAGAAGTATGCTATGATCCCTGCTACTAAAAGTGAGCTGAGTAAGATTATTGTCATCTTAATCTGGTTGGTAAAATGGTAGAGGTGAAAGTGCTAGTCTAGTTTTTCCAAATAAGTGAACAATATCTTTTTAGTTTCTTTTTTCGTTCATTTAGTGCTCAGTTTCTGTCACAGTTATTCTCTGCTCTGTTCCTGCTTCATACTGTACCCTCAAATGGTGATTTTGTCACTGTTACAAGTAAACCAGGGACAAAAATTTCTGGCTTCTTCACAGCTCCATCACTGTTGTTGTAAACGTTGATTTAAGTTCACCACTAATGGTAATGCAAATACTGTCAGAGTGTAGCTGGGAGAGTGTGAAACACAACAGTATGGAAATTTCAGATTCTGTGTTTGCTGTCATGTATACATAAGTGCAAGAAAGATTTACAAGGGATAAGTGGACTTTGATGCACTCAATTTACTAAGAGTGCTATCATTCTTTTACTGTTAACATGAGACAGTTAACAGTAAAAGAATGCAATAGGGCTATTGGAATGCTACAGTCTGAGACAGACAAACATACATTTTAGCAGCTCTTCATATACTAAACACATAATTTGACTACAACAAATCCTATAATTAGGAATTACCTTTTCCAGGTTGAATTTGCAATTTTTTACATTTTAACTAGCAGCATCAAACATTTCATGTGACATCAGTGCTTCTTGTTTGTTGATATTGCATTTTCTGGGTGAAATATTAAACAATACTGTCACTTATGTATTTTTACCCCATCCCCCTTTTGTGATATCATTTCGAAATATTTTATCAAGTGTGTATTTTTCTGATAATTAGTAAAAAGAAATGTTTGTGTGTGCATGCGTATAACCTTTTTCATCTCATTTCAGAATGCTAGCTGACAAACTAAATATGACTCCAGAAGAAGCAGAAAAATGGATTGTCAACTTAATACGCAATGCCCGCTTGGATGCTAAAATTGATTCTAAATTGGTGAGTGTGAAACTCGTTTCTTAAAATAACTTTTGACTTGTGTTGTGGGTTTTAAAATTGTGATGGATAGCCAGTTGCATTGTTTATTAATAAGCACCTGTGTTCAAACTGGATGACATGCAACACAAATCGAGGAAATAAGTAGAGGATAATTGGTTCTTAATGTCATTAAAGAAATTTCTTGATTCACATTGCTACTACAGGAATTTTGAAAATCCTGCAAATGTTTTTAAATTTTTGCTACTGTTAAAATCCAAAAACTTGGTGCTGGCATTTTGTGGAAGAATCCTTGTGTTGCAGTTGTTATTCCGTATCAGATCGGCCTTGTATTGCAGGGCTGATCTGATTATTATCTTTTAATGTTCAAGATAGAAATTCATATCTGTATGAGCACGGCTGCCATTCTTCTGTCCTGGGGACGAATTTCCGTCTTTTGAAAGTTTATTGGATTATTTTAAAACTCTGTTCCTGCTTTTACTTTTTCCCAAAAAATCTGCAGAATCGTATTTCTGTGATCCTTGAAATTGTGAAGTTGTACCAAATGTTTTAAAAGTGTTTAATTTAATACCTAGGAAGCCAGTTTTCAAAATGAGCTTTATTTAAGTCTTCAAAATGTTTTAAGAAATTAAATGTAATTGCATTCCTGCCAGGTTTTCTGGATTATGATGTTGTCTTTCGGTCAGAAAGAAACTTTTTACAAGACTTTGTTGCATTTCTAGAAGTTCGGGAGATGTCCGTCCGCCGGACGACATTTTTTTAAATCGGCAGAAATGCCTGTTCTAGCATTTCTTATTTTTTCATACATACATACATACATACATATCACTAAGTTGTTCTCTGAGATTCAGAGGTTAGCTCCAAAAAGAAATACAAACTACCAGATAGTTTTTACTTACTGTTGCCGTATCAAACTTCTCCATTTACAGCAATCTTCACATACAACTTGCTCGGGCTTCACTGACATTCATTACACGCCGTACACAAGATCTTTTATACTTCATACTCATAACCTTTTTCTCGTGCACACACTCCTGAATCTGATCCTCCCATGACTTCCTTGGCCTTCCTCTGCCTTTCCTTCCTGCCACTTGGGCTAAAATGATTTTCTTAGTAAGCACCTCATCACTCATTCTTCCAACATGGCCAAACCACCAAAGCATATTAGTCTCCACCACGCTGACAACATTTTGCTTCACATCTCACAACTGCAACACGTCTTCATTCCTCACACAATCAGACCCCCCCCCCCCCCCCCAAAGTAACGCATTTCTCTAGCATGTGCACTAACGATTCCTGTGTTTCTTCTGCAGTACCCAGGTTTCACTGCCATACATCAGAGTAGGAACAATTACTGTTTCATACACAGCCATGTGGGACTCTTTAGAGAACCCATCATTCCTGTGAAAACCTCCCAGAGCAGCTATGACTTTCAAAGAAGAATTCACTCGCCTACTGATTTCACCATCCAACTTGTTCTCTCTGTCAAACATGCTTCCTAAATACACAAACTCACTCACCTGGTCAATCACTGTGCCATTTACACTTACATTACATTCAGTGCTACCAGTTCCTCTCTCAAAAACCATAACTTTGGTTTTTCCCTTATTTACACTCAGTTTGAATTTCATGCAAGCTTCGTACATCCGGGACAACATACTCTGCAACTCACTTTTGCTCTCTGCCAACAGGACAGTGTCATCAGCATACAGCGATCTGCACACACGGATATCACCAAGACATAAACCAGTATTGTCTGTTTTGGCAGCACGCATCCATAAATATATTAAACAGCCATGGTGACATTACACATCCTTGACTGACTCCCACACCAATAGAAAACCATTTTGATAAAACACCATTCACTCGTACACAGGCTCGACTGCCAGTATACATGTTTTTACACTATTTAGTAGATTCCCAGGAACACCATATTCACTCAATACCTTCCACAAAAGTGTCCTATTTACTCGGTTGTAAGCTTTCTCTAAATCTATGAAGGCAGCAAAAACTTTCTTACAAACAGCCAGATACTTTTCAATCATCATGAATAATGCAAAAATTTGGTTAGTGCAGCCTTTTCCAGGCATAAAACCACTCTTAACATCCCACACTTTCTCTGATATAAGACCCCGAACTTTTTTAATAATGACCTTACCAAACACTTTCCCTGGCACACTTGATGGGCTAATACCACGATAGTTCTTGCAGTCAGTCTGATCACCTTTTCCCTTATATAAGGGAACAATGATAGCATCCTTCCAATCCCGAGGGACCATTCCTAACTCCCAGCACAACTGGCAAATTTCAGTTAACCAATCAATTACAGAGTCACCACCATGTTTCAACATCTCGGCAGTTATGCCATCAACTCCTGAAGCCTTACCATTCTGAAGAGATTTTACAGCTTTACACACTTCTTCTCTTGAGATCCCTCCTGTGCTTTCAACCTTCACTGTGCCATCCTCTGCATCTGTCTCAGAATCATCTTTGCTTTCCTGATCTAATAACTCAGAGAAGTATTCACCCTATCTTTCACTTAACTCATTGGCCTCCCACATCATTTCCCCAACCCTATTCTTCACACAACTTAACACTTTGTTTCCCCTATTTTTCCTGAGTCTCTTGTACTTCCAGAAAGACTTCTTATCTTTCCAGAAAGCCAATTCATGCCTTTCCACCTTCTCCTTCCTGTCTTTTGCCTTACTCTGGCGAGCCAGCTTAGCGGCTTTACGCTTCTTACAGCGATATTCATCCACAGAAACTCTATTTTGCAACATCCCCAAATAGGCATCCTTCTTTCTCTTTACTGCCTATTCACTCTCACTTTTCCACCAAGCATCGCCTCTATTGTTACCCACTATTGTGGTGTCACAGACCTTCTCAGCAGCAGTGACCACACAGTTCTTAAAACATTCCCACTTCTTTTGTACATCCCTCTCACAAGACTTCGGTTCCTTCAGTCGTTCTCTGAGTACGTCAGAATAACGCTGATGATTTTCAGGGAGCTTTTCAACCTTTATTCTTTCCATCCTGGACCTCTTCCTATTCCTTTTCCTCCAACCAACATTCAGTTTCACTCGGGACACTACCAAGTAATGATCAGAGCCAACATCCGCACCTCTCATCGCACGAGTATCAACAACTAAGTGTTTCAGACGCTGATCGTAGACAACAAAATCCATCACACTCTTTTGACCAAGAGTATGATTTTCCCAAGTATATGTGTGGATATACTTGTGGTTGAAAAATGTATTAGATACATACAAACTATTCTCAATGCAGAGTTCAATTAATCTTTCACCATTATCATTCACACAAGGATCACTAAACTTACCCAGAACATTGCCAGAAATTGCATTCTGCACACCTACGCTAGCTTTGAAATCCCCTGCTATTATAACTTCCTCTTTAGCACCAAACTGGCTCAAAACAGCTTTTAGCTCATTCCCGAAATCTTCCTTCCTATCAGAGGGTTCACAGTCACAAGGAGCATACACTACAACAATTACTATTCTCTGAAGTTTCACTTTCAAACAAATCCAAATAATTCTCTCACTTATGCAACTATAGTGAATCACGTTGTTCTTCATCTTTTCACTTAAAATCACACCTACACCAGCCTGTTTTCTCACATTATCCAATACTCCAGACCACACACTCACCGTTCCATTCACTTCTATACCAATTTCCTTCTTTTTGGTTTCACTCACACACCGCACATCCAATCTATACTTATTCATCTCTTCAATCACCTCATTCATCTTGCCATTTATACCTCTAGTATTCCATGCACCAATCTTACACTCACTCAGCCGAGATCTCTTTCTGATTTTCCTTCCAGTTCCAGGTTGATACCGTGGTGGACCATCCTTCTCAAGTGTGGTAGCTCCACCATATTCCACACTTGATGATGGTTCCAGCTGGTCATTCAACCTAAGGATTCTGGATCAAAACCCAGTCAGTTGGGGTCTTTTTGCCATTGTAACACAGAACTAGCTGGCACCTCTCCAAGATTCACAGAGGCCCTGGTTGCTGTTGTGTGTGCCATTGTTACCACAGAGCGCCCCCGAGGCCATCTCTCACGAAGAGCGTTTTGGTATTTTTTAAAGAATGTTTCTGAATTAAATGCATGTTTTCCTATTTTGACAATATCTCCTAAATCAATCAGCGGAGTATGACTTTGCCCCCCCCCCCCAAGCAAAATTAAATTTCACATTCAGTGCTTAATCTGTCTGATGGAAGCGGTGCCATTCCTTGACTCTTGACATTGCTTTCATGCCAGAGTGAACTATGGTAGTACCAATTTTTTGGAATTGATTCCTCTTAAAATGCATGTTTTACTTCCTTAGTCACCCCTTGCTGTGTCCAAGAACAGAGCAGTCACTTCCTACTCACTGTGCAACGAAAACTACTTTGCCTGCACTAACGAGCGGCGGCGGACAGTTGAAGTTCCAATTTTATACTTAATTTATGTTTGTTACAATATAGTAAACAGTGACCAATAAATGGGAAATAATTCATTTTAAACAGAATTAAAGTTTAAAATGCGATATTACCACTTCTCACTGTACTGTAAGAACAACTGTGCGGATCACCGAAATGGCGCTGTTTCTAGCAAGCACAGTTAAGGAACGATTTTCGAATTGAATTGTTCTCTGTAAAAATAAAAATGCTTTCCCCTGTGATGGGTGCAACAAGAAGGGACTACAAGGGATAAGAAAAATATTCAAGTGTTATCTGCATCAATATAGGAACACCAAAAGTAAAATGTTCATTTTCAAAAACGTATTTATAGTTAGGTATGTCTTTAATATTTCTGCAAATCATAATTATGCGTATATATATTCCTTGTCGCGTTGACCGATAAGGGGTAACTCGTGACGGTGAGTGCGATTCGATTTAAGTCTCGGCTTGAACACCTTAGTGGCATCCCTATGTATGTCTGTATGTATGAGAAATGCAGAATTTTAAAGCTGAATTTCATAAATTTTCAAAAGTTGGTCATACTGATCGTGATGTTATTCTGCTCTTCTCTGTATCCCCAGAAGGGAGCACTGACCAAACGAGCAGCAGTTGGAGTATGAGTGAGTGTTATGAATTCGATATTAGATTGACACAGATCAAATTAACAGTAATTGAACATACGTGACATTATTCGCGGAATTTCGTTATTTCTTGAGACCAATGCAAAACTGGAGGGAAATGTGTGTGTGTGGGGAGAGGGTCATTTTGGGGAAGGTATTTCAAATGCATTACTTACGGGGGGTGGGGGGTGGCAAGACATGATCTGATTGTGTGAGGAATGAAGCTGTGTTGCAGTTGTGTGATGTGAAGGAAAATGTTGTTAGCAAGGTGAAAACTAATATGCTTCAGTGGTTTGGCCATGTTGAAAGAATGAGTGATGAGATGCTTACTAAGAAAATCTTTTTAGCCCAAGTGGCTGGAAGGAAAGGCAGAGGAAGGCCAAGGAAGACATGGGTGGATCACATTCAGGAGTGTGTGCACGAGAAAAAGGTTATGAGTATGAAGTATAAAAGATCTTGTGTACGGCGTGTAATGGATATCAGTGAAGCCTGAGTTGTATGTTAAAATCTCTGTAAATGTAGAAGTTTGATACAACAACAGTAAGTAAAAATATTGGGTAGTTTGTATTTCTTTTTGGATCTAACCTGTAAATCTCAGAGGACAGCTTAGTGATATGTATTCATATATGTATATGTATGTATTTCATCTTTCAAAACTTTCAAAAATGGAGGTTTAACGGAATGAAGATTTTCCCCATAATCATAATTTCTTTTTCTCGCAATCTTTCTTTTGCCCAGTATTGTTGTTAAATATCATTGTATTCCATAAATATTTGTATTTCAGCTTGAAAATAGAGGGAAATTTTCTGAAAACGGAAGGTAGACAGCATGGAAATTTCTCTATAACCTTCAGGCACGAGATTATTTCATTTTTGTGGTTCTCGAGATCAATGCATAACTGAGGGGGAAAGGAAGGGTTGTTTTCTGTCTGAGGACAGAATTCCATCTTTCGAAAATGGAAGTTAGGTGAAGTGAAGATTTCTTCCGTAATCGTATTTTTTTTTTCTCAAGATATACTTTCTGCCCAATACTATTGTTAAATATCAATAAATTTATACTTTGAATACAGTGATGTGCTCCAGTATATTCACACTGTCTTGCCACGCATTCTATTTTTCACCCAATTTAAAAGTTCAGCTTTTTTTTTTTTTTTTTTCTTCGCCAGTCTCTTGTATGCAGTTGTAATATATTGTTTTGGATACAAATCTGGGCTCAAACTCACAGTATGAGTCATTGGAAGATCAGTGACTTTGAATGTGCTGCAATTACTACAGATAATGCATTTGAATTTGGCCAAAATCCAGAGATACCATATTCTTTATGAAAGTGAATTTGTTGTATTCATTTCCGAGGGCCATTCAAAGTTTCAGATTTTTTTTTTTTTTTAAGTACTGTAATTTCTGTTATATAATCCACGGATTATCTGTTAAAGGAGTTTAGAGAGGTTCTGCAGATAATAGACTGCTTTTAAAAGAAATTGTGGCACTTTGATTATTAAAAAATCTGTATGGTAATTGTGCAGAACTGGAAAAATTTATAAAGTATGAAACTGTATGTTAACAACAGAAGTAATGGAAGCCGCCCCGGTGGCGCAGTGGTCTAAGGCGTTGGCCTCTGATCGTTCGTCCGTAAGGGGCCCGGGTTCGAATCCCGGTGAGGCATGGATGTTGTGTTTGTCTTACGGCACTGGCTCTCTCCTTTCCCTGGAACCAGTGGCTCTAAATTAGGGACGGGCGACTGCTTATAGCCCATTGAGTTGCTCACGGTGGTCGTTAAACCTCCAATCAAAAAAAAAAAAAGTAATGGAATATGAAAATAAAGGTCTCAAAAGCTTTTTGTTTTTGTGTTTTACTTTGAACAAGGAGTGACGGAAAAAATGATACAGCGAAAAGGCACCCATGGAAGATTATTGTTCTGTTTGGGAAGCTCAGCAGAGCATGTATGTTTCTGGGAGCTGCTGGGCTTCCCACAGCACGTAATCATTGTTGTTGCTGATCATTTCACTTGTCACATTCATCAGTTTTTGTTGCACCAATCACATTGAGGCATTTTCATAGATGCCTTGTTGTCTAGAGTTTCTATGAATTTTTACTCTTCATTTACTTAAAAGGAAAGAACTACCAATTTTATGTAGCATACAGTTATTTAATAGCCCCCCCCCCCCTTATCTTTACTTCACTGGACTAGCTGGATGAATCACAACTTTGCTGCCCAAAATTATTGTTCACTATCAACATCACAGTGCAGATTATACTGCATTATTTATTAAATAGTTTTGCCTGCCTTATTTTTACTTCACTGGACTTGCTGGATGAATCACAAATTTGCTGCCCAAAGTTATTGTTCACTATCAATATCACAGGTGCAGATTATACTGCATTATTTATTTTATTTATTTATTCTGAATTTCAAAGCCTGCAAATCATATGATGGAGATTTTTTTTTATTTTTTTCTGAATTTCACAGTGTGCTGATTATATGATGCAAGCAATGTACTTGTGAAATTGAAAAGGGTTTGTTTGCACTGTAAGGAAGCATTGAATTGCTGTAAGTAGCAAAAATCTAAAGTTGTTTAGCTTTAGTCCCTTGGAACTTCGTTGTGTTGCATACTCAAATGGCTGCCCCAGTGGCGCAGTGGTCTAAGCTATGGCTTCTGATAATTCGTCCGAAAGGGGTCAGGGTTCAAATCCCAGTGAGGCATGGATGTTGTGTTTGTCTTACGGCACTGGCTCTCTCCCTTCCCTAGAACCAGTTACCCTAAATTAGGGACGGGCGACTGCTTTATAGCCCATTGAGTTGCTCACGGTGGTCGTTAAACCTCCAATCAAAAAAAAAAAAATACTCAGATGGAAAGTGAAAGGTGCAGGTTCGATTCCTGCACCTGGGCGCTGCAATTTTCCAATTTTCTGAGATGTTACATGGAGAACAGTGAACTAAAACTTATCCAGCACCGCAATCTGATTGCCAAAAACAATGTACTCATGAGTTTCCCATATATTTTAAAGTTCTGATTTAGTTGGGGTTTACAAAAACAAACCCATCTTCTGCTGTGGAAAACCCATCCAGTTGTAGAGATTTTGTGCTTCACCGAAATTGTCAGAGACTTGTTCAGGAGGTCACTGATTTCATCTTGTGCCCAAATGTAGACTACCAATCAACATCTTTCAGATTGTCAGCCAAGTTGGGTGTTTCTGGTACAGAAATTTGGTGGCCTGTTCTGTGTGTCATGCTGTGAGTTAACTTCCATATTTGCTGCACCGTTATAGTTATTGTTAAATCTATTTTGTCAGAATGGATGCAAAATGATCAAGTGTTAAACACACTTCTTTCAGTGAAATTCACTGCAAGCAGCAGTAAGCTCTGCACTCATTCTTTTCTTTAATAGCTAACATTTCTGTATGAATTATATTACGAGAGAATTCAAAGTAGTCACTTGCTCATTCTTTAACCCTGCTACTGTGTTCAGGTCCATTTGAACCCAAAAGTAATTTTATTTTTTAATAAAACTAAAAATAATGGTGACATCACTTTGTAGCTTTGTGATTTTGTTTCTTTTTGTGTTTTAAGAAATACAAATGGTTTTTATTACTATTTGAACAACAGTTTGTTTGTAATAAAAAACTTTACATATACTGTGTTTGGGTCCTTTTGGACCCTTATGAAAAAATACATATTAATTTGCAGAAATCAACATATTGATCATTGTCCATTTCTTACAACAGAATGAATACATAGCTTTCCACTAATATAATCAAGACAATACATGTGTGTGTCTTTAGAGACTTCGCATCGGGGCTTCCCTGATTTTTTCCTTGTTTTCGGTACTCCCCGCTCAAGGGTGCTTCCCAGCTTGATGAAAATTCCCCTTCCTTTGTTTTGAAGGACCATGTTCATTCTGTTGACAGAAGTGCTGCAGTTTGCATATTGTTCAGTGCCGTTCACAAATCCTCAGTGACATTCACTTATTCAGTGTTGTTGTCGATATTACATGATGCTTCACAATAATGGATTGATCTTTATCACCTACTGAAATCGGAAAATATACTATCGGCTGCTTCAGACAACGAAGAAATTGTGTCTGAATTAGAAGATCGCGTTTCTGGAATCTCTGATTCATCATCATCATCAGAAGAGGGTGGAATTTTTTAAAGATAAGTGTATTCAATGTAGAAGTGAACCTCCCTTGCAAGCAGGGAGACGTGCCTCAAAAGTTATACTGAATATTACACCAGGACCTACCAGGTATGCTACTTCATGTATTGTAGATGAACTTTCTGCTTTTCAATTGTTTCTTACAAAAAAATATGGAAAAAATGATCTCATAAACTCAAATACAAAGGGAGTTAGTGTGTAAGGGGATAAGTGGAAAACTATTGACAGCGTTGAACTCAGTGCTTACATAGGTTTACTTTTACTAGCTGGAGTTTTCAAGTCCTATAATGAATCAACAAAACGCCTGAGGGATGCAGAAAAGGGCAGAGCAGTTTTCAAAGCAACTATGAATTTGCAAAGATGTTTTTCAAATTTTACGTGTTCTGAGATTCGATGATCATGAAACTCGTTCCTATAGGAGACAAAAAGACAAGTTTCGGCCATTCGTGACTTGTGAGATACATGGGTGGAGATATTGCCAAAAAATTTCTACCCCAGGGCTTTTTGTTACAGTAGATGAACAGTTAGTTTCATTTAGAGGAAACATTCCTTTCTGACATTATATGCCAGGTAAACTGGCAAACTATGGTATAAAAGTTTGGATTCTCTGTGACAATCAATCCACTTGCGTATGGAGTGCTCAGCCATACACTAGAAAGGCACCAAACCAGCCTCCTAAGAAAAATCAGGGCCTTAGAGTTGTTCTTGATTTGTCTTTTGGTTTGAAGGGACACGACATCACCTGTGATAAATTTTCCACATCATACTTACTGGTCAAATGTTACTCAAAAGAAATGTAACTATGATAGGAAGAGTTAGGAAGAACAAACCTTCCATTCCACCTAAATTTCTCCAGGCCAAGAACAAAGAAGTTCATTCTTCAACCTTTGCTTTCACAAATAATACCATACTTGTGTCGTATATTTCTTCAACCTGTGTGTTGTTCAGAGTACATTACACTTGGAAAACAAAGTTGATAATTCAGATTCTTAAAAAACACAAGTAATTCTATAGATTATAATTTTACCAAGGGTGCTGTAGACACATTAGGTAAAATGATTTCATGTTACACCTGTAGGAAAAAAACTAATAGGTGGCCAGTTGAAGTGTTCCCAAATGTTCTTGATATTTCAGCAATGAATTCATACATCCTATTTAGAAAGGTAAATCCTAACTGGAAACAGAAGTCACTGAGAAAGAAACAACTTTTTATTGAAAATCGGGGTATGTCACTAGTATAAAAACACATTTGTAAACGAGAGGTGCTTCTGAGAGAAAAAGCAGAAATTGAAATGGTTCAAAGCCAAACAAAGGAAGATGAACGCTGTACTTGTAGGGCACTTGATGCAGCAAGCACAAGCAAAAAAAGGAGATGCTGCCATTTGTGTCTCCAATCAGATAATAAGTTTCAAAACACCTGTATGAGATGTGGCAAATACACTTGTAAATCACATTTGCATCAAATATGCACAAAATGTACTTTACACTGTACTGCTACTGTTATTCAGTAAATAACATTACTGAATTTATATATTTTGTAGTGCAACAAATTGAAATTGTCATAACTTTCACGTGCATTTACATATTTTTTTTGTGTTTTACTAAAAAATATTGTGAAGCATTACATTAAAATTTGTACTTGAGTTAATAGATGTGTTATTTTTTTTTATTTTTTTTAACTCCCAACTAAAGTTGTATTACAAATTACATATCACTGGTCCATTTGGACCCGAACACAGTGAGTGTGTGTGCTTGATATGAACACAAACGTAGGGTTAAATCTAGACATTGGTGTAGAAGATCCCTAGCAGCATTAAGGCACTTTTCATGGTTAACTGGAAAGAAAAGAAGGGCAAAGAGACATGTTATCTTTTAGATCAATATGTATGCAAAAATAGGGAAATCTTGTGTTTTATAGTCAAGCATACTGGTATTTTAACCATACGTTAACATTTGAAGAATGCGATTAAAATTGTGGATCATTCCCTAGGGTGCCTCACAAGCACAGGTTCTGGTGCAAAGAGAATCAGAAGTCCTTGGGGGAGAGGATGGGGTCGAGAATAGCCTGGTACACTTTGCAAATAATTTATGCTATGCATCTTTCGCATGCCAATATCTTTGTAGGTGTGAAATAAAATGAGTGATTTGAGAGTACACATTTATTTGCATACATTGCATTTATTTGCGTCACTCACAACCACACTGAGCCCAGTCCAGTACATACTAAGTGGAATTGAATGGTAATAGCAAACAATAAGGTTTACTAATTCCTAACATTGAGTGGTACATAGGTAGGTGGATTAATTAATGTTATTGTCATAAAAGTAAATATTTACTAAACTATGGTGGCAGCAATAGTAAGTATTTCAACTGTTTAGTTTTTCAAAAACAATATTTCTTATTTAGACAAATGTAATAAACAACCCTGATGCCGATGAAACGTGTTGTAGCTACAAAAGTCCATCTGTGCATGCGCAAGCTAAAATATGACCTCAAGATAGAAAGAAAAGCTGAATTGCCAGCGTGTTAGTGAAGGGGATTGGTAACTTTTGGTCTAGGGTATCTAATAGTTGTACCCCATTGTGCTATACATCATTTTAAAGCTCTTTTCAATAGCAGGTATTCAGAGAAAGCCAAATTTCGCTACGATGCATTGTTTTCATGGCATCAAAATGTATTTTTTGTAATGGTTTTTATCACATTTAGCATCAGGTTCTTGTAGTTTATGCAGATTGCAATGAGATATTGTTGCGTTTGTGTAAGATACGATGAAATAACGTTCAACAATAGTTTAATAAAGTGTATTAGGTGTACAAATAAGTTTTGAAGCGTTTTTTGTGTGACATACTGCTAATTTACATATCCAACATTCCCCCGAGTTATCGTGTGATTGTAACTGGTCCAGAGTACAAAATGTGACACAGAAGTTTGCCCAGCGGTCGAACGCACTTGCACGTCGGTAGGTGAAAGATGGTAAGCGATACTGCATTTGATTAACACTGCATTCACTACGAATTTCAGCAAAGAAAAAGTGCTGCAAAAGCATGTGCATCGATCTGTTTCGTTCTAGGGGAGAACATTGTGTCGAAAAGCATGTGTGAGTTTTGGTTCAGACGATTTAAAGCCGGTGATTTTGATTTAGCGGTCGAGAACCTAATGGCACCCTGCAGAAGGTTGCACATGAGGAACTGCAAGCATTGCTGGATGAAGATTCGTCTCAAACGCAAAAAGAACTAATTGAACAACTGGGGGTTACTCAACAAACCATTTCCAGTCGTTCATGCGCAATAGGAAAGATTCACAAGGAAGGAAAATGGGTGCCACATGACCTGAGCCAGACCAGAGGAACAAGGATGAGCATGTCATAAAATGTTTGAATCTGTTGAATAAACAACACAGAAAGTCTTTCCTGTGGAAAATCGTTACGGGTGATGAAAAGTGGATATGGTACGACAATCCCAAACGCAAAAAACACTGGGTACACTCCGGTGAAGCAACAACTTCAACACTGAAATGCAATATTCTTCCCAAGAAAATTCCGTTGTGTATCTGGTGGGATATGAAGGGTGTGCTCTATTATGAACTGTTAGAACAGAGTCGAACTATTACGGCCGATTGCTACAAGCAACAATTGCTGCGATTGAACCAGGAAATCTGTCGGAAACATCCATTCACAGGCGAAGGATTGTGTCTCATGAAATTACTGCATGACAACGCTAGGCTGCTTGTTGTGAAATCAGTCAAGGAAACGTTATTGACATTAGGCTGGGAAGTTTTGGAGCACCCGGCGTATAGTCCCTTCAGATTGTCATTTGCTCCAGACATGTGACGAAGTGCAAAAATGGGTTGAAGAATTCATCGCGTCACACGACGAAGTGTTCTTCATGGCTGGAATCCGTCAGCTGCCCAACTGATGGCGGAAGGTGATAGATAATGACGGTGCATATTTTGATTCATAAAGTGTTGTTTTCTCTAAAAGGACATGTTGCATTGTCTTAAAATTCTTTAAAACTTATTTGTACACCTAATAGTGTTGAGTAATGATGAAATTAACTATTGCTGCATCACTTCATGGGACTACACTTAAAAATTAGATTTCAACAATGGTTTTCACCATTTCAGTTACATCAAAATTTTATGCATAGGATTTACTTTACTGACGTCGAGAAAGATGCATAACATCAAAAATGTTCGTGGGGGTGTGCTAACATTTCAAGGATGAGACTAAATCTTTAGATCATGCAGTAGGTTTGTGTAATAATAAAACTAAACAAAATACCCGATGGGCTATAAATGGGACATTGATACCTAGCTGGCGTATAGTGCACCTGTGACGTGATCATGGTTCAACAAGGTGACCTGCATGAGCTCTGCCTGTCCCATATCATAACATTGGAACAGAATGTCCCAGTGGAGAAGATATCAGCACACAACAACAGGCAGCCTACAAAGATTTGTGCTAAAGACCATCTGGCATATCATAGCACAAATGGGCTGGGATACTGCTGTAGGCAAAGGAATGTCACCACTGAACCATAGAAGACTGGAAACAGGTTGCTTTATTCTATGAATCAAGGTTCCAATTACGACACACTGACAGGTGGGTGTGTATGTGTGGTGTATACCACAAGAGGCCATGGACTCCAGCTGTTGGGTCGGGGAGTTACATTGTGAAACATATTTGGGCCACCTTGGAGGCCCATGTGCCTATTGAGACCACCATTATTAGTACGCGAGACTGTTGACTTACCCACCAGCCAGTTACATCTGTTCGTTGCTTTCTGTTTTCCACAGTAGGGTGCTTCCTTTCAACGAGACAATACCCTGTCTCGTTTCCATTCGGCAAAGGACTGGTTGGGATACCATTGCATTGACATACCTGTCAGGTTTTACGATTTTCCTGTAAAGTTTACGGAAACGTGACTAGTTTTACGGGCAAAATGTTAATTTTACGGATTTGATGGTTTCTTGAAACTTATTTTCCTTTTTTGATGATTTTGCACCCGCTATTAAAACTTTTTTATTCAACTTAATCCATTCAAAGCAAAGCGCCAATGTAAGTTACGAACAACTTTTTAGTTATTATAAATAAGCTTATTCGTAATGTGTTTGTGGGAACATTTGCAGCAGTTTTCCCACGTGTTAGGTTTAGCGTTGTTTCAAATACTAAAACTTGCGCCGCTCGTAGACTGATAAGTATAACAACAAGCTGGGCTTATTTAACCTTGGGCTTGGTTCTCTCTCGCTGTCCCCATGCATTCTTCGTCCCCCGGGTCGCAACTTCTAAGGAGGCCAAAGTGGGTGTGACTTGCATTGCAGCACACACTTGGGAGCAGGTGTCTTTACTACCCTAGTTCAAAATGCGATCTCAGAACGTAGTTATCGTAGAAAAAATTCAAACGGATTTTAAATCTGTGTAATTTTTAAGCCCAGATCGGTACTCAACATGACGAAATTAAGCAAAAACTGTCAGTTTTGTGAAATTAAAAATGCATACGGTCATGGTTTCGTAACTTCTTCTCTGGTAATAAATTTGACCTAACGGAAGAATGCTACTAGGAAGTTAAAAGATAAAAAAGTAAGTCCAATGTTCATTGGAGCCAGTGCTTCTCCAGCAATGATTTATTTTGCACGTCCGTTAGTAAGTTTGTACGTTTTCCAAACAATGCTTTGTTCATCTCTCGATAACCTGCGTAAAAATATTTTGCCTTGATTCAACCAAATTAATATGTTGCGGTACTATTTTTTCCTCTGCAAATTGCATCTCTTTAAACTGTTGCTGTTTTACTATAGCAGTTTTACTTGCATTTTTTTCAAGTGTCAATAAATTTAGTGTTAGTGATTCGCTATGAGCAGCAATATAAAAATGCATATTCTGCGGAGTTTCCTGTGTATTGCAAAATCTTCAAAAAATGAAAAATGTGCATTTTGCTCTACGTGTCGATATAATTTCAGCGTTTCGCGTGGTGAAAGGTATGATATTACTAATCATATAGCGTCAAGCATAAATTTAATGTTGACTGCGTGAAAAAAAAAATACGAAATTAACTTCCTTTGTTAAAAGTTATAATGAACTGGATGCGATTCATGCAAAGTGTTTATTCACTTCGTTTTTAGTTGGGCATAATTTACCAATTAGCGTCACTCATTTATTTCATTTGACTGTCTTATCGTCCGTCTCTCCGTAAGATAATCCTAGCATGAAAATGGTTCGTTTTTGAAAACATTTTAGTTTGTTCCGTGACGGCGTGGGATACGATCCTATTGGATTTGGAGGTCAAAGGGTGGAACATCCTTCCCTTGATATGCAAACCTCCATAAAAATAAATGTTCATCTCTTTATAGATCAAAATGATAGCATAGTAATGAGAAATTATGTATAGATTCTATTTTAATCGAAATAAACGTGATGATAAATTCAAACATCTGTAGTCATATCAATTAAAAGTTGATACTTGTTTCAAAGGTAACATATCATTTTTAATCGATATGTTCAGTACATGTAATCAATATGCGCGACAAGTAATTTCATTGAACATATCGATTAATTTGTTTTACGGATTTCGGTTTCTGAAAGTTGGCAGGTATGCATTGAGCTTGAAACCCACCACAAGCAACTCTCACTGTTTTACTAACAGTTGTCCTAGAATCATGGGTCGTAATAATATTAGGTGTGTGTTATTCAGTAGAGAAGAAATCCAATTAAAAAAACATGTATTCTTTTACATAATTGCGATTATTATCTAAGTGACCTCTTGCCGTCTTTCTGGTAGTAATTGAATTCTCTTTCGGAATCAAAAAACTCCAGGGTTCCCATGGTCCTTAAAAAGTGCTTAATTTTTTTTCAGGGTGCTTAAATGGACCAGTCCCTTTTATTTTAGTCTTCACATGTTAACCTTATGGGAGGTCTCGATGTACTTAGGTACATGTTTCTCACGATAGACTTGGCCTATCAATTGCAAACTTGGCATGCATTTTCCTAAGGATGTTATACAACACCTGAACTAGAATTATCGCAATTGGTCAATTAATTAATTTTGTATTAATTAATCAAAATTGCTGTCGATTTTGCTGATGTTTTCATTAGCGATTGTGTTTATTATTTTAATTGAGTACATTATTTAGTCATGATTCTAGTTCAGGTGGTTGTCAGATATATACAGTAAGGTATAAAAAAACATTTCAAGCCATTATCTTCAGTGGTTTATGAGAAAAATGTTCCTAAATGTACAAAACCACAACTTTTCAGGGGAGGCAAAAAACAAAGAAGACCTGTGACTAGAAGCCTCGCGCTTCATACTCCTTTTCCTCTACTTTGCTCGAGTGTCGTATACCATTCGATTCAGCAAACTGTTGGAAAAAAAATGAAATAAAAAAAATTTACATAAAATTTTAGTTTTTGCAGGACTTGGTCCCCTTAAAAGTACTTATTTCCCCCTGATTGGCTGCATGAAATGCTGAAGTTACGACTGGTTGATGATAACGCTGTGTGACATCTGCAGAAAACCAGTGGGAGAGTACAGGGCAAGAAGAGCTCTCATCAGTGACTCGTGGCAAACTTTGACTTCGTAATTTTGAGTGACTCGTGGCAAACTTTGACTTTGATTTTATAATTCAAGCCATGAAATAATTATGTGCAATATCCAAATGTAGATCTTGTAACTTGAACTACACTTTTAAGATTTACATTCTTTTTGTTGCGTATGTGATTATTCTCTCATATGAAAATTGATCAGACCCACCGAATTGTCTTTTAAATTGCATAAATTCTAATTTATTACATCCACGAACTTGCATTATATGCAACAATTTTACAAGCTTAATGAACAGATTTTAGAATAAATTATCAACGTTTATGCACAATTAAATGTTTTATTAACATCGACTATAGTTTCGCAGAGCATTTAGCTGGTGCATGATGCCGAGCCAAATGCTCTGCGAAACTATAGTCGATGTTAATAAAACATTTAATTGTGAATAAACATTTATAATTTATTCTAAATCAACATCACAAGTGTGTAGTCTTGAATTATATAGAACAGACTTTAGTTTGCATAGTTAAGTCATATGTAAAAGTATATTTGTACATATGTTATTTTTGTGTGTGCAATTGGTAAGGTCCTTAAAAATTTTTTGTAGGGTGCTTAAAAGTCATTAAAAAGTGCTTATATGTTTTGGGAGGAAATGAGTGTGAACCCTGAACTCTGGTGAAGCCATTTTGACAACTTCAACATCACCGAAGGTTTTTCTGGCAGAGTTGTTCTGAAGAGATTAAAAAAAGTGGTAGTCTGTAGGTGCAAGGTCTGGGGAATATATTGGTGAGGTAACACTTCCCATCCAATGCCCAGTAATGTTCTTTGAGTTAACAGGTGGAACTGAATAGTTATATTGAACTGTTGCATGTATTTAAAACATTATGCCACTCTTGGACCATGCACAGTCTTAAATGTTTTATATCAATCAACAAAGTTAATGTAATGGTTTACCAATAAGCAGAATACCATGAAATGTGACATTAAGTATTCCTGTTTAAAAGTTTTTGATCTAGTTTCGTTGCTAATAAAAAAAAAAGTGAAAATACGGTTAAGTTAATTCAAAGTGTAAACTTTTTATGATTAATATGCAGCTTTTTTCCTGAAAATAAATACTTACACTTGTTAAATTTGCTTTTATAATGTTACATGTAAAAACTGCTATTAGTGTTTTGGTGTGCTTATAAACAATAATCGTTTTTCTTCAGGGACATGTGGTCATGGGGACAAATGCATTATCACCGTATCAATCTTTGATTGAAAAACAAAAGTCCTGTCATTCCGTGCACAGTTAATGGCAAGCCATCTTGAAAAGAAAGTTGCTGCCAATCATCCAGAAAGGGTAAGATATTTTGACATCAGTAAATTTAAACATTTTGCTTCCATCATAGGTAATGGTGGTACATGTATGAACTATTTGACATAAGCAACTCATTGGAAATAGCCAAACTATTAGTTGTTTTGGGAGTGGCAAACCATGAAGGTAGCTAGCTCACTATGTTTGGTTAACTACACTGCTCTGGCATGTCAAGTGTTTGTCATTCACATTGTGGAACTCCATCAATTAGCCATATATTGTATACTAATGATTCAAATATATCATATGTTCATTTATGTCATATATCCTGTATAAACTGTTATCAGGGTTTCTATGCCTTCTGGAATTTAAGAACTCCTTAAATAGGTCATTTGCCCTTTATTTCCTCTCAGACCCCTGGAAATTCCTTAAACTTAACTCCTGAAAATTATTTATAATTTTACTTTGCATTTTTTCAATGCCTTCCATTGCTCATTCAATAGGCAAGAGGTAACCCCCCCCCCCCCCCCCCAGGTGACATTCATCTGCTTGTCTCCTGTTGATAGGATGGATGAGCAGCATGCATGATAGAATAAAAGAATTGTCATATGCATCAGCATTGCTTTGGAGAAGACCCAGACACTCACAAGTGCTACAGAAAACATTGGTCCTCTACGGAGTACAGCAATCTTATTGTACTACAGAAACCCAAAATCTCAGTGAAATAATGTTATTCAATATCTGCGTGTGTAAAGTTTTAATTTCGTGTTTTCACATTTTAAACATTTTTGGGATTGTTTGTTGGATGTTTTTAATATCGTGACATTTCTTTGATGCTTTTCAAAAATTTTTTGGATATCTTCATGCTGTCAGCTGGGTTAAGTTTGGAACTACCAGAAATTTTGGTAAATGTGTACTTAAGCGTCTTAAATTATTTCGTCGAAAAAATTTAGCTGTGTGAGAAAAGTGCGATGTACAATTTTTTTAAGCATGCAAAATAATGGGGAAAGGGGAAAAAATGTAGTATTTTTTAGATAAAAGGAAATATTTTTTCCGTAGTATTTACCTGGGAGTGCGATGGGTTGGAAGAGTACATGCGGAAGGCCTAGGATGACGGAGTGGCGACTGCGTCAAGGTGGAGTCCGGTGAATGGAAGCTTTGTTGAGAAGGGCAAGTAACGGGCGGAAGAATACAGGAGAAAGCAGTTGAGCAGTACGTAGTCATCGAAGCGTCTTGTAGGAATACACAGAAGGAAAGAAGTCGGTTTGTTTTACGCAGCACTGCAAGTTGTTTTTTTAAATGGTAATTTTGAGAAAGCGTAAGTACAAAATCGTCAGTCTCCACACTTCATTTCATATTTCGTCAGGGCTTAAAATTTTATTAACAGCCGCAATACAAGAAGTTGTAGGCCTCACTGCCATAGTACAATAACTGATTTGAAGGAAATCATTTATTTCGAAAAATATCCGTTTCACGAGAAAAAAATGTGAGCTATGATGTATGAAACAACAGCAGAACTACAAATGAAGTGCTTGAAGAAATCACCTAGCTCTGCACATCTTCCAAACCATAACCAAAACTTTGAGTTCAACCGGAACCAAAACTTCTTCCTCAAAAGTTCTGTCATACATAAATTCATTAATATTCCTTAATTTCTTTCCATTCGGAAACATTGTGAAACTAATAATAACAACTTTACGCAGATATCTTTCTCAAAAATTAATAAAACAGGTTTGAACTACTTGCGGACGATTACACGATGCATCACACTCTTCCGAAAAATACCCCCCACCCCACTCCTGTTGTATTCTTCCGCGCATTCACTACTAACTTGTACTCCGTTCCGACGCATGGAACCTTCACGTGGTGGCCGTTAGCATCGCTTCAGCCTCCCGAACCAACTGCTGCAAACCATCGGATTCACAGGTTCATACTTCGGAAAACTTCTTTCCTTTTATCTAAAAATACTATATTGTTGCACCTTTTCCCATTATTTTGTATGCTTAAAAAACTGTTTGTCACACTTTTCCCACACAGTTATATTTTTCCAACGAAATAATTTAGGGTGCTAAAGTACACATTTACCGAAATTCTAAAAGAGATAAGAATGTTCTGCACTTTTCGGAATTTCAAAATTTTCAGACCAAGCTTTTTTTTTTTTTTCACTTTTCCTAATTGTAAACTTAGTGTTTCTATTTTTCTGTTTATGTTCCTCATTTTTAATATTTGGAATAGTGAAAAAGGGCGATTTTTTTTTTTTTTTTTTTTTTTGGGAAATATGTGTTTCCCTATTTCTAGCATGGCAGCTTTGCAAAAAACCAGAGGTGAACGTCGCTCATGCGGACTTGGTCAATATAATATTATGTTTTAGGTGCTCGAATTGCGACCAGATTTAAGGCCTATATATATATATGCACACATTAACAAAAGCAGGGTATGAACTGGCTTTTGAAAACCTTTAGCATTTTAGCTAAAATCTCCAGAAACATTTTAGCATTTTGAAATTTCTTTTAGCATTTTTTACAAACATTTTAGCATTTGTTTAGAAAGACTTATTTAGAGACCAATAAAAGCACTCTATTTAAAAAAAATTATTAAATTTTTTTCATTAATTTACAATGTGACGTTTTTTATTTAACCCTTTTTCATATGCAATTCTAAAATCGAATTCCTTATAACCTGGCCCTTCTATGTTAATGGTTAATATGTGTTTTACATTTTCTGTTGTTAAACGATTTCTAATAAGAAAATTCCATACGAAAAACAGCGGAAATGTAAAGACAAAACAAAAGAAAAATAAAATCACTTTGAATGCAAACAATGAAAACCAAAAGCGTGATCCGTTCTGTAAATGTCAAACATAACATTCTCATCTTCGCTCTGATGAGCAGCAAACAAAAAAAATGTGAAAAAGTACTTCGCTGATCTTTTGAAGTAACATAAACAGCACACTCCAAGCTTCCCTAGAGTGTGTTTGTTTATGTTACGGGGCGTGAGAAAATGTATCGTTACAGCTGGCGCGCAAGCGCAGTAATGACAAGCAGGAGGAAAACGTGGGAACACACGCAGGTGTTCTTCGCCAATCTTTGCAAACAAAACAGTATAAAAAAAGAAAGTCACTATGTGCTTTAACTGAAAGAAAAGAAAACACATAATATATATATCAGCCATGAGAACAACACTCACAGGTGTTTTCTTGACAAACATTTCGTTAAGTCAGTGGGAAAATAAGGGCGCACAGCGCTCGTAAGGTCCGGTAGAACTAAGTGGATGGTTGCAGGAGATTGAAATATTTTGATTGCGCAATCGAAATATTAAAAATTCCGTAAAAAAAACCCCTCTATCCATAAATAAAAAAATTAAGCAGAAATCCGTAGAAGTTGGCAAGTATGTTACATACTGTAAAATTTGTACGTCTCACTTTTCGAAATCCTTCAACATTTGCGGCGAAATAATTTAGGACACAAAACTACACATTTACCCTATGTAAACAAAAACAAAAAATAATAATTCAGATTTGAAACTAAATTTGTGGAATTTATTCCGAAATTTGTAAACATGGTGATTCGAAATTCGTCTTCGTAGATTGATTGCAGGCACGATTGATTGCCAAATGCGATTGCCCATCTTGGACATGCTGTTTTTGAACGACAATCAAGCGTGGCAAAAAAAAAATTAATTTAACCAAAAGAAAAAAAGTAAGTAAAGAGGAAAAAACTTGCCTTTAGCAGTTGCAAGAATGTTTTTTTCTTGTATTTCTGGCATAGCTCTCGTTTGGAATTTATTCCTAACCATTTATCCATATTTAGACTACGAAAAATTTTTCAACACACACGAATAAAGCCACGTGAAAAAAGACTACCGCGAAAGGGAACACGTGAGAGATGACCACGGTTGGCGACTAGGTGTCAATTTTCAAAAACCCAAAGCGGGGAGAATGTAAGGAAGAGCTTGGTTTATGGCATCATAGAAACTGGATTGGCTATTGCACTATCTACCAACAAGTAATTGGACACCTGTGATAGCAAAGGAAAACGGAAGTTTATTCACCTTCAGTAGTTGGTGGAGCCTCCACGAGCGGCGATTACAGCTGCGACCCTCCAAGGCATACTCTCAACCAGGCGTTGTACAACGGCTAGCGGTATTTTCTTCCACTCGGCTTGGAGAAGACAGGTCAGTTCCTTCACCGATTTCGGACGGTGGGGGCACCCCTTAAGTTGCCGCTTCAACTCGTCCCAGAAGTGCTCGATAGGAGTAAGGTCCAGGCTCTGCGCAGGCCAGTCCATTCGGTTAACCCCATTGTCACCATACCAAGCCATGGTGGACCTCGCAACATGACAGGTGGCATTGTCATCCTAAAAGTAACATGGGTCCACCCCATAAAACTGCCACAACATAGGAAGCACATGGTCATCCAAAATGGTGCAGTAGGTCTCGGCGTTGAGTCTACCAGGAATTGCGACCAAGGAACCCTTGGTCAATTGCAGGGGTGTGCCATACCAGGAGAAAACGCCCCCATAGCATAACTCCACCGTCGCCGAACTTCACAGTTGGAACAATACATTCCGGCAGGAGGCGTTCTCCAGGCAGACGCCAAACCCAGACCCTGCCATCCGAATGGTAGAGGGTGAACCTTGATTCGTCGCTCCAGAGAACCTGTTTCCACTGTCGACGTTCTTTGCACCACGTTAGCCGAGCAGCGCTATTGGACTTGGTGATCGAAGGCTTGTGGGCGGCAGCACGTCCATGATAACCGAGCAGATGGGCTTCCTTACGGATGGTATTCATCGAAAGAACACTCCCGGATGCCTGTTGAAACTCCTCGCAGATGTGGCCCATCGATTTGGTGCGGTTCTTCCGAATTTCTCTGGCCAGCACCCGTCGGTCTCTACCTCCCAGTTTTGTGGGTCTGCCGGGTCGGGGCACTTTCCGACAGTCACCTCTCATCTTCCACTTGCCAATCACATTGGTCACTGTTGATTTTGGGTACTTCAACTCGCTGGAAATGTCACGTATGGATCAGCCATTTCTGTGAAACCCGACGATTACACCTTTCTCGAAATCGGAGAGCTCCGAACTGCGTGGCATCTTGCATGTGACTGGTTGCGTTTTTGTTTCCCACACGATATTTAACGGCGGCAGCTGTGACGTGTGTCAGGACCGCAGATATCGTCAATTGCAGGGGTGTCCCATTACTTGTTGGTAGATAGTGTAGTTTCTATGCATCATTTGACGTCACATGATGAAAGAAGAGAAATTCCACCACAACAATATTTCTTGTGCGTTCGATGGAATCTCAGAATTTTAATGGCACTCTCTAAGAAACAGCGCCATTTAAAAGTTTTCGCGTTTATGCAAAAATAAATATAAGTATTTTAGCTAGCATTTATTTTTTGCAAAATGCGGAAAATGCGATCGCAGTTTAAACCCTGGACAAAAGTCACCATACCCCTAGAAGGGAAATGCAACAGAGCATTTATTGACATACATTAGTATGGTGTCGGTCCACTGACTCTTCAAGACGTGCTCTCGACAAGGTTTTGGAACACAGCGATAGGCATGCGCTTTTATTCAGTGCATCATGCTGCTGCTAACTGTTGCTTAGTAACAGGCCAAACTTCTTATGCAGCACTCTGCTAACTGTTGCTTAGTAAAGTTTCAAACTTCTTATGCAGCGCTCTAATTCACCCCATAGATGCTCTATGGGATTAACAGAACTGCCAACTGTTACGATTTTATCGTATGTAGTACGATAAATCATGCTGCAGTACGCTAATATGATTTTGCAGCCAAAAATACGTTGTTGTTTTTAAATAGTAATGTTTTCCCCCATTTTTTCCCTTTTCAGACAGAAGCCTTGTAGTAGAATCGCGGCGATAGTCGCAGATTTATTTTGGTTCTGCAAACAAAAACGACGTCCCCAGAACCCTATTAAACCAACTTGCAGACTGCCTATCATAGATGCAAGTTTTCCGCCTTTCAAAACTTCTGAAAACAAAAGTTAGGCGTAGTGAGGATTTCTTCCGTAATCGTAATTTTTCTTTCTCGTGAAGGACGACATACTTTGCAGAATTATTTTGTACTCATCCCCGTAGAAGAATCGCTGCAATGGCCGCCGTACATCGCTGATTCATTTTCTACTGATCCTCGCAGTAGAATCGCGGCGACGGCCGGTGCGCATCGCAGATTTATTTTGGTCCTGCAGACAAAAACGACATCCCCAGAACCCGATTAAATCATCTTGCAGACCTCCTAAGATGCAAGTTTTCCGCCTCTCAAAATTTCTGAATACGGAAGTTAGGCGGAGTGAGGATTTCTCCCGTAATCGTAATTTTTTTTCTAATAATTAACAACATAAAAGTGTTTGCTGATTAGATTTAATTAGTTTCTCAATGAAATTTTGATGTAAGGAAAAAATCCCTGCATTCTCATCATCAAGAATTTATATAGCTGAAATAGGCATAAAAAATTATCAGCATGCGTCGTGTTGTGATTTTTCTATCTGAGTGTTACGTTTTTTGGTTCTGAGAGGTTGGCAGGTGTGGATTAAGATTAGGGCTCTGTGCTAGCCAGCCGACACACGATGCGGAATTATCGTCAAACCACGCCGTAACAATCCTTGCTTTATGGCTCGGTGCATTATCCTGTCGGTACCAACGAGGCTCGATTCCATAGTATTGCCACAGAGTTGGTAGGGTATAATTGTCCAGAATATCGAGGTAGACGCGCTGGTTAACAGGTTTGTCCACAATAACCAATAGGCCGGGACTATACCACGAAAAACACCTCCATACGAGTACACTGCAAGCTCCAAACTTGACCGTAGGAACAGTACACTGTGGAAAATAGCATTTTACCTGCTGCTGCCATACCCACACATGACCGTCAGACTGATGGATCATGTATCTGGATTCCTCAGTCCATAGGACTCAAGTTTCCGTTGATCTACGGTCCATGATGAATGTTCTTTACACCCTGCCATGCTAAACTACGAGTAGCATTTAGAGTGCAGATTAGAGGCTTATGAACAGCCGCTTGACCACGGTAACCCATGGAATGAAGTTCTCTGCAGATGGTACGTATACATACAAGGTTCCAGCATTTTTACTCACCTGTACACTGAGGTCTTGTGCAGTAAGTACTCTGTGGATTAGCTGTAACGACTCTCCTGAGGCTTCGACGTCCCCTATCACTGATTTTTTTGGGTCTGCCAGTAGATTTTGCTGCTTCAGGCATGCCATATATCTTCCACTTATTCAGTACATCCAAAACAGTTGGCTTGGGTATGTTTAAACGCCTCTCGGTTTCTCTTATGGAAACCCACTAATGTAACACCCAGCAATCTTTCCTTTCTCGAAGTCAGTTCTCTCCCGCCACGACATTTTGACTCAACCTCACAGTGTGGTATGATCGTGGTCAGCTGCAGGCTTGTTTTTATACTGTTTGCAGCTGTACCGCGCATCTTAACGCAGCGGATCCGTTCATTTGCTTTTGAAAGGGGTGTCTGGTGACTTTTGTCAATATAGTGTGTGCATATATATCTCTCTCTTTCTTTGGACAATAAATAGATACGTTGATGTTATTTATAAGTCAAGGCCTGAATTTCTGAAGAAAAAAGAAAAAAGTCTCTTGTGCAGTAATTTTGTTTAAAACTTGTGTGTCACTTTTTTGCTACGGGAAGGGCAAAGCAAATGTTGTTTTCTCTGCACGGTATGAACACACTAATGTTTTTGAACATCAGTTTTGCTTTAAATAATTAAAGTGAAATTAATGTTTAAAAAATGCTACTGCGTGCATACTGTACAGAGAAAACTTTATGGGAAGCGAAAAACGGTGACCAAGCGTTAAAGTTCCAATTTCAAACTTTTTTTTTTTTTTTTTTTTGTAAACAAAAAGAAAGATACTGACTTTTTTTTGTCTATTGAGGTAGCAAGTGATGTCTAAGAGATTAAAAAAACTTTTGAAGTTTAAAAAATTAAACTCAAAATGTTCTGATATTTTTGTCTACTTCTGGGAAACCTAAATGGACTTCCAAAAACCAGTACGAACCCTGACTGCAGCAGATGCTGCCTTTTGAATACTTGGGGAGCACATAAAATGAATGCTGGTAGGATTCATAAGCATGACAAAGCCTTGTTTGTTTGTGTTAGTGTTTTTCTGGTGTTCTTATGTGTTGTTTTACCTTGAATTTCAGAAGCATTTTTTCATTAAAGAAAAATTGAGGGGGGGGGGGGGCAAATCGCAAACATGTGTCTGGGAATTACCACTCAATAATTCAACAGTAATTTTTATTGAAACAGGTTGTTGAAGTAACTTCAAAAGTGATGTGTGCCCAACAAATTTTAACTCTGTAAGAGAGGGAAGTAGCAAAATCTTGAAACAAATTAGAAGCTATCATTGATTAGGTCAAATGAAACTCACTTAAACTCTGTAGGGATTCGGCTAAAAACATATAAAGGCCCACACTGACAGAGACTATACAGCATCCACAACTTCACAGTTATTTAAAAATAATTTGAACAGTAAAAATGTTATTGTTCAAACCCTTCTGAATTAAAAACTTAAAATTATGGTTCAAAACTTTGATTTCTAATGTTAAATTCGAAAGGGTTTTAACACTAATATTTTTATTGTTCAGATGATTTGTAAAGTAACTGTAATTATATATTTTTAAAAATGGGAGTGTTTCATACATTGGAAGATCGTGGTAGTTTCATATGTGTGTTTGTAGTTGCATCATTACAGAGTTCGATGAGTTTTGTTTATCCTAACTTATGATAATTATGTATTTAAATAGCACATTATTCATGATATTTGAGCCAGTTATTTGGCCTAAATACATTAGTTCCAAAATTGATTCTGATTGACAAGAGTGATAAGTTTGTAATGTAGTTGGAAGAAAGAGAAATTAATGTAATAGAGGATGTCAATTGTGCATAACCAGTTGTGTCATATAACACAGTGCTTCCCAAACTTTTATAACCCACCTAGCCTTAATGGGCATGAAAAGGGGGGTATTTTTTAATATATTTTTAATTACTAAATATAATCCCCCCCCCCCAAAGATGTTTTTCTCGTAATGAGGCATGTGCAAAGGATGCTCTTGTTTTGAGTTTCTTTTGTTGATACCATTGATGTCCACGTTAATGCCAGTAATTTTCAGTCACAAGGAGTTCTGCAATCCCAGAGTTTTTCAAAATTTGCTTTTGATTCCTCCCATCGCCGAAAATCTAACTTTGCAGATGTATGAAGTGTGAAAGGGAGCAGCACCTTCAAAGTTTCAGTAGAAATAGTGAGAGATGTTTGCTGAACAGACAGCTGGAATTGTACCATTTTTTTGTTTTTGAAATTTATTTTCAACGAGTAATCTTTGGACAGATCTATGAATTCTTTGTCGACCTTTGTCAATATCCCAGTCTTCATGTTGTCCTGAAATGGATTCTTAATCCAGTTCTTTTGTTGACAGTTGTTAACCTTGTCAAGGAAGTAACAATCAGATTGTTTCTTCAATGTGTTCAAATGTGCTGAGATTATACCAGTAGATGGTTTCACCTCATTTTCAATGATAAAAGTTTAGAATGTTTCACGATATTCATACTTGTGGTTGCCAATTATATTCTTTCATAACACGAGTACTTATTAATACAAACGGAATAGAGTCTGATGGGAAGAACATAGGGAGCTTCAAAAAAATTTTAAAACTTAAGTGCCTATAGGACATAATTTCAGCGTGAATGAAGGAAGGCAGGGCATATGCCACCCTGCAGAAAGTGTAGAATAAACCCTGAGTATAGTTAATTATGGTGAAATTATTGTGCTGCAGTACACTAACATTGTGTTAAGTGTAACTTTTTAAGCTAGTTGTAGTGTAATTATCTCACTCCAAATTATAATGTACCATCACATTCTAATGTACACACATCGTGTGCATTAAAGGGAGTGCAGCCGGCGGTAAAAGTTAAGGACCATTTCTGTAGAGTGAGATTTATGGTTTCATTATATTTTAAATCTGCTCGATAATGTTGCGACAGAAAATTTTGTTCCAATTTGAAGGAAAATTCCAACCATTCACATTCATTGGGGGGTCGATTATTATACTTACATAGATTAGAAAGATTAGCTGACTGTTGATGAAATAAAAAGCTGTCAGATATGCATCCATCCACTATTTGTAATTACCAGAAATAAGTTGTGATATTCTAATTATATTATGTGTTTGTTGTGATGTCTTACCAAAGTGGAACAACAAGATAATGATAGTATTTGGGGGGGGATTCCTGCTAATTGAATTCATTTGGGACACAGCAATATCTCATATAAGATGTTTCACTGGGTATATTATATATAAAAAAGTGAAACCATGGGCCTTACTTAATTTCATTATGTTCAGTAAGTTGAAACATCACCAGCTGCTATTTCAATTTTGACCCATTATTCTTGAAAAGTAGGCTTTTGTCAAATGAATAAATTAAAATATTTTCCTTGTAATTTGTTTTTCGTGTCTTAAAAGTCATCATAGTGTTATTCTGAAATATTAAAATCACATGCAAATGTCTACTAAATAAGTTGTACAACATGATCTTTTTCTTTTTCAGGTTCCATACTGGGCTGCCCAAGAATTTTAGAGCTGTGGTTTCTTCTATGATGTACATCATGTTTTATATCTGATTCAATTTGAACTCTTGTACATGCCATTTTTTCTTGGGAAATACCATGGCAATTCATGAACTCTTCATAAATAAAAGATATATTTAAGGTTGCCAATTTGCTTCATCTAATTTTTAATAGAAATTCACAGTTTGTGTCATCAGAAAGTGAGTGGCATATGTGCCTTAAGTTTATATTAAGAAAAAAGTCACATCAGTGGAACTGTAGTGAGATAAAAAAGTATTCATAATCTCCTTCTTATTTGAAGCACCGAAGCCTTTGTAGTCAGCTATTAATATTTTATCATTTTTTGCACACAGTGAATTTTTTAGTTTCTCATAACCCAATAAACGCAATGCCTTTCATGCATTGCGAAGTGTATACTATTAAAAATATAAAACTGCAAAAACTTGTTAACTTTTAAATGCCTGGAAAAAAATTTATCCTCTTTGTGATGAACTTGCTCATTATTATTTCCCTGGATTATTAGTATAAAGGATCTTTTATAAATGCATAATATTTAGGGATGTCTGCTACAGTTTCAGTCATATATTTCACATAAAGGCTGAAAGCTCAACTGCGTATGTCATCACATTTGTAGTTTAGACTTTCCACGTAAGGTCCAGTCCTTTATTTCACATAATAGGCAACAGCTTATGTGTAAATGATATCACATTGGTTCTTCCTGCTTTTCATAACAGTTTCAGTTCTGTGTTTCACATAATAAGCAACAGTCAGCTGTATGTGGTCATGTCTGATATGTTGCTACAGTCATTATCTGGGCTTTACGCTAGAGTTTCGTGTAATCTCATTCGTGACAAGAGTTCTCTTAAAATGCCAGAGAAAATTACTACTTCCAAAAAATGTGGCACATTGTTTCATTGTATATTTGACCAACTTCAAGATATATATGTTGGAAAACACTTACTCACAGATGTTGCTCAGATCAAAATAATTAAATTGTATTTTAAGTTGAAGAGCTTTCCATTATTCTTCACATCTTCTGAGTTCTGTATTTTCAGATGTTTCTGGCCTCTAGATCTTTATCGAGGCCTGTCCTCATTGATTAGAAACTGTATCAAATTAAACAAAATCTTTTATACAATTTCTAATAATTGCAAACAGTCCTTGATAAAGATTTAGGGGCCAGAAACTTCTGAAAATTCAAAAGAACTAAAAAATATGAAGATTAATGGAAAGCTCTTCAAGTTAAAATTTAATTGTTCTGATTTTGTGTGATGTGGACGTACTTGTGAATGCCCAGGTATTCTAAGGGTAAAACCATGAAAAGATGTCAGGAAATAGCATTCTTGATAATTCATGGGACACACTTTTATTTTTGTTTGAGGATGCAGTGTGATAGAACTGATTTATGAAGGTATGCAAAAGCTGTGCATGCTGTCAGTAGTGCAAGTGAACTTCCTTCTCTCTAGTTGATTTTCCACTGATGCAGGAGTCAAACAAGATTGTGCAGTGTATTCATGGATGCACAAGGCCAAAATAAATTACACTGGTTTATGTTTTGGGAATTTCCATGTGTTCAGAGTGTGTTGCCAAAGATGAACAAAGTATGTATCAAGTTCAAACTCACTATAAATAAGGGAAAAGCAAAAATCATGGTTTTTGAGTGAGAAACTGCGTACTGGATGCAAGATCAATCTAAAAGATAAGTTACACTGAGTGAATGAGTTTGGGCAGTTAAGTGGGATGTTTGACAGGGAAAACAAATTGGTTGTAAGATTAGAAAAGTCATAGCCACTTTAGGAGGATTTCATTGCAAATGCTTTCTACAAAAAGTTGCAAATGGCTGTTTGTTAAAAGTGTAATGACTCCTTTGATACATGATTAGTGAAGCATGACTGCAGCGGAAGATGGGCACAAATCATTTGTGTGCTGGAAAGATGAGTACTTATAAAGATTTATGGCAAAACTCATTCTCACCATTGGTGGAACAAAGATGTAGTGTGTAGTATGCTGGCAGTAGGGGATGTGTACAAGTGATTGGTGTTTTATCAAAAAGGCTTTCTATTGGTGCAGGAGTTAGACAAGGTTGTGCAATGTTACTGTGGCTGTTTAATGTATTTATAGAATATGTGATACAAAAATGGAAAATACTGGTTTATTTCATGGTAATATCTGTGTGTGTGTGTGTGTGTGTGTGTGTGTGTGTGTGTGTGTGTGTGTGTGTGTGTGTGTTGCTGTATGCTGATGGACAGTCCTGTTGGCAGAAAGCAAAAATAAGTTGCAGAGTATGCTTTCCCTGATATATTAAGCTTGTATGAAATTCAAAGTGAATAATAAATAAGGTAAAAACCAAAGTTATGGTTTTTGAGCAAGAAACTGTTAGTACTGAATTCAAGATAAATCTAAATGGTACAGAGATTCACCAGGTGAATAAATTTTTGTATTTAGGAAGCATGTTTGATGGTGAATTAGTAGACAAGTGAATTCTTCTTTGAAAGTCATAGTGGCTTTAAGAGGATTTCACAGGAATGATGGGTTCTCAAGAAAGTCCCAAATGGCTGTATATGTGAAACGGTAATTGTTCCTTCTCTGATGTATGGCAGTGAAAACTGGGTACTGCAGAAGAGACTTAGTGGTTTGTGTGCTGGAGAGATGCATTACTTGCGGGAGGTTTGTAGCAAGACATGCCCTGATCATGTGAGGAACGAAGATGTGTTGTAGATGTGTAATGTGAGGCAAAATGTTGTCAGTAAGGTGCAGACTAATATGCATAGGTGGTTTTGGCCATGTTGAATGAGTGATGAGATGTTTACTAAGATAATCTTTGCAGCCCAAGTGGCAGGGAAAAAAGTAGAGGAAGGCCAAGGAAATCATGGCAGCACCAGATTCAGGAATATCTGCTTGAGAAAAAGAGAAGCCCAAGCTGTGTGCCGAGATCACTGTAAATAGAGATGTCTGATACACCAACAGTAAATAAAAGCTAGTTCCATCAGTTAATTGTTTATCTGGCAGATTTTCTTTCTTTGATGAGGTAACCTGAATCTCAGAGAACAGCTTAATGATGTATATGTATGTACAAAAGGCTGTATACAGTTTCCAGATGCTGTAAAACAGTAACAGTTGAAAACACGGACCACAACTGCGAGCCGTTAGGTAGATGTACTCATAAAGTTTGTGTCCCGCTGCTGAGGGAAGTGACGTAGGCGATAGCGCGCATGTCACGTATGTGACTAGTCAGTCGATGAACATCTTCCTCACCGATGGATTGGATGAGCCGTGGACTACAACATGTCACTGACCCGATGGCCACCCAGAAGTCCTGACTTAACACCTTTGTGACTTTTCCCTGTGGGGGTACGTAAAGGACAAGGTGTTCACCCCTCTCCTACCTGTTGATCTAGCAGAGCTAAAACAGCGTATCACAGCCACTATCACTGCACTTGCTTCAGATATCTTACCTTGTGCTTGGGCGGAAATGGATTACCGGCTAGATGTGTGTCATGTGACTAAGGGTGCACACAAAGAACATCTGTGACTAGTCTCTAAAAAAAAAACTTGAAACATTCCCCTACAATTCTGTTACAAGTAACATAAAATATCTTACATTGTTCTTGTTTTATATTGCGTTGAAACTATATACTTCTTTATGAATCACCCTGTATATGAGATGTCAGTGATGCTCAAGTCGCATGCCGAGATCACTGTAAATGGATGCGCCGCCCTGGTGGTGCAGTGGTCTGAGCGATGACTTTTGATCATTCGTCCGAGATGGGTCCCGGTTCGAATCCGAGTGAGGCATGATGTTGTGTTTGTCGTACGGCACTGGCTCTCTCTCCCTTCCCTGGAGCCAGTGGCCCTAAATTAGGGACGGGCAACTGCTTATAGCCCATGAAGTTCCTCATGGTGGTCATTAAACCTCCAAACAAACAACAACAAAAATGGATACATTTACTACATCAAAACAGTGAATAAAATCTAACATACTTAGCAGACAATTTTGCTGTGAGGAGTAATGTCTGAATCTCAGAGAACAGCTCAGTGATTGTAGGTACCTAGGTTAAATCAATGTAGTCATTCCATCCCTCCTTGTAAATGCACAGAAAATTCCTGCACTCACAGAAGAGTGTTGCCTGGAATGAGGGTTTTCCTGTTATAATTGAAGTATTAAACAACTGGAAACTTCTTTCTTTAATTAAAAAAATTTGTGATTTGCTTTTCTGAATATCCCCTACCCCTCCAAGAAACAAAAACCACAACAACTTTTTGCCGAAATATCTCGTACTTCTTATTGTTGAAATTCTGTTGGTCTTTTTTTAAAAAAGCAGAGATTAGTCATTAATATTTTGCACATTACCTTGTACTGTTTAGCAGAAAATGTATGTGTTTCAGAGTAATTGTATTTATGCAGAAAGTCCTTGAATTGTGCAAGGTTACATTTTTGTGAAAGCCTCACACATTGTATGCATTAAGATACAGAGAAAAGAAGGTGGAGCCTGCAGCGATGTTAAGTGAAATATTTGAAATGCATTTCAACCACTTTAAAACCATGCTGATACATTAGAAATATGAACACATTGCCAAAAATATTTTTATTAAAATAAATGAACACAGCAAAACGCTAAATAGTTAGAGATTTTGTTCTTAAAAAAAAAAAATTCTTAAAAAAGTTAATTTAACATTAAATAGACTGAGGAAATCCTCAGTCTTTCCCATTCATTGGCCGATGATAGTTTCTTGGGATTAACGTATCACATTGTGCAAAGCAATTCAAGTTTCTGATGCTAGTTTTAGGACAGGGACTGTGAAACTTTGCCAAGCTACATATGAATTTCTGAACTTCAAGAGAACATTTGCAAATAAAGAAATAGATTCACTGAAGTAGCAAATTATTTGGAACATGTACATAATGATGTGTTGAGCCATCCTTGGCCTGGAAAACAGGTTCTTGATTCAACAAGGTGCAGATATTGTTCTACAATTATGTTCAGCTAAGTGGATATGGTAGTGTCCATCAATTTCTGGATGTTCATTGGAGCAGGATATCTAGTATGAATTGCTCTCTCAATCTCTTCCCGTAGGTGTTCAATTGATGTGGAGACTGACTGTGGGTGACATTTTAGCATTTCAGAGTTACCATCGTGCTTCTTGTACCACTGTGTGATAATCCAAACACCATGCATGTGCACAGGTTTACTGGTCCCCGGTGATGTTAAGATATCATGTGGCATCCAAATGCTGTTCCAAAGGCATTAATTAACCCAATGTCCACCATGAAAACAGACTCTGTGCTGTTACACCAGCTTGTACAGTTAACACTGGCAGCTGGAATCTATCCATTCCGGCTGTTGATGACTCATCCATCGGCATGTGAAATCTGATACATTGCACCAGGCAAACTTTTTCCGATCTTGGTGGTCCTGTACCCACTGCAGCATACTTGCCAACTACTACGGAATGTCCGTAGTTTCTGCGGATTTAGTTGTCTGACTACGGAAGTTTGGAACTCATTGCCGAAACTACGGATTCTACCAATTTTTCTTTAAAAAAATAATTTCTTCTATTATTTTATGATATACGTGAGATTCTTAAGTGGATTCGCGGAATTTCGCTTTACTTTTGTCATCATTTAAAATATTCTTAAGATCAATGCTGAAGAGAATTTGGAGGGGGGTCGTTTTCCGTCTGGGGACGGTATTTCGTGTTTCAAAACTTTCGAAAACAGTTAAACGGAGAAATTTTTTTGCCGTAATCGTAATTTTTTTTCTCTCCCGATGTTGCCTTTTTGTCCAGTATTCTTGTTAAACATGATTGTATTGTATAAATGCTTGTATTTCAGCTTGAAACTAGGCAACAATTTGCAAAAACGGAAGTGAGATGCTGGAAAAATTTCCCCGTGATCTTCAGGCATAAGATTCGTCCGCGAATTTGAGGAATTTCGCCTTTTTCATTATTATTTTGGTCATTCACGAGATCGACGCTCAAGTAAACAGATATATTAGGGGGTGGGGGTTGGTGGGGATGGGAGGGGTGTGTGTGTTCGGAGGATGGAATTCCTTCTTTACGAAACTTTCGAAAACCGAAGGTCCACAGAGTATAGATTTTTTCCGTAATTGTTACTTCTTTTTTCTCGCGATGCTACTTCTGTCCAGTATTATTGTTAAATAACATTTTGCTGCATAAGTATTTTTATTTCAGCTTTAAAATAGGTGAAAAATTCCAAAACCGGAATTTGGACGGAGTAAAGATTTATCCCGTAATCGCCCCCTCCCTCCCCTCCCGGGATGCTCCCACTCTCCTGCGTCTATGTGTGCCGCACAATAATATGAGTTGCTACTGACAAGACTCTTGCCAATGTTGGCAGGTATGTTGCAGATGAATTTGTGTGTTTCTAGAAGAGAGGAGTGATACATGGAGGGCAGGGATGCCGCAAGACTTTGAAATGATGGTGTGCAAGCATCTGATTTTGCTAGGGCAAGTTTGATAGTAGATTTGTTTACCAAACAATGAAAGACAGAATTTTTAATGCTTTTTACCACTGGCTACAAAGTAATAATTGCAATCTCCATTTCCTTAGATACATACTCATTAATTTTGGAACTGTGTTGAAGTTCTTGCACTTTTTGGAATGCAAGAGAATCCTAAGTTTGGGAGAGTTTTAATGTTCCGTCCATTTCTAACCCAACAAGTTGCATACCCATGTAACAAACATAACACACTGTCACCAGTAGTACTCACTGATTGAAAGAAAACTTCATGCTTAGGAGAAGAGTCTGAAAGCAAATGTTTTCGCTGATTAGATTTGACGGGGAATAATGACATGCAGACACAATGCCTTCCCCTCCTCAGCTTTCTTCCTTTAAGCCAGCAATTTTGTCTTGCACTCTTCTCTTCCAAAGTATTTGTCTGTTCCCTCACTTTCCCAGGAAAAGCTTAAGAGTGCTGTTATAGCTTTTGACTGCTCTTTCTGTGTTGGAATCCCTTATTTAATTGCTCAAACAAACAGTCAAGCAATTAAATATTAATGATCTCTCAGTGAATTCCTATCTACCTTCAATCGCCCTTGATAATACTAACATGAAAAAAAAAGGCTTAATTAAACTAAGGTTTTGGAAGAGTGGAAAACAATTGAATTCTCGTGGTCCTGTGGATGCTATTTTGATATCCTTACTACGGAGAAGTAACACACTTCTAGAGAAAATTATGTTGAGCCATGCAAGGAAAAATACAGGGCTCATTGTTGCATAGCAAAGCCGAAATTATATTTTAAAGTTCAAAAAAATTGAAAAAAATGACATATCTTGAATTGGGTGGGTGGCATGGTGGACAACAGAAATTTCAGGGGAAGCTCATCTGTCATCTTTTACAGCACTCTCCAGCCACCAGTGCCCTTAGACATCGACTCTGTCATTACCGCCCACCTGAAGACTGCTAACTGCGTATTTTGTTGTTTATACACCATTCATTGTACACCGCTGATGCAATTGTCATTGCATAGCCAAGAAGGTTTGCCATTTCTGAGATGCACCAGCCCATTGTCATACCTCTTTCAAAGTTGCCTAAATCACTAGTTTTTCCCATGTTGCCACTATCTATGCTTTGTACACATCTGAATCCTAAGCTATTTATCAAGTCATCTCAATGTTATAGTTGTGTAGTAAGTGAGGATGGTATGTGTCTGATTGCTATTGAGTGTCCCTAATAATTTGTGGTTTCAGTGTACATGGTGTGTGAGTTGGTGAATTATGGTGTACAGAGCATACGTGAGGTTCTTCCGCGGATTTGCGAAATTCTCTTTTTTTTTGTCATTATTTGAGTCATTTTTGAGTTGAAATCGATGCAGAACTGAGGGGGGTGTTTCAGTCTGGGAACTATTTCGTCTTTCAAAAACGGAAGTTAAACGGAGTGAAAAATATTTCTGTAATTGCAATTCCTTTTTGCTCAATACTGAGCCACTGTCTTTTACAAATAGAAGACGGTGGCTTGGTGTTGGGCCTATGTTGAAGTACAAGGTATGTAATTCTGGATTTTCAGAAAAAATCTGTGTTATCTGGGCAGTGTCCGGTATTGTTAAATATTTTATTGCATAAATGTTTGTATTTCGTCGTGAAACTGTGGGCAAAGATTTCCGAAAACGGAAGTTAAGACGGCGCTAAGATTTCGCTGTAGTCTTTTCAAGTACGAGATTCTTCTGTGGATTCGAAGAATTCCGCCATTTCCGTAATCATTTTGGGCATTCTCGAAATCAATGCATAATTGAACAAAAATTTGGGATGGAGTGGTGGGGGAGGGGAATTTTTTTTTCTTTTGAATACAAAAAACCGTCATTTGAAACTTTCGCAAACTGACGTTAGATGGAGCAATCTCGCAATGTTTTCTCTACCCTGTGTTTTTAAATGTTACTTTCCCCCATAAATATTTGTGCTTAAGCTTGATAAGGAAGGAGAAATTTTCCAAAAACAGAAGGCACAAAGTTTGAAAATTTGTTAGAATCAATGCATGGTGTTCAAAAGTATTCATATTCTGGAAGTTACACCATTTATCTGAAGTAGTGAAAGCTTTGATATCATGCATTCATGGTCTGAAAGTAGTTCTTTCAGCATGATAGATAGATTGTCATCTGAGGGATTAAAAGTCGGGGGGGGGGAGGGGGAGAAATGGCAAGGTAATGATATGAAAAAAAAAAACTAAGCAAAGATATGGCTGTGCAGCTGCAGAGTCAACAAAAGACAAACCTGGCCACGAAACAAATGACACCATTTGAAACTAGCTGATAACAAAGCAACACAAGAAAGATATAAAAAAAATTGAGCTGATATTCTAGCAAGAAAAAAAACAAAACAAAAAAAACTGTGTTTGAAGCAATGTTTTTAAAACAAATTTATTTTGTTTTGAATTCAGTAATTTGATACTGTACGGCGTAGGATCCAAAAGTTTGGGGACAGCGCCTACCCGTGACAATGCAAGCATGTAAACTTACGGCATCTGAAATACATCCAGCAATCCCTCCCCTTCATAGGCAGAATGGTTTGACCCATGGAAAGTGATTGAAATACGCGCACAGATGTTTGCTGCTGTGGTTAGTCGTCTATCTTCTGCGTTGTGAGAAACGTGGCTTTTGAAGAGCAAAGGATGAACGGATGCTGATATCGGGTGAATTAATCGACAAAGCCAATAGCAATCCTATGTTTTTGGATAACATCATCATAGGTGATGAAACATGGTGCTACTTGCTTGATATTCAGCCAAAGTGTGCTACCTCAACATGGAAATCGCCATCTTCACCGCGATCAAAGAAATCCAGGCAGGAACGCAGCAAAGAGAAAGTCATGTCATGCTGGAGGTGTTTTTTGATTCTCACAGCCTTGTACATTCTGAATTTATTCCTGAAGGCATAATATTTGCACACGGGCTTACATCGTCCACGCTTAACAAGGAACGTTATTTGGACATTTTACGTCGCTTAAAGGAGTCAATCCGTCGTAAGCAGCCGCAGATGTGGCGAAGTGGACAATTGTACCTTCTCCATGAGACAACACGCCTGCACGTCGGTCCTTACTGGTCACGGAGTTTCTCGCTATTCACCAGACTTAGCCCCCTGCGATTTTTACCTGTTTTCACTGATGAAACAAAGTATGCAGGGACGTTGTTTTGTGTCAACCAATGAGGTAAAAACAAGCAATGCAGGAGGCTTATGAGGGGTTGCAGAACATGGCTTTCAGCAGTGCTTCCAGAAGCTTTACAAGTACTGGCAAAAGTGTATCGTCATCCAAGGGGATTATTTTGAAGGTGGTTGTACATCAGCGTTTTAAAATATTCAAGGTTAGGTACTATACGTCAAGTCCCCGAACTTTTGAATCCTACCGGTATATACAGTGGGGTGCTCTAAATATTTCCATAAATAAATGACAGTAAACAATTCCATCGTGCTCTTGCTGTGTTATATTCACACTTTCTCAGCGTATGTTCTGATTTTTCACACGCTTAAAAGTTCAGCTTTTTTGTTCCTTGGTCGTTCTCGTGTACGACAGAGTAATTATTGGGAGAACCAGAAAGTAATGTCGTTTATGGAAAAGAAGAGAAACACTGTAGCAGAAGAAATTTGTTTCTTAATCAATTATATAATCAATATCATTATCGATCACACTTGCCCATCGTGAAACCAAACTTTCACTGCCGTCTATAAAAAGACGTTGGCTGTGATGCAAAGAAGTCCGAGAGCCCCATTTTGACATCCTCAATATTGTAGAATCATTTCCCATTAAGAAAGTGCTGCAGAGATCGGAACAAATGGTAATCGGATGATGCAATGTCAGGGGAATAAGTTGGATGGGGGAGAACTTCCCAGCCAAAATCTCTGATCGTCTGCTGGGTCAGTCTTGCCGTGTGAGGTCTTGCGTTGTCATGCTGGAGGATGACACCTTTTCTGTTGCACAGTGCTGGATGTTTTACAGCAAGAGACGGTCCAGTTGTTGACAATAGAGGTCTGCCGTTATGGCCTGTCCGGGTTCCAAGAGCTCAAAGTGAGCTATGCCAGCGGTAGTCCACCAAACACAGAGCAAATCCTTTTTGGCGTAGGAACTGGTGTCTGACCTGGAGAAGACCACTGGTTTTTGTGTTTGTTGCTCACGTAAAGCAGCCCAACTTTCATCTCCAGTGACAGTTCAATGAAGAAATGGATCCTTTTCCTATCGGCTGAATAAAGAGTTGCAGATGGTGGGACGCTGGGCTTTGTTGTCAGGTAAAAGTTGTTGTGGAACCCAAACTCCTTGTTTATAGGCCTTCCCTATCTGTTGCAGGTGCTCTTGAACAGTAGACCATGATGCATTAAGATGTTGGGATGATTCATCAATGGTTTAACGAGGATCTGCCTCAACTGCTGCACACAACAGGTCATTGTCCAACTCCATGGGCCTTCCTGCACGAGGAGCATAAGACATGTCAAAATTGCCCGACCATAATTGGACAAACCAACGCTGGCACTTGCGGACATTTAACACATTCGGATAAACAGCGCAAATGTTATTGTTGACAACGGTTGCATTTTTCCCCTTGTGAAATTCATACTGCGTGCAATAACGAACGTAGCTCTCCTCAGGTTTTATGTCGCTCATTTTGTTCTGCAAATCTGGAAGACAAAAACACCTACATAAGTTAAAGGTGAATAGTTCATTTGTACATATACTTACTTGATACTTTGGGGGTTAAGTTTGGGGAGCAGTTGTGAGGTGGAAACACCTATAGGGCTAAGTTTGGGGGCCGCCCCGGTGGCGCAGTGGTCTAAGGCGCTGGCCTCTGATCATTCGTCCGTAAGGGGTCCGGGTTCGAATCCCGGTCAGGCATGGATGTTGTTTCTCTTACGGCACTGGCTCTCTCCCTTCCCTGGAACCAGTGACCCTAAATTAGGGGACGGGCGACTGCTTATAGCCCATTGAGTTGCTCACGGTGGTCGTTAAACCTCCAATAAAATTTAAATTTAAAAATCAAAGTTTGGGGGGCAGTTTGAAGTGAAACACCTCACAACTGCTCCCCAAACTTAGCCCCCCCCCCTTCAAAAAAAAAACATTTTCTGGTCCCCTAATAATTACCACAGTTTTCCTTATATCGCTGTAACAAGCAAAAAATTTCATAGAATTCAATTTCTGAAAGAACTGTGTTGAAATTCTGTCTGCCGCCCTGGTGGTACAGTGGTCTAAGCGACGGCTTCTGACCATTCTTCCGAGATGGGTCCGGGTTCGAATATTGGTGAGGCATGGATGTTGTGTTTGTCTCACGGCGCTGGCTCGATCCCTTCCTAGGAACCAGTGGCCCTAAATTAGGGATGGGGGACTGCTTATTGCCCATTAAGTTGCTCACGGTAGTTGTTAAACCTCCAATAAAAAAAAAAAATTCTGTCGAAGGTTCCAGTTATGAATCAAAGTAGGTAGTATTTAGTTATTTTTTGAGGTTACATGCTGAAAATAAAAGGTGCACAAGACTTTTCGTCTCCAGTGCAGACGAATAGCACAGAAAATATGTAACAATCACACTCGATCTTCCAATGAACTTTGAATTCAACCTTCCATGCTAAAAAGAATTCGCTGTTAGTTAATTAAAAATCATATCAAAATAGTAAGATAATATCAGCAATTGCAAATACAACTATGTGGAGCTTGTTAGTTATTACATGAGGAACCAGGACAGAGACACTGAGGGTTACGCTTGGCAAGTGTCACATCAATAGGTTTGCTGCTCCCATGAAGTATGTATGATCTATACAGCTGCAGCAAATAAAGGCTTTTTTAAACACAAATGGTAAACAATGCAATGAAAGAAACTTTAAAATGCTGTAAATAGAATTTCTTGAAGTTTATTTATGAGGAAATAAAAGACGTCTCCTAGGAATAGGCTGTAGGGTGTTAATGGCAACTCCTGTGTCAGTGTTACACATAATATTTCTTTGCATTTTAACAAATTCAAGTCTTTCTGAGGGAAAGGAAAAACGTATTACTCCTGTAGTTCATTAAAAATTTTCCACTTCATGCTGCAAATATGATTTTCAGTCACATTAAGATTGATAAGGACGCATTAAGGAGCTCTGTTGTCAGTGTTGTGTTATGCTTTTTCAGCGAACCCACCTGTTCTCTTATCACTGCTGAATTACACTGGAGCATTACAGTGTGAGAATACTTTTTGCGTTGTATGTAGGTCGTTCAAAAGTAATGAGACTGACGTCATGGCGCCGAAACAAACCCACGCAGAAAAATGCAGCTGCCTGTGGCGGAACACCTGCAAGGTCAGTCACGTGACGACGCGTCGTTACATCGCTCCGCTATTTCATTTTTGTAGTAGGTGGTGTTGAGTTCAGACGTGTTTCTGTAACCCAGTATGGATTTTTTTTTTTTTTTGGATTGGAGTTTTAACGACCACCGTGAGCAACTCAATGGGCTATAAGCAGTCGCCCGTCCCTAATTTAGGGTCACTGGTTCCAGGGAAGGGAGAGAACCAGTGCCGTAAGACAAACACAACATCCATGCCTCACCGGGATTCGAACCCGGACCCCGTTCGGACGAATGATCAGAGGCCAGCGCCTTAGACCACTGCGCCACCGGGGCGGCCCCAGTATGGATTTAAAACTGAAACAAAGAGCAGCTATGAAGTTTTGCCCGCGTTTGAATAAAACCGCCACAGAAACGCACGAAATGATTAAAACAGCCTATGTAAGGAAGATGCTTTGTCCCGGGCATGAGTTTTTCAGTAGCACAAGAAATTTGTGAATGGTTAAGAGTGTCTGGAAGATGCACTATGCTCCGGTAGGCCTTCAACATCGACTACGAAGGTTAATGTCATAACCATTGAGATTACTAATGTGATGCAGATGCCCGTTGGTACCGTTGATGACATTGTGAGAAACCAGTTAGGGGACCGAAAAGTCGCCGCAAAGTGGATTCCCCACTTGCTCACGGATGAACACAAGGCAAATCGTGTTATCGCTTGTCGCCAATGGAAGTGCTGGCTGGCTATCACGCGAGACACACTTTTTGGATAGAGTCGTCACACGTGATGAAACATTTTTTCACCGTTTCTATTCAGAAACAAACAACAGAGCACCCAATGGAAACACCCACTCTTCAAGCAAGTGCAGGAAATGTCCTGCACCTGGTTTTCTTCGATAAAAAGGGAATCCTGCATGACCATGTTTCGCAAGGGAAAATTGTTACCAGTGCCTAATATTCTGCGCCGCTCCGGTGGCGCAGTGGTCTGGGCGATGGCTTCTGATCACTCTTCCGAAAGGGGTCCGGGTTCGAATCCCGGTGAGGCATGGATGTTGTGTTTGTCTTACGACACTGGCTCTCTCCCTTCCCTGGAACCAGTGGTCCTAAATTAGGGACCGGCGACTGCTCATAGCCCATTGAGATGCTCCGGCGGTTGTTAAACCCCCTATCCAAGAAAGTAGGGCAACAGCTTGCTAGCCAAGTAATCAGAACCGCAGGCTTCCGGCTGATTGGCTCACTTGGATCAGGGTTTCAGTCCTGGGAGAGTGCTTGTTCTGGGCTGCAGATTCTGCCCTAAATTGGGGGTGGACACCTTATTGTCATGTACATGCTAATAGGGCCGTTTAACCTAGAAAGAAAAAAAATTATAACATCGTTTGCATTTCGGAGACATTACTTGCAGAAAGTAATATTTGCACCCTAATCCCAGATTGGCCATGGCTCTGGCTTCTGGCAAATTGTCCGAGTTGTGCTCAGGCTTAAGTCCCAGATGAGGCATGGGTGGTGTGTTCTACTGTGCTTGCTGGGCGAGCCAGTCCGGTGACCGAGTGGTTAGAGGCATTGGTTTCTGGTGGAGGTGGGTCATCGATCACGCACAGTCCCTTTGGCACCGTTATGACAGAGCCAAAAGTAACAGTTCGAAAGTCACTGATAAGAATGTCGCCGTTAGCCGTGTCCGAGCAATGTTTCGGGTTCAGAATAACTTCATAATTTCGATTACCAGCATGTCACTATATCACTATATGGCCGCCCCGGTGGCGCAGTGGTCTAAGGCGCTGGCCTCTGATCATTCGTCCGTAAGGAGTCCGGGTTTGAATCCCGGTGAGGCATGGATGTTGTGTTTGTCTTACGGCACTGGCTCTCTCCCTTCCCTGGAACCAGTGACCCTAAATTAGGGACGGGCGACTGCTTATAGCCCATTGAGTTGCTCACGGTGGTCGTTAAACCTCCAATCAAAAAAAATGTCACTATATGTAAACAATTTCTGCCCTTTTCCGTTGCAACATCGTAGAGGTTGATGGTGATGGGAGCTTTCTTTCAGTCTCCACTTTTTCCTACGCTTAAGATCGTTTTGGATTTCGCTGTACGTTCTCTCGTAAACAAGAAATTCAAAGCGACCCGATTGTAAAAGTGATTTTGTCACTGTTACAAGCGAGACGGTGTCTCGCCCTTCACTTACTGCTCAGCCACTCCTGTTGTACACAAGGGTTTTGACACTGTTACAAGCGAGACGGTGACTCGCAGTTCTAGATTCTTTACAGCTTCGTCACCACTGTCGTAAAACGACGATTTTGTCACCGTTTGGCAGGAAAATCACTGGTAAGACCATCTTTAGTTTCCGGCTAGTTCTACGAGCTGGGTCCGGACTCGTGCGCGACATTATGGATGGGATCAGGATAGCTCAGGGGTTCTCAACCTTTTTTGCCCCATGCACCCTTTTCACCATATGTCAGAAAGGTCATCCCCCCCCTTTCCAAAACTGTGAAAAATGGATTACCAAATTTAATGAATATACCACTGAAAAATTTTTTTTGTCTATATTAGTACATATATATTTATTTAGATTATTTTTATAGCAGAGTTTTATAAACAGCGATAGAAAATGTTGATGAATTTTAGAACATGAATAAAATTAGTTTTTTTATATTCGTAAACTAAATACTTAAATCTGGCTTAATAAAATGACACATACCTCAATTAATAAAAAATTCAATAACATACCTTGGATATTGTAATCCATTTTATATTCAATGAGAACCTGTGATTGTTTTTTCTTTGCCAATTCTTGGATACGCGGAGGAGTGATTGAAAGAGCACAACGCAGGTCATTTTCAACCTCCACGGGCCGCGGGTGGGCAACGTTCGTGTCTGCCACGAACGCTCGATCCACTAAATACCCGCCGTGCGTCGGATGGGCACGTTAAGCTGTCGGACCCCTGGTACTGGCCCCCGGTAATAAATAAGGGCGTCTTCCTCCCCCTTTCTACTTCGCTTCCGTGTCACTTTCCTATCGGGCGCTCTAGTCCAAATCTCCTAGTTTCCTATTTCTAAGGGTTGTTTAAGACCTGGGATCAGACAGTCCCTTCCTAAAATCCTCTACTCATGATCATACTTTCAACCTCCAATCTACTTCGTTGTTTCGTTTTCATTTGCAACAGAGTTGAAAAGCCAGACTCGCAAAGAAACGTCGACACAAATGGAAGCAATGCACGGATCTCTCAGCCACTCTTGGGTAAGAGTCACACATCAGAGGCCAAAATTCTGTGACTGGTTTCTCATCAAATATGTCTCTTGCTCGCGAATCAGTCGTCAGTTCCAGAAATTCATCTTGAAAAGCATCAGGAACTTTTTCAACTGATAATTTGAATGGATTTCGCACTAAGTCCAACTCCTCATCACAAAGTTCAGGAAAATATCAGCTGAATTAATTTTCTAGTGCTGTCAAATGCTGCAAAATTTCAGTTTTTGCAAATTCTGGAAGTACTTCGTCATTACCACTAGTAACAAGAATTGATGACAATTTCTCAAACATTGCAACGTTTTTCATGTTGACTTTTCTCTTCCAATTTTCTAGTTTACTCATAAAAGCTTTCAAAGAATCGATGAATTTTATGATGTTGGTATTTCTTCCTTGCATCTGAAGATTCAATTTATTCAGCTGCTCAAAGATATCAACCAAATAAGCAAGGCGCAAGATCCATTCCTCATCGTCTAACCAGGCAAAAAATTCCATCTTACCCTTAATTTCACAAAATATTTTAAGCTCATCTCTAAGCTCAAATACTCGCTCACTTACATTTCCTCTTGAAAGCCAACGAACATTTGTGTGGAAAAGAAGCAAATGATAGCCTGCATCCAGGTCAATACATAACTGCTTGAAAAGTCGTGAATTAAGAGCTCCTCCCTTGACAAAATTCACAATTTGAATTGTTTGATCCAAAACCATCAATAGTGGAGCTGGAAGTGTTTTTGAGGCCAGTGCTTGACGATGGATCATGCAATGAATGCCGTTCACTTTAGGAGACAACTTTTTCACGTTAACTTGAAATCCAGATTTTGCCCCCAACATAGCTGGTGCTCCATCTGTACAGCATCCACATGCATTGTCCCACGAAAGGTTTTCTGACTCAAAGAAAGATGAAACCTTATTCAAAATATCTGAGACCGTGGTAGTTGTTTCTAGAGGAGAACAAAAGAGAAACTCTTTTAAATGAACCTAAGTGAAGATACCTTGCGAACACCAGTAACTGGGAACACGATGCCACATCAGTCGATTCATCAAGTTGAATTGAAAATAAACCAAATGCTGCACCCCTAATCTTCTGCATAACTTGATCCTTGATATCAATGGCCATGTCACTAATTCTCCTTTGAACAGTACTGTTTGATAGTGAAACTGCTGCAAGTTTTTTCTCCATTTCATTTCCCAACACGATTTCCACCATTTTGAGAGCGCAAGGTTTGATCAAAGTTTCCCCAATTGTATGTGGTTTTTTCTGCTTTGCTATCTCCAATGCTACGACGTTAGAAGCTTCGGTAACCTTGTGGTTCATTTCTTTAAATGCCCCTGTTCAATCCAGTTTCATCTTTTTGAGAGCATCCCCATGCCGCTCAAAAAGCTTTTTGTCCTTGTTCTTCTGTTGACGATGAACATTCTGCAAATGTTGATTCAACTTGCTTGGTTTCAGGGAATCATTTGACAAAACTTTGCTACAAATAACACATTGAAGTCTGTCTTCTCCATTGAGTTTAACGGATGTGAATCCATATTGAATATATGAATTATCATACGCTCTTTTTTTGAAACTCATTCTGTTCTACTGTTGATAAATAAAAAGTTCACGAGGAAATAGTATCACAAGCCCTTCAGCGACAGAAATCCCCTCCCTCAACTACAACTTCCTTGCAAAGAATGAACGCCCAATAACAAGCTCCGACGTTACAGGGTGATATGAACACGTAGGAGTTCGTAAAAACTTGCTTTTCCTTCTGTGCAACAAAAGCGCTTCCAACCGGTTTCGAGTGAGCGGTGACTTTGGCAGCACGCCAGATTCCTCTCTCGGTTCTTCATAATTTTTTTCTTCACTTGGGATGCAGCAGCGAGTGCCGCGGTGAAGTCAGGGGACTGAAAAGACGATGTGCCAGGCTGGCGCCGCATTCCCCTCTTGAAACTACGAAATTCCCCACCGGTTGAGAAACCCTGGGTTAGCTTCAGCCACCAAACATTTCTTTGATCCCACCCTGTAGCTCCACCAAAATATTTTAAGTATTAGGTGTACTAGTAAGTTTTAAAGCGTTTTAAGACAACGCAACATGTAATTTGAGAGAAAACAACAATACCTTTACGAATCAAAATATGAGTTGTCATTATCTATCACATTCGGCCATCGGTCGGGCAGCTGACGGATTCCAGCCATGAAGAATACTTCTTCGTGTGACGCGATGAAGTCGTCAACCCATTTTTGTACTTCGTCACATGTCTGGAACCGTACAGCAGACAAACCACATTGCATCGATCGAAACAAATGATAGTTTGAAGGAACTATGTCGGGACTACATTCCGGGTGTTCCGAAACTTCCCAGCCAAGCGTCAATAACGTTTCCTTGACCGACTTCGCGACATGCGGCCTAGCGTTGCCATGCAGTAATTTTACAAGACGCAATCCTTTGCCTGTGAATGGACGTTTCCGACAGATTTCCTGGTTCAATCGCAGTCATTGTTGCTTGTAGCGATCAGCAGTAGAAGTTTAACCCTGTTCCAATAGTTTATAATAGAGCACACCCTTATCCCACAAGATGCACAGCAGAACTTTCTTGGAGTGAATATTGCGTTTCGGTGTTGAAGTCGTTGCTTCACCTGTGTCTAACCAGTGTTTTTTGCGTTTGGGATTGTCGTACCATATCCACTTTTCATTACCCGTAACGATTTTACACATGAAAGACTTTCTGTGTTGATTATTCAACAGATTCTAACACTTCATGACACGCTCATCGTTGTCCTCTGGCTCAGATCATGTGGCACCCATTTTCCTTCGTTCTGAATCTTTCCCATTGTGCGTAAACGATTGGAAATGGTTTGTTGAGTTACCCCCAGGTGTTCAGCTAGTTCTTTTTGCGTTTGAGACGAATCTTCATCCAGCAATGCTTGCAGTTCTTCATGTGCCACCTTCTGCGGGGCGCAGTTACGTTCTCGGTCACGAACGGTTTAAATCACCTGCTTTAAACCATCTAAACCAAAACGCACATGTGCTTTTCGATACAATGTTCTCGCCCAGAACAGATCGATGCACATGCTTTTGCATCACTTTTTCCTTGATGAAATTCGTAACGAATGCAGTGTCGAATAAATGCAGTATCACTTGCCATCTTTCACCTACCGATGTGCAAGTGCGTTTGACTGTTGGGCAAACTTCTGTGTCACATTTTATACTTTGGACCAATCATGGTCACATGACAACAACGCTGGGGAATGTCTGATAGTAAATCAGCGGTATACGTCACTCAAAAAACGCTTTAAAACTTATTTCTGCACCTAATAGAACACATGATGCAATCAACTAAAATTTTAGGTAACTCGAATGAACGTGAATTTTTCGAATGAATAGAAATTTTGTTATATAAAATTAATGTTTTGTTAAATTTGGTGTTATGCTATTCTGTGAAGTGAAGGGAGTCCTGAGCGAATTTCTAAGTGTAGCAGAAATACACTATTTTCGCAATTATAGTTTAAATAGATGAGAGAGATTCCTTGTCATATTACAGTCTAAAATTCATAAACAGCCTTATGACAGCAAATATAAAAAAAAAGACTTTAAAAAATGCCGTAAGTAAACTAACATTGCCCGGTGGCGCAGTGGTCTAAGCGATTGCCTCTGATCATTCGTCCGTAAGGGGTCCGGGTTCGAATCCCGGTGAGGCATGGATGTTGTGTTTGTCTTATGGCACTGGCTCTCTCCCTTCCCTGGAACCAGTGACCCTAAAGATCATATCATCAGCATAGGAGAAAATTTGCATAGTCCGGTGGCTCAGTGGTCTATGCGTTGCTTAAGTTCTTCAGTCTAATGACATCTTAGGAAAGGTAATGGAGTTCGGGCATATTAACATACTGTTTTCTATTCCTTCATTCACTGTTTTGGAAAATTCGCTTCGTGGATATGAGATGTTCACACCTCACAGTCTACATGTATGTTAACTCTGTACCCGATGGCTTCTGAGCATTCGTCCAAGTTGGGTCTGGGTTCGAATCCCAGTGAGGCACGGATGTTCTGTTTGTCTTACGGCACTGGCTCTCTCCCTACCCTGGAACCAGTTACCCTAAATTAGGGACGGACGACTGCTTATAGCCCATTAAGCTCTTCACGGTGGTCGTTATTATTTTTTTTTCCTTCAAGGAAAAATCTACAAGGAAGAAATTTTTTTGAGTGAATTTCTGCTAAGCATTTTAAAATTGACCCCTTCCCCAGTTCCAAACTTCCCCCAGTTCTGAATTGCTGGAGTCACCGTTGCCTGGATTCCAGCCCCGGATGAGGAATGGCTATTGTGTGTTTGTTTCACAACAATGGCTCTACTCCTTTCTTGGAACCAGTGACCTCAAATTAAGGACCGCGACTGGTTAGAGTTGCTCTCAGTGGTCGTTATACCCCGAAACAACAACCCTTTCCCGGAAACCAGTGGTCCTAAATCACGGTAATCGCCCCAACGAGTATTCAAAATCTGAGGAAACTTCTTATGGCCTAGGATACTGGAAGTCGTTAAAATCTCAAACAAGACCGGGGGTGGGGATATAACATAGATATATATTTTTATATATTACTAGGAAAATGTACTACTTCTGGGTCTAGGTTTGAATCCCGGAAGAAGATACGAATCTCCGGCCTTCAGGCGCTGACTCTCTCCTTGTCCTGCAGCCAATGGCCATAAATTAAGAAGAATGGGCAATTCTTAGCCTCAGACATTTGTTTGTTTTCGGGGAGGAAGGAGAGGCAATTAAATAATCCATCAAATTACTCATGCAGTCGTTAAGCCCCCCCCCCCCCCCAGCTCTAAATATTCGCCCGTCCCTAATTTAAGGTCACTGGTTCCGGTGGTGCAGTTCCGTAAAAAGAAGAAAGAAGTGGCCTGGCGCTCCCAAGTTCAGCTCCAACGTTTTCGACTCCAGCAAGTAAGCGGGGGAGCGGAGACAAACCTCTGTAGTTTTTTTTTTTTTTTTTTTTTGGATTGGAGGTTTAACGACCACCGTGAGCAACTCAGTGGGCTATAAGCAGTCGCCCGTCCCTAATTTAGGGTCACTGGTTCCAGGGAAGGGAGAGAGCCAGTGCCGTAAGACAAACACAACATCCATGCCTGACCGGGATTCGAACCCGGACCCCTTACGGACGAATGATCAGAGGCCAGCGCCTTAGACCACTGCGCCAACGGGGCGGCCCTCTGTAGTGGAATATATATGTACTGTCTAGTACCAACTTCACGGGCTATTTCCGAGGTGGTTTCTGTAAACAAAAGATCGGATAAATATATATATATACACACTATATTAAAAAAAGTCACCGGACACCCCTTCAAAAGCAAATGAACGGGTCCGCTACGTTGTTGAGATGCGCGGTATAGCTGCAAACGGTAAAAAAAACAAGCCTGCAGCTGACCGCGATCATGTCGCAATGTGAGGTTGAGTGAAAATGTCGCGGGGGGAGAGAACTGACTTTGAGAAAGGAAAGATTGTTGGGTGTTATATTAGACGGTTGTCCAGAAGAAAAACCGAGAGGTGTTTAAACATTCCCAAGTGAAATTTTTTGAATGTACTGAATAAGTGGAAGGCAAATGGCGTGCCTGAAGCAGCAAAACCTACCGGCAGACCAAAGAAAATCAGTGATGGAGGACGTCGAAGCCTCAGGAGAGTCGTTACAGCTAATCGACGGAGTACTGCACAAGACCTTAGTGTACATGTGAGTAAAAATACTGGAACCTCGGTATGTACACGTACCATTCACAGAGACCTTCATTCCATCCGTGGTCGTGCGGCTGCTCATAAGCCTTTCATCTCCACGCGGAATGCTATTTGTCGTTTAGCATAGTGTAAAAAACATTTATCGTGGATCGTAGATCAATGGAAACGGGTCCTATGGACTGCTGAATCCAGATACACGATCCATGAGTCTGATGGCCGTGTGTGGGTATGGTGGCAGCCGGGGGAACGCTATTTACCACAGTGTATTGTTCTTACGGTCAAGTTTGGAGCTGGCAGTGTACTCGTGTGGGTGTGTTTTTCGTGGTATGATCCCGTCCCATTGGTTATCGTGGACAAACCTGTTAACCAGCACGTCTACCTTGATATTCTGGACAATTATGCCCTACCAACTCTGTGGTAATACTATGGCACCGAGCCATTAAGCAAGGACTGTTACGGCGTGGTTTGACGATAATTCCGTACCGTGTATGGATTGGCCAGCACAGACCCCTGATTTTAATCCCATAGAGCACCTATGGGATGAATTAGAGCGCTGCATAAGAAGTTTGGAACCAAGGCCTACTAAGAAGCAGCAGTTAGCGGCAGCATTATGTACTGAATGGAAGGGCATACCTATCGATGTGTTCCAAAACCTTGTCGGAAGCATGTCTTGAAGGGTGAGTGCATGCATTCAAGTCAAAGGTGGACCGGCATCGTACTAATGTATGTCAATAAAATATCAAGCAATGTCTTAAAAGAAACGTGTTTAATCAATGCATCCTTCCAGTGCTTACATATAGAGCAGAGACGTGGACCTTAACTAAAAAAGACAAGACTACAGGCAACTGAAAGAAGCATGAGGCGGTGTGGTCTAAGCGATAGCTTCTGATCATTCGCCCGAGATGGGTCCGGGTTCGAATCCCGGTGAGGCATGGATGTTGTGTTTGTCTTACGGCTCTGGCTCTCTCCCCTCCCTGGAACCAGTGGTCTTAACTTAGGGACGGGCGACTGCTTTATAGCCCACTGAGTTACGCACGGTGGTCGTTAAACCTCCAATCAAAAAAAAAAAAAAAAAAGAGAAAAAGGAGAGAGAAGCCTGAAGAGGTGCATGCTTGGTTTAACCGGGGAGATAAGAAGAACTCGTCGATCAGGAAAATGACAAGAATGAAAAACATCGGGATCAGAGTAAAATCCCTGAAATGACAATGGGCTGGACATATTGCCGGAAGGGCGGACTACCGATGAACAACCGAAATTTTAGACTGGATCCCAAGGGACAGGAAAAGACCCAAAAGTAGACTACATGGGAGATAGGTGGACAAAATTCGAAAGCATGCGGCAGTGGGATGGAGGAGACTGTCGCAAGACAGACCGTTGTGGGAGAAACTTGGGGAGACTTTCATCCAGCAGTGGATTGGTAATGTTTGAGAATGATGATTGATGATAGTACATATATATAGAAAAAGAGTTACTCGGGCCACCATGGAATAAATAAATTCAAAAAGTCAGATTCAGTTAGGTAAAAAGTAGCCTGGTGGCGCCAGGCCTTGACTGCACCCCTGACTGGTTCTAGGGAAGGGAGAGAGCCAGTTCCATAAGACAAACACAACATTCATGCCTCGCCGGAATTAAAACTCGGACCCATCTTTAACGAATGGTCAGAAGCCAGTGCTTAGACCACCGCGCCACTAGGGCGGCATAGCCCTTAGAAGTAGCTCACGGCATGCAGTCATTAAACCCCGAAACAGAAAAAAATAACACGGTGGCCCTAAATCAGGGACTAGAGTCCTCAGCGTTGCTCATGATGGTCGTTAAACTCTGAAACAAAACAAAAAATAGAGCGCGTACGAAGCCACTGAGAAAGGAACAATTCAGATCTGGTTATCCATTTGCCATGAAAGCTTTTGGTGTCCCGGAGATCCAGCGGCCTGATATCATTCATGAAACATAAGTTTTTACCTTCAACTTTTGGCAGCACTGTTCGGTTAGACATATGTTATATTCTCCATATGTACAGACGGACAGATATGCCACGCTTTCACTCCTTGCGTGTCTGCAGTTCAGGAAAAAGAGAAAAAAAGGGGGGGGGGTTGGTACATAACTAAGCGAAGGCTAACTACATGCATGCCCAGGAGTCACGACAACCGCTTATTTCCACAAGTTTTGATTGATATGGATTTGTTACGAGGAACTTGAATTCTAAGCAGGCATTGTCATGAATACTTGCATGTCAGAACAATTATCATGCAAAGTAAGCCGTCGGCCATTTGGCTCTACCGGGAAGCTGTGCAGTCAGTGTCTTACTCCTCCCAACAGTATATCAACAACCAAGAGACACTAACGTCACGCGTACACACACATACACACAAAGAAAGAAAGAATTTCCCACCTCACAGACATTGCGCGCCCTCCCTACATGCATCGGCTCCACGGTTGACTTCAACGCCGTCTGACAACCCATCGGTAACTCCAGAGCGAGAAGTCAACCATGTGGGCCACTGACCCAGTTCGCTTTCACAAGTAACACGCTTGATCTTTCTCTAGAAGGGCGTGTTTCGCGGGGTCTAGTTTGTGGAGCTGACATTTCCTCCTCGAACGACGTGACTATTGATTCCATGTTAGAATATTCAAATGATTTCCATAAAAGGGCGTTGGATTTTATCGGTGCTGGGAAAGGGTCAGCCAAAAGTGGACGTTTATTTTTAACACAGAGGGTCAGTCAGTCTTGGCAGCACAAAAGCAGGGAGAGCTAGGCTGGCTGAACGGGCTTAGCGTTTTAAAGGAAAAGAACGGCATGAAAATTTGTAACTGTGACGGAAGTTTTGACATGTACATTTGCTAGAGGGTTCGGGGCGTTCTTTTAGCGAGCAATTGAGGAACGATTGTAAACAACAACATAGAGTTATCAAGAAAAATCAGCACGAGCTTTGAGAAAAATAGACTCGTACATGGGCGTAGACTAATTCTAAAACTTGGAGAGGAGGATGAAGACGTTTGTGTGATTAAACGAAGTATTTCAATATATACATATACACCATATTGACAAAAGTCACCGGACACTAGTGGCGTAGCCAGAGAGGGGGTGTCGGGGTTTGAACACCTCCCTTGAAGGGAGACAGCACGAATTTAAAGCGATATATACGTATATACCAGGCTTTCACCAATGAACCAAACCCATCCCCCCCCTTAAGAAATTTCTGGCTACGCCACTGCCGGACACCTAGAAGAGAAACACAACATAGCATTTTTTATTGACATACATTAGTACAATGTCGGTCCACCTTTGGCCTTAATGCATGCACTGACCCTTCGAGACATGCTTTCGACAAGGTTTTGGAACACAGCGATAGGTATGTGCTTCCATTCATTACATGATGCTTCACTAACTGTTGCTTAGTAGTAGGCCTTGGTTCCAAACTTCTCATGCTGCGCTCTAATTCCTCCCATAGGCGCTCTATGGGATTAAGATTAGGCTCTTTGCTGGCCAGTCCACACGCGATACGGAATTATCGTCAAACCACGCTGTAACAGTCTTTGCTTTATGACTCGGTGCACTATCCTGCTTGTACCAACAAGGCTCGGTTCCATAGTATTGCCACAGAGTTGGTAAGGCGTAATTGTCCAGAATATCGAGGTAGACGTGCTGGTTAACAGGTTTGTCCACTATAACCAATGGGCTGGGATTATACCACGAAAAACCACCCCCACACGAGTACACTACCAGCTCCAAACTTGACCGAGCCGCCCCGGTGGCGCAGCGGTCTAAGCGATGGCCTCTGATCGTTCGTCCGAAAGGGGTCCGGGTTCGAATCCCGGTGAGGCATGGATGTTGTGCTTGTCTACGGCACTGGCTCTCTCCCTTCCCTGGAACCATTGACCCTAAATTAAGGACGGGCGACTGCCCCGTTGAGTTGCTCACGGTGGTCGAAAAAAGAAAACGGGATCATTCATAACAATGTTTAAATATACATTACCTCATCATTACTACGCATTACCAAAGTACAGGGTACGATGCATTGCTTCACGCACATCAGCCAAAATAATATTTTATGCACAATAAAAAATTTTGCACCCCTAAAAATCGTGCGCCCTGAGGCAGTAGCCTCTACAGCGTCAAGGATAATCTGGCCCTGCTTACGCACGTCTTCCACCTTTTCGTCCCGAAACGGAAAATTGTAACGTACCAGGAGATGTGACGTACCTGCCAGAAGGACACACACGACATAAAGGCAGATAGGAATCAGAATAAAACGTCCGCGTAGCTCAATTGGTAGAGCAACTTATTCCGGAATGAGGGAACCCGGGTTCGAATCCTGGCGCGGATAAAAATGACGGGGAAATTTACTTCGTTATAATGGCGCCCGAACTATCCGGATGACCCGACCGTTCAAAATCTCGCAATGGTGTGATGTTATTTCCACACCGCGAGATAGGAAAAATAAGAGAATCCCTTCTCCAGCACTTCGAAAAAAAGAAAATAATAAGGGGGAGATGATGTGACGTACCTGCCAGAAGGACGCACACGACATAAAGGCAGATAGGAATCAGAATAAAACGTCCGCGTAGCTCAATTGGTAGAGCAACTTATTCCGGAATGAGGGGACCCGGGTTTGAATCCTGGCGCGGATAAAAATGACGGAGAAATTTACTTCGTTATAAGGTCTCCCAGTGCTTTTGCCTTTCAAGACACTTCTTGTTGTTTTGAATTTATTTACCCATTGTTCGATGCTCCTTCGTGTCGGCAGCTGTCTGTTGTACTCCGTTCTGAATTTACGCTGAACTGCAGTTAGAGATTTGGACTCCGCAAACCAAAGCACACACGCTGCTTTCTCCACTAGGGAAGCCATGCCTATTATATTCCGTGTTTGGCGAGATTTTTCATTACATGAGGCACCTGGCGCCATCTATCATCTGACTTAGCAAACTTTAACAATTTCTGCGTCTCTTGACGTTTGAAGTAAGTTCTTTTCTATTATATTTTTTTTAAATAGCATACTGAAGTTGAATACTTCATTTATAGACACCCTGTGCCATAACGCCCGGAACTGTCTGTTTCTCCTTTAAGAATTCCTCCCCTCTCCCTTTCAAGTTAAAAAAGAAGGATTAGTGTTCGGTCACCAAAAGAAATTTTCGATCTGTAGTTTTGATATGCAGTGACCTTCAAACGTTTCGTGGGGACCATCTCTAGATTTCACACCACAGTGAAGGCATGTTAAGAACACCGGACAAAATAATTAGTCACCCCTAACAGAAATGACAGTGGGAAGTTACCGGTTGCACAGAGGACGCCGTGATAGCCATGTTGGGAGATAAATAGCACAGACGTGGTCTGCAGGATCATTTCTGTCTCGTGCAGTAGTGAAGAGCAACGTGTGTGTTGAATTTAGTCTGAAATATGGGTCCTAAGACAGACGTTACTGAGTGGCAAAAAGGAGCCATCGTGTGTGTTGAATTTAGTCTGAAATATGGGTCGTAAGACAGATGTCACTGAGTGGAAAAAGGAGCCATCGTGTGTGTTGAATTTAGTCTGAAATATGGGTCGTAAGACAGACGTTACTGAGTGCCAAAAAGGAGCCACCGTGTGTGTTGAATTTAGTCTGCAATATGGGTCGTAAGACAGAAGTTACTGAGTGGCAAAAAGGAGCCATCGTGTGTGTTGAATTTAGTCTGAAATATGGGTCGTAAGACAGACGTTACTGAGTGGCAAAAAGGAGCCATCGTGTGTGTTGATTTTAGTCTGCAATATGGGTCGTAAGACAGACGTTACTGAGTGGCAAAAAGGAGCCACCGTGTGTGTTGATTTTAGTCTGCAATATGGATCGTAAGACAGACGTTACTGAGTGGCAAAAAGGAGCCACCGTGTGTGTTGATTTTAGTCTGCAATATGGGTCGTAAGACATACGTTACTGAGTAGCAAAAAGGAGCCATCGTGTGTGTTGATTTTAGTCTGCAATATGGGTCGTAAGACAGACGTTACTGAGTGGCAAAATGGAGCCATCGTGTGTATTGAATTTAGTCTGAAATATGGGTCGTAAGACAGACGTTACTGAGTCGCAAAAAGGAGCCATCGTGTGTGTTGAATTTAGTCTGAAATATGGGTCGTAAGACAGACGTTACTGAGTCGCAAAAAGGAGCCATCGTGTGTGTTGAATTTAGTCTGCAATATGGGTCGTAAGACAGACGTTACTGAGTGGCAGAAAGGAGCCATCGTGTGTCTTGAATTTAGTCTGAAATATGGGTCGTAAGACAGACGTTACTGAGTGCCAAAAAGGAGCCACCGTGTGTGTTGAAAAGTGGACATCTCTTCTACTATCGTGGGACAGATACTGGCAGAACTAGTGGTGTTGGATTTATAATAAACAAGAAACTGAAGGATAAAGTTGTAGAAGTTGAAAGTTCCTCTGACAGAGCTGCACGACTCGTTATCCAACTCTCGAGAAGATACCAGGCTCAGATTATTCAAACTTATGCACCCACCACAAGTCATCCTGAAGAAGAAATTGAAGAATTTTATGAGGAAATTTGTCATCTAAATAATAAAGGTAAGCAGCACTTGAAAAATAATTATGGGAGATTTCAATGCAAAAATAGGGCAACGGCAACAGAATGAAACTTCAGTAGGTAAATTCGGTCATGGCAACAGAAACCAGCGTGGAAATACTCTCGTTGAGTTTGCAGAGGCAGAAGGGTTTTTCATCTTGAACTCCTTCTTCAAGAAAAAGCCACACAGGAAATGGACATGGAGACATCCAAATGGGACAACAAGTGAAATTGATTTTATTATGTGTAACAAAAAATTCGTCATAGAAGACTGCAGTGTGCTAAACAAGTTCAACACAGGTAGTGACCATAGATTGGTGAGATGTAAGATGCACCTCAACACTAAACTTGAACGTGGCAAGCTCATAAGACAAACAAAATCTATTGACATAACCAACCTTAAAAAGCACCATAATACCTTCAAGTTAGAACTGAAGAACAGGTTCTCTGCTTTAGAAGGCCTAACATCGGAAGAAGTGGACATCTCTGAAGTTAACAGAAAAGTAACCAAAGCTCTTATGGAAACAGCAACAAAATTAGCTGGGTCTAAGAACAAGTTGCATGTGAACAAATTATCAGGAAAAACCAAAATGTTGATGCAAAAAAGAAGAGAGATGAGGACAACTAAAGAAGATGTGACTTCCAAAGTGGAATATATAGAGCTATGCAAGACAGTAAGAAAAAGTATCATTGAAGACGTAAGGAAATTCAACTGTGAACTAGTGAGGAAAGCAATTGAAAGCAACCAAAGCCTAAAGATAGCAAAGGGACATCTCAGTAAGGGAAGAAAACAGATTATGGCACTGAGAAAAGAAGATGGTTCTGTAACAAGAAATAGAGGCGAAATTTTGACAAGAGTGAAAGATTTCTACTCCAAATTATATGAAAGGGATGATATATGCACTCCAGACATCATGAAAGATACCAGTACCAGAGTTCCTCCAGTCCTTCCAGCAGAAGTTGCACATGCAATCAAGAACATGAAGCGAGGAAAAGCTCCAGGAGAAGATGGAATTACTGTAGACATCATACAAGAAGCAAGTGGAGAAATCGAAACAGTACTCGCCCAAATTTTCACTCGATGCCTTAATGAAGGAAAGATTCCTGAGGATTGGAACACCGCTACAATGATCCTGCTACATAAGAAAGGTGACATTGAGGATCTCGGAAACTACAGACCTATCAGCCTCCTATCAGTAGTTTATAAAATCTTCACTAAAGTTCTTTCACACCGCTTGAAGGTAGCACTGGACATGGCTCAACCGAGAGAACAAGCTGGATTCAGGAGTGGCTACAGCACAATAGATCATATCCACGTGCTGAGAGAACTAATTGAAAGAGCGAGGGAATATGAACTTCCATTGTGCATGGCTTTTATCGATTATGAAAAAGCCTTTGATTCGGTGAAACCATCAGCAGTTACAATGGCTCTGAAAACCTGCGGTATTGAAGATGCATACATTAATATTATTAATAACATCTATGAAAATGCAAGTGCAAAGATTAGGCTGTTTGAAAATACAACACACGTAAAAATTGGAAAGGGAGTGAGACAAGGTGACACCATATCTCCGAAGCTCTTTAATGCCACATTGGAGGGTGTTTTTCAGTCGCTGAGCTGGGAAAACAAGGGGATAAAGATTAATGGAGATTATCTAACCCACCTTCGTTTTGCTGATGACGTAGTCATTTTTGCAACTACCTCATCAGAGCTGCAGAGTATGATCCAGGAACTTGCTGACAAGAGTAAAGAAGTGGGATTAAAAATGAACTTTCAGAAGACAAAAGTGATGTTCAATGCTTTTACAAGAAATGAAGATTTATCGATTGATGGAGAAAAGCTGGAGATAACAGACACGTACGTTTATCTTGGACAGCAGATATCAAGTGAGGGTCACATTGATGAAGAAATTAATCGGCGTACAAAACTTGCCTGGAGAGCTTTTGGAAGAAACAGCATAATTTTCAAGAGCAATATGCCATTATGTCTTAAAAGAAAAGTGTTTGATCAATGCATCCTTCCAGTGCTTACGTATGGTGCAGAGACGTGGACCTTAACTAAAAGAGACATACAAAGGCTGCAGACAACTCAAAGAAGCATGGAGAGGTGCATGCTTGGTGTAACCAGGAGAGATAAGAAGAGGAACTCGTGGATCCGAAAAATGACAAGAGTGGAAGACATCATGATCAAAGTTAAATCCCTGAAATGGCAATGGGCTGGACATACTGCCAGAAGGACAGATCATCGATGGACAGCCGAAATTTTAGATTGGATTCCAAGGGACAGGAAAAGACCCAGAAGAAGACCACATAGGAGATGGGTGGATGAAATTCGAAAGTATGCAGGGGTGACATGGAGGAGACTGGCACAAGACAGACCGTTGTGGAGGAAACTTGGGGAGACCTTCGTCCAGCAGTGGATTGATAATGGTTGACAATGATGATGATGATGGGTCGTAAGACAGACGTTACTGAGTGGCAAAAAGGAGCCATCGTGTGTGCTGAATTTAGTCTGAAATATGGGTCGAAAGACAGACGTTACTGAGTGGCAAAAAGGAGCCATCGTATGTGTTGAATTTAGTCTGAAATATGGGTCGTAAGACAGACGTTACTGAGTGGCAAAAAGGAACCATCGTGTGTGTTGAATTTAGTCTGAAATATGGGTCGTAAGACAGACGTTACTGAGTGGCAAAAAGGAGCCACCGTGTGTGTTGATTTTAGTCTGCAATATGGGTCGTAAGACAGACGTTACTGAGTGGCAAAAAGGAACCATCGTGTGTGTTGAATTTAGTCTGAAATATGGGTCGTAAGACAGACGTTACTGAGTGGCAAAAAGGAGCCACCGTGTGTGTTGATTTTAGTCTGCAATATGCGTCGTAAGACAGACGTTACTGAGTAGCAAAAAGGAGCCATCGTGTGTGTTGATTTTAGTCTGCAATATGCGTCGTAAGACAGACGTTACTGAGTGGCAAAAAGGAGCCACCATGTGTGTTGAATTTAGTCTGCAATATGGGTCGTAAGACAGACGTTACTGAGTGACAAAAAGGAGCCATCGTGTGTGTTGAATTTAGTCTGAAATATGGGTCGTAAGACAGACGTTACTGAGTGGCAAAAAGGAGCCATCGTGTGTGTTGATTTTAGTCTGCAATATGGGTCGTAAGACAGACGTTACTGAGTAGCAAAAAGGAGCCATCGTGTGTGTTGATTTTAGTCTGCAATATGGATCGTAAGACAGACGTTACTGAGTGGCAAAAAGGAGCCACCGTGTGTGTTGATTTTAGTCTGCAATATGGGTCGTAAGACAGACGTTACTGAGTAGCAAAAAGGAGCCATCGTGTGTGTTGATTTTAGTCTGCAATATGGATCGTAAGACAGACGTTACTGAGTGACAAAAAGGAGCCACCGTGTGTGTTGATTTTAGTCTGCAATATGGGTCGTAAGACATACGTTACTGAGTAGCAAAAAGGAGCCATCGTGTGTGTTGATTTTAGTCTGCAATATGGGTCGTAAGACAGACGTTACTGAGTGGCAAAATGGAGCCATCGTGTGTATTGAATTTAGTCTGAAATATGGGTCGTAAGACAGACGTTACTGAGTCGCAAAAAGGAGCCATCGTGTGTGTTGAATTTAGTCTGAAATATGGGTCGTAAGACAGACGTTACTGAGTCGCAAAAAGGAGCCATCGTGTGCGTTGAATTTAGTTTGAAATATGGGTCGTAAGACAGACGTTACTGAGTGGCAGAAAGGAGCCATCGTGTGTGTTGAATTTAGTCTGAAATATGGGTCGTAAGACAGACGTTACTGAGTGGCAAAAAGGAGTCATCGTGTGTGTTGATTTTAGTCTGCAATATGGGTCGTAAGACAGACGTTACTGAGTGGCAAAAAGGAGCCATCGTGTGTGTTGAATTTAGTCTGAAATATGGGTCGTAAGACAGACGTTACTGAGTGGCAAAAAGGAGTCATCGTGTGTGTTGATTTTAGTCTGAAATATGGGTCGTAAGACAGCCGTTACTGAGTGCCAAAAAGGAGCCACCGTGTGTGTTGAATTTAGTCTGCAATATGGGTCGTAAGACAGACGTTACTGAGTGGCAAAAAGGAGCCATCGTGTGTGCTGAATTTAGTCTGAAATATGGGTCGTAAGACAGACGTTACTGAGTGGCAAAAAGGAGCCATCGTATGTGTTGAATTTAGTCTGAAATATGGGTCGTAAGACAGACGTTACTGAGTGGCAAAAAGGAGCCATCGTGTGTGTTGAATTTAGTCTGAAATATGGGTCGTAAGACAGACGTTACTGAGTGGCAAAAAGGAGCCACCGTGTGTGTTGAATTTAGTCTGCAATATGGGTCGTAAGACAGACGTTACTGAGTGGCAAAAAGGAGCCACCGTGTGTGTTGATTTTAGTCTGCAATATGCGTCGTAAGACAGACGTTACTGAGTGGCAAAAAGGAGCCACCGTGTGTGTTGATTTTAGTCTGCAATATGCGTCGTAAGACAGACGTTACTGAGTGGCAAAAAGGAGCCACCATGTGTGTTGAATTTAGTCTGCAATATGGGTCGTAAGACAGACGTTACTGAGTGGCAAAAAGGAGCCATCGTGTGTGTTGAATTTAGTCTGAAATATGGGTCGTAAGACAGACGTTACTGAGTGGCAAAAAGGAGCCATCGTGTGTGTTGATTTTAGTCTGCAATATGGGTCGTAAGACAGACGTTACTGAGTAGCAAAAAGGAGCCATCGTGTGTGTTGATTTTAGTCTGCAATATGGATCGTAAGACAGACGTTACTGAGTGGCAAAAAGGAGCCACCGTGTGTGTTGATTTTAGTCTGCAATATGGGTCGTAAGACAGACGTTACTGAGTAGCAAAAAGGAGCCATCGTGTGTGTTGATTTTAGTCTGCAATATGGGTCGTAAGACAGACGTTACTGAGTGGCAAAATGGAGCCATCGTGTGTATTGAATTTAGTCTGAAATATGGGTCGTAAGACACACGTTACTGAGTCGCAAAAAGGAGCCATCGTGTGTGTTGAATTTAGTCTGAAATATGGGTCGTAAGACAGATGTCACTGAGTGGCAAAAAGGAGTAATCGTGCGTGTTGATTTTAGTCTGAAATATGGGTCGTAAGACAGACGTTACTGAGTGCCAAAAAAGAGCCACCGTGTGTGTTGAATTTAGTCTGCAATATGGGTCGTAAGACAGACGTTGCTGAGTGGCAAAAAGGAGCCATCGTGTGTGTTGAATTTAGTCTGCAATATGGGTCGTAAGACAGACGTTACTGAGTAGCAAAAAGGAGCCATCGTGTGTGTTGAATTTAGTCTGCAATATGAGTCGTAAGACAGACGTTACTGAGTGGCAAAAAGGAGCCATCGTGTGTGTTGAATTTAGTCTGAAACATGAATCGTAAGACAGACGTTACTGAGTCGCAAAAAGGAGCCATCGTGTGTGTTGAATTTAGTTTGAAATATGGGTCGTAAGACAGACGTTACTGAGTGGCAGAAAGGAGCCATCGTGTGTGTTGAATTTAGTCTGAAATATGGGTCGTAAGACAGACGTTACTGAGTGGCAAAAAGGAGCCATCGTGTGTGTCGATTTTAGTCTGCAATATGGGTCGTAAGACAGACGTTACTGAGTAGCAAAAAGGAGCCATCGTGTGTGTTGAATTTAGTCTGCAATATGAGTCGTAAGACAGACGTTACTGAGTGGCAAAAAGGAGCCATCGTGTGTGTTGAATTTAGTCTGAAACATGAATCGTAAGACAGACGTTACTGAGTCGCAAAAAGGAGCCATCGTGTGTGTTGAATTTAGTTTGAAATATGGGTCGTAAGACAGACGTTACTGAGTGGCAGAAAGGAGCCATCGTGTGTGTTGAATTTAGTCTGAAATATGGGTCGTAAGACAGACGTTACTGAGTGGCAAAAAGGAGTCATCGTGTGTGTTGATTTTAGTCTGAAATATGGGTCGTAAGACAGACGTTACTGAGTGGCAAAAAGGAGCCATCGTGTGTGTTGAATTTAGTCTGAAATATGGGTCGTAAGACAGACGTTACTGAGTGGCAAAAAGGAGTCATCGTGTGTGTTGATTTTAGTCTGAAATATGGGTCGTAAGACAGCCGTTACTGAGTGCCAAAAAGGAGCCACCGTGTGTGTTGAATTTAGTCTGCAATATGGGTCGTAAGACAGACGTTACTGAGTGGCAAAAAGGAGCCATCGTGTGTGTTGAATTTAGTCTGAAATATGGGTCGTAAGACAGACGTTACTGAGTGGCAAAAAGGAGCCATCGTGTGTGTTGAATTTAGTCTGAAATATGGGTCGTAAGACAGACGTTACTGAGTGGCAAAAAGGAACCATCGTGTGTGTTGATTTTAGTCTGCAATATGGGTCGTAAGACAGATGTTACTGAGTGGCAAAAAGGAGCCATCGTGTGTGTTGAATTTAGTCTGAAATATGGGTCGTAAGACAGACGTTACTAAGTGGCAAAAAGGAGCCATCGTGTGTGTTGAATTTAGTCTGCAATGTGTGTCGTAAGACAGACGTTACTGAGTGGCAAAAAGGAGCCATCGTGTGTGTTGAATTTAGTCTGCAATGTGGGTCGTAAGACAGACGTTACTGAGTGGCAAAAAGGAGCCATCGTGTGTGTTGAATTTAGTCTGAAATAGGGGTCGTAATACAGACGTTACTGAGTGGCAGAAAGGAGCCATCGTATTCGGCCGTGCCCATGGACACAGAGTGAATGAAGTCGCCCAATTTGTTGGTGTGTCGAAGCGTACTGTCCAGTATGTCTAGAAACAGTGGTGTAGTTCGCAGTCAACAGAAAATCGGCAACGTAACTGGCTGGAAAACGATTTTACCCAACAGGTACCGCCGCCACGTTTCACGTCTAATAACTGCAAATCGGTTTCAAACCCGGCAACAATTGCTCCAAACAGTCAATGGAAGTTCACTCCAACCAATTTCCTAAAATACGTTACGACGAGAACTGCGTGCGATGAACATCTGGAGCAGAGTACCAAGGAAGAGTCCTCTTTTAATAGCAAATCACAAAGTCGCACGTTATCAATGGGCTCAGAGGCACCAAAACTTTACTGTGGAAGATTGGAAACGAGTAATTTGGTCTGATGTGTCTCGTTTTTGTTTGTACTCTAATGATGAGAGATGACGAGTCCATCGCAGGCCCAATGAAGCCTTTAATCCTGATTGTGCCAAGGGTGTTGTTCAAGCTGGAGGGGGTTCTGCGATGTTTTTCGTACCACGAAATTGGCCTTCTCGTTGCAGTGACGATGAATTTGAACCAACATACGTACCTTCGCATTCTGAATGACGAAGTGTTGCCCTTTCTCCTACATCTCCAGGAGCAGCATCACATTGCCACTCTTGTCTTCCAAGACAATTGCCGTGTGCACAGGGCTAAAACTGCGTCTGAGTGGCACGACGAACAATCAGCAACACTGTCTCATATCGACTGGGCCGCCAAATCCCCAGATTTAAATCCTATTGAAAATCTGTGGGATCATTTGGAACAGAAGATGAAACCCCGGAATAGACACCCATGTACTCTGGCGGAACGTCGTGACCAATTGATGCACGAGTGGCTGCAAATCGATATTCAATACATCCACAACCACATAGAGTCTTTTCCACACCAAATTCACGCTGTTATCAAGGCAAGAGACGCCGTCACTCGTTATTAGGTAAGTTATGACACGGGTGTCTAATTTTTTGTCCGGTGTGCTTATGTCATGAGAGTAAGTAACATCGCTGCTGGATATACCAAAGCCTTCTTCACTTATTTGTTTAGCAACAACAGTGGCGACTGAGTGTGACTTCTGCTAATCCCGTAGAGGCCGTGTAAATACAAAGAACAGGTGGGGGTAGAAAATCCTACTCACTAGACGGGAGTTTTGGGGCGGTCGTGGTAGTATGAATGCAACAGGCGTTTTCGGGCGTTATGGCCGCTAAAGGGTTCAAGAGACCATTGTGACCGGTCATTCTTAGTGTTGCTAAGGGTGAGAAAATCATCGACCGAGGGGCACAAATAATGACATGCATGGGAGGGGGAACTCTGGGTCTGCAGTTTGTATAAGACATCCGGAGGAACAAAAGAAGGATTAGGAAGGGAACATCCACGTCACACAGCAAATCTCGTGAGATTACATTACACACATTGGTATGAAGTCAAAAAATGACCACACAACGATGCATTTGCTACTAGAACAATGTTTTAAATTTTAATTTAAATTCTAGAAATAATTAGCTTTTGAAATTTAACAATTTAGGGAAATATAGTATATTGTGTGGCAAGCTGAAACCAAAAATTGAGGTTTAACGACCACCGTGAGCAACTCAATGGACTATAGCAGTCGCCCTCCCTAATTTAGGGTAATTGATTCCAGGGAAGGGAGAGAGCCGGTGCCGTACAACATCCATGCCTCACCGGGATTCGAACCCGGTCTCATGATCAGAAGCCATCGCTTAGACTACTGCGCTACCTGGGCGGTCATAGCAACTTCTTTTACTGTATAGAGAAAACGCATTTCTATAGTTCACGTGGTGGTCGCAAATACTACGCATCGTCAGCAGCTCACTCTCTCTCACCTTATCTGACCTCCCTTCTTTCTTTCGTCATCCCTCTGCGTTAAGCCGCTTGCATTTACTACCATTTTCAACCCCCGTCGCATTTACCGTTGGAAGATCCCACGTGGCCAACACCCAAAGCGAGTACAAGAGTCAGCGAGGAAACTTAACGTTAAAGACGAGACCTAAGAATTCTCCGCTTGCAGCGCCAATTGAAGCAGCGGCCAGGAGGAGAAACAGAATGCGGCATTGTGGGAGCACATGCCTGCCGAGCCGGAGCGAGGGTCACGTGTGTATTAACAATTGCTATACTTTATTAATTATTCTTTTTGATACTGCAAAAATGTTTATTCCTCTTGCGGATAAAACTTCTACAGCGACCTTTGCTTCTCGAAGTACGCTCATACGATTCAGTTTGGATTCAATAATATCAGCTTCACACAAGGTCCACGTGAGTTCGTCAACAATAACAAATAACTATTACGAAAGAAATAAATACCGAAGAAACACTTGCCGATCTTTTCGCTTTGGAAATAGGAAAAGGCTCAATTTGTCCTCATCTCTCATTGAACAATTCTTAAAATGACAACGTTTTTTCACCATATTGCACTGTAAAAAATTGCAGGGTCAAATTATGGCAGATACACCGGCAGCTGAGTGGCCAGTCAATAAGCCGTAATTTTACAGTTCCACACCGTAATGTTCACAACATTCTAATGACCGTCAAATAAAAACGTGTTGCCCACAGATGTGTTGCCAGTCAACTGATTGCACGTGAAAAAACAGGTATATAACCACTTTAAGAAGAACGTTGACAGATTGTTAAGGTTAAAATACAGAAACAGTTTAAACACCGTGAATATGTAGTTTATCAACCAAAAATTTATGGTTGACCGCCAGGTGGCGTGCTTAGGATCTGTAAAACGTCTTAATCAGGGTGAAACACTGACTATTCACGGCAATTTTTTGCAGTGTGATACACTAATTCACTAGATCGCATGGCACTTCTAACCAAAGATCTATAATCTGTTCCTACTGGTTTAGGGCTGTCATGTGACCATGTTAGTTTGTCCCCTCGCAGCCAGATGGCGCTGAGGTTTCGGGGATACACTATTTCCATTGGAATTCCTACGCTAACCATGTACTCGCTTTGTCAACATCTAATCTCCCCATCCCTGCCTCCCTCCTTTCTTCCCCCACTTCTATTTGCCCCTGCCGGCCGCATATGCTACCATTTCAACCCCGGTCGCATTTACGACTTCCCGAAGTGGGTCCGTAAGTCCATAGATGGTTAGAATTATAAAGCTGAAGCACATCCTCCTTCAAAAATATGACCCTTTAACACTTCTGCCGACGGCTGTGGGGTTCGTCGAAGCACTTTTGGTACCCCTTCTTTGCAATGTCCTTCAGTGCAACCAGCGATACGTTTTCAACTTCTCCTACGCTTGGAAACCGATGACCTTGAAGTCGACTTGTCAGCTCAGGGAAGTCGCAGAGAGGGGCGAGGTTAGGTGAGTACGGTGGATATGGAAAAACAACACTTCTGGATTAACAGAGTAGGTTGCTCTGGACCTCGATTAGATGCGCAGAACACTTTATGTGGCTCACTAGTTTTTTTAAAAAGAGGAAATAGTAAAGCATGTGACTTTCCTTTTACTTAAAATTCTCAGGAAATTTATTCACACGTGCTTATTTGTTTTTGTGTTCCTCAGAACACAAATCCTCTAATACGACCATTCAGGGAGGGCAACGGCCCTCCACGTAGACCGCCGACCTGCTAGAGACACATACTTAAAGTTATAGAAAGTCTGTGGCGGGATTGTATGAGTCGCGCACAAGTTTATGAGTAATATAAACGTTTTAAAGATGATAGTGAGAGTGATGAACAGTCCGATAGGCCCGCGATCAGCAAAAGTAAAAAACAATGTCGAACTTGTGCGCACAGCTGTGTGGGAAAATCGCCAAATCACTATTCGAGAGTAATCTAAAGTCTTCAACATTTCTTTCGGTTCAGTTCAGTCGTTTTTTACGGGCGATTTGGTTTAGACGCGTCTCAGCCAAAACTGCCCTCAGCTGAGCAAAAACAGGTCCGTATTTCAGCTGCTAGTGACCTGCTTGAATGTGTCGAAAACGACGAAAACTTTTTAAAGACCACCATAACTGGCGGTGAATCGTGGGTTTATGGTTACGACCCAGAAACTAAAGCCCAGTCTTCACAGTGCAAGACCTCAAACTCTCCCAGACCCCAAAACCCACGACAGGGCGTCAGCAATGTCAAGACGATGCTAAGTGTTTATTTGAATCATGAGAGAATTGTTCATCATGAGTACGCTCCATTAGGCCAGACAATCAACAACGAGTACTGCTGTCAAGTTCTTGCGACGTTTGAGAGACGCAGTTCGTCGCAATGGGCCGGCACTGCATGAGAGCGGCAACTCCACCATGGCAACGCGTCTCCCCATGAATGGCAGCTTGTGCAGCAGTTTCTCGCTAAGCACTAAGCACCGCACTACATAGGCCTAACAGCCACTTTATTCGCCAGATCTCGCTTCCTGGGACTTTTTTCTTTTCTCAAAAATCAAATACCACTTAAAAGAGAGATTTAAAGATATTGAGGAGATACAACAAAATGCGACCAAGTAGCTATTCGCTATTTCTGAAGATGACTTCAAAATATGCTTCGAGCAGTGTAAACAGCGCTGGGTTAAGTGTATGGCTTCAGAAGCGGACTACTTCGAAGGCTATTAAATTTAAAATCTGTAAGTTTTGTAATTTTTTTTAAAAAATGAATTTAGTCTGGATGCTAAACACACCTTGTATAACAGAGACTCCACTGTACACCGAAAGGACAAATTATTACGTACACCCCGGTGAAAATACGCAAATCAACAGAACAGCAGCAAATCGCGGTGTACAGGAAAACTGCTTGGGGCTATAAATAGATTGCGTTGGTACGCACAGGAACACATTCCGTCAAGTGCCAGCATCCGTCGAGGACGAGACTTAAGTGAGTTTGATCGAGGTCAAGCCGTGGGAGTCAGGAATACCGGATGTTCAATCTGCGCAACGGCAAAACTGTTAGGAATTCCGCGACAAACCGTAGCAAGTGTGTACCAGGAGTACGTGAAATCCGGCAAAGCCGCTAACAGTCGGATGAAATGTGGCCGTAAAAGTGCATTGGATGATCGAGGGCGCCGGTGATTGGTCCGCATCGTACAGACTAATCGGAAGGCTTGTTTGCAGCAAATCACGTCACAATTTAATGAGGGAGCATCCACAAGCCTATTCTCAAAGACAATCCGTCCACACATGGCACAACTCGGCTGGGGCAACCGACGACCACATCGTGTCCCGATGTGAACGGCCCAGCATCGCATGATTCGGTTGCAGTTTGCGAAGGCCCGTCGAAAGTTGGAGCATGGATAATTGGAAACGCGTCATATGGTCTGACGAATCCCGTTTCACACTGTATCGCGCTGATGGCAGGCAGCGTGTGTGGCGTAAACCACACGAAGCTATGGACTGCGCATGCCAAGTTGGGGTACTACAGGCCGATGGAGGCGGTGTAACTGTTTGGGCAGCTTTCACGTGGTTCGGCCTGGGTCCCTTGGTACCTATTGAGTCTTCAGTCACTGGTTCCAGCTATGTGCAGCTCCTGGTCGACCGTTTCCACCCTTTCATCACGTGCCTCTGTCTGAACCAAGTTCCGATCTTCCAACAGGACAACGCCCAACCCCATCGGTCCCGGCTAGCGACCGACTGGGTCCAGGAGCATAGCAGCTAGCTTACCACACTCGCACGGCCCCCCATGCTCACCGGACATTACCCCATAGAGAATTTATGGAACATATTGGAACGAGCTGTTTGTGATCTCCCATTCCCACGTTCATCTCTGCCAGCTCTACGCCAAGCACTCTTAGATTGTTGGTCAGCGATACCAGTGTCTGTGTTTCGGAACCTCATTGCGTCCGTACCACGACTTTTGGATGCTGTCCAGCGTGCAAAGGGTGATGCCACATGCTATCAGGTGGGTGTACGTAATCATTTGTCCTTTCAGTGTATATTTTATTTTTTTATTACAAAGACATAATTCAGAACATAAAATTTCCTCCTGATTTCTCTCTCCTTTTTTTCTTTTGCTTTTCCTCAACCTGCTCACTTTTTCAAGCTTCACAATTACTCCGAAATTCCTGTAGATTCCCTTGAGCGAAACACCTTTACATGTAATGCATCTTTTACCTGTGTGTCCTAATTCCTATTGGCACGTGCACCGCTATCTGTTGAACATTTATTCTTCCGATCTTTCTAATATCCATTAGGTGCCTTTCTCCTCGAAGCCATGGCCATCTGAACCCCTCCTAATCCTAAGAGGCTTACATGGAATGCACTCAGCAGTTCTTAAATGCAGCTGAACTTCCATGTAATGAGGTGCCAAGCTCATCGCGAAAATATAGCTAAATAGAAAACTCGCTTTATAAAAACAAATGTTTCATCATTGTTGTATATAGTATTTTACAATGCTATTTATTTATTTAAATCCTGATGCATTTAATTAAATTATTACACACTATGTGGAAAAAAATCTCCAGACACCAGAGCTATTTATACAATACTGCATTTATGGCATGCCTGTATAGACAGGATTCTAGAGGTGGGTGGGCGACTATTTTTTCAGGGTGGGCAATTATGTCGGATATACTGGTGTGCAAAATTAAAGGATAAGTATAGAAAACGCCGAAAATGCGAGAGTGGGCGATGCCCCCCCCTTACCCATCCCCTTAGCTACGGGCCTGATTTATGGCAAAACAAATAAGGAGCTGGCCCACCCTTGGCCACAATTACATTGTGAACTTTCCTCGGCACATTTTCAATGAGATTCTAGTAAGCAGTCCCAGGTATATTGTTCTATTCCTTCCTCATCGCAGTGGTCAGTTCAGACACAGAAGCTGGACGCAACGTTCGAGTTCATACCAAAGGGCTTCTATAGGATCGAGATCGAGACTTTGAGCTTGAAACTCGAAATTCTGTCCACCCGTATTCTCAAACCATGTCGAAATGGAGCGTGCTTTATGCCACACCGCGTTGTATTGCTGAAACAAGAATGGCCCGTCTCCGTAAAACTGGTAAAACGTAGGCAGTGCAGTGTTGTCTAGAATGTCACAGTAATTCGTGGCGTTCATGTTTACATCCGCAACCACAATCTATCAGAGTCCATAAAACGAGAAACATTCTCAGATCATGAAACATTTAAGAGTTGGGATGACACATTTTGGCAGATACCATTCACCGCACCCAGCCGCGACCATCAGATTTAAAAACGGTGTAGCGTAATTCGTCACTACTGGTCTGGGGTCCATGGACGATGTTCTTTGTACCAAACTGTGTTGCGTGATTCGTCACTCCATAAAACTCGTTTCTACTGGTCTAGGGTCCATGGTCAATGTTCTTTGCACCAAACTGTATAGCGTGATTCGTCACTCCATAACACTCGTTTCTACTGGTCTGGGGTCTATGGACGATGTTCTTTGCACCAAACTGTGTAGCGTGATTCGTCACTCCATAACACTCGTTTCTACTGGTCTAGGGTCCATGGGCGATGTTCTTTGCACCAAACTGTGTTGCGTGATTCGTCACTCCATAACACTCGTTGCTACTAATCTGGGGTCCATTGACAATTTATTTGCACCAAACTGTGTAGCGTGATTCGTCACTCCATAACACTCGTTTCTACTGGTCTGGGGTCTATGGACGATGTTCTTTGCACCAAACTGTGTAGCGTGATTCGTCACTCCATAACACTCGTTTCTACTGGTCTAGGGTCCATGGGCGATGTTCTTTGCACCAAACTGTGTTGCGTGATTCGTCACTCCATAACACTCGTTGCTACTAATCTGGGGTCCATTGACAATTTATTTGCACCAAACTGTGTAGCGTGATTCGTCACTACATAACACTCGTTTCTGCTGGTCTAGAGACCATGAGCGATGTTTTTTGCACCAAACTGTGTAGCGTGATTCGTCACTCCGTAACACACGTTTCTACTGGTCTGGGGTCCATGGACGATGTTCTTTGAACCAAACTGTGTTGCGTGATTCGTCACTCCATAACACTTGTTTCTACTGGTCTAGGGTCCATGGACGATGTCCTTTGCACCAAACTGTGTAGCGTGATTCGTCACTCCATAACACTCGTTTCTGCTGGTTAAACGAGGGTCCATGGACGAGACAATATGCGCCGCACCAAGCAAGTCGCTTACTCACATCCTTACGAGTTAATAACGGCTTCTATGCGGCAGAGTTTAGAGAAAAAGCAACGGGTGGGACCGGCCAAGTCGACGCATTTTTTGTATCGCAATTGCAATGAAAGGAAAAACTCGTGTTCCCCGATTTCCTTGTGCGTTTAACTGTTTTGCTGGCTTTACTTACTTTCATGAAGTAGCGTAGGGCGTAATCATAGGGGCGAGGAGAGGCACTCACATTGTTTTTACCATCTGTAGATATTAAGATGGTAAAAACACTTCGTGGCTTGTTGACAACGAAAAGATTCGACCCGGAGCAGGATGACCAGATGACTTTTTGGAATGGGAGGACATTTTCATTAAAAAAGGTGGACACGGTAAGCTTGTACAAAAATAAATATGAGTGCACATACTCTGCATTTAAATTTTACAGTTTGAGAATTTATACGTGTAAACCAAAAAAGGAAGAAAGATTTTAGTCTGAAGAGATTTTCTTCAGTATATCGGGCTTCTTTAACGAATATTTGTGAAATTCAGAGCATGACGGGTCTTGCAAATTGTATTTAACTAGCAGTATGCCCCTCTGTGGTTGATTAAGAAACTTGAATTATGAATAGAAAAACTCGCAGCAGCGTCTCACAACACACAAAAAGGGCGGTATGAGCTGCTGTTTGCACGACTACACCGCATGACACCGTCCGGTCCGCCGCCCACGTACGACCAACTACAGACAGACTAACGCGCATTGGCGGGTTTTTTCTGTGCTGTTGACTCACAAGTCAGGCACTGCAGCAGGCAGCTGCAGGAATAAACTGACCGGGGGGAGGGGACAGACAGGGAGGGTGCGAGCGAGAATCCAGAAATGAATGAATACATTTTAGCGGTGGCTTGATAAGATATATGATTACAATAGAAGAATTTAATCAAAATGTATTTGAATTACACCTTATTGAAAAAGTCTGACATTTGGGATATTTCCCTTCATGCCTGGGGGACAGGACAGGAGAATATATCTTCCAAAAGCCGGACGTCTGGTCACCCTGGCCGCCAGCGAGTGTATGTGGAACGGGGGAACGGGGAGAGGGGGTGTCTGCAGTGGAGTGGGGTGTATATGTGTTTGTATGAGAGAATGAGATGGCATCGATTGTTTATTTTATACCCTAATCTGCATAGGGATTGACTTTTGTAGTGTTACCACTTGCTAGTTCACAGAAAGTGAGATTTTGAACTCGCTTATTACTTTCTCTCTCTCTCTCTCTCTCGTTAAAGGTAATATTATTCGATAATTGCCAAAGTTTAGTTAATATTTTTAGGCTTACATTCAACTAAATATTTTCAATAATATTTAATTTCATTATTTAATTTTCACAATTTAGTAAAATAGAATAGGAAGACAAAATAATACAAAATGGCACACCACTGGCCGGGCCTAAATAATAGCTGTAACTGACGGGCGGAGCCGAGTGTCTAATATCTGAAACGGACTGGGCCTAACTAATAGCTGCAACTGACGGGCCGGGCCGAGTGTCTAATATCTGAAACGGGCTGGACCTAACTAATAGCTACAATTAACGGGCAGGGCCGAGTGTTTAATGCCTGAAACGGGCCGGGCCGGTTCACCAAATAAGGCCCGCGCAAACCTCTAACACACACTCACATTTGTTGAATCCTGAATTTTTTGGTAATGATTTGTGCAAAGGAATGACGGTACCCATGGCCGACACGTTTCGGAGTTCTTTTGTCCCTTTCTGTCAATTTGCTTGGCCTTCCTGAACGTTTCTTGGCAGTCTAAGTCCCGCACGTTTCCATTTACTAATAATATCTTGAACAGTTGACAGTGGATGCTGCAATTGTTCTGCAATCGCCCGTACGGACACGCTCCTGATATCGCACCCTGTGATATCTCGTTAAAAGTCAGTAAGCTGAAAATGTTTGGCCATGTCTCACGACTAGACGATATGCGACGTCTGTATGAATGAATGAGAACGGACTTTACGTAAAATAGAGATAATTTAAATAAATTATTCTAAGTCCCACCCACCCAAAATAATTCTTATATAAAGTCCCCATAAAATAAAATAAATAATTAAGTCTAATAAAAGCGGGGTCAAGAGTCCGCGCTGGCGAAATCGCTCAGATCAGGTCAGATCATATGTAGAGGATTTTAGGAAGGAAGTGTCTGACCCCAGGTCTTAAACAACCCTATAATGAATATAGCTTTTACTACTAAGCTAGTTATAATGAATATAACGCTTCTTCTACTGAATTATAATGAATTCAGCTTCTTCTAAGCTAATGCTTCTTCTAATGGTTGTTGTTTTGTTAATTATATCATGAATAAACTTTCCTGCTAGTAATGTAGTAATAATAATGAACAAGCTTATAACTGGTAGTAATGTTGTAGTAGTAATTAAGATGAATAAAGTCTTATGCTGGTTGTTACTATTAACAACTAATGAAATAAACCTAACAGCTAGACAGAGGTCTGACAGTACTATGAACTGAGAAAGACGTACTTACTTAAAACTCTTTTATTAGATAAACTCTTGAATCATCCAACACACACACACACTAATCGTATCACAATAATGAAGAAAAAACCTAATCACATAGAACGAAGCTCTCCCTACGCACATCAACAAAAAGCTCTCTCCATATAAACAAACGCTCTCCCTATACAACAACAAACGCTCTCCCTACGTAGGTATGGTTTGTCATTTTCATGTAGGACTTCCGTCCACAGGGAGTAGAGTTTAGGTCCCAGCCACCTACAGCGAGATCGCCTTTTGGGCAGGACACAGAAACGGAAGGAATGAGAGCAAGTCTAGCGACTTTTGACAGAACAGGTTGTAGTGAGATTAGAGTACAGTAGATGGCGCCACCGTACAAGTACGATATTGCACATAGATGGGTGAGAGAATTTCAGGGAGGACATGGGAAAGGATACCCATTTAACCAGTGGGTCCCTCTCCCTACGTATCGTTGAACGCGCCTATTTATACTGGCTACCACCACGTCATGACTTACACTCATTGCCAGATCTCATTCAGCGGGAGAAATAACATCTCGTTCAGTAAGAAGATAATTTACATAGTAAAATAAAATAACCAGAAATAGTAAAAATCAAAAGGAAAGTGAATCTGAAGTATACGTAACAACCCTTAGAAATGGGAAGCTAGGAGATTTGGGCTCGAAACCGCTCTCTGCACTGGATCAGAATTTATAGGTTGTGAGCTCAGAATTCTCCAAATAACAAAAGTGGGAAAACCTAAAAAACTCAAGCAAAATTACTAGAAACCTACACCCCTAACAAATTAAAAAAAAAAAAAATCCGAAATGGTCATGGTTTCCCCTCCGGCTAAAGCACCGAGGAATAGCTACCTAGGTACAAGAATAGAAGACAGCACAAGGTAACCGTACGTGCTATGAGAAACGAAGTATGGTGGCTAATGCCTACGTTTACTTCGGCGAAAAATCTTCTTCAGCTTTTGAAGAGCAGCATCCAGTTCATCTTTTTCAGACAAAAGTTATGAGGAAAATCTTCATCTTTTAGGAGGGTCCCATTCAGTGGCGTAACCATGTTTCAAAATCTTGGGGGGGGGCGATCACACATACCCAGTGATCGCCCCCCCCCGCGTATGTGTTTGGGACACCCACCCGCCCCCACACACACGCACGCAGTTGCTGAGGCACGATCTAACGGACACGACATAGGCGCCTCTGTTTAGGGCAGAAATGTAAATTACGAAGTTGTAGAGGATATTCTGGACATCACGTTACAGGATCATCTCCAAAGGCTATATATGGCCACCACGTTCGCCCCATTGCGAACATGTTTAGACGCGTGCATGCACGTCAACACACAGGATGGGCATTTTCCAGCATTTATTGTAGCAGGTATGCTTGTAGTTATTGTACGTGTATTCTCTTGCCCGGTGCACAGTGACTTTTGGCTCACCCTGTATTTGGGGCTACCCGACGAAAAAAACGGGACCCATTATTACTTGACAGACTCCAGAGATTGTAATGTTAACAAGTTAGTAAATTCATCAAATGCATTGATTATGATACGCTTTCTAACATACCAGAAATCATTACTCAAGTTATTACTAAAAGTTATGAGGATAATGGCTGCAGAATAAATCTCTCTCCTATGCCCTGCCCTTTGATCCCATTTCGATGATATTCAACAGAACAGGTTGAGTATACTTCCGGAACAACATGATAAAGTTTTGTCTCAATCGAAGCACTTTTACGTAAGTTATGACGCATAAGAGCGATGGAATGGATCCCGCTCCTATGTTCTGACCTTTGACTCCATTTCGCCCATTTTTAACAGGATTCGTCCCCAGGTGGTCTCCTACCACGTACTAAAATTTCATCGAAATCGAGCCATTTTTACGCAAGTTACGACGCATAAGGGCAATGGAATGGATCCCGCTTCTACGTCCTGACCTTTGACCCCATTTCGCCCATTTTCAATGGGGTTCGTCCCCAAGTGGTCCCCTACCACATACTAAAAATTCATTGAAATCGAGCCACTTTTACGTAAATTATCTTGCGGACGGATGGACGGACAGACGGACAGAGCTGGAGCATATATTCAACCTACGGTTGGAAAGCGCAAAAAGCAATTGAAAAATGGAACATTTTGAACGGGGGTGGGGGGCTAGAAAAAGAGCCCACCCTCGCATCCCTTGGCGTCGTCTCTGCATGCATGCCTAACATCGTACGTAAATTTCATCCCAGAAGTGGGGATAAGTTGGGAACGAAAACTCACGAGGGTTTTGTGTTGTAGTTAAGACCCTTTTGTTTTGCAGTAAATTAAGCGAAAGGAATGAGAAATATTCTTAAGATATTCTGTGTGCTGAGTAACCCCATTGCTTCCGCGTTATATACATATTTCCAAGTTGTGCTTCTGGTTAACGAGCGTAATGAGTTGCTGCTTATACTTCAAGAATAGAGCAATGTTTACAAAAGTGAAGCCGAAGCATTTGGCGTGAAACTGAAATCTGTTTATCGCTCGGACGACCTGAAATTCCACGATAAGCAGCTTTGCATGAAGCAGAATGAGAACGGCTCTTGTTTCACGTGTGTGTGATTTACCGGATTTCTAGCAAAACTTATTAATCCTTATTTCAAATCCTACCTTAAATTTGGGTATACTTTCATGCTAAAGCGGCTTTACCAGCACTTTTTGCTCGGACTAAAGTCAAAAACAACAATGATAAAATAAATTCCTGAATTTCCAGACTTCAGATGAATATCTCCACCTTTTGCTCTCCGGTCCATGACGAGACATTCGACGACAAAAGAGAAATAATAATCTATATATTAATTCTATAAGGGGTTTTACTGTAAATCCTATTTTGAGAGAACGGCTGAACGTAAAGATATGGTTGAGGTATCAAAATAAAGGTCTTACCATGTAGATGTGCCAGTCGAAGAGAAAAAAGAGATTGGGGCAACGGTTCGGGCGTTGTGGGGCTGCAGAGTTCCCATGTAAAGTATATAGGGGAAGCGTGCGGCTGACTCACGCGCTGTTGAAGGCGGAGGCATGGAGGGAATGAGATAGCCCAAATTCCGAAGTGTTATCTTTTCTGGGCGAACCGTTGCGCAAAACAACGCTAGCAGGCATTCATATCAAAGTTCTTCTCCTCGGAACAGCGAATACCCTCGAAGACCTCATTGCGTTATGCCGTTGGATTGTGTGATGTACACTGCTGGACAATTGCTAAGGGCGGATCATAAACGGCTATATGGCGCATAAAAAAGTAAGTGTGGTTGGATGCCAAGTGAAATAAAATAATGTCAGAATGCCAGGGCATTACAAGAAAGACAATTTAGTGTGCTCGGAAATCCAGAAGGCTTTGGAACGTGTTCAAGGGACAAACAGGCCATTTTGTGCAGAATACGTAAACGTGAAAAAAATGCAATTACCGTCCGCAGGCGTTCCGGCGTAAGATGTCAATACGGGATATGGCCACCATGGAGGGCGATGCAAGATTCCACACGTCGTGTCATGCTTTGCACAACATTATAAACCAGCTGTTGGGGTAATTTATCCCATTCCTCTGTCAGTGCACGGATGAGGGTGTCCTTGTTTATTGGAGGGCATTGGCGACCAGCAAGACTCCTCCCCAAAGCATCCCACACATTTTCAATGGGATTCAGATCTGGAGAACGTGCTGGCCATACGAGGCGTTCAATATCCTCGCTCTCAAGACACTCCTGGACAGCGACTGTTCGATGACATGTTGCGTTGTCGTCCATGAAAATGAATCTATCACCGACAGCACCACGGAACATGCGAACATGAGGTAGCAGAACATCATTAATGTATCGTTGGCCAGTCATAGTCCCAGTTGGAAGCACATAGAGGGACGTACGGCCATTGATCATGATACCAGCCGATACCATGACACTACATGTCGGATATCGTTCCCTTTCCTGTATGTTTGCTGGACAATATGCAGTACCACTATCACGCCAGATCAGTTGTCGTCGACAATCAGACGATAGACTATATCTACTCTCATCTGAGAAGAGGACAGCAGACCAGTCGTTATCAGTCCAATTGCGATGTTGATGGCACCATTACAAACGGGCGGTACGGTGACGTCTGGACAATGGGATGCACACAGCAGGACGGCGGGCGTATAGTCCTCCTTCATGCAAACGTCTGGCGACAGTTTTTCGGGAGATCCGCTTGCCAGTAGCAGCCATAAACTGATTTGCTACCTCAATAGCTGTGCTGCGCCGGTGTCTTTTTGTTGATAGCACTATGTACCGATCTTCTGCAGGTGTCGTACTGCGAACACGACCTCCCCCGTGACGTTTGCTACACTCTCCATTTGTTTGAAATGATTTCCAAAGCCTTGAAATAACACTGTGGCTGACGTCGAACTCCCTGGCTACATCTGTTATTTTTCGCCCTTCTTCAATCTTGCCAATAATACGGCCACGCGTAAAAGCATCTAGGTGATGTCGGGAAGACATACTGAAAATTGCAGGTTCGTCAATTGATTCTTTCCCTTTCAACTTTGCGTTTGAACAACAATGGTCAATACGCGTCAAATCCTTTATATCTCTTATCAGCGCTATGACGTCACGAACAAGTTCGGCAATCCAAAATTTGCATACGCACAACACGTCTTACTGTATCCCGCACTTATGCTAATTTCCACATTTTCCCGCCTTCCATTTTATGGTTGCTATCGTTGCTATTGTCATCCGTCCTTAGCAATTGTCCGGCAGTGTATATATACAATTTAATATTCATTCGATCCAGTTTATTCACGTAGGTAAGACGTTTCCCATTATGCTAAGATATAAATAAACATTCCGTTGACCATTGTTAGTGAAAATATTATAACCCATTGAGTTGCTCACGGTGGTCAAGAAAATGAGAGTGAAAGTGGTCAGAAAATGAGAGTGAAAAATATGAGAGTGAAAGAGTACGATCCAGTAAATGAGACTGATCCAGTAGAATTTTTGCACACGATCGAGATGAATGGACTTCCGCCTCACATTTTACGACTGAAAAAGGGTGCAGTCGTGATGCTCATCACAAACCTGGCCGCCCCGGTGGCGCAGTGGTCTAAGCAATGGCTTATGATGATTCGTTCGTGAAGGGTCTGGGTTCGAATCCCGGTGAGACATGGATGTCGTTCTTGTCTTATGGCACTGGTTCTCTCCCTTCCCTGGAACCAGTGACCCTAAATTAGGGACGGGCGACTGCTTAGAGTCCATTGAGTTGCTCACGGTGGTCGTTAAACCTTCAGTCAAAAACATAAAAACAAAACAAAAAAAAAACCTGGACTATTGTCTTTACTGAAGTGGTTGAATGAATTTTTCAATCAAATAAAGTTCACATTTGTTGTTTCATACGAGTTTATTCTTTTCAAAGAAACTAACGTTCGATTCCGACGGGTTTCGTCTAGTAATATTAATCAAATTGTGCAGCGCAATGTTTCCATACTTGTAGCCAGAAATTGAATTTAAAAAAATACTAGAAAATCAACAAAGATAATAACTACAACTTGCGAATGGGCAAAATAAAAAATGCGATATTTGAATTAACGTTTTAAAATCAGAGCAAAAAGTTTGTTTATATAATCCAAAAAGTAATTTATTTTATATGAAGAAATGATTGCTGACAATTAAAAAAATAAAATAAAAAATGATTAAATATTTTGATGACGAACATTCTATGAAAAGAAATTAAGTATTACGAAACAAATAATGTAACACAATTAATTGCCAACTTCGTGTTAAGTTGAATTCTGAAATTAGTCCAAAATACGCCGGTTGTACCGAAAGCAATGCAAAAGTGGGCATAACTTTTTCATTTACTGACTGAAGTCGTTCAAATTGCACATGTTGGTAGAGTAACTCTTCCTCTATAGTAACCTTTCTTCTTCATTGCAGGTAAATAATGGATTCCAAGCACAAGAAACTGCCGTCATTGATTTCTTGACGAAGAAAGGGTGCACTCTGTCCAACATCCACAGAAGGCTACAGAATGTTTACAGAGATGACACCATTGACAAAAGCAATGTGCACAGATGGATAAAGAAATTTAAAAAGAGAGGAAACCAGCATTGACGACAAGCCACGCAGTGGGAAACCATCATCTGTGACCAGTGACACGAATCGTCAGTGAGTGGATGAATTGATTCGCGCAGAGAAATGAGTCACAATCCGTGAGCTTGTTGCACAACTGGACTCCATACAGAAGATGGTGGAAGACTTAGGATATTGGAAAGTGTGTGCAAAGTGGGTACCTCGGCAGTTGACACCCGATTTGAAGGCGAGAAGGGTGGAAGTCTGCTCTGATTTGCTGGAAGCGTTTGAAGCCAATGAAGACACGTTTCTTTTTGATCTGGTGACAGGAGATGAAACGCGGGCGTATCATTACCATCCGGAAACGAAGAATCAATCCAAAAAAAGGGGCATCACACCTCTTCACTAAGGCCTAAGAAGTTCAAAAGCCAGTGATCAGCACAGAAAGTCATGGTGACTGTTTTTCGGGATGGCAGGAGTGTCATTCTCCTCGATTTTCTGGAACGTGGCCGTTCCGTGACCAGCGAGAGGTACATTGAGACACTCAAGAACTTAGAGAAGCCATTACGAGGTATTGACCGAACAACAATCTGTAAAGGATACACATTCACTATGACAATGCGAGACCACGCACATCTTTGGCAACAAATCGGCCGATCAGAAAATTAGACTGCCGTTGGTCCTCCATCCACCGTACAGCCCAGATGTACGGTGGATGGAGGACCAACTTTCGACTTCCACCAGTGAAGGACAGTCTCCGGGGACAACGATTTGATGACACAGACAAGGTGAAAGTGGCTGTGAATAAGTGAATACAACAGTCCACACCTGAATTTTTTCAAAGAGGATTCGAAAGTTGGGTTCAACGATGGCGCAAATGCATCGCTTGTGGTGGAGACTATGTTGAGTAGTACCTTTGTATAGAAGAAGAGTTACTCAACCAACATGTGCGATTTGAACGACCTCTGTCTGTCAATAAAAAAGTTATGCCCACTTTTGCATTACTTTTAGTACAACCCTTGTATTTTGAAAAAAAAATAATAATTCAATGGTGTGTGGCATTTATTTCCAATTTAAGCTTCATTTTGTGTTTCTATTCTTATGTAAATTTTGTTAGTTCTCAATTAAAACTTCCTTACTGAGCGGATCATCACTTGCACGAATTTCATTGTGCGTTTTGGTAACACTGATAGTGGGTAACAGGTAAATAAAAACACGTCACAGCACGGCCGTACCTATGTCCCAGACCAATCAGGGGCCGAAGAATCATAGGGGAGAAGGGGTCTCGGAGGGAAGGGGTTTCACGGCAAACTAACTTTCTCCACGAATAAAGATGTAAGTTTTTCTTTTTCCATGAATAAGACGTAAATCAAAATTGGAATGGGGGGGGGGGGGAATGTTTTGAAGGCGGAAAAAATTCTATAGTAAGATACACCAATGAACCATTACATTATGACCCTAATAAGCTGTAGGGCCCCTTTTAGCCCGCAAGACAGCGGCCACTCAGCGAGGCATATATTCGATTAGGTGGCGATAGGTATCCTGGGGTATCTGGTACCATAATGTCAACAGCAGGTCTTCTAGTTCCGGATCATTGCAAGGGTGTACCGTGACTACAAGAATTCTGGCAAAACGTCCAACCTACGATACCAGTGTGGCCGTAAAAAGACATTGGGTGAACGTGACCATCGTCAGCTATCAAGAATCGTTTCACGCGATAGGCGTGCAACACTCTCGAAGGTATCATCGGAATTCAATGCTAGAGCCTCAACAAGCGTCCGGACTGTGCAACGTACCCTGCACGATATGGGCTTTGGGAGCAGACGCCCAACTCGAGTCCCCTTGATGGGTGCACGACACAGAGCTATGCGCCTTGCTTGAGCACAGCAACACCGCCACTGGACACTTGATGACTGGAAACAAGTAGCCTGGTCTGACGAGTCGCGTTTCCAACTGCATCGGGCAGATGGAAGGATTCGTGTCTGGCGCAAACCCCATGAAGCAAGGATCCCGGCTGTCAACAGGGAACTGTACCGGCTGGTGGGTGATTCGTAATAGTATGGGGTATGTTTAGCTGGACTTCACTGCGACCTCTGGTACGTCTACAAACGTCTGTGACCGGCCAACGCTATATGCGAATCCTTTCTGACGAGGTACACCCGTTCATGTCCTGCATTCATGCTGATGGGTTGGGCCTGTTCCAACAGGAAAACACACCTCCACACAAATGTCGGGACGCCACATTATGGTTAGAGGAGCATTCATCTGAGTTTGGGGTGTTGCCATTCCCACCCAAGTCCCCAGATCTGAACGTGATGGAACACATTTGGGATGCCATGCAACGCGCTATCAAACACAGGAATCCGAGACCTCGGAATACACCCGAATTATGGAACGCTCTGCAGGAAGTATGGTGTGCATTGCCTACAGCATATTTCCAGAAGCTAGTGGAGTCCATGCCCCGTTGTATTTCTGCAGTCTTGCGCTCCCGTGGGGGACCTACCAAGTATTAGACTGGTGTATCAGTTTTTTCTGACACTTCAGTGTATATCGGAATGACAAAGCGATCCTTGGACACTAGATGTAAAGAGCACGTGTGAAGTGTCAACCAGGACATGCGGAATACAGCCCTCGCCAGAGAAGTCATGCATTCATCGGCCGCTTCTCTATGGAATAGTATTAGAAGAATTGTTCCTTACACGAACTTTAAAGATACTGCCATCAGGGAAGCAGTCGAAATCCTATCCAGCAGACTAGCGTGCAATGATATAGTTTCTACTAGAGGTGGGACGAATCCTAAATTTTCTCGAATCCGAATCCTAAAAAGGTTCTCGAATCTCTCGAATCCTTGATATAAGAATAATTATAAGAAAAAAAGGGGGAAAAGAATTCTACTTAAAATTAAAAGTTTTAATTGAAAGAAAATTTGAAATCTTTGTTTAATGAAAAACAAATTAAAAAATACAGTTTTCAAAAAATATACCCATACTTATTAAGAAGATAAAAATGAAATTTATAATTTACATTTACTAAATGAAGTACATATAAATATTGAGTCTTGAGGTTCATTTTCATTTTCTGAACATAATTTGACAAAAAACATATTTGAGTAACATTTCACACGTTTGACATTTTTCTTTAATAACAAAAGTTTCAAAATCTTTTTAAATCAAAGCAAGTGTAGAGGTGGGGAGGATTACTTCAAGAGTTAATGTAGATAAACACTAAACATAGAACACTAAATTGGGTAAATTGTTTCCAGGAAATTAAAAAAAATCAAAAGCATGTTTGTTTTAAGAGTTAATAAAAGCACTAAACACTGAACTCTTTCAGGGTAATGTAAAAAAATCATAAACCTTTAATGGAGATTTTTATTTAAAAACACTAGCATTCGAACTCGCTCTGGATCTAGCCTACTTCGTTTTTTAGTAGCTATGACACCTGATGTACGGAATAGTCTTTCTGACATTACTGTCGATGGTGGTGTAATTAAGAACTTTTCAGGAAGTTTTCTCAAATTGTAGAAGTAACGAGCTATTTCAAATGGCTGTGTACACACTGTAGACACTGTAGACGATCTTCTTCGATTGTTTTTTAAAGTCAGAACTCGTCATGCTGACAAAAATTCGAACAAGTATCACTCTAGAAACAAGCACCAAAAAGCCAGGTTTTTTAGCTTAAGATTCGAAAGATTCGAATGACGAAACAAGCGCGGCGAAGATTCGAGTTTTCGAATCTCGAATCTCTTTCAAGATTCGCGGGATTCGAGGATTCGAATGTCCCATCTCTAGTTTCTACTTAAATACCAACAGTTGGCATGCGTTATTAAAAGATGGAAACACAATACGACACACCGTATGATTGCGTAATAAAAATTCGTGTAATATGCTCGTAATGTCACCCACGTTATTTTCAAAAACCGTCTTTGTTCCTTACGTGTTCCAATTCCCTGAATTTTTATGTCTACCATTGCTTTGAAAAAGCCTCCCAGTGGAGTGCGAAAGCTTGGCGAATATTTGTACTTACTACGCCACCAAAATAAACGTATTTAATACGCTATATGCGTATCTTGAGTAGATACCGATATTTTTACAAATCTTGGATATGCTGAAACCATTACAAAATATGTCTACAAAATCTGTAACAGACTAAAATGAAGAGATATGATACATACGTACGCTTTGTGGTTGCAGTGGCTAACTTTAAACATATGCTATGCTTTTAAAAAAAGAGAGAGAGAGAGAGAGAGAGACTGCTATATATACACAGAATTCAAATTAAAAAAAATATTGCATTATGGTAAAGGATTCTTCAAGATAAAGCTGAGGAGTTCATGTGAATGCTAACTGCTGTTGACAACTGTGCTATCTAATAAATAAAGTGGAATGTTTGTTTGTTTGTCCGCTATGCAAATCTACATTTTTCAATTTAGAACCACCAAATTTGGTACACTGTCTCACGGTACTCTAACTTTGACCGTAGACGATTTTTGAAAGGGGACAAACCCGGGGTCAAACGGCCCCCATACAAAATTTTCGTAAAAAGTTTCCTTTTTTACTTTTTATTTTGAATTGGTATCTCATGGTACTGTAACTTAGGCCGTGGACGGTTTTTGGAAGGAGTAGGAGCCCGGGGGTCAAGGGGCCCCCATACAAAATTTGGGTAAAAAGTTCCATTATTTACTTTTTATTTTGAATTGGTATACTATCTCGTGGTACTCTAATTTAGACTGTAGACGGTTTTTGGAAGGAGTCGGAGCCCGGGGTCAAGGTGGGCCCCCATACAAAATTTTCGTAAAAAGTTTCCTTTTTTACTTTTTATTTTGAATTGGTATCTCATGGTACTGTAACTTAGGCCGTTGACGGTTTTTGGAAGGAGTAGGAGCCCGGGGGTCAAGGGGCCCCCATACAAAATTTTGGTAAAAAGTTCCATTATTTACTTTTTATTTTGAATTGGTATAATATCTCGTGGTACTCTAATTTAGACTGTAGACGGTTTTTGGAAGGAGTCGGAGCCCGGGGTCAAGGTGGGCCCCCATACAAAATTTTCGTAAAAAGTTTCCTTTTTTACTTTTTATTTTGAATTGGTATCTCATGGTACTGTAACTTAGGCCGTGGACGGTTTTTGGAAGGAGTAGGAGTCCGGGGTCAAGGGGCCCCCATACAAACTTTTGGTAAAAAGTTCCATAATTTACTTTTTATTTTGAATTGGTATACTATCTCGTGGTACTCTAATTTAGACAGTAGACGGTTTTTGGAAGGAGTCGGAGCCCGGGGTCAAGGTGGGCCCCCATACAAAATTTTCCTAAAAAGTCCCATTTTTTAATTTTTTATTTTGAATTCGAATTTAATACTTTTTGTTGTGATAAGTGCAAGAATTGATTTTTTTGTGACAAGTGTTTTCCAGTGAAGAACTGCAACACATTTCAGCATCAGAACTGAAGGTAAGTAAACAACAAAAATCAAACGGAAAAACAAAAAATACTCTGTGCCTAAAGACGCTACAGAGAATAAAATTCAAATTCAACGAAGAAATGAAATACAGTATTAGGTACTGTTCATTCTGTAAATGAAATAATCGTTTTCATTTGATTTGTACAAAATTTAGATAGTGAATTATCACCAAATTTTCCCGCAGCGCCGGGCAATTCAGATAGTATATGATAATAAAAAGGACTTAGATATTTAAAAATTAAAAAAGATATATTTGTGTGCTTCATACACCTCCAAATGGGAAAGCGTTGAGATTTTTTATGGAAGGAGGGGGGGTGTTGAGAGGGGGGAGTGTTGGAGGTGTGTGTATAAATCACTGCTGCTTATAGACTTTACAGTTGCACACAATAGTCGTTATACCCTGAAATAAGCAAACAAACAAAAGATACAGATATATTATGTCGACAGATGGTCAGGCATAGTGACCCTAAAAGGGCATTATTTTTTCCAAAAGACGTCCTAAAAAATAGAGAATAGAAAATGTGAGCGGGGAAAAAAAGGATAGAGGGAAGAGTTAAAAAGAAATGCGCTGCCGTACAGAAATATAAGAATTTTTGCAAAACTTTCGTGAGTGAATTTAAGCAAACGCATTAACAATCCATTTATCTTCTCAATTGCTGTGTGAATTCCTCCTATCCTTCTTTTAATGCATATTTCTTCCCCGTCTGTTCTAAGGTAATTTCTCGCACATATTTACCATGAAAAGGATTAACGTTTTTTTCTACCACATTCCCATTCTCCCAGCAGCACTTTAGAGAAAGACCATTTTCCGAAGTCACTCTGAGAAAAGACTGCTTCAATTATTTCATTTCTTTGGTCGGACAACAGGGGCATGGAAAGCAACTGTTAAAATTGCTGCTTGTTATTTCTCAGGATGTGTTGAAAAAAACTGGGCTTTTCCATGGGAAACCAGGACACCATTTGCTCTTATCAAAAACAGAAGCAGTTATCCCTCTAATCCTCCTGGTTCAGAAGAGCTTATCAGAGCCGCCAGGGTTTCGGTCTGATGATTCTCCATCGAATCTTGCCTAACAGGTTCGACTCAAGAGTGCTGTCTTCAAGATGAAGCAAAGCACCTCTGCTTGTGGTGTGGTTTAGAAGTGGGGTTGTTGTCTTCGCGCTTAGCAACAATCACCTGAGAATCTCCCTCTCTTCCCTTCTCTGTTTCGTTCTTTCAACACACGTTCTCTTTCAGCTCACAGTGTTGTGGTATGCGTTTGCGAAGATCCAAGGCCGTTCTCAAAATTGAGGCGGCGCTTTTCAAAGAGCGTTCGTCTGCTGGAAGAGGTGGCTGCCCCCTGTGTTTTCAAAGTGACTGATAAAAAAGTGAGGACGTCAGACTTTGTAATGATGACTACTTCCGTTTCACGATGAATACGCACGTGCATGTATATCCGACCTAGACGGACGAGTTCAGACAAGAGAGTTTCCGCAGAGAGTGTTTGTCTGTATTGAAGAGAAGGCTTGTAAAACCCTGTTTCGTCTTCCTTCATTAGCACACATCATGAAAAATGCCCCCAGGAGTCTGAAGGCCTTCGTAAGATTTTGTTTCTCTAATGGTGTGAGCCGTTAAAAAAAAAAAAAAAGATACGAAGGAAACCTAATGCCCTTTTTCTTAAAAAGCAGTGAAAAAAAACCTGATCGAATTATGTAAAAGTAAAATCCTGTTATGGATGATATAAGTGAAAGAAAGTCTGAGATTAATATTTTACGACATAGAAATAAGTTACAAAATCGGGGGGCCGATAGTGGAAGGGCGACCCACCATCCCATCATTTTTTATAGCATGTCCTTTTTTTTTTTTCTTTTTTTGCGTTTCCAAACAACTATTTTAAGCAGAAAAATGATATCGCTATGCAGGAGAAAATAATTAAAGGACAGCACTCTTGATCTAATTAATAACAAGAAACTGTACACGAATTGCTCTTAAAATAGTTGTAACGTACCAGGAGATGTGACGTACCTGCCAGCAGGACGCACACGACATAAAGGCACATAGCAATCAGAATAAACGTCCGCGTAGCTCAGTTGGTAGAGTGACTTATTCCGGAATAAGGGGACCCGGGTTCGAATCCCGGCGTAGACCAGAAATGACGGAGAAATTTACTTCGTTATAATGGCGCCCGAACTATCCGGATGACCCGACCGTTCAAAATCTCGCAATGGTGTGATGTTATTTCCACACCGCGAGATAGGAAAAATAAGAAAATCCCTTCTCCAGCACTTCGAAAAAAAAAATAAAAATAAAAAAAAATAAGGGGGAGATGATGTAACGTACCAGGAGATGTGACGTACCTGCCAGAAGGACGCACACGACATAAAGGCAGATAGGAATCAGAATAAAACGTCCGCGTAGCTCAATTGGTAGAGCAACTTATTCCGGAGTGAGGGGACCCGGGTTCGAATCCTGGCGCGGATAAAAATGACGGAGAAATTTACTTCGTTATATAGTATAACTATTAGTAATCCGAATAATTGAAGGTAGACAGTTAGCAGTGTTAGTGTAACTGAAGGTAGACAGTTAGCTGTCTACCTTCCTTGCAAAAGCCATCTGGTTGATGTGCGAAAGCTTGGAAACTTTGATTTATATTCTACGTCAATAAATTCGGATTACTAGTATTGTTATACTCTTGATCTAGCTTTAACTATGCACAGGGGCGGATTGACTCGACCAAACCAGGCCGGAAAATTTAGTCTCGCGGTCCACTACACAAACACACATACCTACAGCGAAACACCTCATAAATTCCTTCATGAAAAGAAATTCTCTTAGACACTGGATAAAAGAAAACTGTTGAAATATGCATTGTGAAACGAATCCAGTTGTGAACAAATTTTAACAACAATTTAATGGTGAAAGAACTTTAAAACTCCGCTCATGATTGAATGTAGCTCGAACCAGATATTATTTCCTCTGAAAAATATGGTTTTGACTTCAAAAAAAAACGAGAAAAAAGCTTTTACGCTTTTCAAAATCCCATTCTATCCGACCTTTTTGTTTTTAGAGTTATTTCAAAATAAATTTTGCGGCTAATGGGAAATCTAAGGATGTTAAGTTTGGGGCTTTAAATACCGCTAAGTGCTGTCAAGTCGAAAGTTCAAAAAATTAAATTTCTGTTGTGAAGAAACTATGCAACTTAAAGGAAAATATAATTTTTGTGCCTCTCACATTATGCTTAACTGTTCCTTCTTAAATATTAGAATTTTCCAATTAGTTCGTTATTTTCTGCTAAACGACAAAAAAAATTTGGTTTTCACAGATTTTTCAAAAATTATTTGTGCGAATGATCGGACGTAAAAATTCATTAAAATTTTCCCATTTTGAATTTCACTACTAGTTCATAAATTTCCCGCTGGGAGTTCTCAAAGTGGGAATTTCTTAAATTTTAGCTTTGCGCTACGAAGTGATTGTTTCAGTTACAGCAAACGTACTTTTTTGAGTTTGATACGTTAGGCAAAACTGAGTACTTTTAACTCATTTTCAGTGGTGGTATGTAAATTGCGAACTAGAGTGTGTAAATTGCGAACTAAAATCAGACCGCCATTAAAACTCTATATGTAAATTGCGAACCAAGGCCCATGGCCGCTATATGTAAATTCCGAACCGACTTCTCTGAACATCTGCTGGAATTACCTCAGCTAGCTCGTCTGTTTTGAATGCTTTGCTTTAGATTTATCTTTTGTTGTTCGACAAGTTTTACGATGGAAGTGACGCTCTCGATCTCTGAAAAAGGAAAAGATTTGTTAATCGTAGACGTCTACACTTACTGCAAAATAAAGATATTTTCGTGAATACAATGAATTGAGTACAAATGTACATATACTAAATATTGAACATCACAGAAAAAAATTAAAATGGCCCCTGCGCAAGGATGACAAACTAGTTTTGTTGTTTTCGTGAATATAATGATTTACGTACAAATATGTACATATGTTAAATATGGAACATCACAGAAAAAAATTAAAATGGCACCTGCGCAAGAATGACAAACTAGTTTTGTTGTTTTTGTGAATACAATGAATTAAGTACAAATGTACATATGCTAAATATGGAACATCACAGAAAAAAAATTAAAATGGCCCCTGCGCAAGGATGACAAACTAGTTTTGTTGTTTTCGTAAATACAATGAATTAAGTACAAATGTACATATGCTAAATATGGAACATCACAGAAAAAAAATTAACATGGCCTCTGCGCAAGGATGACAAACTAGTTTTGTTGTTTTTGTGAATACAATGAATTCAGTACAAATGTACATATGCTAAATATGGAACATCACAGAAAAAAAATTAAAATGTCCCCTGCGCAAGGATGACAAACTAGTTTTGTTGTTTTTGTGAATACAATGAATTCAGTACAAATGCACATATGCTAAATATGGAACATCACAGAAAAAATAAATAAAATGGCCTCTGCGCAAGGATGACAAACTAAATTTGTTGTTTTCGTGAATACAATGAATTAAGTACAAATGTACACATGCTAAATATGGAACATCACAGAGAAAATTAACATGGCCCCTGCGCAAGGATGACAAACTAGTTTTGTTGTTTTAGTAAATAAAATTAATTACGTACTAGACGAATGCCATGGACGAAGAAAGGTAGACAGTAAGAATTACATCAGTCACATCAGGAAAGCGAGAATGTGAAGAGTTTCTTGAAAGCATTATTTCTTATTGTTTTCATCAGAAAATTAAGATGAGAATAGGGCTGACACAGGTTGTTGCGCAACACACCCTAATTCCTGCGCTAACGTTCGTGATGTGGCGGTGCGAGCCGTCAATGACCGCCGCACAACATGCCGGTCCTCTCGTTTGGTGGTGTACCGCGGCTGCGGCAATCGCTCACGTCGGTCCGTCCGTCCCTCCTGCACCCACCGAATCCATACTCGCCTCACTGTGGCTGGATGTCGTCCCACACGGGCGCCGATGTCTCGGTACGATAAACCGCTGTCGCGATAAGCCACTATTCGTCCTCTGTCGAACTCCGAAACGTGCTGGAATGACTGCCGTATTCTGCGACGAGGCATCAGGAAGCTTTCCATTCACAGGTTCAACAGCACAACGCACTTCCACTACTTACACCCCGCCTTTTGTGCACCCTTCTTATGGTGCTTCTCGGTGACGTGCAGGGCGCACATGATTTGCATATGCCCTGCAATGCTAATCGTTTGCATGTCCTCTCGCGGGCGACGCATGCTGCAAATTTCAGGCCAATCGGATGCTTCCTTCTTGGTGTTGCATTTTGGGTGGCCAGCAGTGTACTTCCAAAAATCCAGCTCTAAATTGCTGAATGGTTCATCCGACGCCACTGTCTGTACCAGACCTTGGCAGTGTCTTGCAAACATGTGCCCGCAATAGGTATTTGACAATCTTCAGGAACATTGTACAAATCGAAGCGATCTTCGAGATCCTTAAGAAACCTAAGCGACCCGCCGTTTCCCCTGAATACAATGAAACCGGGTACGTAACGAGCAAGGATTTTGCTCTTCCTTACGGGGGTGGCGGGGTGAATTGCTGTTGAGGTACTGCAGTTGAAGTACGCGGCACATGATTTTCGTACCTTGCGCATTCACTGTCCGATAAATCTGAACCTCAGGTCTCGTACAGTACTACAGGAGAGTTAGTTGGTACCCTATAACGCCGAGTGCCTGTGGTGTTGAATTATTATGTACAACATTATGGCTATAGTGGTCAGAGAACAGACCGAGAGGATCCGTGATGTTTGCCATTTTTTTTTTTTTACTTCTACTGTGAATCTGTTTCGCTAGTTCGTGCGCCAAATAACGTAATTTCTTTTCGTGCTGAAATATTGTCGTTCTTACGTTATTTCTAAACCATCAGATCAGAATACGATGCTATTGTTCCTAATTGAATTATTACTGTCAGACGAATCATAAAACAGAAGTCAACTTACGGGAATTGTCATTATTGGTCCCAGTACGAATTTCAATAGCACTCCACAAATTTAAGATATCAGATATCAGATTACATTATCTAATAATTGAACGTCTACAAACACACATCCACCACATCTCCGTCACAGCAACTGTTATCTCGTCCTTTTATCTATCGTTCTTATCTCATACATCCATGCGTAACGTTCACTCAGACCTCAAGAGTGTTGCCAACAATATTCTCGTGAGAGAAAAGATGTCACGTTACGTTGGGAAGTATGACGGAGAACAAACTCAAAATTTACACAGGGAAAGAAACTAAAAATGAAAGTTAATTTAGAATATGCATCAAAACTTCTTTTGAACGCAACGGTTGAAATAATTTAGCCTCCCTTTGGGGTAGGTGAAGGAAGAATTCGTGCTTCCCACACTTTTCATTGTTTAAGGCGAATACTTAACTGGCCTGCTGTGCTATAAATTACTTTCATGCTACTTCCATCCAAGGGAAAAGATCTGTGTTGGAACCTTTCTCCCTGAGTTGCAATGAGGAGTGCTTGTGAAAACGGCCCTGATGATGGGAGATTTTGTTGTTTATTGCCTTTTCCCTTTGAGGTAGGGTAATCAAGATCTTCCTCAGTTAATAATACCCTTTAACCAGGAAATTTATGAACTAGTAGTAAAATTTTAAATGGGCAAAATTTAAGAAATTTTTATGCCCTATTATTCGCATTTTTTTTTTAATTTATGAAAACCAAATCTTTTGGTGTACAGCACCTCTATCAAGAAACTAACGAATTAATTGGAAAATTTAAATATTCGAGAAGGAACAGTTAAGCTTAATCTGAGAAGCACAAAAATATTTATTTTTTCTCTAAGTTGAATATTTTCTTCACAACAGAGCCTTAATTTTTTGAATTTTCGACTTTGATAGCCTTTAGCGGCGAATTCATGATGTATGAGTATATGGGATATTTAAAGTGTCAAACTTAATATCCTTTTATTTCCCATTAACCGCAAAAATAATTTTTGAGATATCTCTGAAAACAAAAAAGGTCGATAATCACAGACAGACAAGGTGATTACATTAGCACTGCTTCTCATAAAATGTTTTAGAATTAGGAAGAGAGAACGGCATTTTAAAAAGTGAAGAAACTACTTTCTTGGCTTTAATTTTTTTTTTAATCTAACGGATGGAGATTTTTGAGGCAATAAAAAGGAAGGAGCGGAGGGGGGGTGCTGAATCTTTTAGCGCCTGGGGCCCGAAAAGATCTAAAGACGCTTCTGGTTCTCACTTTTTTCGCATCCACATGACGGAAAATTTCAAGTAATAGGAGCTATTCGCGGAAATATTCGATGTGTCATCATTAACGGGTGAATTCAAACTTTTTGTCGTAGGATTTCATTTTAAAATTCTGTAGCGAGAATTGAATATTGTGGATAGCATATCGCATGAAATTTTGGTTATTATGACACCGAATATTCCTTCCCCTCTCCACCATTCTACTGGAAATTCCCAACATTTACACATGCTGGCCACCCAAAATGCAACACCAAGAAGAAGGCATCCGATTGGCCTGAAATTTGCAGCATACGTTGCCCGCAAGAGGACATGTAAACGATTAGAATTGCAGGGCATATGCAAATCATGTGCGTTCGGCACGCCACCGAGAAGCACTATAAGAAGGGTGCACAGAAGGCGGGGTGTAAGTAGTGGAAGTGTGTTGTGCTGCCGGATTTGTGCTTGGGAAGCTTCCTGATGCCTCGTCGCAGAATACAGCAGTCATTCCAGCACATTTCGGAGTTCGACAGAGGAAGAATAGTGGCTTATCGCGACAGCGGTTTATTGTACCGAGACATCGGCGCCCATGTAGGACGACATCCAGCCACAGTGAGGCGAGTATGGATTCGGTGGGTGCGTGAGGGACGGACGGACCGACGTGAGCGATTGCCGCAGCAGCGGCACACCACCGAACGAGAGGACCGGCATGTTGTGCGGCGGGCATTGACGGCTCGCACCGCCACATCACGAACGTTAGGGCAAGAATTAGGGTGTGTTGCGCAACAACCCGTGTCAGCACGTACCGTTCGACGTCGTCTGCAGGAGCGGGGACTTGTCGCATGGCGCCCATTGCTCCGATTACCATTGACGTTGCACCACCGGCGAGTGCGGCGGCAGTGGGCCGTTGAACGCCGCACCTGGACTACGGAATAGCACGACATTGTCTTCTCCGACGAATCCCGCTTCTGCCTGCAACACCATGATGGTCGGATCCGCGTCTGGCGGCACCGCGGCGAGAGACTGTATGACGCCTGCATTATGCATCGCCATACCGGTCCGTCGCCTGGCGTTATGGTTTAGGGCGCAATTGGATATGACACCCGCACCCCTCTGGTACGCATCGCCGGTACACTCAACAGCCACCGCTACATCTCCGACGTTTTGGAGCCTGTAGTCCTCCCTTACCTGCAGGACCTTTGAGCGGCCACGTTTCAACAGAACAATGCGCGCCCGCACGTGACACGCATCGTGCAACAATTCACGGCCCACCAGGTGTCACTGCTGCCGTTTTCCGCCTGTTCTCCCGATATGTCGCCCATATCGAATTATCGAACACGTATGGTAGCTGATCGGCAACCGAGTGGCCCGGCAAGCACCACCCGTGGCTACCCCTGATGGACTGTGGCAACGTGTGGAAGCAGCCTGGCCCACATCCAAAGCCTCTTTCGTTCGATGCCGCGGCGTGTAGCGGCCGTTATTGCCAACCATGGGGGCCACACCAACTACTGATGTCTGCGTGTTCCGCTAGTCACACGGGCCTGTAAGCTCAATCGTTTCATCTTTGTATCTGTTGTTATGTGTCCAGTAAATCTGGCTTTGCTATCTCGTGTCCTTCTTGATGTTGCATTTTGGGTGGCCAGCAGTGCATTCTATTGTGTTATCGTAAGAATCCGGGAATCAGTACAGGTGATTGTACTATGCCTATGTATCAGTCTGTGGAGTTCTTAAGACAGAAATAGCTATCAGGGTTATATTTTATTTTTCGAAGTCTTATGACATAATACTATAAAACAGTGCATTTCACCTTTTCTTAAAGGTAACTGAAAGTCACTATTAATTTAAAAAAATATCTAAAGCATTATGTTTTTTCGAAAAGTCGTGATAAAAAAATACTTAATTTGTGATAAGTCTTCCTAAAGAAAAAATAAAATTAGATCTGATCAGATCATGTGTAGAGGATTTTAGGAAGGGAGTGTCTGACCCCGGGTCTTAAACAACCCTTAGAAATAGGAAGCTCGGAGATTTGGGCTAGAGTGCCCGATAGGATAGTCACACGGAAGCGAGGTAGAAAGGAGGATGAAGACGCCATTATTTATTACCAGGGGGCCAGTATCCGGGTCCCGAAGGCTTAACATGCCCATCAGACGCACGGCGGATATTGAGTGATTCAAGCGTTCGTACCTGCCTGGTATCGAACCGGAGGTCTTCCCCGTGGCAGTCACAAACGTGGACCACTAGGCCACCCGAGGCCAAAAATAGAATTATTGCAAACATGGGCGCCCATATAGGGGGGGAAAAAAGGGGCATTTGCCCTCCCCTGGAATTCGGATCATGCCCCTTTTGTATCCAGTAAATCTGGCAGGCACTATCAAGAAATTCACATATCAAGATTTTCTCTATAACACTAATTCTGATTGCTCATTTTTTTTATAGAACTTCTGGATGCATGTTTATGTAGCAATAGTAGGAGAAATGTTGGGAATTTCCAGTAGAAAAAGCGGAAACTACAGTGGAAAGTAATAATGAAATTTTCCATTGCATGTTGGAGAGCAACGTACATACACTATTTTGACAAAAGTCACCGGACACCCTTCAAAAGCAATTAAACGGATCCGCTGCGTTGTTAAGATGCGCGGTACAGCCGCAAACGGTATAAAAACAAGCCTGCAGCTGACCGCGATCATATCGCACTGTGAGGTTGAGTGAAAATGTCGCGACGGTAGACAACTCACTTTGAGAAAGGAAAGATTGTTGGGTGTTATATTAGTGGGTTGTCTAGAAGAGAAACCTGAGGCGTTTAAACATTGTTTTGGATGTACCAAACAAGGGCAAGACACATAGCGTGCCTGAAGCAGCAAAACGTACCGGCAGACCAAAGAAAATTAGTGATAGGGGACGTCGAAGCCTCAGGAGAGTCGCTACAGCTAATCGACCGAGTACTGCACAAGACCTCAGTGTACAGGCGAGTAAAGAACCTCGGTATGTACACGTATCATTCGTAGAAAACTTCATTCCATTGGTTACCGTGGTGATGCGGCTGCTCATAAGCCTTTCATCTGCACTCGGAATGCTACTCGTCGTTTAGCATGGTGTAAAGAACATTTATTGTGGACCGTAGATCAATGGGAACGGGTCCTATGGACTGATGAATCCAGATACACGATCCATCAGTCTGATGTATGGGTATGGCGGCACCCGGGAAAACGCTATTTATCACAGTGTACTGTTGGTACGGTGAAGTTGGAGCTGGCAGTGTACTCGTGTAGGGTTGTTTTTCGAGGTATGGTCCCGGCCCATTGGTTATAGTGGACAAACCTGTTAACCAGCACGTCTACCTCGATATTCTGGACAATTATGTCCTAGCAACTCTGTGGCAATACTATAGAACCGAGCCTTGTTGGTACCAGCAGGATAATGCACCGAGCCATAAAGCAAGGACTGTTACGGCGTGGTTTGACTATAATTCCGTTTCGTGTGTGGGCTGGCCATCACAGAGCCCTGATCTTAATCCCATAGGGCACCTATGGGATGAATTAGAGCGCCACATAAGAAGTTTGGAACCAAGGCCTACTACTAAGTAACAGTTAGCTGCGGCATTATGTACTGAATGGACGCGCATAGCTATCGCTCTGTTCCAAAATCTTGTCGAAAGCATGTCTCGAAGGGTCAGTATGCATGCATTAAGGCGAAAGGAGGACCGACACCCTACTAATGTATGTCAATAAATGCTATGTTGTGTTTCTCCTCTAGGTGTCCGGTGACTTTTGTCAATATAGTGTACGTACAATATGGAAAAGTATGCAGGGCGAAGAAATGAAAAATATATCAGTTTCTGCAGCAGTTATTCATTGCCGGATATCTTGAAATTTCTCCAGAAATGGGTCTTGAGAGCATTTTTTTTATTCTTGATGACCAGTTGTGTGACCTTGAGGTTTCATGGCGCACGTGACACAAAATGATCAAAAGAACGACAAAGAAATTTCCGTATTGTCCTAACATGCTGTAAAATTTCATTTATTCATCTTTTTAATGTGGTTCCTGTATTTTCTGGTTAAAAAGCAAGACAGGGTGTCGTAAAATCGGTTAGATCAGAAGAAGGTACATCGGAAATTTGCATATGGTGTTTGTATATGTTATTCGTAGTTACAATTTCTGTTTGCCTGCTCCTGAAAATTAAGCTATGGGCGCCCATGATTGCAAACCTTTTCAAAAAATAATAAATTCAAACAGAAAATAAAATGACTAATTCACTAGCATTAACGACAAAAAAAAAAAAATCATCGCAAAATTAGAGTTTTACTCTGTACGTGACAGTGACTTCGGAGTCTTTCTGGTTCAGCGGTTAAGATGAGCGCTGACTGTTGAGCCAACCCAAACGACATGGGATCGAATTATACCAGTGCGAACAGATTCCTTCGTGTAAGGGCTGAAAATTTCAAGGCCTCGGATTTTGCGAAATTTCTGTATAAATACGGAAAATCCCGAAACGGACTTGAAATAAACGGAATTACTGACTAAGGAAAATTTGTGAAAATACGGAAAGTAATTTTAAAAATAAATAAAAAATATTTTAATGACTTTAAAAATTATATTAATATTTTTTTAAATTATAAAAAATATTAAAAAAAAATTATAAACGGAAATTTTGTTAAAAGACGGACACCTCACGGCAAATTTGCTGCACGTTATTTTCAGGAATTTTCAGTGAATCCACGCCACTTATTTTTCATACTGTTAATAACAGAAACAGGAAAAATAAATAAATCGCAGCCAAAGATCGTGATGTACTACAGAGATAAAGCACGTGTCAAGACGACAAATCTGCAGCGATACATCTTGTCCGTGTAGCTTAGTTGGGAGAGCAACTTACTCCGGAGTGAGGAGGGGCGAGTTCGATCTCCGTCACGGACAAATTAGTGTTTTCACGAGATATACATCCGACTTCAATAATTCATAAAAAAGGCAAACCGATACAACATGCTTCAATCATTCAATAATTCATAAAAGAGGCAGACCCATACAACATGCTTCAATCATTCAATAATTCATAAAAGAGGCAGACCCATACAACATGCTTCAATCATTCAATAATTCATAAAAGAGGCAGATCCATACAAAATGCTTCAATCATCCAATAATTCATAAAAAAGACAGACGCATACAACATTCTTAAATCATCCAATAATTCATAAAAAAGGCAGACCCATACAACATGCTTCAATTATCCAATAATTCATAAAAGAGGCAGACCCATACAACATGCTTCAATCATCCAATAATTCATAAAAAAGGCAGACCCATACAACATGCTTCAATCATTCAATAATTCATAAAAGAGGCAGACCCATACAACATGCTTCAATCATTCAATAATTCATAAAAGAGGCAGACCCATACAACATGCTTCAATCATCCAATAATTCATAAAAAAGGCAGACCCATACAACATGCTTCAATCATTCAATAATTCATAAAAGTGGCAGACCCATACAACATGCTTCAATCATTCAATAATTCATAAAAGAGGCAGACCCATACAACATGCTTCAATCATTCAATAATTCATAAAAGAGGCAGATCCATACAACATGCTTCAATCATCCAATAATTCATAAAAGAGGCAGACGCATACAACATTCTTAAATCATTCAATAATTCATAAAAGAGGCAGATCCATACAACATGCTTCAATCATTCAATAATTCATAAAAGAGGCAGACTCATACGACATGCTTCAATCATTCAATAATTCATAAAAGAGGCAGACCCATACAACATGCTTCAATCATTCAATAATTCATAAAAGAGGCAGATCCATACAACATGCTTCAATCATTCAATAATTCATAAAAGAGTCAGACCCATACAACATGCTTCAATCATTCAATAATTCATAAAAGAGGCAGACCCATACGACATGCTTCAATCATTCAATAATTCATAAAAGAGGCAGACCCATACAACATGCTCCAATCATTCAATAATTCATAAAAGAGGCAGACCCATACAACATGCTTCAAACATTCAATAATTCATAAAAGAGGCAGATCCATACAACATGCTTCAATCATCCAATAATTCATAAAAAAGGCAGACGCACGCATACAACATTCTTAAATCGTCCACTAATTCATAAAAATGGCAGACCCATACAACATGCTTCAATTATCCAATAATTCATAAAAAAAAGCCAGACACAACATGCTTCAATCATCTAATAATTATTAAAAAATGCAGACTCATAGAACATGCTTCAATCATTCAATAATTCATAAAAGAGGCAGACCCACACAACATGCTTCAATCATCCAACAATTCATAAAAAAGGCAGACGCATACAACATTCTTAAATCATCCAATAATTCATAAAAAAGGCAGACCCATACAACATGCTTCAATTATCCAATAATTCATAAAAAAAGCCAGACACAACATGCTTCAATCATCCAATAATTCATAAAAGAGGCAGATGCATACAACATGCTTCAATCATTCAATAATTCATAAAAGAGTCAGACCCATACAACATGCTTCAATCATTCAGTAATTCATAAAAGAGGCAGACCCATACGACATGCTTCAATCATTCAATAATTCGTAAAAGAGGCAGACCCATACAACATGCTTCAATCATTCAATAATTCATAAAGGAGGCAGACCCATACAACATGCTTCAAACATTCAATAATTCATAAAAGAGGCAGACCCACACAACATGATTCAATCATTCAATAATTCATAAAAGAGGCAGATCCATACAACATGCTTCAATCATCCAATAATTCATAAAAAAGGCAGACGCACGCATACAACATTCTTAAATCGTCCACTAATTCATAAAAATGGCAGACCCATACAACATGCTTTAATTATCCAATAATTCATAAAAAAAGCCAGACACAACATGCTTCAATCATCTAATAATTATTAAAAAAGGCAGACTCATGCAACATGCTTCACTCATCCAATAATTCATAAAAAGGCAGTCCCATACAACATGCTTCAATTATCCAATCTTATATATAAAACAGGATGTAAGGTCAGGTGATGCGTAACATCACAGCCTGTCCTTGACAAATGTCAACCCCGCCTTCTCGTGGTGCATCCTGTTCCCACTAAAGGGGCTCTGACGACCGCAAATAGCGGTATAACTATACCATCGGGATCAGAGGAAATGCTATCCCACACTCACCAACCCGCTTGGCCAGCGTGGTGAGTTATGGCCAAACACCTCCAAAATGACTCTACAACTTAAATCTTGGCCCTCAGTCTCCGGCAGCTGGAATGTACCTGGCCAAGGCAGCGGCCAGTGCGACATGAAGGCAGAGGGTGCTAAGAATCCCCGGAGGACCGGACTAGGCTGCCATTTGATGCTGACCTTGGCTACCTACAACGGACGCTCCCTATCTTCTGATTCAAGGCTTCTTGAATTGGAAGAGGAACTACAAAGGATCAAGTGGGACATCGTCGGGCTGAGTGAGGTAAGGAGAAAAGGAGAAGATCTCATTGAACTGAAAAGTGGACATCTCTTCTATTATCGTGGGACAGATACTGGCAGAACTAGTGGTGTTGGATTTATAATAAACAAGAAACTGAAGGATAAAGTGGTAGAAGTTGAAAGTTCCTCTGACAGAGCTGCACGACTCGTTATCCAACTATCGAGAAGATACCAGGCTCAGATTATTCAAACTTATGCACCCACCACAAGTCATCCTGAAGAAGAAATTGAAGAATTTTATGAGGAAATTCGTCATCTAAATAATAAAGGTAAGCAGCACTTGAAGATAATTATGGGAGATTTCAATGCAAAAATAGGGCACCGGCAACAGAATGAAACTTCAATAGGTAAATTCGGTCACGGCAACAGAAACCAGCGTGGAAATACTCTCGTTGAGTTTGCAGAGGCAGAAGGATTTTTCATCTTGAATTCCTTTTTCAAGAAAAAGCCACACAGGAAATGGACATGGAGACATCCAATTGGGACGACAAGTGAAATTGATTTTATTATGTGTAACAAAAAATTCGTCATCGAAGACTGCAGTGTGCTAAACAAGTTCAACACAGGTAGTGACCATAGATTGGTGAGATGTAAGATGCACCTCAACACTAAACTGGAACGTGGCAAGCTCATAAGACAAACAAAATGTATTGACATAACCAACCTTAAAAAACACCATAATACTTTCAAGTTGGAACTGAAGAACAGATTCTCTGCTTTAGAAGGCCTAACATCGGAAGAAGTGGATATTTCGGAAGTTAACAGAAAAGTAACCAAAGCTCTTATGGAAACAGCAACAAAATTAGCTGGGTCTAAGAACAAGTTGCATGTGAACAAATTATCAGGAAAAACCAAAATGTTGATGCAAAAAAGAAGAGAGATGAGGACAACTAAAGAAGATGTGACTTCCAAAGTGGAATATATAGAGCTATGCAAGACAGCACGAAAAAGTATCACTGAAGACGTAAGGAAATTCAACTGTGAGCTAGTGAGGAAAGCAATTGAAAACAACCAAAGCCTAAAGATAGCAAAGGGACATCTCAGTAAGGGAAGAAAACAGATTATGGCTCTGAGAAAAGAAGATGGTTCTATAACAAGAAATAGAGGCGAAATTTTGACAAGAGTGAAAGATTTCTACTCCAAATTATATGAAAGGGATGATACATGTACTCCAGACATCATGAAAGGTACCAGAGTTCTTCCAGTCCTCCCAGCAGAAGTTGCTCATGCAATCAAGAACATGAAGCGGGGGAAAGCTCCAGGAGAAGATGGAATTACTATAGACATCATACAAGAAGCAAGTGGAGAAATTGAAACAGTACTCGCCCAAATTTTCACTCGATGCCTTAATGAAGGGAAGATTCCTGAGGATTGGAACAATGCTACAATGATCCTGCTACATAAAAAAGGTGACATTGAGGATCTCAGGAACTACAGACCTATCAGCCTCCTATCAGTGGTTTATAAAATCTTCACTAAAGTTCTTTCACACCGCTTGAAGGTAACACTGGACATGGCTCAACCGAGAGAACAAGCTGGATTCAGGAGTGGCTACAGCACAATAGATCATATCCACGTACTGAGAGAACTAATTGAAAGAGCGAGGGAATATGAACTTCCATTGTGCATGGCTTTTATCGATTATGAAAAAGCCTTTGATTCGGTGAAACCATCAGCAGTTACAATGGCTCTGAAAACCTGCGGTATTGAAGATGCATACATTAATATTATTAATAACATCTATGAAAATGCAAGTGCAAAGATTCGGCTGTTTGAAAATACAACACACATAAAAATTGGAAAGGGAGTGAGACAAGGTGACACATATCTCCGAAGCTCTTTAATGCCACATTGGAAAATGTCTTTCAATCACTGAACTGGGAAAACAAAGGGATAAAGATTAATGGAGATTATCTAACCCACCTTCGTTTTGCTGATGACGTAGTCATTTTTGCAACTACCCCATCAGAGCTGCAGAGTATGATCCAGGAACTTGCTGACAAGAGTAAAGAAGTGGGATTAAAAATGAACTTTCAGAAGACAAAAGTGATGTTCAATGCTTTTACAAGAAATGAAGATTTATCGATTGATGGAGAAAAACTGGAGATAACAGATACGTATGTTTATCTTGGACAGCAGATATCAAGTGAGGGTCACATTGATGAAGAAATTAATCGGCGTACAAAACTTGCCTGGAGAGCTTTTGGAAGAAACAGCATAATTTTCAAGAGCAATATGCCATTATGTCTTAAAAGAAAAGTGTTTGATCAATGCATCCTTCCAGTGCTTACGTATGGTGCAGAGACGTGGACCTTAACTAAAAGAGACATACAAAGGCTGCAGACAACTCAAAGCAGCATGGAGAGGTGCATGCTTGGTATAACCAGGAGAGATAAGAAGAGGAACTCGTGGATCCGAAAAATGACGAGAGTGGAAGACATCATGATCAGAGTTAAATCCCTGAAATGGCAATGGGCTGGACATACTGCCAGAAGGACAGACCATAGATGGACAGCCGAAATTTTAGATTGGATTCCAAGGGACAGGAAAAGACCCAGAAAAAGACCACATGGGAGATGGGTGGATGAAATTCGTAAATATGCGGGAGTGACATGGAGGAGACTGGCACAAGACAGACCGTTGTGGAGGAAACTTGGGGAGACCTTCGTCCAGCAGTGGATTGATAATGGCTGACAATGATGATGATGATGATGATATATAAAACACAAAACGTCTGTTTGTCTGAAGTAGCAAAAACTCTCGAACGCCGAACTGTAGCATCGTGAAATTTGCATAGCTTATTCATACTGGAATATCTATGTCAACTCAACTATTTTAAGATCTCTAAGTTGTTTCGTCCACGAATTATGAATTAATTAATAAGCTAATCAATAAAGTCAGCGTCGTTTGCTACGTCATCGTTATCTGTTCCAAATCTGAAAGCACGTGACTGCATTGATCGCCGCAGCACATTCACAGGTGTTTCTATTCTTTGAGAACTGTGCATAAAAAAATGCAAAAACGAACTTTCGAAATCTTAACGAAACGGGCCGAAATTTTTATTAACTCCATGAATTGGTAATAAGAGGAGTCCCTCAAAATTTCACCGAAATCCGGTCAAAACTTTTTAAAATAGGCATGGAATTTTAATTCCTCCGTAAACAGAAATACTACGCAAAAACGATTAATAAAATTATGACGGCTAATTTAAAAAGTTATTTACCGATTCGGGCGGAATTTGGAGGTCATGTTCCTAGTAACGATCTATGATGTTCAATAAAATTTCAGCCAGTTTCATAAAATATTCGCAAAGATACGTGTTTAACTTTTTAACCCTGAGATTCGCCCCCCAAAGATGTCTGAAACTGAAAACACGTGATGCATTTGATCGTCAACAACAAATTGTTAACGAATTTTGTTCAGTCAGTGTTCCAATGCTGTGTCTCCCGGACGCGTGTTAAATAATTCGTAACGCTTTTGGTTCGTTTGCTTCTACAGTTGTATGTTGGAATGTCAAGAGCAAAGGACCCAACAAAATTATATATTGTCGCTGATGAAGGAGAAACCAAAAATGTTGTGTACGGCCAAGTGCTGAAATAATCACACTATGCATAAATAATTTGTAATGACCGAATTTGTGAAATCAGCTTTTTTCTTTCTTGCAAGCATCATTTTTTTTCCCCGATTTTTTCAGTGACATAAAAGGGAATATGAAATTAATAAGCCTAAAGCCCGGGCAAAGCCGGGTAGTAAAACTAGTAATTCATAAAAACGGCAGACCCATACAACGTGCTTCAATCATCCAATAATTCATAAAAAAGGCAGACCCATACAACATGCTTCAATCATCCAGATTCGACTCCAGTTCCAACTTTGCAAGAATTAAGAATCCCGTTTCCGTAAATCATTCGCCTACTAGAAGAAACGAGCACATCGTCAGACAAAGTGAAGAAGATATTTCTTAAAAATTAAAAAAACTGGCGTTCTGAAATAAGCGAGGAAAAGATTAAAGATAGCTGGAAGAAAAGAAAAAAACCTATTATTTTCAAAGTACATACCTTGAAAAAGGCAATATCCCAGTAAACACGTCGGGTGATAATACGCCCTGGGCTCAAGATTCGTATCACGATTTAGATCTCTTCCACCTTATACGTTTCAAGAAAGCCAATCAAAATTCTTGGGCTGTTTCTCTCTAATGAATGAACAGCGGGGTGTGCGAATCTTCTGGATTTCGGAAAACAGATCAATTTTTGTTATTGAGATGATAAATTGCTTCATAACCTCCATGCGGTTATTAAGTTTGAATCTTCGTGCGCTGTAGTACGATGCTGCAAGATTTCCAGATTCACAGAATTACAAATTAAGACGCACTATATGCAAATTCGCAAATTACAAATGAAGTTCTTTGTCAATTCTACTAAGACACACAGTTCTATAACGCGTCGCACTCGTTCTGCCAAGGGTTTCAAGAGGAAAAGTATTTATATACGCATAGGGCGCGGAAGATTTCGGAGGGGGGGGCAAAGTTTTTTGACTAATAAAAGGAACATCATACGTAAGAACATTAATTGCAAAACCCATAGTTTTATGAGATTGTTATCATCGGGCTAAGAGCCCCCAAACTGACAAAAATTGGCATTTCCGAAACAAATCCGCTTCCCCGTTGGAGGAGTGGTCTACGCGCTGGCTTGTGAGCGTTCATCCGAGAAGGGTCCGGGTTTGAATCCTGTGAGGCATGGATGTTGTGTTTGCCTCACGGCACTGGCTTTCTCTGAAACCAGCGGCCCCAAATTAGGGACGGGCGACTGCTTATAGCCGACTGAGTTGCTCACGGTGGGTGTTAAACCTTCAAAAAAAAAAAAAAAAAAAAAAAAAAAGAAATTCGTTGTAAGAGCAGCACTGATGTAATAATAGCGCAGCACCATAAAATTTTGTAATCTTTTAGCCATTCACATGAAAGCTTTGACAAATGAAATCGTAACATGTTTGGGTCACCACCTGAACTACCTGCATATTTTTAAAATCATTTTTCCATAACATCTTTTAATTTATTTTCAGTAATTTAATGAGGTAACGCAGAAATGAAACGGATGATAGCATAGAAAATTCCGAAAGTTGTTTCCTTTTTTATCTTATTATTTATTTGCTTTCAGTATTTGTTCAGTCCTTATGAATTTCATCTTGTAAACACAGTTCTGACAATATGAATTACGGATGTTAATTTTAGCTGAAAAAAAACTGATCTGCGCTATCAAAAAATACCTGAAAGAAAACGAAGAAATATCAGATAGCCATTCCTTACAGAAGAATTTCAGGAAGAAAGTACAAATATGAAGCAAAAACGTGCCGGAAAGAAGAAATAAAAATCAATTCTATTTTTAATTTTAAGTACTTTCACTTTTTATAACAGTTTTATAATTATTAATATTATTTGGTTATCGACCACCGTGAGCAACTCGCTGGGCTATAAGCAATCGCCCGGTCCTAAGTTTGGGTCACTGGTTCCAGGGAAGGAAGAGAGCCAGTGTCTTAAGACAAACACAACATCCACGCCTCACTGAACCCTGGGCGGCCATAACAATTTTAAACCTCTTGGAACAACACTAAATTCTTAGAAGTTCTACAGAATGTGACACGGCAGTAACGTGCTACAACTTCTTGTTATTACACAAAATAACAAAACTATGCTAGTAATCCGATTTATTGGCGTAAGAATATAAATATACGTTTCTAAACTGCCGCAGATCAACTGATGGCTTTTTCAAGGCAGGTAAGGAAAATTGTCTTGCAGTTTTCCGTCTACCTTCCTTGAAAAAGTCATCTGGTTTATTGTAAAACTTGGAAACGTGTATTTACATTCTTACGCCAATAAATCAGATTACTAACGTAGTTTTACTATTTTGTGTACAGTTGGTGTACAGTTATTCCTGCTATTGTATTTGGCTTTTAAGCTACTGCTGACTATGTATGAAAAAAGTCCCTCAACTTGATCATCGCTGTCCATGGCTTTAATATTCGCTGTCCTTGGCTTTTAAGAAGCCGCTGTCCTTGGCTTTAACATTCCAGCTAAGGAAAGGACAAAAAAGATAATCAGTGATCATCAATTTTGCTGTGATTTAAAACTTTTGCTCAGTGCAGTTTAGTAAGCCGAGTGCAAAAGACAAGTTTCGGGGGTGGAGTGGGGTGGTGGTTATAGATCTTTCTCTCATTCTAAGTATTCTTGCAGGGTTAAACATATGGTTTGAAAAGAGAAGGACCGCCACCATCCCTGTCTTCTGTCTCCACTAGTGGATGCGTCTCGCAGCACATTGCAGTGACGCCATGTCGAAGGGTTCCTGCACACTCATGGGCTAGATCGTTATGACTACCCCTGTCTCACGAGTGGATGCGTCCCACAGCACATAGCAGTGACGCCATATCGAAGGATACCTATACACTCGTGGGCTAGATCGTTATGACCACCCCTAACTCCACGAGTGGATGCGTCCCTCAGAACATAGCCATGTCGAAGGGTTCTTACACACTCATGGGCTACATCGTTAGGCCAGCACTGAGTGGATGCGTCTCGCAGCACATAGCAGTGACGCCGTGTCGAAGGGTTCCTACACACGCATGGCCTACATCGCTATGACCACCCCTGTCTCCAAGAGTGGATGCTTCCTGCAGCCCATAACAGTAACGCCATGTCGAAAGGTTCCTACACACTCATGGGCTAGATCGTTATGACCATCCCTGGCTCCACGAGTGGATGTGCCCCGCAGCACATAGCAGTGACACCATGTGAAAGGGTCCCTACACACACATGGGCCTAACTATTATGACCAACCTTAGCTGCACGAGTGGATGCGTCCCATAACACGTAGCAGTAACGTCATGCATATCCAAGGATTCTTACATACGCATATCCAAGGATTCTTACATACGCATATCCAAGAATTCTTACATACGCATATCCAAGGGTTCTTGGGCATTGTGAACACCCGTGGCTCCACGTATCGATGCGTCTCGCAGCACATAGCTGTGACGTCATGTCGAAATGTTCCTACACACACACGAGCCCAACTATTATGACCAACCTTAGCTACACGAGTGGATACGTCCCGTAACATGTAGCAGTGACGTCATGCATATCCAAGGGTTCTTACATATTTCTTGGGCTAGACCATTGTGAACACCCGTGGCTTCACGAGTCGATGCGTCCCGCAGCACATAGCAGTGACGTCATGTCGAAGGATTCTTACACACACGTGAGCCCGACTATTATGACCAACCTTAGCTTACGAGTGGATACGTCCTGTAACACATACCAATGACGTCATGCATATCTTACATATGCATATCCAAAGGTTCTTGGACTAGACCATTGTGAACACCCGTGGCTCCATGAGTCGATGCGTCCCGCAGCGCATAGCAGTGACGTCATGCTGAAGGGTTCTTGCACACTCATGGGCTACATCGTTAGGACAGCACTGAGTGGATGCGTCTCGCAGCACATAGCAGTGACGCCGTGTCGAAGGGTTCCTACACACGCATGGCCTACATCGCTATGACCACCCCTGTCTCCAAGAGTGGATGCTTCCTGCAGCCCATAACAGTAACGCCATGTCGAAAGGTTCCTACACACTCATGGACTAGATCGTTATGACCATCTCTGGCTCCACGAGTGGATGTGCCCCGCAGCACATAGCAGTGACACCATGTCAAAGGGTCCCTACACACACATGGCCTAACTATTATGACCAACCTTAGCTCCACGAGTGGATGCGTCCCGTAACACGTAGCAGTAACGTCATGCATATCCAAGGATTCTTACATACTCATATCCAAGGGTTCCTGGGCATTGTGAACACCCGTGGCTCCACGTATCGATGCGTCTCGCAGCACATAGCTGTGACGTCATGTCGAAGGGTTCCTACACACACATGAGCCCAACTATTTTGACCAACCTTAGCTACACGAGTGGATACGTCCCGTAACACGTAGCAGTGACGTCATGCATATCCAAGTGTTCTTGGGCTAGACCGTTGTGAACACCCGTGGCTTCACGAGTCGATGCGTCCGGCAGCACATAGCAGTGACGTCATGTCGAAGGATTCTTACACACACGTGAGCCCGACTATTATGACCAACCTTAGCTCACGAGTGGATACGTCCCGTATCACGTAGCAATGACGTCATGCATATCTTACATAAGCATATCCAAAGGTTCTTGGAGTAGACCATTGTGAACACCCGTGGCTCCCTGGGTCGATGCGTCCCGCAGCGCATAGCAGTGACGTCATGCTGAAGGGTTCTTGCACACTCATGCGCCAGACCATTATGAACATCCCTGGTTCCACGAGTTGACGCCTCCCACAACACGTAACAGTGACGATATGTCAAATAGTTCTTAGACATTCATGGACCAGATAATTGTGACCATTCCTGTTTTCACGAGTGGACGTTTCTCATAGCACTGAAGTCACCGACCGCCGCGGAATAGACACAAATCTACGGTATGGGAAGGATGCATCAGTTTGTCAGAACAAACCCTGTTCAAAGTTTGAACTAGGAATTATTATTTGCGCAAGGAAGTCTGGGACTAGCACTTGAGCAACCACAGGCATTGTTGGTTGTTCGAGGGCCGACTTAGTGAAGATGAGGAGGGAATGCTCTGAAGAGGGACACGCATCTACCGAACATGCCACGAAAGTGGGGAAGACTACAAGCAAATAGTCGAGGTGATTACCGATTGACACATGCTCTCAGGTACAACAGGCAATCCACGATTCTTCAATTAACGACAGACTACAATCGGGGGTGGGGGTGGGGGTTGCACAGAGAAACGTTTTCCAGCACACGCTCTTGCGTTGGTTTAAGGAGTAGCTGGACCGTTCATGCTTCCGTGCTGTCCGATCGTTATTGGCATCTTCTCCTGAACAAATGTAATCGTTGGTACAAATATGCAGTGTTTTCACTGTTTCCATGTAGCAACTCCTTCAGAAAACATGAAAATTACATTGGCCTGGAGCGGGAATCGAACCCGCATATCCGCCGCCCCGGTGGCGCAGTGGTCTAAGAGCTGGCTTATGACCATTCGTTCGAAAAGGGTCCGGGTTTGAATCCCGATGATGCATGGGGGGTTGTGTTTGTCTTATGGCGCTGGCTCTCTCCCTTCCCTGGAACCAGTGGCCCTAAATTAGGGACGGGCGACTGCTTATAGCCCATTGAGTTGCTCATGGTGGTCGTTAAACCAATAAAAAAAAGAACCCGCATCTCACGAAGCACTGGAACTTGTGATCTATATCCGACCCCGGATGTGGAAAAGATCGTGATGATGCTACGAGGGAGCGCAGAATAGTTTCGACTAGCGCGAATCTGAACGGTTCTCAGATTTCTAAGCTACATCTGCTTGGCTTCAGTTGCTTGGAATTTCCTTGTCCTGGGTGGTGCAACGGATAGCATGCTCAAACGTAGTGAAAAACGGCACATTTGTATTGCCTTCCATGTATTTCCGAAGAATAATTTCTTCAGGGAAATTCGTTTTCCATTTATGTATGATCTTCTCCTGAAGTCATGACTACATTTTGGACGACTAGAAAAAAGTCTTCTGGTCAGACGAGTCCAGGTTCCGACTCCAACATGCCCATGGATGACTCCGCTGGGTTGAACAGCTGCAACTGGACAGTACGGTTGGACGGAAACATACGGACAGGGTATTATGGTATGGGTATTGTTCTCATGGACACCACTGGGTCCCCCTCACAGCAGTAGGGCACACCCTCTCCGCCAAATCCTACCTAAGCATTGGCTTCGGGTCAAGTGTTACCTTACAATGGTGACTGTGTATCCGGATAGCCCTGGACTCTTTTAGCAGTGTTACAAGGTGCGTACTGTGCAGGAATGCTTTGAGTATCATGTTCAGGCATTTCATTTGCTCCCCTGGCCGCCGAATTCCCTTCATTTGAATCCCATCGAGCATCTAGGAGCGTACTTGAACGCAGCATTCTTCTCTCCGTCGCCAAGCTCTGAGATGTCAGTCTGTCCAGCTTGTACAAAATTATCGAGGACAGCTCTCGCGGTATAGCGGAGTGTAACTCGTAGACATGGAAAACAGGTTTTCACTTCTTCTATTCCCACGAGCAGAGATGGAAACTGGTCATGGGTCAACGAGTCGACAATTTCTTGCATGTCAAGGTGTTCCCGACCCGATTTCGACTCGGCTTTATAAAATTTTGAAAAGAAAAAAATATTTAAAAGAAAAATGCGTACTGTGGAATTTTGTGCTCGACGCTGGTGCCAGCGGAGTCGAAAATGACTTGTTAAAAAAAATATTGCCGCCTTTTTCTTAAAGCAAAGATTTCCACCGACCGATGATACCACATCGTAAAAAGACACTTCCTTTGCGTTTGTTTTCAGTGCGGTTGTCCGGAGCAAGATACAGGCAAACGCCTGTCGGATGCTTTTCTGGTGATTCATTCTCTCCCACCCCGCGTATCACATTGTAAGACTGAGAGTTACTTTTCACATCACATCTTTTGCATTGAGCATTCAGAGGCTTTTGTTTGACGTGCTAACATCCCATTCCATTGCACGTCGCGGCCAGCAAATACGTTTTCGTTGGAAACAAAAAAGGGAAGAGTGAAGGTTCGAAGTTGTTTCGTCTCATTAAGAAACCAGAATATGTTTCACAGCAACACCAATTTTCACAAGCCTGTGATGAGTTTAAAGTTTCTAAAATGTGAATGCTGATTTCATTCTTCTGAGGGACAATGAGGAAATCGGCATCCTTATTTTGGAAACTTTCGACTCATCAGAAGCTGGTGAAAATTGGTGTTGCTGAGAAACAATATTCTGAAGCTTGATACAGTATGTCATCAAGAAAAAAGCAAACACTGAAATTAAGCATATAACAAGTTACTTAATTCAAAAATGTTTACTGTAGCACCATCAAAATTTATTGGAACAGCTTTAACATTACTGTGGAGGGACTTTTTTCACTCTCGCAGATGTCGTCGAAAACATGTGTAAAAACAGTTAGGTAACGTGAAGAACGGCAGTTTCAACCCTTTCTGTGTGTAAGTGAGTAAATTACACACAGAAAGTGTTGAAATTTAAAGGTTTTGTAATATAATTATATGATTTCTATATTACACCAAAGTGTGGGATATTAAACGTTTTGTAATATGTATATTTATATGATTTCTATGCAACCTACGATACCCACTGCGGAATTTTTTTTTTTTTTTTTTTTTTTTGAGGTCGAACGACCACCGTGAACAACTCAATGGGCTATAAGCATTCGCCCGTCCCTAATTTAGGGTCACTGGTTCCAGGGAAGGGAGAGAGCCAGTGCCGTAAGACAAACACAACATCCATGCCTCACCAGCATTCGAACCCGGGCTCCTTTCGGAAGAATGATCAGAGGCCATCGCTTAGACCACTGATTATTGGCGGCCTTTTGGTTTGAACACCGCGCGTGTGTGTGTGTGTGTGTGTGTGTGTGTGAATTATACAGTCTAATTATGTGACGTTCAGGTCCGGTTCGGGTCGGAATCCAAAATTTATGGCCCGTTTCCAAATCTGCCTACGAGTGCAGTAGCGTTTACATGGATGAAATTTCAATCACATGGATGGCAATCAGTTTGTTTTTATCATAAAGTCCAGTGAACAAAAAAAATAGAGGTATAATTAAAAATATTGTTTATAAACTGCCAGATGCAATGAATTCGAACTGAAATTAGGTCTATAATAATAAAGTGTCTGCCTGTTGCTTTCAGAGAAAAAACTACTAATGTCAGAGGTTCGAAGATTGGCATAAATTCGCAAAAGCTGCTGCGTGCGTGCACCTCAGGACTCTCATTTTTTTTTTAATCGAATTTCCAAAATTTCAATCAATTTTTAGGTAATCTTCGTAGGAACTAAAACATACGCTACCTATAGTTGGCGGCACATTTGTTTTTTGGAAAGCAAACTTGATTCATAACAAAATTTCTCTTGTGAATTCAAATGTCCGCAGGTAACTGTGTCGTGAAAATATTATTGCTTTTATCAACATAAAAATGAAATACCTACTTCGATTTGAAAAATTAACAAGAAAGATGACACCGAATTTTCGGGTGTAATAAGCACGTCTTTTGAATCCGTTCTGACGCAACTTAAATTTATCAAAGCTATTCAAAGGCAATGGAACTGGTATGGAAAACAATAGTATCTGACGGAAGAAAGAAGTTGTTCAATCGGGTCTTTAATCCCTCAAATATTGGTGTAAACGGAATCTTGAGCTTACGAACTCTTAGAAACAGAGTTATCGACAAAAATAAGATGTGACTTTACGTTCGTTGGTGGGAAAAGCATGCATTATTTTAGGAAGAAAGTATTCTCAAAAGGTTTTTCCATATGAGCGGTATCGGTCCAAGAAAAAAATTTAGTCCAGTTTTCAGGAGCCCAAATTTTGCTACAAATACATCAGAAGCAGAAATTAACACTTATGACTCCTGTGGCCAAACCATTCTTTACAAAACATTAGAAATTATGTGAAAAATATTTTCCATCAGGTCTTGTATGCGATACAGGAAGAATTTTTCAAATCGGAGTTTTAGGATCAGAAAACGCATTTTACCTTTATGCGCCCTAGCGGGCAGTCTTAAAAGATTTACGTGAAATTTTTGAATTTATAGGAAAAACATTTTGCATCGGAAACACTATCCAACAACGAAGGAATTTTTCAAATTGGACTTTTAGAAGTAGAGATATTGACAAAAATAAGATATACATCTACGTCCCCTGGCGTAGAAACCATGCATTATTTCAAGAAGAAAGTGTTCCTAAAAGGTTTGTCGACATCGGCCAACAATAGACTTTTTTTTCAATCGAGATTTTAGAAGCTCATATTTTGCTGCAAATACATCAGAAGTGGAAATTAAGACTTACGCCACGTAGTGGCCATGCCATTTTTTTACAAAAACTAAAAATTATGTGCAAAGGATTTCCCATCAGGAGCTGTATCCGGTGGAGAAGCAATTTTTCAAATCGGAGGTTTAGAAGCAGAGAAATAGTGGGAAACGCAATTTACCTTTACGCCCCCTAGCGGAAAGTCTGTGAATTACTTGAAAATTTAGAATTTTTAGGAAAAACATGTCACACTAGAAACACTATCCAACAAAGAAGGATTTTTAATTCGGTCTCCTAGAAGTCGAGATATTGACAAAAATAAGATATACGTCTACGCCCCTGGCGCAGAAACCATGCACTATTTTAAGAAGAAAATGTTTCTAAAAGGTTTGTCGACACGAGTAGTTCGGTCTACAAACGACGTTTTTCTCAATCGAGAATTTAGAAGCTTATATTTTGCTGCAAATACATCAGCAGCGAAAATTAAGATTTACGCCCCCTGGTGGCCAAACCATTTTCTTTTTTTACAAAAATTAGAAATTATGTGCAAACGATTTCCCATCAGGAGCTGTATCCGGTGCAGAAAGAATTTTTCAAATCGGAGATTTAGAAACAGCGATATAGGGAGAAACGCAATTTAGCTTTACGCCCCCTAGCGGAAATTCTATGAATTGCTTGAAAATTTTGAAATTATATGAAGCACATGTCATACTGGAAACACTATCCAACAAAAAAGGAATTTTTCAAATCGAACCCCTAGAAGTAGAGATATTGACAAAAATAAGATATACATCTACGCCTCCTGGCGTAGAAACCATGCACTATTTTAAGAAGAAAATGTTTCTAAAAGGTTTGTCGACACGAGTAGTTCGGTCTGCAAACGACGTTTTTTTCAATCGAGAATTTAGAAGCTTATATTTTGCTGCAAATACATCAGAAGCGGAAATTAAGATTTACGCCCCCTGGTGGCCAAACCATTTTCTTTTTTTACAAAAATTAGAAATTATGTGCAAACGATTTCCCATCAGGAGCTGTATCTGGTGCAGAAAGAATTTTTCAAATCGGAGATTTAGAAACAGCGATATAGGGAGAAACGCAATTTAGCTTTACGCCCCCTAGCGGAAATTCTATGAATTGCTTGAAAATTTTGAAATTATATGAAGCACATGTCATACTGGAAACACTATCCAACAAAAAAGGAATTTTTCAAATCGAACCCCTAGAAGTAGAGATATTGACAAAAATAAGATATACGTCTACGCCCCCTGGCGCAGAAACCATGCACTATTTTAAGAAGAAAATGTTTCTAAAAGGTTTGTCGACACGAGTAGTTCGGTCTACAAACGACGTTTTTTTCAATCGAGAATTTAGAAGCTTATATTTTGCTGCAAATACATCAGAAGCGGAAATTAAGATTTACGCCCCCTGGTGGCCAAACCATTTTCTTTTTTTACAAAAATTAGAAATTATGTGCAAACGATTTCCCATCAGGAGCTGTATCCGGTGCAGAAAGAATTTTTCAAATCGGAGATTTAGAAACAGCGATATAGGGAGAAACGCAATTTAGCTTTACGCCCCCTAGCGGAAATTCTATGAATTGCTTGAAAATTTTGAAATTATATGAAGCACATGTCATACTGGAAACACTATCCAACAAAAAAGAAATTTTTCAAATCGAACCCCTAGAAGTAGAGATATTGACAAAAATAAGATATACATCTACGCCTCCTGGCGTAGAAACCATGCACTATTTTAAGAAGAAAATGTTCTTAAAATGTTTGTCGACATGAGTAGTATCGGTCTACAAACCACGTTTTTTTTAATCGAGAATTTAGAAGCTCATGTTTTGCTGCAAATACACCAGAAGCGGAAATTAAGATTTACGCCCCCTGGTGGCCAAACCATTTTTTAGAAAAATTAGAAATTACGTGCAAACGATTTCCCATCAGGAGCTGTATCCGGTGCAGAAAGAATTTTTCAAATCGGAGATTTAGAAGCAGAGATATAGGGGGAAACGCAATTTACCCTTACGCCCCCTAGCGGAAAGTCTATGAATTTCTTGAAAATTTTGAAATTATATGAAAAACATGTCATACTGTAAACACTATACAACAAAAAAGGAATTTTTCAAATCGAACCCCTAGAAGTAGAGATATTGACAAAAATAAGATATACATCTACGCCTCCTGGCGTAAAAACCATGCACTATTTTAAGAAGAAAATGTTCTTAACATGTTTGTCGACATGAGTAGTATCGGTCTACAAACCACGTTTTTTTTAATCGAGAATTTAGAAACTCATGTTTTGCTGCAAATACACCAGAAGCGGAAATTAAGATTTACGCCCCCTGGTGGCCAAACCATTTTTTAGAAAAATTAGAAATTATGTGCAAACGATTTCCCATCAGGAGCTGTATCCGGTGCAGAAAGAATTTTTCAAATCGGAGATTTAGAAGCAGAGATATAGGGGGAAACGCAATTTACCCTTACGCCCCCTAGCGGAAAGTCTATGAATTACTTGAAAATTTTGAAATTATATGAAAAACATGTCACACGGAAAACATTATCCAACAAGTGAGTCGAAAGTTTTGCAATATTTGGATCACTTTATGTCTTCATACGTACCTTTACGACGAAAGCTGACTAGCATTCAAAGTATTGGCCACCGTGTTGCACCGTGTTTAGCCATCTGTCTGCCAGTTCTTCGATTCTACAGAGGGTGAATCGAAAGTTTTGCAATATTTGGATCACTTTATGTCTTCATACGTACCTTTACGACGAAAGCTGACTAGCATTCAAAGTATAGGCCATCATGTTGCACCGTCTTTAGCCATCTGTCTGTCAGTTCTTTGATTCTACAGAGGGTGAGTCGAAAGTTTTGCAATATTTGGATCACTTTACGACGAAAGCTGACTAGCATTAAAAGTATTGGCCACCGTGTTGCACCGTCTGTAGCCATCTGTCTGCCAGTTCTTCGATTCTACAGAGGGTGAGTAGAAAGTTTTGCAATATTTGGATCACTTTATGTCTTTATACGCACCTTTACGACGAAAGCTGACTAGCATTCAAAGTATAGGCCATCGTGTTGCACTGTGTTTAGCCATCTGTCTGCCAGTTCTTCGATTCTTCAGAAGGTGAGTAGAAAGTTTTGCAATATTTGGATCACTTTATGTCTTCATACGTACCTTTACGACGAAAGCTGACTAGCATTCAAAGTATAGGCCATCGTGTTGCACTGTGTTTAGCCATCTGTCTGCCAGTTCTTCGATTCTACAGAAGGTGAGTAGAAAGTTTTGCAATATTTGGATCACTTTATGTCGTCATACGTACCTTTACGACGAAAGCTGACTAGCATTCAAAGTATAGGCCATCATGTTGCACCGTCTTTAGCCATCTGTCTGTCAGTTCTTGGATTCTACAGAGGGTGAGTCGAAAGTTTTGCAATATTTGGATCACTTTATGTCTTCATACGTACCTTTACGACGAAAGCTGACTAGCATTCAAAGTATAGGCCATCATGTTGCACCGTCTTTAGCCATCTGTCTGTCAGTTCTTTGATTCTACAGAGGGTGAGTCGAAAGTTTTGCAATATTTGGATCACTTTATGTCTTCATACGTACCTTTACGACGAAAGCTGACTAGCATTCAAAGTATAGGTCATCATGTTGCACCGTCTTTAGCCATCTGTCTGCCAGTTCTTCGATTCTACAGAGGGTGAGTCAAAAGTTTTGCAATATTTGGATCACTTTATGTCTTCATGCGTACCTTTACGACGAAAGCTGACTAGCATTCAAAGTATAGGTCATCATGTTGCACCGTCTTTAACCATCTTTCTTCCAGTTCTTCGATTCCACTGAAATAGCAGCTCTTGTCGTTTAAGGCGAAGAACTCCTTTACCCCAGCTGCCACCTCCTCCTGGTTGTAGAAGTGCCGTCCGCGAAGGAAGTGGGCCATGTACCGGAGCAAATAATAATACGGCGTCGCAAGGTCCGGACTATATGCTAGGTGTGGCATCAGTTCGATGCCCTCTAGTTCCTGGAGTATTGCCCGGGTCTTTCCCGCGGTATGAGGCCGAGCGTTGTCCTGCCGTAGAAGAGAGCGCTTTCTGTTGACCAGTGATATGTACTTCTCCTCCAAAACGTCATACATCCACTCCAGCTGTTCAGAGTAGAGGTTGGCGTTGATGGTCCGACAGTCTGGAACAAAGTCGTAATGGATTATCCCCCGAAATTCCACCAGACGCAGAGCATCACCTTGTGCTCGAAGCGCCCACGTTTGGCAACAGGTTCAGGAAGCTGGCCCGGGCTCAACCACTGCCCTTGTGTATTAGGATTACGGAAATAGACCCACTTTTCATCGCATGTAACAATTCTCTTGATGAAACGTACATCGATCGAGTTTTGTAGGAGTTTCGTGCACACTTCCACTCGGCGGTTTGTTTCCGCTGGCGTCAGTTCGTGAGGGACAATGCGGCAGTTCTTATAGACCTTGCCGAGGTCCTGGAGGTGACGAACCAAGGTGGTCTGTGATATGCCCAGCGCGCCTGATAATCTCCGAGTGCTGGTTGTTGGATTTTCCTTTATGGCCTTGCGCGCGGCCTCAGAATCCTCTGTTAGCGGCCTACCTGTCCTTGGCTGATCGTCGAGGTTCTGCCACCTGTGCGAAATTTCTTGAACAATCTGGTTGTGGTGCTGTAGTCCGCGGAACCTTCCCCTTTCGCCTGACAAATGTTTCGTGTTGCTTGAGCAGCGTTATGGCCGAGTTCAAACTCGTAAAGCAAAAGTTTCTTAATTACCCGATTATGGTTGCACACCTTTTAGGCGTCCCAACCACAGACAGAACAACGACATGCAATGCTGTTCACAGCGACGACTACCACTTTACATCCCTTTTCGACTGACTGCAGTGCGCGTCTTGAACTAGTTTAAACACGTGACATACCCTCCGCAGCACATGCATTTATGCAAATATTGCGAAACTTTCGACTCACCCTCTGTATGTATATATAAGGTAAAGTCCTTAATTTTTTTTTTTTGGAGGGGGAAGGGGTTTAGCGACCACCGTGAGTAACTCAATGGGCTATAAGCAGTCGCCTGTTCTTAACTTGGGGCCACTGGTTCCGGGGAAGGGATATAGCCAGAACCCTAAGACAAACCCACCATCCATGCCTCACCGGGATTCGAACCTACGCCGATCTCGAGCGAATGAGATCTTTTATAAAGAGGGGGATTTAACTAAACTTTAAGTACACCGGGAAAAAAATTATCCCCCCCTTTAACAGAAATGACAGTAGGAAGTTACCGGTTGCACAGAGTGCGCCGTGATAGCCTTGTTGGGAGATAAATAGCACTGACGTGGTCTACAGGGTCATTTCTGTCTCGTGCAGGGGTGAAAAGCAACGTGTGTGTTGAATTTAGTCTACAATATGGGTCGAAAGACAGATGTTACTGAGTGGCAAAAAGGAGCCATCGAGTTTAGCCGTGACCACGGACACAAAGTGAATGACGTTGACCAATTTAATGGTGTGTCGAAGCGTTCTGTCCAGCAGGTCTACAAACAGTGGTGTAGTTCTTAGTCAACTGAAAATCGGTGACGTAATTGTGGCGAGAAAACGATTCTCGCCAAACAGGGACCGCCGCCATATGTTTCACGCCTAGTAACTGCAAATCAGTTTCAAATCAGAAAACAATTGTTACAAACAGTCAATGAAAGTCTACTCCAACGATTTCCGAAAGGACATTGCGACGAGAACTGCATGCGATGGACATCTGGCGCAGAGTACCACGGAAGAGACCTCTTTTAACAACAAGTCACAAGGTCGCAGGTTATCAATGGGCTCAGAGGCACCAAAACTTTACTGTGGAGGATTAGAAACGATTAATTTAGTGTGATGAGTCTCGTTTTTGTTTGTACTCCAATAATGGAAGGCGGCGAGTGCATCGCAGGCCAAATGAAGCCTTTAATCCTGATTGTGTAGAAGGTGTTCAAGTTGAAGGGGTTCTGTGATGTTTTGGGGATCTTTTTCGTACCATCAAAATGAGCCATCTCGTTGCCGTGACGATGAATTTGAACCAGCATGCGTACCTCCGCATTCTAAATGATGAAGTGTTACCCTTTGCACTACATCGCCAGGACCAGTGCACATTGCCACTCGTGTCTTCCAGGACTACAATTGCAGTGTGCACGGGGCTAAAACTGCGTCTGAGTGACACGACGAACAATCAGCGACACTGTCTCACCTCTACTGGCCCACTAAATCCCCAGATTTAAATATTATTGAAATCTGTAGGATCATTTGGAACAGAAGGTGAAACGCCGGAATAGACACCCACGTACTCTGGTGGAACATCGGGACCAGTTGACGCACGAGTGGCTGCAAATCGATATTCAATACATCCACAACTTCGTAGAGTCTTCACCACACCAGAATCATGCTGTTATCAAGGCGAGTCACCCTTATTAGGTAAGTTCTGCCAGGGGTGACTAATTTTTTGTCCTGTGTGAATGCTTTTGATTCAAGAATTTTCTATTCATAATTTTTTGCTCGCCTGAAAGCTTGGCATTTTGGACTTGTATGGTTCTTGCGTCCGCCGCTTCATTTACGTAGTGCGATTAAAAAGTTCCGAGACTAGGTACGTATCGCGCCAACAGATGGCAGTACGCGGATGCGCGAGCAGCGGTCGAGGGCAGTGACCTTCATGAGTCATTGTGCCGAGTGGCGTCGTTCTGTGAACATCGGGAGCTGTGCTACACGATATTTGGTGACCACGTGCAGAACATAGCTGTGATTTCTGTATGGACTGCAAACTAGAGCAGCGAGCGAGCATCAAATTCTGCGTCAAACTCGGCAAATCGGAAACGGAGACGCATGAAATGTTGCAGCAGGCTTATGGCAATGCACAAGGAGTCGAACGAGGTGTTTTGAGTGGCACTCGCGTTTCAAGAGCGGCACACTGGAAGACGACGAGAGGTCAGGGCGACCGTCCACGAGCGAAATCCCCGAAAATGTGGACAAAATTAGGGAACTGGTGCATGAGGATCGTCGGATAACCATTCAAGACATTGCTACCATCGTCAATGTGTCATACGGAACAGTGCAAGAAATTCTGGCATCGGTTTTGAACATGCACCGCATTGCTGCAAAGTTTGTGTCAAAGATTCTTAACCCCGAAGAGAAGGCGCTCCTTGTCGAACTCTGTCAAGATCTTCGGCAGCAGGTGGTGAATGAACGAACGTTCCTGTCGCGGGTCATCCCAGGGAACGAGACTTGGGTCTACAGTCACGACCCGGGGACCAAACAACAGTCGTCGCCGTGGAAGAGCCTAGCATCTCCACGACAGAAGGAGGCCCGACAGGTCCGGAGCGCAACCAGAAGCATGCTCAACGTGTTCTTCGACATTCGTGGGATTGTGCACGAAGAATTCGTCCCCAAGAGCCAAACCGTCACCATTCTTCTTTTACTGCGATGTTGTGCGGCGTCTTAGGGAGGACATTCACCACAAACGACCTGAAATGAGGCGCAGGGGTGATTTCCTGCTCCATCACGACAATGCAGCAGCTCACAGAGCGTTAGCAACACGCCAGTTTTGCAGCCTCAACAGCACGACTACCCTTCCTCACCCGCCGGATTTGGCCCCCCTGCGACTTTTTTCTGTTCCCGAAAATGAAGCTGAAGCTCAAGGGTCGCAGTTTTGAAACCGTGGACGAAATCCAGCGCGAATCGCAGACGGTGCTTGACACGATTCGCGAACAGGTCTTCCAGGGAGCGTTCCAACAGTCGCAAAAACGCTGGCAGCGGTGTATCGCTGCCCAAGGAGACTACTTTGAGGGAGGTCATAGCCAGATTTAAGTAACGTAAGTACTTCGTTGTATATCGGCCTAGTCTCGGAACGTTTTGATCGTACCTCGTATATGAATAAATTGACCGCCTGCGTGTCCGAGTGGTCTGAAACGCTGTCGTCTGCCCATTCGTCAGAGATAATCCTGGGCTCTATAGTGCAAGATGAAGCAATGGTGGTGGGCTTGTGTGATGGGTTGATTCTGTTCCTTCCTGGAACTACTAGCCCGAAATTAGTTACGGGCGACTACTTATAACCCTAAAAGCAAATGAACAAATATCGATAAATTTCTATCATGTGGTAGATCATCACGTTTGCTTTCCTCATTAAGCTATTCCGGATTTAAGAAAGAAAGAAAGATGTAATTAAATGATTATTTGTACGACGGCGAATTCCAGCTGAGATTAGCCATTATTTTTTTATATATATACGGCAAGGGCTTGTAGTGATGATTCATCTAAATTTTCTTTTGTTATGAAACATTCTTACAAAGTAACAATTTACGAACGTGTGCTAACATCCTTGATGTCGCAAACCACGTCATGCGTCAAGAAATATCCAGCCAGTTCTACGAGTAAAAGTGGTAAGATAAAAGAAGAAAGTTGCTGTTTTTTTCTGCTAACGATTCTCTCTAAGGTGTTTTTGGTACGCAGAGTTTGAACATTGCCAGTCATTCTTTAAATCTAATCATCCCTGGAAATGGTCAGACGAGACTGTCGGTCGCTGTAATGTAAGGCAGAAAGAAATCCTAGATAAACGATAGCATTTCTTTATTTCCCTTAATCCCTCAAATCTTCTTTGTTATGGCGCAATTTGACGTTTGGGGGCAGATATCAGCTGCAATAGTCCTATACGCAAATTATGGGAATTTCAACGCTGTCAGTAGATTACTGGGTCAAACACCCATCTATCTTTTTTTCATGTTTATTTTTTTCTCGCCATCGCTGACTCAGACATGGCGAGAATGGTTCCAAGTAAAAAAAACAACAAAAAAATCACGTCAGTACTGACAATTAATTATAGGCAGCCAGTCATTCCTCTACTTATCAACGCTGTGTGGAGCTCCTTGTCTTATTTCATCTGATTAACCTAAAAAAAAAAAATAATAATAATTAAAAAACAATAAAAAGTGCTTTTACCGGGAATACTGGGAGATTACCTGTTTCACTCGAATTCGAGCGTCATGAATGTTCTTCCTAATACAGTTAAATTCAAGATTTTTTCAGCTTTATCTTCTTCCATCTTGTACTACAAAGAAAAATCTAATGGAACCAATTTTTTTTTTTTAATTTCCATCACGGTGATTCAAAACTGAGTTTGCAGTTACTTTTTTACAATTTTACTTGTTCCTTATTATGAAATAAAATAACGATAACGCTGATTCCTTTTCATGAATTCCTTTTTTATGAAATAAAATAACGCTGATTCCTTCTTATGAAATTACTCCGCAATGCGAAGAAAATGAAATGAAACATGACATAACACCTACGTAACAGAACAAACGTCGCAGGCAGTTGTTCGAGCACGTTCGTGTTGCCACAGATGAAGTCGTTTGTCTTACCAACTTCATTTTATTTTCCGGTATTTCTCTTTGACTTTGCGTATCGTGCGATAGCGGTGAGCTTAGTTCCGACTTCACCCACCGGGTAAAAGCAGATGGCGCTGCAAGTACTGAATGAAGTCAGAACGTTAGGGACAGACGTAGCATAACGCTGATTCCTTTTTATGAAATTACTCAGCAATTTTATTTCTTTTTATGAAATTGCTCTGCAATGCGAAGGAAATGAAATAAAATACGACATAACACCTACGTAACAGAACAAACGTCGCACACAGTTGTTCGAGCACGTACGTGTTGCCACAGATGAAGTCGTTTGTCTTAATAACTTTATTTTATTTTCCGGTGATTCTACTTGATTGTGCGATAGCGGTGAGCTTAGTTCCGATTTCAGCCACCGGATAAAAGCAGATGGCGCTGCAAGTACTGAATGACTTCAGAGCGTTGATGACAGACGTAGCCTATTATATAGGTTTTATAATATAGCTGTAAGAGTCTCTAATCCCGGTTCAGAAAGGATGATTATAAATAAGTATTAATTTGTTCATCACGTAGAATTTCTTTGTTCGCGTCATTTTTGGAGCAGAGCTGACGAAATAAGTCTGTTGGTGTTCGACAACACGCGATTATTCCCATTAGATTCGGCTTAGAATATAGGCCTGCCCGAGTGTTTTGAGATGTATTGTACAAGGGTTGTTCCAAAACAACTGAGAATATTAAAACATTATATATACGTACCTTAATTATCAAAGCAGTTGCCGTCTTTTTCGAAATACTGTCTATTGCATCGAATACAGGTGTCCCAACGTTCTTTCCACTTTTTGAATGTCTTCTGGAATTCTTCTTCTGAAATGCTGTTGAAGTACCCCTGTACAACTGTAATAAGTTGTTGATCAATCTCAAATTGTCGTCCCCGTGGTGTCTTTTTTAGCACGTCTTTTGTAAAAAAAGATCGTGCTTCTGTTATCGGTTTGTCCGTCCGTCCGTCTCTACCCATCGATATCTCTGCAACTATTAGTCCGATTTGAAAAATTCTTTTTGCATTGGGAAGCGTGAAATAAGTAAATGATGATCCTTCATTTTGTTTTTGTTTTTTACGATGTATAATTTCGCCGGTAGAGGGCGTAAATGCAGATGATGTCGAATTCAAAAATATGTTTTATTCCACATATTTGCTTCTAAACATCCGATTGAAAAAATTCTTTTATCTTTCGATTCCATTTATGTCGAAGAGTATTTTACATATAGTTACTTTTTCGAATTACGCATAAATTTTTCTCTAGGGGGCGTAAAAGTAAATTACATTTTCCCCGATAACTCTTCTTCTAAAACTCCGATTTGAAATTTTTTTCTTCAGCGGCTACATCTCCTGATGGAAAATCTTTTGCATATAATTTGGCAAAAAATACTTTGGCCACCAGGGGGCGTAAGTGTTAATTTTTGCTTCTGATGCATTTTCCATAAAATCTGAGCTTCTAAAATATCGATTGAAAAAAATTCTTTCGTGGACTGATGACACTCACATCGATAAACCTTTTCAGAATATTTTCTTCCTAAAATATCCCGCAGTTTCTCCGCCAGGGGGTGTAGATGTATATCTTATTTTTGTCAATATCTCTATTTCTAGGAGTCCGATTTGAAAAATTCCTTCTTTGTTGGATAGTGTTTTTCGTGTGACATGTTTTTCAAATAATTTCAAAATTTTGAAGTAATTCATAGACTTCCCGCTAGGGGGCGTAAAGGTAAATTGCGTTTCGCCCTGTATCTCTGCTTCTAAATCTCCGATTGGAAAAATTCTTTCTGCCCCGGATACAGCTCTTGATGGAAAATCGTTTGCACATAATTTCTAATCTTTGTGAAAAAAAAATGGTTTGGCCATAAGGGGGCGTAAACCTTAATGTCCGCTTCTGATGTATTTGCAGCAAAATATAAGCTTCTAAATTCTCGACTGAAAAAAACGTCGTTTGTACACCGATACTACTCGTGTCGACAGACCTTTTAGAAACATTTTCTTCTTAAAATAGTGCATGGTTTCTGAGCCAGGGGGCATAGATGTATATCTTATTTTTGTCAATATCTCTATTTCTAGGAGTCCGATTTGAAAAATTCCTTCTTTGTTGGATAGTGTTTTTCGTGTGACATGTTTTTCAAATAATTTCAAAATTTTCAAGTAATTCATAGACTTTCCGCTTGGGGGCGTAAAGGTAAATTGCGTTTCGCCCTGTATCTCTGCTTCTAAATCTCCGATTGGAAAAATTCTTTCTGCCCCGGATACAGCTCTTGATGGAAAATCGTTTGCACATAATTTCTAATCTTTGTAAAAAAAAAATGGTTTGGCCATAAGGGGGCGTAAACCTTAATGTCCGCTTCTGATGTATTTGCAGCAAAATATAAGCTTCTAAATTCTCGATTGAAAAAAACGTCGTTTGTAGACCGATACTACTCGTGTCGACAAACCTTTTAGAAACAGTTTCTTGTTAAAATAGTGCATGGTTTCTGCGCCAGGGGCGTAGACGTATATCTTATATTTGTCAATATTTCAACTTCTAGTAGTCCGATTTAAAAATTCCTTCTTTGTTGGATAGCGTTTCTAGTGTGACATGTTTTTCCTATAAATTCAACATTTTCAAGTAATTCATAGACTTTCCGCTAGGGGCGTAAATGTAAATTGCGTTTCCCACTATTTATCTGCTTCTAAACCTCCGATTTGAAAAATTCCTTCTGCACCGGATACAGCTCCTGATGGGAAATCGTTTGCACATAATTTCTAATTTTTGTAAAAAAATGGTATGGCCACCAGGTGGCGTAAGTCTTAATTTCCGCTTCTGATGTATTTGCCGCAAAATATGAGCTTCTAAAATCTAGATTGAAAAAAAAAAAACCTTTTGTTGACAGATGCTACTCATTTCGACAAACGTTTTAGGAACACTTTCTTCTTGAAATAATGCATGGTTTCTACGCCAGGGGGCGTAGATTTATATTTTATTTTTGTCAATATCTCTACTTCTAAAAGTCCAATTTGAAAAATTCCTTCGTTGTTGGATAGTGTTTCCGATGCGAAATGTTTTTCCTATAAATTCAAAATTTTCACGTAAATCATTTAAGATTTTCTGTTGGGGCGCATAAAGGTAAATTGCGTTTTCTGCTCCTAAAACTCCGATTTGAAAAATTCTTCCTTTATCGCATACAGGACCTGGTGGAAAATATTTTTAACATAATTTCTAATGTTTTGTAAAGAATGGTTTGGCCACCAGGGGTTATAAGTGTTAATTTCTTCTTCTGATGTATTTGTAGCAAAATCTGGGCTCCTGAAAACTTGACCAAATTTTTTTTCTTGGGCCGATACCGCTCATATGGATAAACCTTTTGAGAATACTTTCTTCCTAAAATAATGCATGGTTTTCCCACCAGGGGACGTAAAGTCACATCTTATTTTTGTCGATAATTCTGTTTCTAAGAGTTCGTAGGCTCAAGATTCCGTTTACACCAATATCTGAGGGATTAAAGACCCGATTGAAAAACTTCTTTCTTCCGTCAGATACTATTATTTTCCATACCGGTTCCATTGCCTTTGAATAGCTTTGATAAATTTAATTTGCGTCAGAACGGATTCAAAAGACGTGCTTATTACACCCGAAAATTCGGTGTCATCTTTCTTGTTAGCATTTCTTTTGTAAAAAAAGATCGTGCTTCTGTTATCGGTTTGTCCGTTCGTCTGTACCCACGATATCTCTGCAGCTATTACTCCGATTTGAAAAATTCGTTTTGCATTGGGAAGCTTGAAATAAGCAAATGATGATCCTTAATTTTTTTTTTTTTTTTTTACGATGTACAATTTTGCCGGTAGAGGGCGTAAATGCAGATGATGTTGAATTCAAAAATACGTTTTATTCCACATATTTGCTTCTAAACATCCGATTGAAAAAAAAAATATCTTTCGATTCCATTTATGTCGAAGAGTATTTTAGATATAGTTACTTTTTCAAATTACGCATAGATTTTCCGCTAGGGGGCGTAAAAGTAAATTATATTTTCCCCAATAACTCTTCTTCTAAAACTCTGATTTGAAAATTTTTTTCTTCAGCGGATACATCTCCTGATGGAAAATCTTTTGCATATAATTTCAAATTTTTGGTAAAAAATACTTTGGCCACCAGGGGGAGTAAGTGTTATTTTTTTCCCACCCACTCTCACAGGAGGGATTGTTTTATTGCACTAGCGGACGATCGGCGAGACGCCTGTGTGAATATCTTGCCTTATAGCTACGTATCTCTTTATTTGGACGGTATTTTCGCAGTCCTGTTTGTAGCGAACCCCTAGGAAGCTGAGCGGTTACCGCGTCGAAATATCTACCGTTTCCGCGCGTCTGAAAGTCTCGGTATAATTCTGTAGTCCGCTTCAAAACAAGCGGTAAGACAGCCGGAAGATTTATTGCTTCGGCGGAAAAACTCCGTTTTTGTGAAACGAGCTTAATACCCGTCCCTTCTCTTCCTCGCCTCAACTATCCCCTTTTTGCTTTCTTATATTTGCAGTATAAGAAAGTATAGTGATCGGTCGAAATCAGACTTCCAGACTCACTTGTTTTGATTCTCAAGAACAAGATTTTTTATCCTACCTCTACTGCGGTGAGCTCTTGCTTCACCGAGTCAGTCAGGAAATTTGGTAACAAAACACTGAAATGTTGGGATCCGAATTGCGCCCGTTTTGGGGTACAAAATCTCATATTATCGAGTAAGATGCCAATTGAGTGGGAGGTGGAAGACACTATAAGGCAGTTTTCACATGGGCGGAAAAAATCCGTCGATGCAATACAACCCATCCCGCGGTGCAATTTTTGGCGAGCTTCCGCATAGACAATTTTATTGCTGGAACTGAGAAAAAAGAATATGACAGACGGATGAGCGGCAATCAAAGCAAGTACTCTGGGCCTCATTTCCTCTCACAGGTATGATAAATTGCTTTATTGCAGTTGCGGACGAACCGCCAGCCGTCTATTTGAGAACTGCGCAGTTTATTTCACTAACTGTGCAGTTTTTCTGTTGCATTTTTTTATTGGAAAAGTAATACAGTGCATTCGCATTTTAAAAAGGAAACGAATTGTGCTGTGTAAGGTTTACCGGAACGCGTACCGGCCAGGAAAAAAAAAAAGTACCGTAACTCCGTTCCGGGCGTACTACACCAATGAATATGGCGATTAACGCAGAATCACGAGTGCCCATAGGGGGGGGGGATCCCCTGGGAATCAGACCATGCCATTTTTGTTCTTGGAAGGTGCTACATAGATTTTAGCGGTAACACTAACTCTAATTGCTAATTTTTTAATTTTTCTGTCGAACTTCTGGATACATGTGTATGCACTAAAATTAAAAAAGATGGAAATTTTCAGTAGAAAAAGCGGACATTTACAGTAGAATGTACAGCGTTTTCCGGATATAACGCCGTCGTTTATACCGCAGATTCGGATATACCGTGGGTTTTTCGTGTTCCACGTGCCTGACGATATGCTATTGTAGCCGTCGGTTATAGCGCGGTTGTCATAACGCGGGTCGGATCCCTACCCCACAAACCCGCGTTATAACCGGGGAGTTGGGTAATAAGGAACTTTCCTATTGAATGTTGGAGAACAGCGTACATACGTACAGTATGGAAAAGTATGAAAGGCGAAAAAATTAAAAATATATATCACTCCTTGCTGCAGCTGTTCACTGCTTAACAAAGATATCTCGAAAATTTTCCCGGAAAGTTGTCTTGAGGGTAATTTTTCATACTTGATGACCGATTGAGGGATCTCTGAAGTTTCGTGGAAACATGTGACACAAGTTTCTAAAAGGGTAAAAAAGAAACAGGTTGGCTCAGTTCTGATTGAGCCGTCAGTTTGGAACGTAAGACTTGCAGATCGGAGAGCTGAAGTGAGCTAGTGGAGTATAGTTTCAAAGCGTTTATTTAATTTTTTATTTGTTTTAATTTATTATATTTTTATAGGTCTATGATATTAAAAGTAGCTTACATAATCTTTACAAATAATGTTGGATACATTGCGAACACAAAGCAAAGTTCAAGATGGGCCGGTTACGGGTTCGATCGGTATATTGGACTTTTGTTTGGCAGCGGCTGCTTTCAGGCGTTCTCAGTTCTCTTTAGTTCGGTATGCTCCAGTCTTCTTGGGCTTCTTATATTCCTCATCACTTGCTCTTGCCTTTCTCGTTTTGATTTTCTCCACTTTTGCTTGCTTTCATTCTGCATTTTCCGCGGCATTGTCGAAAATGTTAACCCCTTCACACGAAAACAATTTTTAAAATTTTTAGTTTAAACCACTGCGATATATTCTTTATATATCTTAATAGATCTCGTCAAGAGCTTTAAAACGATACCACGCACAGTCGTTTTGCACTCACGGTTGGTTGTCCAGATAAACCGCGATATCATCAAAAGTGTTCACCGGTTCACAAGAAAACAATTCTTAAAATGTTCAGTTCAAACCACTGCGAAATGTTCTTCGTATATTTCAATAGATCTCGTCGAGAGCTTTAAAACAATACCAGCCACAGTCGTGTTGCGCTCACGGTTCCCGAGATAGATGGAGTCAAACGCGGCGGCACACCCACAAATATTGCGTCATCTCCCCCGCGCACAGGAAGCGAGGGGAGCGTCGCCCCAACCATGCATTTGGCAGCACGCGAATTGGACTCCAGGCTGGACCGCGGGTGGCCAAGTGGTCAACGTTCGTGACTGCCACGGAGAAGACCTTGGGTTCGATCCCAGGCAGGTACGCACGCTCGAAGCACTAAATATCCGCCGTGCGTCGGATGGGCACGTTTGACCGTCGGGACCCAGGTACTGCCCCCCTCCGGTAATAAATAAGGTCGTCTTCCTCCTCCTTTCTACCTCGCTTCCGTGTCACTTTCCTATCGGGCACTCTAGCCCAAATCTCCTAGCTTCCTATTCCTAAGGGTTGTTTAAGACCTGGGGTCAGACACTCCCTTCCTAAAATCCTCTACACATGATCTGATCTGATCTGGACTCCATGCTGTTTACGAATGTGCTAACACGATAGTGTGCGGCACGTATTTTTAACGCTCTAATGATATCAATTGGGACCTATTTTTGTGACAGACGGTCGGCCGTAAGTCGCCCCATGCTATCCGCGGAGTTAGACGTAGTCCTACGTCCAAAAACGATAAAAATTCTTCATTGACAAAACATGTTGCCAAATTTTATTTATGCGTCTTTTTTATGTAGTTCTTAAGTCTTCTGGTTTCCAGTTAAGTTTATGTGCCACGTATGTGGTAAAAACGGCCAGATAACTAAAAGATGAAGTAGAAATTTGCATATGGTGTTTGTATATGTTATTCGTAGTTACAATTTCTGTTTACCCCCTCCTGAAAACTAAGCTATGGGCGCCTGTGCGCAGAATTACGTATAAAAGTGATAAACGTATAAGTGAGAAACGTATAACAGAGGTTCCACGGTATAAGGGCAAGGCGGTAAAGTATGCACATGTTTTTTTTTCTTTTTGGTATATATGTGTATGACAAAAGACCAGCTGAAAGGACCCCTCGCAATAATACCGTTGGAAATTTATACGGTGGCAAGACCTTTGTTAAAAGAAAAAGAGCCCTGTTCTCATCAGAAAGAGTATTTAAAGTAATTAAGCTGACATCTATAACATGGGGAGATGTGATGTGTCGTTAACCTCCGTCAATACTTTCCCTGCCTGTCTTTCTATCTTTCAATCAAATGTCAGACGTCACAAAGGGCACGCCCAGCATCCATCTGCCCGCTGTTCCGCTTTTACGCAGTGGCGTTATGCTGAAAATAAACGGAACTACCGCTGTGAAACTCTGGAGTACAAACTGTGAAGAATAAACTAACTTCCAGGGTCAAATGGAATCGACGGAGCGATTAATTGCAGCAGACGACGAGAACAAAGCGTTCTTTCTGGCAGGTAGTTGGGCTACCTTCAACCGAGGGTAAGATTGTGTGTGTGTGTGAATCGTCGTGTCTGTCGGACGTCGGTCGCGTGCGACGGTCCTCAGAGTGACAGCCATGTTACAGTTCCGAGATTCTCCCCTCCCCTCTCGCGCCTAGTGACCCCCCTCCCCAATCTCGCTATCTAGGTATGTCACCGGCATTGTTAACTGGTCCTTGTCCCTGATGACAGAAAAGGCGATATATCTCGGGGTTGCCATAAAGCAAGACGCTGCATTTTTAATTGCGTCGTTATCCTCACTGCGCACTTTTTGTTGGCAGAGACCTTTCCAGGCAGATCGTGGTGTGGATTTGAGAAATTTAAAAACAGACAAAGAAAAAAACGCCCTTCATAACATGATGTCACTGTCTTGAAAGAATGGGTTATAAATCATGCGAAGCATTTAACCATTAGGGTTTGGCGTAACGAGCAATCAAACAGCGTTATGCATCATTATCTAAATAAATAAAGACGAATAGCGAAAGGAAATTAATAAAAAAAGGAGAGGAAGCAAAGGAATAAAAAGAAAGCGGAAGCGACAAGAGGGAGGGAGCAGGGACATCGCTAGACTTCAAAATTAGGGTGGGCGACGGGTGGACGAGTACTTTTAGTAGGGCAAGCTTGATAGCAATTTTATGTGGTGCTTTTCTCTACCGGCTACAAGGGAATTCCTGGGACCCCTCCCCCTCTCCCACGGATCTGACTACTTACGCCACTGGTGTAGGATACAAGTGATGGTAGAATTTGGGCTTTTACTTGGTTTTTCTGTTAATGCCTTGTCTTAATTGCTTTTCAAAATTTTGCATTTTTGCTTATGAAAATAGTACTATACTTGAACAATTTCTTTACGGGAAATGTCCTTTTTGTTTATATAAATCAAATGTAAACGTCGTGACACGTAGGCACAATACCTAACCCCTCCTTAACTTCCATCACCTTCCCAGAGGAACAGTGGTCTAAGCGCTGGCCTATGACCACTTGTCCGAGATGGGTCTGTGTGTCGTGACACGTAGGCACAATACCTAACCCCTCCTTAACTTCCATCACCTTCCCAGAGGAGCAGTGGTCTAAGCGATGGCCTCTGATCATTCGTCCGAACGGGGTCCGGGTTCGAATCCCGTGAGGCATGGGTGTTGTGTTTGTCTTACGGCACTGGCTCTCTCCCTTCCCTGGAACCAGTGACCTTAAATTAGGGACGGGTGACTGCTTACAGCCCATTGCGTTGCTCACTGTGGTCGTTAAACCTAAAAAAAAAAAAAAAAAATCCCGAGTGAGGCATGGATGTTGTGTTTGTGTTGCGGCGCTGGCTCTCTCCCTTCCCTGGAACAATTGGCCCTAAATTAGGAACGGGCGGCCGATTATCTCTTATCCAGTTGGTCTTCACCGTAGTCGTTCAACTCCCCAAAACAACAAAAATATGAACTCCCTTGAAGCCATCGACCTTACTTTGCACTACTGTCCTCCAAAGCAGTCGTCAGAAGTGGCGTGTCTTGGGTCCGAGACCTGGGCTATCCCCCCTCCCCTCCCCCAGTACTGTTTTTTTTTTAAATTGCGAAGTTAAATTTTTAATTGTTAAGTCACAGAAGTAACTTTTTTCTAAATTTTAGGTACATGCCATTGCTAACATGATACCAAATAATTATGAGAATTAGGATTTGAACACTTATTTGTACATGAACTCCATTCTTCTTCTCCATTCTTCTTCTCAATACTTTATTTGTACATGAACTCCATTCTTCTTCTCCTTTTATGTTAACTTGAGCGCTACGTTTTCATAAAATGTTTCTTCCGAGTACTTTTTCATATTTCAAAATAATGTTTTTCTCTATTGACAAAATAGCCAAGTTTTTCGAATGAGCATGTCCTTGTGTGGCTCTAAAATATATTTTGATTCTTTCTATTACTGAAAAACTTCTTTCGGCAGTTGCAGTTGTTGATGGAAAGTTTAATATGAGGTCTGATAATTTGTACACCTCACTAAACACTATGTCCAATTTATTCAAATTTGTGTAACACGAAATGTCTCTTACTGATTTGTTTTTGTATTCATCAAAGGAATAAAACACATTCAGTTCATTTTTTAGTCGAGCTGAATCAAAATTTGAAGCATAGAATTCTTTAAGTTCTGACAGATGTTCAGGGAAGCTTTCATAAAATTTATCAAAACAGTTCGAATCCAACAAAGCAACGAATTTAAGATGTAATATCTCCGATTTTAATTCATTGACACTTCACAAAAACTGAAACAACTCTCGCGAAACACTTATGGGCGGGAGTATGCGAGTGATTGAGATGTCTTCTTTTTTCTGAGCGAACCGTTTCCCAAAGCAATGGCCCATTCGCCTCTACCAGCTGATCCATGTTGTCATGGAAACGTTAGCAGGAGATTGTACGGAAGGTTTTCGCATCAGAACTGCGAAGACTCTGGAAGAGCTGCTTGCGTTATGCCGTTGGGTTTCGCTCGCCAGACTGAGTAAAAGAAGCGAATCCGCACGCGTTCTTTTTTTTTTTTTTTTTTGCACCGAAAGCATCGACATATTTAATACCGTTAATAATTGACTTTTATTTGTGTATATTTAATTCGGTTTTATTTGTGCATTCTCTGGGCTTCGCAGCGAGCCTATCTAGCCGCGAATGCACGCCACTGGTCGTCAGCCATGTTCTGCTGCCTCACTGCCCGGAAGAGGCTTAAAAGCTCTGGCATAGCGTTTTTTTTAACGACCACCGTGGGCAACACCTCGATGGGGTATAAGCAGTCTCCCGTTCCTAATTTTGGGCCACTAGTTCCAGGGAAGGTAGAGAGTCACTGCAGTATGACAAACACAACATCCATGCCTCACCGGGATTGTAGTCAGAAGCCAGCGCTTGGACCACTGCGCCACCGGGGCGGAACAGTAGAGATGAGCTCGGGCCCGGGCTCGGAATTCATTAACTACCGAAAAACCCGTCCCGGGCTTAGAATTACACGTCCTGAATTTCTTTCTTTTTTTTTTTTTTTTTTTTTTTTTTTTTTTGAGGTTTAACGACCACCGTGAGCAACTCAATGGGCTATAAGCAGTCGCCCGTCCCTAATTTAGGGTCACTGGTTCCAGGGAAGGGAGAGAGCCAGTGCCGTAAGACAAACACAACATCCATGCCTGACCGGGATTCGAACCCGGACCCCTTACGGACGAATGATCAGAGGCCAGCGCCTTAGACCACTGCGCCACCGGGGCGGCGACCTGAATTTCATTACTGTAATTAATTCAATACATGTAATTCCGAGCCCAGTTGAATTACGCGTGTTGAATTTCATTGTGGATTTGTTACCATGGTGGAAGGATTTTCAATTTCCTAAGCTAGCTGCCATTGTAAGACGAATTTTGCTTAGCAAGATTTGCATTATGCATTGCCCAAAGCTATGGTCCAAGCAAGGATTAGTTTAAGGAGGTCTGGTATCGAAAAACTGGGGAAAATCCACATTCCTATTTTTTGTATTTTATTAAAAATCAAGAATCTTATCTTTAAAATAATGTTTTAATTTCCAAAATTGTGCAGTTAGAAGTTTTGTTATTTATTTTTTAAAATTTCCTCACTCCCGCGATTTTTGAGTGACGTTGGTTTTTATAGTGCAGCAGGTCGAGGTTTAGAGAAAAGAAGATCAAGTTGAAGCGCTGAGGCATTCGATGCAATTCTCTCTCTCTCTCTTTTTTTATGATGAACTTGATCTGGAAACAGCACACACATAATTGTGATTATTATACTATTAAGCGCAGAGCTTTGTTAATGTTACAAAATGCAGAATAATCTGGTCTGGAATGCTTTTACGTTCTTTTTTTTTTTTTTTTTTTTTTGGAAATTTCCCTACATGCTTTATTTTTTATATTCTACTACATCACTCTAAACTAACTACCTTTACCAATTAGCATATATGTAAATTATATTGCAAAGATTAGTTTTCTAGAGTCAAAATTTCAAACACTTGCAACTGGCGTTATAATGCACAGTTGCAAGTGTTTATTCAAAATAAAAGTAAATTTAGAAATCAAAAATGCAATTTATTCAAAATAAAAGTAAATTTAGAAATCAAAAAGAAATAACGAATGGAATTTTTTGTTTCTAAACGATTTTCTTTTCTTCAACTTTTACCAAAATTACTGATTCCCCTGATACGGTCGAAGGGCACGTTGATTATTTATTTATTTTCAAATCCACATTTTAGAACATTTGGCTTTATGCGTAGTATTTCTAAAAACATGTTAATATTGTGAAGTGGATTAACTGAACTAAACTTTTTTAAACTTATGATTTTTAAACTAATCCTTGCTTGGGCCATATCTTTGGCCAGTATAATGCCTAAATGCAAGCCTTGATAAGCAAAATGTTCCAAGAATCCGGGCCCGGGATCCTAAAATTGAGCCCGAACTCATCTCTACGGCACAGTATATAGTAGCTTTACATTCCACTATTCGTTCTGGGGTCCCCTATCGTTGTCGCACAAACAAACAACAAAGCAATTAATTATAACCTCAATCAGTGAAGTCCTAGATCCTCCTCAATCACCCCTTGCCACACTAACGTTAAAAAAAAAAAAAAAGACTTAAACTAAGGATTTGGAAGAGTAGGGACAATTGCATTTTTTCATCGCCCCTGGAAGGCTATTTTCATAACCTTTGTACGGAGAAGTAAACAACACACTTCCTGGGGGGAAATACATAAGGCTACATGAAGGAAAACACGAGACTTATTATTATTTGACGAAGTCTAGATTATATTTTAAAGTTAAAAAATAATAATTGAAGAATGGCACATCTTGAATTGGGTGGGCAAGACAAATTTCAGGGTGGGTTTCAGCCCACCTGGCATCCCTTTGGTGACGCCTCTGGAAGGGAGAGAAAGAAATACAGGGGGAGATAATAGAGCGATATCGACAAACCAAGAAAGCCAAGATGAAGGGCTACAAAGGTAAAGTTTCGTCGATAAAATTTTGAATAAATTTTGGTAAACGAGATATTAATACAGCGGAATCTCGGTTATACGTTTTTAAAGGGAGGCCTTAAAAACATATAAATGCAAAAATGTATAAAAGAAATTTCAAAATGTTAAATTCCCTGTAAAATTTTCAATGCCTCTAAAAACGATAAAGGGCAGCAGGTCGAGGAAACTCGCAGCAGGAGAGGAAACTCGTAATTTTGGATTACGCTAATTTATAATGTAAGACATACATACACTGAAGAGCAATTGAATTAGAGACAGCTGGCGTTATGCAAATGTAGCGATGTGGGCGGCCCTGTAAACGGAAACGACATGACGTATGCAGCGATCCGACAATATAAGGAGTGATGCGACGGGAATCACTAAGAGAGCCGCGGATGGCTAAGTGGTTAGTGTTTCATATTATCGATGCAAGGTCCCCAGGTTCAAGCCTGAGCTGATCTTTCGGAGATGGTGTGATTTACTAACAATCGCTGAATATCCGCCGTGTATCGGACGAGCACGTTAAGTGGCGGCCCCCAGGCTGGACCCACAGGTTAAATGGCTATCCTTTCCTATGTCCCCCCTGATATTCTATCACCCCTCTATGTGCAATATCGTACTTATACGGTGGCGCCATCTACTGTACTCTAATCTCACTACAAACTGTTCTGTCAAAGTCGCTAGACTTGCTCTCATTCCTTCCGTTTCTGGGTCCTGCCCAAAAGGCGATATCGCTGTAGGTGGCTGGGACCTAAACTCTACTCACTGTGGACGGAAGTCCTACAAGAAATTGACAAATGCCTTGATTCAGTAAGAGGCGGACGCAGTATGAGTAAGACGAAAAATCTAAGCGCATTTGATCGTGGGCAAATTGTCGGGGGCCGGCGAATGGGCCGCTCCATCTCGAAAGTCGTGCATGCACTGGGAGTTTCACGAGCCACTGTGTCACAGGTGCATCGTGAGTACATCCCATCCGGTAAAACCATCCCTGCAAGGGCCAACTGCCGTGGGCAACAGCGTGTGGATGAGCGGTGTGATCGTGGGCTATCTCGCAGTGTAACAGCGGATAGATGGGCCACAGTGCAAGAAATCACTCGGCAATTTAACACTGGTACACAAAAACGTGTAAGCTGCCACACCATCCAGAACCATCTCCTAGCTATTGGGTACTGAAGCCATCGTCCCACAAGGGTACCGCTGCTGACCGCACATCACAGGGTGCAAAGATTAGCATGGGCAAGGGAACATCACCACTGGACCATAGACATGTGGAAAAATGTTGCCTGGGCTGATGAGTCAAGATTCACGTTGGTACATGCGGATGGCAGGATACGGCGCAAACCACATGAAGCGATGGACCCTTCTTGCCAGCAGGGTACTCTTCAAGCTGGTGGGGGTGGCATTCTCGTTTGGGGACTGTTTACGTGGACTGAAATGGGACCCCTGGTACGTGTGACATCGTCCCTCACAGGTCAACGTTACCGGGATATCCTGGACGACCCTTTGCTCCCGTTTGTGCGTCTTCAACATCCCACTGGGGGCCTCATCCTGCAACAAGAAAATGCAGCTCCCGAATTGTATCCGAATGGTTGGATGAACACTCCACCGACGTAACCTCGCTTCCTTGGCCAGCTAGTTCACCTGACCTCAGTCCCATCGAGCGCATCTGGGTTGCCATCGAGAGAGATGTTCGAGGCTCTGACCCCCCTCCATCAAATCTTCGTGAACTGTGGGAGCTTGTTCAGGGGTCGTGGATCCTTATGGCTTCCCGTGTTATGCCGAGACGATACGCCGCCGTCATCAGGGTAAAAGGTGGTGCTACACGTTACCAGACAGATATCTCTAATTCAATTGCTCTTCAGTGTACATGAATGCTTTGTTTGTTTCCTGAAGCCTATGGCCATTTTTATTTTTTTATTCTTATTTCATTACAAAAATTAGCATAAGATATTTTGTATGATTTCATATTTTCAATACAGGGAAAACAACCTTCTGTTCCTTACACCACACTAATCGGCGTGTGGCAATAGTCGAAGTGATAAGCGGCTTGCGGATAGCTTCTTTATCGTTGTAACCCATGTCCTGCAGCCTGTAACAAACTGTACTTGAGGGGGGAGGGGTTAACGACCACCGTGAGCATCTAGATCGGCCATAAGCAGGTGATTGTCCCTATTTTTTTAGGGGCACTGGTTTCAGGGAAGAGAGAGCCAGCTCCGTGTGTAAGCTTGTTGTAAGCTTGTGGTTGACGGCGGGATTTATTACACTTTTTGTTTGGATTCTATATTTAAGCCTAATTGCAGCTCTTTGCGATTAGACTTTAATGAAGGAATTGCATCTTACAGGAAGTAACAAGTTTGTAAAATCATGCAACGCATTGATTATAATACGCTTTCCAACATACCAGAAATCATTACTCAAGTTATGAGAATAATGGCTGTGGAATAAATCTCGGTCCTGTGCCGTGACCTTTGATCCCATTTCGATGATATTCAACAGAACCGGTTCGGTATACCTCCGAAATAAAATGATAAAGTTTTGTCGCAATTGAAGCATTTTTATGTAAGTTATGATGCATAAGGGCTATGGAATAGATCCCGCTCCTGTTTCCTAACCTTTGACCCCATTTCGCCCATTTTCAATACAATTCGTCCCCAGGCAAGGCCCTACAGCATACTAACATTTCATTCAAATCGAAGCATTTTTACGTAAGTTATGACGCATAATGGCGATGGAAGTGATTCCGCTTCTATGTCCTGTCCCTTGATCCCATTTCGCCCATTTTCAACAGGGTTTGTCGCCAGGTGGTTCCCTATCACATACTAAAATTTCATCGAAATCGTACCTTTTTTACCTTAGTTATGACGCATAAGAGCAGTGGAATAGATCCCGCTGCTATGTACTGATCTTTGACCCCATTTCGTTCACTTTAAATAGGGTTCCTTCCCAAGTGATCACCTAGCAGTTACTAAAATTTCATCGAAATCGAACAATTGTTACGCGAGTTATCGTGCGGACGGACATACACACACAACGCGTGACGTAATGAGGCAGATGGGAATCGCGAACATCTGCTCGCAAGAGTGTGACGTCATAAAACTTTAATAGGATTCACACACAACGCGTGACATAATGAGACAGATGGGGTGACCGCGCGCCAACATCCTCAAACGCGAGAATTGTGACGTCATAAGATTTCTAAGCATTGGTAACATTAATGGAACAACGCCATGACACTGAAAATTTTATAATTCGGGTTGGTTATTTAACCCATTAAACGAATTCTCTTGAAGTCGAGATCAAGCGAAATCGATTTCTAGTACCAGAAAACGGTAGGTTAAGGACTTTCATCAAAATTCTTAGAGCCGTTTTCAAAATAAAATGTATATACTACATACATACAAGAATTGCTACTTTAAGGTGGACGTCAAGTAATTTTGCTTCCTATACTTCCAATGGAAAAACTTCTGTACACATTTTCTTCACAATTAATGCGTTCCCAAGGATGAAAATTTGAACATAGATTAAAATATCTTCATTTCATAACTTGGAATACTTAATATTTTCTAAACCATAACCGTAATTATGCAATCCAACATTTATTTGTCAACGAGATAGAAGTACGTAGAGCGCTTACGTCGGGGAACGGGTGAAGCCACCGGAAGCAAGTGGCAGCCATGTTTGATGAGGTACAGAACGATTTCCGTTCCGTGTTAAGAAAGGGAGTTTTCGTAATATATGGTTTGATGTTAAATAAGGATATAACTCAAAAATGTTGTTATAAATACCTAGGGGGTGAGACTAAAACTTTAACGTATCAAATAACGCTTTTCATTGTTAGTTGGCGGCAATAGTGTTTTAAAAAGAAAATGATATTTTAATGGATGCAGCTTGCTTTCGTTGAATAAAATCTCATGCCGTAATTTTTTGACATTTCACAAATTTTTTGGAACCAATTTTCAGTGAAATATAAGTCAGCGGTAATAGAGTAAATGAAAAAAAAAGAAATAAAAAAATTAAAATACAGTTGCAGTCAATCCGCAATTTCGGTAAAAATCTTAGATATTCGTGGGTCATCACCATGAGAATGCTGAATCATCCCACAGCTTATCACTCCAAATACATAGACGCCAAATATTTTATGAGAGTTTTAAATGAAAAAAAAAAAGTTCGAAGAAAAACGGAAAACAAACAATGAGTTTACACAGCCAAGAGGTACCAATATTAAAATACTTTTACCAACTGCCCCTATCTTATATAATCAGAAGAAAACTACTACTTAACTGGTTTTTATTTAATAAAAATTAAAAGTACTTAGCACTGGGCATGTTTCTAATCTGTTTGTTAGCCTTAACATTCGACAACACAGATCTGTAAGCCTTATTCGTGGGTAGGCAAGGCAATTGTGGTAACTTGACCATAATAAAGGTATCTCCCAGTACATACACTAAATACTTCACACAATATAATTCTCTCTCTCTCTCTATGTATATATAAGACCCAGAAGATGACCCCATGGGAGATGAATGGATGAAATTCGAAATCATGCAGGAGTGACACGGAGGAGACAGGCTCAAGACAGACAACTGTTGGAAGAAACTTGGGGAGGCCTTCATCCAGCAGTGTATTGATAATGGTTGATGTTATACATATATCAGTAAAAAGAAGTAAAGCACACTCATGTAGTAATTAGACCACATCAACACTGCACCTTGCTGCAGCAATTAGACGTAGTAGAAATAAACATAGAATTAACCAGAAGTAACCCACTTTCATGGTTCTAGACAAAAATGACATAGAATAAAACAACTCAGGAACCCCAAACCACTCTTTAGGGAAAGACATCTGGAGCCCCAAAGTTAAATCATAGCTTAAGTGTTACCGAAAAAACCCCAGAAGACCCCATGGGAGATGGGTAGATGAAATTCGAAGGCATGTCGGAGTAACATGGAGGAGATAGGCTCAAGACATACAGTTGCGGAAGAAACTTGTGGAGACCCTCATCCAGTAGTGGATTGATAATGGTTGACAATGATGATAATGATATATATATATTTTGATTATATACAGTATACATATATTGTAATGATAATAGTTGTCAATGATGATGATATATATACCATTATCCATCCACTGCTGAATGAAGGTCTCCCCAAGTTTCTTCCACAATTGTGTGTCTTGAGCCTGTCTCCTCCATATTACTCCGGCATGCTTTCGAATTCCATCCACTCATCTACCATGAGTCTTCTGTCCCTCGAAATCCAGTTCAAAATTTCAGTCGTCCATCGGTGGTCTGTTCTTCTGGCAACATGTCCAGCCCATTGCCATTTCAGTGGTTTCACTCTCTCTCTCTCTGTATATATATATTCTTTGAGTTGTCTGCATTCTTTGCATGTCTTTTTGGTATCAAAAGAAAAATCTTTCTATATATTCTGCTTTTCTCTGGGCATTTATTATTTTAGATATTTTTCAAGCTCTGGGCTGAGTGACCAAAAAATTCAGATTATGGACTTTAATTTTTTTATGGGACAAAAAATTGTATTTTTTTTTGTTTCAGTATTAAGTATTTAATATTTTTTATTTCCACTTTCATATTTTACTTTTTTTTTAAGAAGCCTAGTTTTTTGTTGTCCCAAAGCTGAAATTTTGTAGTTTTCACCTGATATTTGTACACATTTTGGCAATTGTTAAGATGTACTGCACATAGTTTTTTTTTTTGTTTCAATTTTAAGGGCACAGCCTCTTATTAATATGAAGTGAGAAATTAACAACCACTGATTTGCATTCATGATGTGCAAAAAGTTTGGCGAGCAAATGTTTATGTTTTGTGTTATTATTTTGTGGGTTCCTTCAACAGTCTTGCTGGAAATACAAGTGCGTCTGATTTGTATTTTAGAGAAATACAGGCACAACTTGTTCAATTCAAAGAAAGATTGATTTACGTGAGTGATATTTGTTCAATACTAACCTCTCATGTATATGGTTGATGCAAAAGGAATAACTGGCAATTTATACATTGACATACTGACTGTACATTCATTATGAATCAGAGGTCACATTCTTCAAAAAAAAAAAAAAAAAACACCACCTATCACGCAAAAATCAAATGCAAGTAGTTATTACAAAATGCTGCTAGTCCCTTTCTTTTGTGTTATTTCATAATTTTTTTTTTCAATTGTCATTTCATAATCATTTGTGCCAGTTTTCATAAATATTTTATGTTATTTGCATTTTTGAGGTACCATTGTACTCCCTGTTTCCTATTTTCAGTTTTAAATCAATATTGCCTGTATTTTTGCTACCCAAAAACCACACACATTGTACTAACACATTCACAAATAAAGAGTATTCTGTCAAGAAATTTTCAAGCTCCCCACTCTCACTTTGTTGCAGTAATACTACAGATTAATCACTAATCAGAGACAAATGCCTAGAACACAAGCTGGGTGACCCTGTGCTTTCAGATAAAATACTAGATTGTTTCCTGGCAGGTGTCAGCAAGCAATAAATTTATATTACCAATCACAATTATTACTTCTGCAATTTAAGTAACCATAAATTGATTGCTTTACCAGTATTTGCTATCTAATGGGCATTAGCCATGGGTACATGATCTTTATCACATAAAAAGAAATTGCTGCTTCCTAAGATTTTGAAATATTTGTTGTCTTGTCAGACAAGTTGCAAGTACACTGTACAGATTCTAGAATATATATGCAAATGCCATTTGCAAAACATCCTCAAGTATATGTAAAAAAAAAACAACAACACTAGCATAAGTAAAAATTGTTCCCAAAAAGCCTCAAAGTTGGTAACTCACAATTAACCTCATCTTCCCATAAACATGATTCAGTGTTCACATTAAGTACGACTGTTTACAAAATATAAGGAATAAAAAGTCTTAAGATAACACAGATATTGAAATGGTTCATCTGCTGGTTTAATCACCAGCTACACGGTCCTATTTTCTGCGTTTGATTAACTGAGCATTTACAGCTCAACCTTATTTAAAAATGCTTACTTGTGAAATGTAGGGCTAACCTTCCAAAAGTGGAGTAAATGGCATTTTATTGTTGAAATAATTATCCAACATGTGCTGATAATTGTGAATATTCACAAAACATAACACGATCTCCGAGCAGCTGAAAGAACCGAGGTGACTCCTTGACACACGCAGAATTTGTACCTCATCAAAGATGGCGGGCTCTCCCTACGTTGGCTTCAGCTGCCACAGCAAAGAACCAATCACAGAAGCACTCTATGTATTTCTATCTCGTTGTTATTTGTCCACTGACGTCATCAAAGCACAGGTCGCGCCATCTTTTCTCTGTTTTCAACACCACCAAAGAAAAAGTCATTGATTTTTAATATAATTATGGTTATGTTTTAGAAAATATTAAGTTTTCCAAGTTATAATATGAAATTATTTTAATCGATGTTCAAATTTTATCCTTGGGAACACATTAATTGTGAAGGAAATGTGTACAAAAGTTTTTCCATTGGAAATATAGGAAGCAAAATTACTTGACGTCTACCTTAATAATATGGGATAAGGGGGATGCAATGGATCGCAATCCTATGTCCTGACCTTTGACCACATTTCGTCCAATTTCAATAGAGTTCGTCCCCAGGTGGTCCTTTACTACACACTGAAATTTCATCGAAATCGAACCATTTTTACGCACGTTATGACGCATAATGGCAATGGAATGCATCCCGATATTTTGTCCTGCCCTTTGACCCCACCTCACCCATTTTGAATAGGGTTTGTCCCCAGGCGGTCTCCTACTACATAGTAAAATTTCATTGAAATCGAACCATATTTACGCAAGTTATGACGCATAAGGGCAATGGAATGATCCCGCTCCTACGTCGTGACCTTTGACCCCATATGTCCCATTTTCAATAGGGGTTGTCCCCAGGTGGTCCCCTACCACATACTAAAATTTCATCGAAATCGAACCATTTTTACGCCAGGTATCGTGCGGACGGACGGATGGACAAAGCTGCAGCATATACGCTTCTTCACCCTATGGTTGGAAAGTGTAAATAAAAACACTTGTGGTAGACGCGACACTACGGGTAAGTTGGGGTGGGCTGCAGTCCACCCAACCTTTCTTTGAGCTCGCCCTTTAGCCTCCCCCCCCTCCCCGAAATATATGCTTATATATATTGAGGGTTTTTTTTTTTTTTTTTTTTTTTTCAAAAATGATGTATTGGACTTTGTGGTACAGAGACATGACAAACAAACAGACATAAACAGAATACAAATATTTCACAGTAACAAGTACAAATCATACATGGTTTACAGTATGCCAAATGATCAATTTACCCAGATATAGCCAGTGTTTTTACACAGATATAGCCAGTGTTGATTATGTAACACATTGTGAACAAGTATACATCAAACATGGATTTTACCGTATGCTAAATGACCAATGTACAGAGATAACCAGTGTTGGACAAGTAACACATTGAGAGACAGTGCCGTATGACAAACACAAACATCCATGCCTCACCGGGATTCGAACCCGGACCTAACTAGGGCGAATGGTTAGAAGCCAGCGCTTAGACCACTGCGCCACTGGGGCGGCCCGAAGTATTTAAGCAGTCAGAACACATGGCCGGTATATACGTACGTGCACTTCTCGAATTAACTGAAATTTAGTTATATAAAATGAATTTTTTTGTTAAATTTAGTGTTTGTACTTCTGGGAATGGAGGGAGTCCTCTGGGAAAATTTCTAAGAGAGTAGAGACGGTAATAGAAACATGCCATTTTTATAATAATGGTTTAAAAAGATGAGAGACAGATTGAGAGAGAGAGAGAAATATGTAGATATTCCTTGTCAGGTTACAAACTAAAATTCATAAATAGCCTTATGAAAGAAAGAAAAGATGACCAAGTAAACTTAAATTGCGAAGAAACAGAAACTTGCCATAGAGATTCGTACACATGGTTCCCATAATACATACATTGAATAAATACTACTTACAATATTCATTCAATGTATGTAGATATAAGTAAATACTGTAAGTAGTATTTTTCCAATTTCTAAATATAAAAATTTCTAAATATGCTCTAAAATGAGCATATTACAGTTGGGTCTGTGACGTAATGCTTGCGCAGGATCTAATCACTATCAATAGAGGGTTGCCCGGATGTTAATATTAGGGCATTGAACCTTTATATTAATTTACGTCATGAATCCATGATATTATGCAAGTTAGGTAAACAAAGCATTCAGCTTAAGCCATTTATAGTAGGAACTTCCTCATACGGGAAAGATATCTCACAGACCCACTCCACTCTTCCACAGTCGAATTCCTCCAGTTCGGAAGACAGCATACAGCGTCCTGGGCAGGGAAAATATATCACAGACGGTCACTTACGACTCTTTAATGACTACCAAAGCAAGAAGAGAGCCTGAGAAAACATCTATCCCTCGCAGATGTAAAAATAGCCTTCATCTCACGAGAAACCAACCCACTGAAAGATGCCTCATACCAGAGATTTTCAAAAGTACGCACCTAGGGAGAGAGTGGCGTGAGGTTGTTTTTTTTTATTGAGGGTTTAACGACCATCACGGGGGGTTATAAGCAGTCGCCCGTCCCTAATTTAGAGCCACTGGTTCCAGACAATGGAGAGAACCAGTGCCGTAAGACAAACACAACATCCATGCCTCACTGAGATTCGAACCCGGACCCATCTCGGACGTATGATCAGAAGCTATTGCTTAGATCACTGCGCCGAGTTGGTTTGGGAAAAGGCGACGTTAGTTTGCAAAGAGGATAGTCGGTTTTCTTGGCGCGAAAATGTTAGGTGGGTGAGGCATAACACTGTCCTTGTCGCTCTGGTGGCGCAATTGTCTAAGCGTTAGGTGGGTCTAGGTGTACGTGAAGAGACCGGGTTCGAATCCCGGTGCCGCCCCGGTGGCGCAGTGGTCTAAACGATGGCATCTGATCATTCGTCTGTAAGGGGTTCCGGGTTCGAATCCCGTTGAGGCATGGATGTTGTGTTTGTCTTACGGCACTGGCTCTCTCCCTTCCCTGGAACCAGTGACCCTAAATTAGGGACGGGCGACTGTTTATAGCCCATTGATTTGCTCACGGTGGTCGTTAAACCTCCAATCAAAAAAAAAAAAAAAAAGAGAGAGAGAGACCGGGTTCGAATCCCGGTGAGGCTTGGATGTTGTATTTCCCTCACGGCACTGGCTCTCTCCCTACCCTGGAACCAGTGGCCCTAAATTAAGGGCGGGCGATTGCTTATAGCTCATCGGGCCGCTGGTGGCCTAGTGGTCAACGTTCGTGCCTTCCACGGAGAAGACCTCGGGTTCGATCCCAGATAGGTACGATCGCTCGAACCACTAAATATCCGCCGTGCCTCGGAGGGCACGTTAAGCCGTCGGACCCCGGCACCCCACCCCCCTCCTAATAAATAAAGGCGTCTTCCTCCCCCTTTCTACTTTGCTTCTTCCGTGTCACTTTCCTATCGGGCAATCTAGCCCAAATCTCCTAGCTTCCTATTTCTAAGGGTTGTTTAAGACCTGGGGTCAGACACTCCCTTCCTAAAATCCTCTACGTATGATCTGATCTGATCTGCTTATAGCTCATCGAGTTACCCACGGTGATCGTTAAACCTTCAACAAAACAAAATACGAGTAATCATAACACGGTTCTGTATTTTGAAATCAGTTTTCTGATGTTTTCAAAGTAATAGGTGATTCTTAATAATTTTCTCACGCTGATTTCAAGAATGCAAATTATTTTTTTTTGTATCACATCAGAATTTTTCACAAACTGGGATAGATTCGAACCCGGACCCATCTCGGGCGTATGATCAGAAGCTATCGCTTAGACCACTGCGCCACTGTCTTGCTTATTTGTTTGCAATAGTGATTAAAATTACTGGAATTGTTTTGCATTTTAACACAATTTCCAGTAATTTTAATCACTATTGCAAACAAATAAGCTTAAAATAAAATTGAAAATATGATAAAGTGTGCATACCATGCCAAAATTTAGGCACATAGAAATGCCTTTTGGTAAATATTTGTTAAATAATATGAATTTCCACACTCTTTGCAAAAACAACAGCCCCAACAACAAACAAACAAACAAAACGAAGAACCCAGAAGGAATCATCCAATCGAGACAAAAATTGGTATGTGTAATGTACATGTATAGGGAAGGAAATTATTGCAAATCCAGAGCAGTTGGGCCATTTATTCACATAAAAACCCGCACGAGTGGAGCAAATCAGTACGTTACAGCTCCACCTCTGGCTCGAATACTAGCAGTTTCCCGGCGTAGCATAGACGCATACAGTTCACAGACACTGTCCTGAGGTATAGCATGCCAGATGATGTCCAAATTGATGGTCAATTCGCCGACATTACGGGACGGGCGTAGATGGCGTCCAATCATGTCCCAAACATGTTCGATCGGCAAGAGATCGGGATATCGGGCTGGCCATTGAGAGGTGCCGACATTACGGAGGCACGATTGGGAGAGCCGTGCCACGTGTGGCCGGGTATTATTCTGTTGAAAATTGCTCGGTGATGCTGCGACACGAATGGCAACACAACAGGTCATAGAATGTCGTCGACGTACCGTTGAACCCTGAGGGTGGTAAGGAGGACTACCAAGGGTGTCCAGCTATCGTAGGAAATGGCTCCCCAGACAGTCACTCCCGGCGTGCGAGTCGCGCGTCATTCCACTGTAAAGGCAAAATCCATGCGCTGGCCGGCTCGTCTCCAGACACGCATGCGCTTAAATTGCTTTATACTTATTTGCAAGTTGGACAATCATTCATTAAATTACCTTAGTGCATAGACGTGTGCAGGGTTGCAACAGTGGGGGTGCATGACGCAGGTTTAAAAAAGACCCTGTCAACAAAAAAAAAAAAAAAAAAAAAAAAACGGTGAAGTAATGAGGAATTTAGATTTGGGGGGCACAGAGGAGCTGTATTTCAAAAGCTTAATGATATATGTCATAAAGAGGTTGTTCTTACTATCTGGTTCCTATGAAACATAAAATTTAAATTGTTATTACAATCATAATGCCTATAAGAGTGAGTTTTTACACATCCGTCCTTCATATTTGTCTAACTTTTGAATTGGTGGATGGATTTTGGAAATGATGCTAGATTTGGATATCTAATAAATAAGTTTTCTAACGATATGTCACACAACATCCCCTTCCATTTAAAATTTTCAAGTCTGTGTGCGCCGTAACGCCGTCGTTCGTCAAAAACTAATTCATTAGAATGAAAAATTACTGAAGATATGAAAGTTTCATTTTAAAATATAATCGAATGATCCAGTCCTAATTAAAACCGGGTGGGATTATAAAAACTTAAACTGTACGTTATATGAAATCACAAAAGAAAAGAAACAAATGTATTCACATTGTATTTAAAATGGCATTCGTCGGTCAAATGGAACCATGATTCGGAATTCGTCAATCATATCTTCCAGCTGCGTGGAAATACACTGACGGAAAAAAATCCCAACACCAAGAAGGGGTTGTGTTAGATAAACGACAGTTTGTAGGCGGTGAAAATACATCTGTAAGATGACGTCTATGTAAATTTCGCGCTCGGCGCATACGTGTGGCGCTAGTAGCGCCCCTCGGAACATGCAAAGCAGGTTTGCTGTAAATATGCGCTGTAACGTTCGTGAGCGTTAGCTATCGTTGAGATTCGACGTAGTGTGTTGATGTTAGTCAAGAATGCCTTTAAGAAGACGAAGAAGCCATTATCAACAGCTCACGAAGTTTGAACGAGGTCGTTTTAATAGGGCTACGAGAAGGTGGATTTTCTTTCCGCAATATTGCAGAACGACTTGGCAGGAATGTAGCCACTGTGCATGATTGTTGGCAGCGGTGGTCAAGGGAAGGTACTGCCTCTAAAAGACCGGGTTCCGGCCGGCCACGTGGCACTACTGAGAGGGAAGACCGCCGTGTACGGCGTATGGCCATGGCGCATCGTACTGCGTCTGCGGCAGCAATTCGAGCTGCAGTTGCCACCACAGTGACATAACGAACTGTTACAAATCGGTTACTTGAAGGACAGCACCGAGCCAGACGCCCTGTAGCGTGCATTCCACTTACTCCAAACCACTGCCGTTTGCGACGTTAGTGGTGTCAAGCTAGAGCTCATTGGAGGACGGAGTGGAGATCTGTTGTGTTTTCTGATGAAAGCCGGTTCTGCCTGGGTGCCAGTGATGGCCGTGTGTTGGTTAGAAGGAGGCCAGGTGAGCGCCTGCAACCAACCTGTCTGCGACCGAGACACACCGGACCTACACCTGGAGTTATGGTCTGGGGAGCAATTTCCTATGACAGCAGGAGCACTCTCGTGGTTATCCCACGCACCCTGACGGCACAGTTGTACGTCGGTCTGGTGATTCAACCTGTTGTGCTGCCATTCATGAACAGCATTCCAGGGGGTGTTTTCCAACAGGATAACGCTCACCCGCATACCGCTGTTGTAACCCAACATGCTCTACAGAGTGTCGACATGTTGCCGTGGCCTGCTAGATCACCAGATCTTTCTCCAATCAAGCACGTATGGGACATCATTGGACGACAATTCCAGCGTCACCCCCAACCAGCATTAACCGTCCCTGTATTGACCGACCAAGTGCAACAGGCATGGAACTCTATCCCACAAACTGACATCCAGCACCAGTACGACACAATGCATGAACGTTTGCATGCTTGCATTCAACATTCTGGCGGTTACACCGGTTATTCATGTACCAGCATTTCACATTTAAAATGGCTCTTCTCGCGCTTACATTAAGCTGTGATCTTGAAACCTTAATCGATTAAATATGTTACCTATACAAATCTATTGCCGCCATTTCATCCTTCTACAACTATTTTTTCGTGGTGTTGGGATTTTTTTCCGTCAGTGTAGCTTGTGATGGTTCAATACGCAGTACCATCAACGAGCTCAGCCTTTCCTGTGTCATCGTAAAACGCAGTTTTGTCTTCCCGAGTGAAAGTTTTGAGAAGCTCCTCTCACAAGAGAAACTAGTTATTAGGATTAAGTAAAAGCAGTAAAAGCAAAAAGTTAAAAAAAAAAAAAACTAGTAAAAGCAGAAAGTAAAAAAAATATTTAAATTACAACTCATCAATTTGCTGTAAAAGAGTAAAAAATAATATCAGGTAGCTAACTTTCTGATTGCTCGGTATTCTGACCTACAGTCATTTGCAAAAGTTAAAGACTACCTGTCGGTATTAGGAGATTTCTGTCGATTGCGTCAGCTACTGGCTGTATTACTCAACTTCCTGTCGGTGTTGCATCATCCTGCAGTAGTAGCTGTTGATAGAGTTGGGGGAAGCGTGCGAGCGTCAGTTTGCTTCTGGTTTTCATGCTGAGAGGTTTTGTAAGTATTTTCTATATAGCAAAAAATTGGCAAAAAGGCGTTATTATGTGTTACTCAGAGGGCGCGAATAGCGACTTTATATCGTGAAAGATACTCCAAACGTGACATAAGCAGAACGTGAATGTGAGCAAGATTATTCATAATGAAATATCCAGATACAGATGAATTTAGCGACCGAAAGAGAAAAGGACGTCCAAGGAAAACAACCTCAAGTGATGACAATACCATAAGGCGAATAGTTATGCGTTCTCCGAGGAGTGAAAATCCTCCAAATACGTGGCATCAGGGAATAAACAAATACATCGGTCTTTTCACGTTTTAGCAACATACAGCTACCGAAAAATTGTTATTCGGTCACCGCCGGGGAATTGAATCCCGGATCTCTCGATATCAAGCCTTCATTTTTTCAAATATCTCTGACTAGTAATTAAAGTGTAAGGCTAACTCGCTCGGCTGGATATCGAGAGATCCGGGATTCAATTCCCCGGCGGTGACCGAATAACAATTTTTCGGTTGCTGTGTGTTGCTAAAACGTGGAAAGACCGATGTATTTGTTTATTCTCCGAGGAGTTGGTGCAAGAAAATCGAGGCCTATCTACATTCCAAAGGGTTTGATATTAGTATCAACACTGTTTCCCGACGTCTTAGCAAATATTTTGGATTAAAGTCTAACAAACTCGCACATAAACCTAGACTAAACCCTGTCATGAAAAAGATGACTCTAGTTTGCGAAGCGTCATCAATCGTGGACGACTGAAAATCGGAGCTAAGATCTTTTTTCCCGATGAATCAACTGAGCGTCAATTTGAATCACGTGAAGCACATGTTCGACGACCAAAAGGCAAAAAGTTTGATGAAAAAATAGGCCTTTAGCACCGTGAGACATCTGCCTAGTCAGATGATATGAGGTGCTATGTCAGCATCCGGTACTGCTTCATTATCCTTTTTGCTGACATGCACTACCACGAGTGGTTCTTTTTAGGTGGAAATGTTACGTGAGAAGCTGTTAACTCATATGCAAGCTCACAGATGCACAATCTTCATGCATGATGGTGCTCCATGCCACAGATCAAAGACAGTAAGTGACTACCTCCAGAGGAAAAACAACTGTGCTTGACTGTAGTCCCGACCCTTAACCCCATCGAAAATTTGTGAACCATTTTAAAAGACAAGGTAGCAGAAAAACAGCCATCAAATTCCCAAGCTTTGACTGACGCAATAAAGTACGTGTGGTACAAAGACATTTCAAGTAACTACTGCAAATCCCTCATTGAGAGTATGCCACATCGTATCCTGTCCGTTATAAAAAACAAAAGTGGCCACACAAAGTACTGGTTTCGATCTTTTTGTTTTCTAAAGAATGTAAGTATTCATCTGGGCTTCATTTTTTCAAATATTCTCTGACTAGTAATTAGTTGTTTCTTTTAAAATCTTAATTTTCAATAAATTGACAGGTGGTCTTAAACTTTTGCAAATAACTAATGTTGGCAAAGAGATAAAGATACGGGGAGCTGTAAAGCGAAGGGCTGGGTACAACGCAATATTCTTCTGCTGATAAGTCATAATATTAATGTTTTTAATTTACAAATAACTAGCAAAAATATTAATTTCTTTCAAATTTTGCAGATTTGTCGTTGTAAAAAATGCTAAGGGGGGGGTACAGTCACACACCCTGAACCACCCATGCGCACGGCTATGCCTTAGTGAACCCCTCCCCCAGTGTTTCTTTCAGGGGTACATCCAGGGGGCGAAGCCCTCCCGGAGATATTTTATGTTACTGAGCCAAATGTTAATAAATTTAGGCTATAATGAAAAAGAAAATGTCCTTTCTTTTGATGCTACAAATAGTTCTTCAATTATAATTTGTTTTAATATTTGTCTAAGTATTATAATTTATTTTGCTAAAAAGTGTATTAAGACGCATGCCATTCTTCAAAATATAATGAGTCGACTAATCATAGCTCATAGTCAGGGAATCGCGATCCAGGATCAGGAGTGCGTTGAATACATTTTAATAGAGAAGAATTTCAAGCCTGCTGAAACCAAAACCCACACCCTAAACCTTCTGCCCCCCCCCTCGTTTTGCTGAAGAAAGTTTGTTTGTGAAATATTTGAAGAAGTAATTAGGATATCGGGGGCGTATGTAGAATTTTTCGAGGAAAAATTAAAGTTCTTGAAATCCATCAGAACAAAAGTAAAGCCAATGAAAAATAGAAGAGAAATTAAAGCATTTTTTCTAATGCAAGTTGGTGCATTTTTATTAAATTAAAGCATTTTTTCTAATGTAAGTCGTATTTTAACCAAAAACTTTAAAAAATGAAACACTTTCGTGGGGCCAAGACCCCCTAGCCTCCTCTAAATACGCTTCTGTACTATATATATAGTAATTACTTCTATATATCTAGATATAGTAGTTAAAAATCATATATATACACTGAAGAGCAATTGAATTAGAGACAGCTGGCGTTATGCAAATGTGGCACTGTGGGCGGCCCTGTAAACGGAAACGACATGACGTATTCAGCGATCCGACAATAAAAGGAGTGATGCGACGGGAATCAGCAAGTGTCGGACGCAGTACGGGTAAGACGAAAGATCTAAGCACATTTTATCGTGGGCAAATTGTCGGGGCCCGACGAATGGGTCACTCCATCTCGGAAGTCGTAAAGGCACTGGGTTTTCACGAGCCACTGTGTCACGGGTGTACCGTAAATACATCCAATCCGGTAAAACCATCCCTGCAAAGGCCAACTGCCGTGAACATTAGCGTGTGGATGAGCGGGGTCATCGTCGGCTAGCTCGCATTGTAACAGCGGATAGACGGGCCACAGTACAATAAATCACTCGGCAATTTAGCGCTGGTGCACAAAAACGTGTAAGCAGCCACACCACCCAGAACCATCTCCTCGCTATGGGGTACAGAAGCCATTGTCCCTCGAGGTTACCGCTGCTGACCGCACATCACAGGGTGCGAAGATTAGCACATGCGCGGAAACATCGCCACTGGACCTTAGACATGTGCAAAAATGTTGCCTAGACTGATGAGTCGACATTCACGTTGGTACATGCGGATGGCAGGATACAAGTACGGCACAAACCACATGAAGCGATGGATCCTTCTTGCCAGCAGGGTACTCTTCAAGCTGGTGGGGGTGGCATTCTCGTCTGGGGACTGTTTACGATGAATGAAATGGGACCCCTGGTACGTGTGACATCGTCCCTCACAGGTCAACGTTACAGGGATGTCCTGGACGACCATTTGTTCCCGTTTGTGCGTCTTCAACATCCCACTGGGGACCTCATCCTGCAACAAGACAATGCAACGTGCCATCGCTCCCGAACTGTATCCGAATGATTGGATGAACACTCCACCGACGTGACCTCGCTTCCTTGGCCAGCTAGGACGCCTGACCTCAATCCCATCGAGCACATCTGGGATGCCATCGAGAGAGATGTTCGAGGCTCTGACCACCTCCATCAAATCTTCGTGAACTGTGGGAGCTTGTTCAGGGGTTGTGGATCCGTATGGCTTCCCAACGCTTCCGGTGTCTTGTCAAGTCCATGCCGAGACGAATTGCCGGCGTCATCAGGGCGAAAGGTGGTGCTACACGTTACTAGACAGGTATCTCTAATTCAATTGCTCTTAAGTGTATATATGTAAAAAGCATATGCATTTAGACAGTCACTTATATATAATAAATTGACACACATGAAATAATTGAGATTAAAACCCTAGTATAAAAGTAAGTACAAAAGTAAAATGAAAAGATATATGGGATGCATTCAAAAAAATTAACCCTCCAAGAACTCCCAGTAAGAAAGTAGCAATACCTGTTACACTAGACTGTTCTCCTCAGGGAAACACCAGTCTAAGTGTGACCTTTCGAAATAGGAAACCGGTTTGTAATGGACAAAAACCGCCTGTGTGTTCCATAGGTCACCAAATTACAATGACGAATCAATTTGAACGAAACATAATGACAGAACAAATGAGCCAAAGATGAAATGTACAGACATATTAAGCAGTCAATTAAAAAAAACACAAGGAAATCAAACTTGTTCAACCTTCTTACCTCTTGACAGTCACAAGTATCCGAAAAGTAGCAACCCAACAGATGATTTTTGATTTACTGCTTTTTAATTTACTGCTTAATACAGTATTTCAATACATTTCATCTTTCTTTCATTTGTTCTGTCATTGAGTTTCGTTCAAATTGATTCATCATTGTAATTCGGCGACCCAGGGAACACACAGGCAATTTTTGTCTATTACAAACCGGTTTCCTGTTTCGAAAGGTCACCCTTAGACTGGTGTTTCCCTGAGGAGAACAGTCTAGTTTAACAGATATTGCTACTTTCTTACTGGGAGTTCCTGGAGGGTTAATTTTTTTGAATGCATCCCATATATCTTTTCATTTTACTTTTGTACTTCCCTTTACACTAGGGTTTTAATCTCAACTCTTTCATGTGTGTCAATGTATATAAGTGTCTATCTAAATGCATGTGATGTTATTATAGAACCAATTTTGATATGCTGCTATGGCGCTATCTTATGGTGCTTCTGTATATTCTTATTAATTCGTGTTTTCTGATTCTGATTTTAAATAACTTTACTATTCGTATATCATCATCATCATCATTGTCAACCATTATCAATCCACTGCTGGACGAAGGTCTCCCCAAGTTTCCTCCACAACGGTCTGTCTTGTGCCAGTCTCCTCCATGTCACCCCTGCATACTTTCGAATTTCATCCACCCATCTCCCATGTGGTCTTCTTCTGGGTCTTTTCCTGTCCCTTGGAATCCAATCTAAAATTTCGGCTGTCCATCGATGATCTGTCCTTCTGGCAGTATGTCCAGCCCATTGCCATTTCAGGGATTTAACTCTGATCATGATGTCTTCCACTCTTGTCATTTTTCGGATCCACGAGTTCCTCTTCTTATCTCTCCTGGTTACACCAAGCATGCACCTCTCCATGCTACTTTGAGTTGTCTGCAGCCTTTGTATGTCTCTTTTAGTTAAGGTCCACGTCTCTGCACCATACGTAAGCACTGGAAGGATGCATTGATCAAACACTTTTCTTTTAAGACATAATGGCATATTGCTCTTGAAAATTATGCTGTTTCTTCCAAAAGCTCTCCAGGCAAGTTTTGTACGCCGATTAATTTCTTCATCAATGTGACCCTCACTTGATATCTGCTGTCCAAGATAAACGTACGTGTCTGTTATCTCCAGCTTTTCTCCATCAATCGATAAATCTTCATTTCTTGTAAAAGCATTGAACATCACTTTTGTCTTCTGAAAGTTCATTTTTAATCCCACTTCTTTACTCTTGTCAGCAAGTTCCTGGATCATACTCTGCAGCTCTGATGGGGTAGTTGCAAAAATGACTACGTCATCAGCAAAACGAAGGTGGGTTAGATAATCTCCATTAATCTTTATCCCCTTGTTTTCCCAGCTCAGTGACTGAAAAACACCCTCCAATGTGGCATTAAAGAGCTTCGGAGATATGGTGTCACCTTGTCTCACTCCCTTTCCAATTTTTACGTGTGTTGTATTTTCAAACAGCCTAATCTTTGCACTTGCATTTTCATAGATGTTATTAATAATATTAATGTATGCATCTTCAATACCGCAGGTTTTCAGAGCCATTGTAACTGCTGATGGTTTCACCGAATCAAAGGCTTTTTCATAATCGATAAAAGCCATGCACAATGGAAGTTCATATTCCCTCGCTCTTTCAATTAGTTCTCTCAGCACGTGGATATGATCTATTGTGCTGTAGCCACTCCTGAATCCAGCTTGTTCTCTCGGTTGAGCCATGTCCAGTGTTACCTTCAAGCGGTGTGAAAGAACTTTAGTGAAGATTTTATAAACTACTGATAGGAGGCTGATAGGTCTGTAGTTTCCGAGATCCTCAATGTCACCTTTCTTATGTAGCAGGATCATTGTAGCGGTGTTCCAATCCTCAGGAATCTTTCCTTCATTAAGGCATCGAGTGAAAATTTGGGCGAGTACCGTTTCGATTTCTCCACTTGCTTCTTGTATGATGTCTACAGTAATTCCATCTTCTCCTGGAGCTTTTCCTCGCTTCATGTTCTTGATTGCATGTGCAACTTCTGCTGGAAGGACTGGAGGAACTCTGGTACTGGTATCTTTCATGATGTCTGGAGTGCATGTATCATCCCTTTCATATAATTTGGAGTAGAAATCTTTCACTCTTGTCAAAATTTCGCCTCTATTTCTTGTTACAGAACCATCTTCTTTTCTCAGTGCCATAATCTGTTTTCTTCCCTTACTGAGATGTCCCTTTGCTATCTTTAGGCTTTGGTTGTTTTCAATTGCTTTCCTCACTAGTTCACAGTTGAATTTCCTTACGTCTTCAGTGATACTTTTTCTTACTGTCTTGCATAGCTCTATATATTCCACTTTGGAAGTCACATCTTTTTTAGTTGTCCTCATCTCTCTTCTTTTTTGCATCAACATTTTGGTTTTTCCTGATAATTTGTTCACATGCAACTTGTTCTTAGACCCAGCTAATTTTGTTGCTGTTTCCATAAGAGCTTTGGTTACTTTTCTGTTAACTTCAGAGATGTTCACTTCTTCCGATGTTAGGCCTTCTAAAGCAGAGAACCTGTTCTTCAGTTCCAACTTGAAGGTATTATGGTGTTTTTTAAGGTTGGTTATGTCAATAGATTTTGTTTGTCTTATGAGCTTGCCACGTTCAAGTTTAGTGTTGAGGTGCATCTTACATCTCACCAATCTATGGTCACTACCTGTGTTGAACTTGTTTAGCACACTGCAGTCTTCTATGACGAATTTTTTGTTACACATAATAAAATCAATTTCACTTGTCGTCCCATTTGGATGTCTCCATGTCCATTTCCTGTGTGGCTTTTTCTTGAAGAAGGAGTTCAAGATGAAAAACCCTTCTGCCTCTGCAAACTCAACGAGAGTATTTCCACGCTGGTTTCTGTTGCCATGACCGAATTTACCTACTGAAGTTTCATTCTGTTGCCGTTGCCCTATTTTTGCATTGAAATCTCCCATAATTATTTTCAAGTGCTGCTTACCTTTATTATTTAGATGACAAATTTCCTCATAAAATTCTTCAATTTCTTCTTCAGGATGACTTGTGGTGGGTGCATAAGTTTGAATAATCTGAGCCTGGTATCTTTTCGAGAGTTGGATAACAAGTCGTGCAGCTCTGTCAGAGGAACTTTCAACTTCGTATATATATTATATATATAGCAAACGGAAAATTTTCCCCCTGTAAGGTTCCATTTGCCCTCTCCCCATGATTAAAAATAAACACTGCCCTCCCCGCTTTCCAACTGCATTGTTGCCTAACTTGCAGTTTAAAAGGTTGTCTTTGCGAGACGCAGAGAAAGCGTCAGAATTATTTCTGCAGCAACTGCTCCCACACAATAGCATCAAGTGCATTTCTGCTGCAGCGAATGGTGTATCTATATCGCAGGCGCAGTTTTCACTGTAGGTAGCGGTATGAAACGTAAGGGTATATTCCCAAGGTCACAACCCAGGCGAAAGCGGTCACTGCCTCCTGGAAAGATAGAGGTCAGTGGCGCAGTGGAAATTTCTGTATGACGTCACTTCCGTCATCGATCCGTAACTTCAGCACGAGACGTCTCGTCAGAAATACCGATGCTCCTGTCGCGATGGCAGTCGGGAAAGCTCCCTTAAATGATCTGCCGCCCCAAAGTACATCGACCTACTGAATAGAACCTGCGCAGTCACTCAACATCATTAGGCGGCGAGAAAACTCTTCATCTAGCCGTGCAACCCCCAGACAACCGTAAATCGAGAACCTCTTCTATTAAAGTACGCGCGGCATTTTAATTTAAAAGGGTATAAATATATGACGCAGAGAGGAACTTGAGTAATGACTGTGATATAACTTGGCGAATGAGACTCACAATTTAGAAAGAGGGGAAACCCTGCAAAATGATAAAAGTTTTTGTAAATAAATTAAAAAAAAAACTCATCTGTATTCCACTATCTCCTGCATACAACCTACTTGGTTTTGCGCCTTAGGTTCCTAGCTGGTCTATGTAAAAAAAGAAAAAAAAAAAGAAGAAATATCCTAATTAGTTCCTAAGCTCAACAGACTCAAAATTCAGCAGATGGGTGCATCATATTAACACTGCCGAGCAATAAATTCCAAAACGTTAACCGTCTAAGAAACATACTATTCAGGCTCAATGTTTTCTCGAAAATCAAGATTCTAAAGAATAAAAACTCCACTGGCATACTGAAAGTGCTCTTCTTTCTCATCTGGGGATCATTTTTTTTAAACTTCAGCGACTAATTTTTATTCTGAAAAATTCAGTTTCGCCTTTTTTCGACGATTTAAATGAATAACTGCGGACGCATATTGTATCAGTGTTTGATTTCACTTTTACAAACAAAGACAGATGAATGAATGTCAATGAATGAAATACGGGATTACACCATTACAAAATACAAATTTGGAAGCTGCGAATCCATTTATTACTATGACATGAATGGTAAATCAGATAATATCCGAAAACTTGAATTTAATATACACTATATTGACAAAAGTCACCGCATACCTATAGAAGAGAAACGCACCATAGCATTTATTCGCATACATTAGAACGGTGTCGATCCACCTTTGGCCTTAATGCATGCACTGACCCTTTGAGACATGCTTTCGACAAGGTTTGGAAACACAGCGATAGATATGCGCTTTCATTCAGTACATAATGCTGCCGCCAACTGCTGCTTAGTAGTAAGGCCTTGGTTCCAAACTTCTTATGCGGCGGCGTAGTGGTCTAAGGCAATGGCCTCTGATCATTCGTCCGAAAGGGGTCCGGGTTCGAATCCCGGTGAGGCATGGATGTTGTGTTTTGTCTTACGACACTTGCTCTCTCCCTTCCCTGGAACCAGTGACCCTAAATTAGGGACGGGCGACTGCTTATAGCCCATTGAGTTGCTCACGGTGGTGGTTAAACCTCCAATTAAAAAAAAAAAAAAACTTCTTATGCCGCGCTCTAATTCATCCCATAAGTGCTCTATGGGATTAAAATCAGGGCTCTGTGCTGGCCAGTCCACACAAGATACGGAATTACCGTCAAACCACGCCGTAACAGTCCTTACTTTATGGCTCGGTACATTATCCTACTGGTACCAACAAAGCTCGGTTCCAAAGTATTGCCATAGCGTTGGTAGGGCAGAATTGTCCAGAATAACAAGAACAGACGCGCTGGTTAACAGGTATGTCCAGGATAACCAATGGGCCGGGGCCATACCACGAAAAACACCCCACACGAGTACACTGTCATCTCCAAACTTCACCGTATAGGAACAGTACACTGTGGTAAATAGCGTTCCCCCGGCTGCCACCATACCCACACACGGCCATCAGACTCATGGATCGTGTATCTGGATTCAGCAGTCCATAGGACCCGTTTCCATTGATCTACGATCCACGATAAATGTTCTTTACACCATGCTAAGCGACGAGTAGCATTCCGAGTGGAGATGATAGGCTTATGAGCAGCCACACGACCATACCCATGGAATGAAGTTCTCTGCGAATGGCACGTGTACATACCGAAGTTCCAGCATTTTTACTCACCTGTACACTGAGGTCTTGTGCAATGTTCAGTCGATCAGCTGTAACGACTCTCCTGAGGTTTCAACGTCCTCTATCACTGATTATCTTTGTTCTACTGGTATGTTTTGCTGCTTCAAGCACGCCATGTATCTTCCACTTATTCAGTACATCCAAAATAGTTGACTTGGGTATGTTTAAACGCCTCTCGGTTTCTCTTCGGGACAACCCACTAATATAACACCCAAGAATCTTTCCTTTCTCAAAGTCAGTTCTCTCCTGCTGCGACATTTTCACTCAACCTCACAGTGCGATATGATCGCGATCAGCTGCAGGCTTGTTTTTATACCGTTTGCAGTTCTACCGCGCATTTTAACAACGCAGCTGGTCCGTTCATTTGCATTTGAAGGTGGTGTCCGCGGTGACTTTTGTCAATATAGTATATATATATTCCAACATACCAGAAATCATTACTCAAGTTATGAGGATAATGGCTGTGGAATAACTCTCGCTCCTGTGCGCTAACCTTTGACCCCATTTCGATTATATTCAGTTTAGTATATCTCCGGAACAACATGATAACATTTTGTCGCAATCGAAGCATTTTTGCTTAAGTTATGACGCACAAGGGCGATGGAATGGATCCCGTTCCTATGTCCTGACCTTTGACCCCATTTCGCCCATTTTCAATAGGGTTCGTCCCCAGGTTGTCCCCTGCCACATACTAAAATTTCATCGAAATCGAAATTTTTTTAAGCGAGTCATCGTGCGGACATGCAGACGGACAAAGCTGGAGCATATACGCTTTTTCAACCTATGATTGGGAAGCGTAAAAAGAAACAAGTTAGTAAAATCGTGCAATGCATTGATTATGATACGCTTTCCAACATGCCAGAAATCATTATTCAAGTTATTACTCAAGTTATGAGGATAATGGCTGTGGAATAAATCTCGCTCCTGTGCCCAGAACTTTGTCCCCATTTCGTTTATCTCAACAGAATCGGTTCAGTATACCTCCGGAACAACATACTAAAGTTTTGTCTCAATAGAATCCTTTTTAGTCAAGTTATGAGAATAATAGCTGTGGAATAAATCTAGGTCTTGCGTCCTGACCTTTGACCCCATTTCGATTATATTCAACACAACCGGTTCAGTATACTTCCGGAACAACATGATAAACTAATTCCGCAATCGAAGCATTTTTACGTAAGCTATGATACATAAAGGCAATAGAATGCATCCCACTCCTATGTCCTGACCTTTGACGCCATTTCTTCCATTTTCAATAGGGTTCATTGCCAGGTTGTCCCCTACCACATACTAAAATTTCATCGACATCTAATCATTTTTACGCAAGTCTTGAGGCATAAGGGCCATGGAATGGATCCCGCTACTATGTCCTGACCTTTGACCTCATTTCGTCCATTTTTAATAGAATTCATTCCACGGTGGTTCCCTACTACATACGAAAATTTTATCGAAATCAAAACATTTTTACGTTAGTTATGAACTATAAGGGCAATGGAATGGATTCCGCTGCTATGTCGTGACCTTTAACCCCATTTCGTCCATTTTCAATAGGGTTCGTCCCCAGCTGGTCTCTTACCCCATACTAAAATTTCATCGAAAGCGAACCATTTTTACGCAAGTTATGACGCATAAGGGCAATGGAATGGATCCCGCCGCTATGTCGTGACCTTTGACCCCATTCCGTCCATTTTCAATAGGGTTCGTCCCCAGGTGGTCCCCTACCACATACTAAAATTTCATCGAAATCGAACAATTTTTACGCGAGTTATCGTGTGGACGGACAGACGGACAAAGCTGGAGAATATACGCTTTTTCAACCTACGGTTGGAAAACGTAAAAAACGAAGTGGCGTGTCAACATGCATCCGAAGAACATAGTTCTCAAGAAAGTGCCGTGAGTGCATATGGATTTATTTTTGGCTGACGGAGCAAGTGTTTCGTTTTATCTTATTTTTGGCATACACCTCTAGAATTCCGAATCTAATTCTACCAGTACACTTAAACAAACGCATATCTAAGTGTTTATGTTCTCACAGGACAAGTGTCGATCTTTAAAACACGACTTTTTCCCGACCTCAGATGATTCATTTTCAAAAGAATTTCAGAGCCAAATGTCATTCAGTGAGCTAGAATATAAAATTACGTTAAAACTGGTTCATGTAAGCCAGGTTTTTTTTTTTTTTTTTTTTTTGTCTTCCACACACACATCGCATTTTTACCGAATCACTTTTTTCTTTTACAGTCATTTCTGTTGTCTATACGAAGAAGTGCACGTACAGTATGTCTATCACTAAGATTTGCTCACCATGGGGCTACTTATATGTATACACTATCTACCAACAAGTAATTGGACACCTGTGATAGCAAAGGAAAACGAAGTTTATTCACCTTCAATAGCTGGAGGATCCTCCACGAGCGGCGATTACAGCTACGACCCTCCGGGGCATACTCTCAACCAGGCGTTGTACGACAGCTAGCGGTATTTTCTTCCACTCGTCTTGGAGAAGACAGGTCAGTTCCTTCACCGATTTCGGACGGTGGGGGCACCCCTTAAGTCGACGATCCAACTCGTCCCAGAGGTGCCCGATAGGGTTAAGGTCCGGGCTCTGCGCAGGCCAGTCCATTCGATTAATCCCATTGTCACCATACCAAGCCATGGTGGATCTCGCAACATGACAGGTCGCATTGTCATCCTGAAAGTAACACGGGTCCACCCCGTAAAACTGCCACAACGTAGGAAGCGCATGGTCATCCAAAATGGTGCAGTAGGTCTCGGCGTTGAGTCTACCAGGAATTGCGACCAAGGGTCCCGTGCCATACCAGGAGAAACACCCCCATAGCATAATTCCACCGCCGCCGAACTTCACAGTTGGCACAATACATTCCGTCCGGAGGCGCTCTCCAGGCAGACGCCAAACTCAGACCCTGCCATCCGAACGGTAGAGGGTGAACCTTGATTCGTCGCTCCAGAGAACCTGTTTCCACTGTTCAACGGTCCACTGTCGACGTTCTTTGCACCACGTTAGCCGAGCAGCGCTATTGGACTTGGTGATCGAAGGTTTGTGGACGGCAGCACGTCCATGATAACCGAGCAGATGGGCTTCCTTACGGATAGTATTCATCGAAAGAACACTCCCGAATGCCTGTTGAAACTCCTCGCGGATGTGGCCCATCGATTTGGTGCGGTTCTTCCGAATTTCTGTTGCCAGCACCCGTCGGTCTCTAACTCCCAGTTTTGTGGGTCTGCCGGGTCGGGGCACATTCCGACAGTCACCTCTCATCTTCCACTTGCCAATCACGTAGGCCACTGTCGATTTTGGGTACTTCAACTCGCTGGATATGTTAAGTATGGATCGGCCATTTCTGTGATACCCGACGATTACACCTTTCTCGAAATCAGAGAGCTCCGAACTGCGTGGCATCTTGCATGCGACTGGTTGCGTTGTTGTTTCCCACACGATATTTAACGGCGGCGGCGGCGGCCGTGACGTGTATCAGGACAGCAGATATCGTCGTTTGCAGGGGTGTCCAATTACTTGTTGGTAGATAGTGTATATCCGATTTTCGCTGTTTAAATAAATAACAAGGGGGGCGCATATTAGCATTTTTGTCTCGGTGCATCCAGTTGTCTGGAAACGGCGCTGGTTGATCTATTTCTATCTTCTGTTTTGATTTAGTTTTCGTTGAATAATTTGTAGAATAAGGGAGAAACATATCTTTCAGCACCAATTTTCTTGTAATTTACTAATCACCTAAGTGTGAGTGCATTTGGTGCATGGAGTTCTACAATTTTTGTCATGCACCATTTTATATTCAAGTGGTTTTTAAAAAGTTACTGGATATTGCTTGATATTGAATGTTTTTATATCACTTGTGGAAGAAACTTGGGGAGACCTTCACCCAGTAGTGGATTGAAAATGGTTGACGATGGTGTTGATATATAAAGATCAGGGGCCTCGAAAAATGTGCTGGCCCAGGGCCCCCAAAACGGCTGAGACGGCACTGGCACGGGGAATCCCAGTTTCCAGTGAAGCACGACGAATGGATTTCCTGGGACTTCGCAGAAATGTCTCCTGAATAGCTGTCTCTTGTGTAACCGGTGATCGGCCCGCTCGGGGGAGATCGGCAACACTGCCCGTCGCTTTAAATTTTTCATACAAAACTTTTATGCTTTTTTGGTCCGGTGGTAATCGTCTGTACTCGTTTCTGAAATGACGCTAGATAGTAACCGCCGATTTGGTCTCGTGGAACCCTACCACGCGCGCCGCTTTTTCTTGCATGGAAGCCATTATCGGTGAAATGCTATTCAGCAAAAAAAACAAACAAAAAAAAAACCTTTGAGTGTTGCTATATTATGTTGCCAACCATTTTGTTTTAACTTACGTAGATTTTTCTATGTTAATTTTTGAAATACTTTACGGACACCCTGGACATTGGTCTTCCACATCTGTCACCATGTAATAATTTTGGATGTGTCTTCTCGATAAAATTAAATAATTGTTAGGGTAATTTTTTGTTTTTGTTTTATGGTGCTTTAATAACGATTTTAGAATTCACAATAAAGTTAGATTTCAATGGAACCCCTCTCTTCCACTCTTGCTTTACACCCGGTGCTTTACAAGTTAATTTTTCACCGACGACGACCTCTTGATCTTGAAAAAAAAAAAAAAAAAAAAGGTTCAGTTCGCGGAAGGAAATGACGTACCATCCAGCCGGTGTTTCTATAAATTACCATCCAAATTCCAAGAGTGATGAATTGTGGGAATTTTGACGCGCCACTTTGAAGATCTTGTTAGCTTCAAAGCCTGGGATTATTATTTTACGGTCATTCGCACCATGCGATAGACTACGTCTCATTTTCATTATTCCAGACTGTATTCTGTTAAAAAAAAAAAAAAAAAAGTCGCGGGAAGACAGACGGTGGATCTCGCTTGCTGTAGAGATCGTCGGAGTTTTGAGTGCGTTCTTGTATGCAAGTAAGTCCCGGGATTCGTTTTCTCTTGAAGACAATTTTAACTAACCCCGTCTAGACCCGCTAGAGACAGCAGCAGAGAGCTAAAGGCGTAGTAGAGTCGTCTGGTTGTTGGCTTCACCGCAATGCTTCACATCATTGCTCTTCACGTCGATAACCGCAGGAAAGGGAGTGTACGGGGAGGAGGGCGTATGGGGATTGACAATGAAAATGGCTGAGGGGTTGGGGGAGAATAAAATTTGCCTCGTGAAATGGGGAGAGGAGGGTATTTGAGGGAATAAATTATTGTCTGTGAGCTTTTTCGACAGGTTCCCAGGGAAAGTTTGCCGCGCTTTCTTCCCTTGAGGAATGTGGACAGGTAGAACCATCGAGACGTGATAACGACATTCTCGGGAGAAAGAAATGATCAGTTTGTCTTTTATCATCGGAAACCCCGGTTGTTGAAGAAACAAAGAGAAGCAGTTTTGCATGAGCGCCGAGCACTTTTATGGGATAATAGTCAAAGCGCAAAATTAAGACATCACCCGTATAGAACTTCATTTTAAAGTTGGAAACCGTATTAGAGATGGGAAGAAAGATTCTTCTGTGCCTGCTGTTCGTCTTTTTATTTTATATATTTTTTATGTTGATTTAACGACCGCTGTGAGCAATTCAATGAACTAAAAGCAGTCACCCGTCTCAGATTTGGAGTCACTGGTTCCAGGAGAGGAGATAGCTAGTATAATTATATACTAGTAATGTTAATAATAATAATAATATGGGCTTTAAATAACAGAGAAAATTAAAAATATTTATACTGATTCCCACCTTCTCGAAATGAAACCTAACGTAATCCCGATAAAAATTTTATTAAAAATAAATTTAAATAAAAGCGGGTTACAGAATGGCGCTTGCGAAACCGCTATGTGCTCCAGAAGACGAAATTTATAGATTGTGAGCTCAGAAATCTCCAAAAAAATAAGGGTGAAAGCCTAAAAAACGCGAAGAAAATTATTAGAAAACTACCTAACAATTCTGATGTAGATCCTGTGACGTACTACAGAGATGAAAATATGTATCAAGACGACAAATCTGCAGCGAGACATTCTTGTCCGCGTAGCTCAGTTGGGAGAGCGACTTACTCCGGAGTGAGGGGACACGGTTTCGATGTCCGTCGCGGACAGACTTGTGTTTTCACAATCGCGCCCGATTATAGGAAATGGATCCACTGGCCGTTGCGTTCTTCGAAAAATGTGTGATGTACACTGAAGAGCAATTGAATTAGAGACAGTTGGCGTTATGCAAATGAGGCGCTGTAGGCGGCCCTGTAAACGGAAACGACATGACGTATGCAGCGATCTGACGTTATAAGGAGTAATGCGACGGGAATCAGTAAGAGTCGGACGCAATATCGGTAAGACAAAGGATCTAAGCCCATTTGATCCTGGGCAAATTGTCGGGGCCCGACGACTGGGTCACTCCATCTCGGAAGTCGTGAAGGCACTGGGTTTTCACGAGCCACTGTGTCACGGGTGTACCGTGAGTACATCGAATCCGGTAAAACCATTCCTCCAAGGGCCAACTGTCGTGGACAATAGCGTGTGGATGAGCGGGGTCATCGTCGGCTAGCTCGCATTGTAACATCTGATAGACGGGCCACAGTGCAAGAAATCACTCGGCAATTTAACGCTGATGCACAAAAACGTGTAAGCAGCTACACCATCCAGAACCATCTCCTCGCTATGGGGTACAGAAGCCAGTGTCCCTCGAGGGTACCGCTGCTGACCGCACATCACAGGGTGCAAAGATTAGCATGGGCGCGGGAACATCGCCACTAGACCCTAGACACGTGGAAAAATGTTGTCTGGACTGATGAGTCGAGATTCACGTTGGTACATGGATACGAGTACAGCGCAAACCACATAAAGCGATGGATTTTTCTTGCCAGCAGGGTACTTTTCAAGCTGATGGGGGTGGCATTCTCGTCTGGGGACTGTTTACGTGGACTGAAACGGGACCCCTGGTACGTGTGACATCGTCCCTCACAGGTCAACGTTACCGGGATATCCTGGACTACCATTTGCTCCCGTTTGTGCGTCTTCAACATCCCACTGGGGACCTCATCCTGCAACAAGACAATGCACCGTGCCATCGCTCCCGAATTGTATCCGAATGGTTGGACGAACACTCCGCCGACGTGACCTCGCTTCCTTGGCCAGCTAGGTCACCTGACCTCAATCACATCGAGCACATAGGATGCCATCGAGAGAGATATTCGAGGCTCTTCCCCCCTCACCCCCTCCATCATATCTTCGTGAACTGTGGGAGCTTGTTCAGGGGTCGTGGATCCGTATGGCTTCCCAAAGCTTGCGGTGTGTTGTCGAGTCCATGCCGAGACGAATCACCGCCGTCATCAGGGTGAAAGGTGGTGCTACACGTTACTAGACAGGTATCTCTAATTCAATTGCTCTTCAGTGTATGTTCAACACATTGTTTGGAATTAATGAAAAATGCCTACTTCGCTTCAAAGAGAGAAAAAAAAAAAAAAAAAAAAAGATGATGATGAGACGCACTACAGAGGTGAAAACATGTGTCAAGACGACAAATCTGCAGCGAGACATTATGTCCGCGTAGGTTATACTTCGATTCACCATAAGGTGATACTGAAGGGAAAGGTACGTGAAACCTATCGCCGCGACTAAAATTAGTTCCCAACATTTTCCGCAAAAATCAATGCATGTATTGCCCCAAATCATACGTTATATTGCCCTAGCTATTTATTTATAAGTACATATAGTTATTTTAGACAAATCTAAAAATGTTCCATTTTCAGAAATTAGGTTTTAAAATTAGACCAACACACTCGTCCACCAGTGGATCGATAATGGTTGACAATGATGATGATGATATACATATATACAACATATGGTATTATTACAATGTGTAGCTATTTTTTATTCACATATGGTATTATTACCATATGGTACTGTATATACAACATATGAGAAGTCTTACGTATATTCACTACCATCACCATGTTATCCCATGCAGAGAAGAAACAGTCAATGCCCGGTAACTTTTTAAGCACAACTTGAATGAAAAATGGCGGATGACAAAATTGTAGTACTCCATTAAGTGTACCAAATGCACTCACATTTATTAATAGTTGCTTAGTAAATTACAAGAAAATTGGTGCTGAAATCTATAATGCTTCTTCCCCATTCTACAAATTATTTAACGAAAATTAAATTAAATAAGTTAGTAAAATCATGCAATGCATTGATTATGATACGCTTTCCGACATACCAGAAATCATTACTCAAGTTATTACTCAAGTTATGAGGATAATGGCTGTGGAATAAGTCTTGCTCCTGTGTCCTGACCTTTGACCCCATTTCGATGATATTCAATAGAACTGGTTCAGTATACCTCAGGAATAACATACTAAAGTTTTGTCGCAATAGAAGCATTTTTACGTAAGTTATGAGAATAATGGCTGTGGAATAAATCTTGCTTCTGTGTAATGGACTTTGACCCCATTTCGTTGATATTCAACAGAACTGGTTCACTATACCTCCGGAACAACATGATAAACTTTTGTCGCAATCGAAGCATTTTTACGTAACTTATGATGCATAAGGGCAATGGAATGGATTCCGCTCCTGTGTCCTGACCTTTGACTCCATTTCGCCCATTTTCAATAGAGTTTGTCCTCAAGTGGTCCCATACCACATACTAAATTTTCATCGAAATCGAACCATTTTTACGCAAGTTACGACGCATAAGGAATTCAATGGAATGGATCCCGCTCCTATGTCCTGACCTTGGACCTTATTTCGACCATTTTCAATAGGATTCGTCCCCAGGTGGCCACCTACCACATACTAAAATTTCATCGAAATCGAACCATTTTTGCGCAAGTTATCTTGCAGACGGACAAAGCTGGAGCATATACGCTTCTTCAACCTACGGTTGGAAAGCGTAAAAAAGTGATTCGGAAAAAATGCGATTTCTGCGTGGCCCTCATTACCATCAAACCTCACCCACACTCAGGATCGGGAGAGAGAGGTCCGCTTTTTTTTTGTTTCTTATTTTGTCACAAAAGATCCACCTCAACACCTAACTTCCCTCCTGCCCTGCCTTCTCGGGAAACCAAAGCTATGAGCAAGGTTTGAAAAAAAAAAAAAAAAAAAAAAAAAGGCGGAAGGACTTCCAACTTTCTGCATTGGTGTTTCTTCTTTTCTTTAAATAAAAAAAGATAACGTTCCGTGAGTGGTGAAAGAGTTTTTTTTTTTTTTTTTTTGTAAACCCATAGGACTCTAGGACTCTCGGGTCGTTGCGGCCCCCAGTTCAGGTGGGGGCCCTGGGCACCGGCCCCGTTGGCCCACCCCTTAAGACGGCCATGTTTACAGTTGATACAGCGAATTTTAAGGACTTAGCGATTGCTCTTTGTGTTGGTGGATTTCCTTTTAACACCAATGATTTTTTTAAATAGTCGTTAAATTGCGTACCTCCTTTGGATATTCGTTCGGTGTTCTTTTTCTTGTTAAAACCAATGCTTGACGATTTTACCTATTATTAATAATATTGCTTATTTTACATTTAGAAATGCTAATTCCATGGTTTTCACAGCGTTTTTTTACGCTTTCCAACAGTAGGTTGAAGAAGCGTATATGCTCCAACTTTGTCCACCTGTCTATCTGTCTGTCTGTCGGCACGATAACTCGTGTAAAAATGGTTCGATTTCGATGAAATGTTAGTATGTCGTAGGGGACCACCTAAGGACGAACCCTATTGAAATATTGCCTTTATGCCTTTATTGCCTTTCTGCGTCATAACTTACGTAAAAATGGTTCGATTTCGATGAAATTTTAGTACGTTGTAGGGGACCACTGGGGACGAATCTAATTGAAAATGGGCGAAATGGGGTCAAAGGTCAGGGCATAGGAGCCGGATCCATTTCATTGCACTTATGCGTCATAACTAATGTAAAAATGCTTCGATTGCGACAAAACTTTAGTATGTTGTTCCGGAGGTATACTGAACCAATTCTGTTTAATATCATCGAAATGGGGTCAAAGATCAGATCATAGGAGCGAGATTTATTCCAGAGCTCATAACTTGAGTAATGGTTTCCCATAACTTGAGTAATGATTTCTGGTATGTTGGAAAGCGTATCATAACCAATGCATTGCATGATGTACTAACTTGTTAATTACAGAATATGAATATTTCTCTTCGTAAAAAGGAAAATGTAACCTTCTGTCCACAACTTGTTTACGTGCGCCATTTTCTTAGCAGACGATATTCAACTGCAGCAGATGTTTCTTTCGTGTTCATCTAACACGCTGTTGCCAGTTTCAATTATTTCCACTTCCTTTATTTTCTGTAATTTCTTATCAAAAACGTTCTAAATATGTGTTAACATCCTCTGTACTTTGCGCATGTTTTCTACTTTTTTCATTCTTCAAAATTCTTTCTCCAGGGGACATCAGCCTATATTTAGTCTTGCTTGTTAACTTTGAAAGGATATTTGTAATTCTTCTAAACATCCGCTGGAATTATCCTTAAAATGTCGCCCCCATTTTGTTCTTTGAGGGATACATATTTTTCTCGCTAGGGGCTTAAAATTATATCACGCCCTTCCCCGTATCTTCTATTAATTATTTGATTCGAAAAATTCCTTTTGCCCCGAATATCTTCGGCTATAAGGAACATTTTCCATACAATTCGTAATTTTCGCTTTTTCCCCATAGAGGGTATAGGAAAATTTGTGGTAGTGTTACCGAATGTGGAAATCCTGTTGAAATCTCGTTTTTTAACTTCTCCCATTTACTATGAAGAGCACTGCTCACACAGAATGGGTATTTTAAAAAACTCGTAGTTTTTCAACTAGAAGCTGTAAAATCCATCCCCCACCCCTCTCCCAATTTTTTTCTTTTTCTAAAAATCACTTTTCGGAAATTATTTTCATGTCGGAAAGGGGACTCAAACGACGTAATCATTACACCCAAGAATTCCGTGTCGTCTTGCTTGTTAAACTTACAAACGTGGAATTAACGAGATCTTTTTGCTGTAGTGATTTGATCATAAAAATTCGGCTTCGGTAAGATGCATTTTCAGCTCCCTTCATACCATGCTTTCAATTGCTATCGCTTCTGCATGATCTATAAAAGTTTTACTAAGACGTGGAACTAGAGTCTAGAACGAGATTTCCTTAGTTTCACATACACAAGAAAAATGGCTGATCAAATAAGTTCCTACTTTTATAACTTTATCTGTTTACTTAGTTTGTTCAAGTTGACGTCACTGGCAACTGTGTAAAGCAGGAAATGCCGTTTTATTGCCCTCAACGCCCCCAAAGCACTACTATGGTTATTGCCTTTTCTTTTCTTCTTCCGTCATACAAATCGCTATGTAATGTACAGCGACTATTTTATTTGCCATTTCGCACGTAAAACCCGTTAGGCACATTAACCCTTCTCCCGAAAGAAAAGAAAAAATTCTGAGAATTGCGATGTTGTTGCGTATTAAACAGAAATCAACTTAGCGGCAGCGTGGCACGAGGCGCAGACATCTAGCCATTCATCCGCTGCGGGCCCGGGTTCGCATCCTGGTTGAGGCGTTTAACAGTGCGTTTTTCTGAAGACTGGTTCTTTCTCCTTCCTGGAACCAGTGACCCCGAATTTGAAACTGCTTAGAGTCCGCAGAGTTGCTCACGGTGGTTGTTAAACCTCGAAACTAAAAAAGAAAAAGATGCAGAACTAAATTTCTCATTATAAACAGTTCTTACATATATTTCTGTTATAAGCACAGCTTATACATTTTCCGTTAGACCGTAACTTTTACTAAATTTTAAACCGCAATAATAATATATAGTTCAGAAAAATATTCATAAGCAGTGCCGTCTCAACGGATGCCAGGTAATAAATTTTATTTATGTTCAAGTCTTTTTTTTTTTTTTTTTATATTGGAGTTACAAATAAAGAAATAGGGCAGAATATTAGAGATGAATTGCAAGCGAAAAATCCATTTAGAAAATTCTGTTATGCCACTTTTAATAACATGCAGAACCATGACACGGAAGTTCTTTTTGTACCAAGCTCCATTTCAATACCGGACAATAAAAACACGCCTTCCCGGTGACGCAGCGGTCTAAGCGATGGTTTCTGACCATTCGTCCGAGATGGTTCGGGCTCGAAACCCGTGGGGCATGGATGTTGTTTTTGTCTTACGGCACTGGCTGTCTCCCTTCCCAATAACCAGTAACCCTAAATTTGGGACGACGATTGCTTATAGCCCATCGAGTTGCTCACGGTGGTCATTAACCCCCCCCCCCTTCCCTCAAAAAATATTTTTCCGTTATAAACTGTTTACACATTTTTTCCGTTAGACAATAACTTACTAAATCTCAAACCGTAATAATTTTATGTATATAGTTCATAAACATTATTCATAAGCAGTGCTGGGATGGGTCCACGGGGTCCCAAATAATAAATTTATTTATCCTTAATGTGCGACTTTTTTATAGGATATTATTTTTTTCATTGATATTATTGAATTTTTTTCTTATTGGAATTCGGGGTTACAAACCAAGAAATAATACAGAGCAGTAAAGACGGATTGCAAGCGAAAAATTCATTTATAGCTGATTCTTTTATACCACTTTTAATGCCATACAGAATCATGGCGCGAAACTGATTTGTATGCCAAGCTACATTTTAGTGCCGACCAATAAAAACATGATTCCCAAGTGGCGCAGTAGTCTAAGCGGTGGTTAGCGCTACTGAACCCATGTCGGTGACCATTCCACCGAGATGGGTTCTAATCCCGGTCAGGCATGGATGCTGAGTTTGTCTTACGGCACTGGGCCGCCCCGGTGGCGCAGTGGTATAAGCGCTGACTTCTGACCATTCTTCGTCCGTGAAGTGTCCGGGTTCGAATTCCGGCGAGGCATGGATGTTGTGTTTCTCTTACGGCACTGGGCTGCCCCGGTGGCGCAGTGGTATAAGCGCTGACTTCTGACCATTCTTCGTCCGTGAAGTGTCCGGGTTCGAATTCCGGCGAGGCATGGATGTTGTGTTTCTCTTACGGCACTGGGCTGCCCCGGTGGCGCAGTGGTATAAGCGCTGACTTCTGACCATTCTTCGTCCGTGAAGTGTCCGGGTTCGAATTCCGGCGAGGCATGGATGTTGCGTTTCTCTTACGGCACTGGGCTGCCCCGGTGGCGCAGTGGTCTAAGCGCTGACTTCTGACCATTCTTCGTCCGTGAAGTGTCCGGGTTCGAATTCCGGCGAGGCATGGATGTTGTGTTTCTCTTACGGCACTGGGCTGCCCCGGTGGCGCAGTGGTCTAAGCGCTGACTTCTGACCATTTTTCGTCCGTGAAGGGTTCGGGTTCGAATCTCGGCGAGGCATGGATGTTGTGTTTCTCTTACGGTACGGGCTCTCTTCCTTCCCTGGAACCAGTGGCCCTAAATTAGAGACGAGCGACTGCTTATAGTCCATGGAGTTGTTCACGGTGGTCGTTAAACCTTCAGTCAAAAAAAAAAAAAAAAATCTTACTACACTGGTTTTCTTCCTTTCATCTGCTTGTCGTAGGTCGAGTTGCTCACGCCATTAAGCTCCCCCCACCCCCCACCCCCAGGAAAAAAACATAAAATCATCTCTTTTATAGAAACAAGATATGTACAACTATCCCCCACAACACCTTACCGTGGCGGTGGTATCGTGGTCTAAGCGCCGGTTTCTGACAATTCGTCCAAGATGGGTCTGGGTTCGAATCCCGTGAGGTATGGATGCTGTATATGTTTTACGGCACAGGACCTCCCCTCTCCTGGAGTCAGTGGCTTTAAATTAAGAACGGGCGACTTGTAGCCCATCGAGTTGTTCACGGTAGTAGTTAACCCCCCCCTTCCCCTTAAAGAAAAAACTATTTCCCCTCTGTGACCTGTTTGACCCAGCAATTGACCAATGGCAAAGCAAACATTTAAACGCATTTAGGAAAGAAGGACAAATATGAGGCATTGGAATTCCTGTATCTTGATATTTTAATTTACAACCTTTGCATAAATACACTTTTCTGTTGATATAATACCATAAATGAGTAACTCCTACATTTAGTAAACATATTGCTCTTACTGGATTTCCCATCTTATTCTATTGTGCACTAAATATGTGTTAATTTTAGTCTCAATTACTCTTTTAAATTTCAGTTTCTTCCCTCCTCTTTTATTTCCTTTTGAGAAGAGTTTATTCTTTTATTTACATAGTTTTACTTACATTTTATTGTAACACATTGTATCCCTCCCTTATTGTAATCTAAAACAAACATTAATACTGCAAAAAATAAAAGAAACGAAAAAACCTGAATGGTGAGTGTGAAGAGGCCTCCAAAAATGTTCGGACCCACGGAATCTAAATGTGGTAAGACTGCTTTGTTCACAAGTCGAGTATATTTGCATGAAATTAGAGATACTGAGATGATATTTCTGAATTTCATGAGAAAAAAATAATATTCTTTAGATAATTTCACGCAAATATACGATACTTGACTTGCGAACAGGGCAGGCTTACCACATTTAGGTACCGTACGTCCGAACATTTTTGGAGGCGTTTTCATATTATAATCTTCCACTTTCTATTAACATAAATTTTATATTAACTTTTGTATCTGTAAGACTCGCCATGCTATTAATATTTGCATCTTTATAATAAGACTCACCATGCTGTGATTAAAAATCCCCAAATTATTTTTTCCCCCTCAGTTTAAAGGGTAAACGTTTCCTCCGGTGTTCACTCAATGCGAAATGGTCCTAATTCAAAACAGAATTTAGGAAATACCTTTAGGGCAAAGGTATACACAATTCAGCCGAATATTTCTGAATATGTAAACGTCCGGTTTTTAGTGGTTACCTTTTTCGTAGCGTTTGCGTCTTTCTAGGTAGTAATCCTTTTTTACATATCTACCTAACCCTCTGTAAGACTCGCCATGGCGAATCTTACAGAGAATTAGGACTCCTGTAAGACTCGCCATGCTGTGAGATTTCTACTTTGAACGACTACTGTAACGGCCCTCGCACCTTTCCTCCACCTTAAATAATTTCTTACATATTCTGGCCAAAGGTTGGCCAACTTCATACTAATTGCTTCCATTTGATTTTTCTTGTTTATGGTTCCGAAGTCCGGTGACTTTTATCTATATAGTGTACATAATAGCTTTTTTTTAGCACGTCTTTTATGAAAAAAGTAGGTGCTTATGTATCAATTTGTCAATCCGTCCATCAGCAGACACCATATCTCTACAACTGATAGTTCTATTTGAAACTTTTTTGTGTTCTGAAGCTTGAAAGGTGAAAATTATGATTATTTCTTACTGTCATTTTTTCTTTGTGATGCATAACTTTGCCGCTAGAGGGCGCAAATACTGATACTATCGAATTCAACATACATTTTATTCCATATTATTACTTCTGAACATCCGATTGAAAACATTACTACTTTCATTCGATACCATTTATGACGGACTATTTTAAGTACAATTCCTTTTCCAAGTAGTGTATAGTTTTCCCGCTAGGGGGCGGAACGTTAAATTGCGATTTCCCCGACATCTCTGCTTCTAAATGTCCTATTTAAATAAAAATCTTTTTGCATCGGATAGAACTGGTGGGAAATGCTGTGCATATAATTCCTATTTTTTGGTAAAGAACTCTTTGGCCACTAGGGCCGTCAGTGAATATTTTTGTTTCCAATGTATTTGCAACAGTATCAACGCTTCTGAAAACGTTATTTGAAAAAAATATTTGCTACCAGATACCGCTCTCCAAGACAAACTTCCTGAGAATAACATATGTTTAAAATAGTGCATAGTTTTTCCGCCAAAGGGAGTAGGTTTATACAGCAAATTCAGGTTAATTGGGCCATCGGTTGATCGGCGCAGACGTTTGTTTGGGACAATTCTTGAAGAAAGTCCCGAACTAGCTCTTTGGGGTAAAGATTCGCATAATTGGGGCCGCTTTATTGGGACAAAGTGTTCTAGCCCGATGTGCCCCAATTAACAGGAATGTACTGTATTATATTTTCGTCGATATCTCTGCTTCTAAAACTCCTATTTGAAAAATGCTTTCTTTGTCGGATAGCGTCCCTGATGACAGAATGTTTTCTATATAAATTCCAAAATTTTCTTAATGCACAAGTGCGTCACTAGAGGGCATAAGTTCAGGTTTCCGTTTGCAGCATATTAACAGTAATATCTGCGAGTGAAAAAATCCTTTTTCGGTCAGTTACTACTAACTGGCAAAATATTTTGTGTACACTTGCTGCCAAAAATAAATATAAAGTGCACAATTTTCCTACTCGGAGGCGCAAAATGTCTTATCTTTTTTTTCTTTTTTTTTCCCGTTATCTCTGCTTTTAAAAGCTCGATTTAAAAAATTCTTTGAACGCCGTATATAATTTACTTTACGAAACACTTTGCATGTAGTAGTGGGTGTTTGTAGTTCACAGTTTTGGCTCTAGGTGGTGTTAGTGCGAACTTTTGTATTATTTCCTTTTTTGTGTATCTTTGCTTCCAAAAATACTATTGAAATTTTTCGGTTTTTACTATACGCCACTCGCTAAAATGAAGATCGGAAATTTTATCTTTTTCTAAGTAATGCATAGTTTTGTATCTAGGGGGCAGAAAGATCAACATCATTATTATTTTCTTTATTAGAAATACACTCTATTGACAAAAGTCACCGGACACCCCTTCAAAAGCAAATGAACAGAAACAGATCCGCTGTGTTGTTAAGATGCGCAGTACAGTTGCGAACGGAATAAAAACAAACCTGCAGCTGACCGCGATCACATCGCACTGTGAGGTTGAGGGAAAATGTTGCGGCGGGAAAAAACTGACTTTGAGAAAGGAAAGATTCTTGGGTGTTATATTAGTGGGTTGTCCATAAGATAAACCGAGAGGCGTTTAAATGTACCCAAGTCAACTGTTTTAGGTGCACTGAATAAGTGGAAGGCACATGGCGTGCCTGAAGCAGTAAAAAGGTACCGACAGACCAAAAAATCAGTGGTAGAAAACGTCGAAGCCTCAGGAGAGTCGTTATAGCTAATCGACGGAGTACTGCCCAAGACCTCAGTGTACAGGTGAGTAAAAATGCCTGAACTTCTGTATGTATACGCACTATTAGCAGAAAACTTCATTTCATGGGTTACTGTGGTCGTGCGGCTGCTCATAAGCCTTTCATCTCCACTCGGAATGCTATTGGTCGTTTAGCATGATGTAAAGAACATTTATCGTGGACCGTAGATCAATGGAAGCGGGTCCTATGGACTGATGAATCCAGATACACGATCCATCAGTCTGATGGCCATGTGTGGTTATCGCGGCAGCCGGGTGAACGCTATTTACCACAGTGTACTGTTCCTGCGGTCAAGTTTGGAGTTGGCAGTGTACTCGCGTGGGGGGGGGGGTTCGTGGTATGGTCCAGGCCCAGTGGTTATCGTGGACAAACCTGTTTAACAGCACGTCTACCTAGATATTCTGGACAATTATGCCCTACCAACTCTGTGGCAATACTATGGAACCGAGCCTTGTTGGTACCAGCAGGATAATGCATTGAGCCATAAAGCAAGGACTATTACGGCGGCGTGGTTTGACGATAATTCCGTATCATGTGTGGACTGGCCAGCACAGAGTCCTAATCTTAATCCCATAATAGAGCACCTATGAGATGAATTAGAGCGCCGCATAAGAAGTTTGGAACCAAGGCCTACTACTAAGCAACAGTTGTCGGCAGCATTATGTACCGAATGGAAGCGCATACCTATCGCTGTGTTCCAAAACCTTGTCGAAAGCATGTCTCGAAGGGTCAGTGCATGCATTAAGGTAAAAAATGGACAGACGCCGTACTAATGTATGTCAGTAAATGGTATGTTCTGTTTCTCTTGTAGGTGTCCGGTGACTTTTGTCAATATAGTGTATACGAAACATAGCCTATGGCAATCAAACATAAACAACAAAACTATCATTGACTGGTGTTGTTGAACTGATATACGAGTTTCCACCGGAGACCTAATTATCAGTTAGGAATCGGCGTAAAATGTATGATGTCCCAAGTAAAGCTGTCTTCTGTAGTTCTGTAGGTGGTATATCATGCAGAAAGCTGCAATTTTTCGAAATGTAAAATTTTTTGTCATTGTTACAAGAGCCCTGATAACAATGGAGACTACCATTGGGTGTTTAGTCCATAATCGGGTGACTTCTATGGCCATATCTTCATAGTCATTTTTTCCAGGTCTTTTTCATCGACTCTGGCATCTCCAGGAATCGCTATATCAATTATCCAGATTTCCGATTTTCTATGACTGTTATGTCTGGTGTATTATGTTCTAGGTGCCGATCGGTTTGAATTCGAAAATCCCACAAGATCTTGACTTGATCAATTTCTACGACTTTCTCAGCCTGATGTTCCCATGAGTTTTTCGATACTGGTAGATTGTATTTTCTGCATAACGACCAGTGAACCAATTTGCAATCCTGTCGTGTCTAGCTTTGTAAACTGTCTGTGCAATTTTGCTACATTCGCCTACAAGATGAGACACAGTTTCATCTTTTTCTTGACAAAGTCGACACTTTGGATTATCACTGACTTTCTGGATTTTAGCCTTTATAACATTTGTTTGTAATGCCTGTTCTTGTGCAGCAAAAATCAGACCTTCTGTTTCTTTCTTGATGGAACCCAATTACAGCCATGCCCAAGTCAAGTTGTTGTCACTGTTTCCATCAATATTCTTAAGAAATTGTCCATGCAGTGGCTTGTCCTTCCAGCCATTTAATTTGCTTTCAAACTGCTTTCTCTTATATTCAGCCTTGCGTTCTGTTGTTTTTAATATATTTTCATTTTTCACTGCCTGAAGTAGCTTTTCTTTGACGTCATCATTAAGGCGTTTTTCTTTCTTCCTCTACTATCTGTTGTACTTGTAGTAGTCCTCTGCCTCCAATTTTCCGAGGTAATTATAATCTGTCAACATCACTTTTTGGATGGAGTGCATGATGAATGTTCAATAACTTTCGAGTTTCCTATCCAGTATTTCTAATTCACTTTGGGTCCAATGAATTATTCCTGCTGTGTATCTGATTACTGGAATGGCCCAAGTATTTCACCATTAATTTTGATTTCAATAGTTTTCGTACTTTCTTGATGTAGTTCCTTCTGAGTCAGACCTTTGACTTTTGAATGCAAGGTGTTATCTGATTCAAGAATTCCAAGGTATTTGTAATTTTCATTTTCTGATAATGATTTCATAATATTACCATTTTCTAGTAATTCCGTTTGCAAAAATATCCTATTATTTGGGTTATGACGACTAAGAATTCGCCGCATTTCTGTTTCACACGTTTGTCCAATATAAAGAAGTGACTTTCCGGAGTACTTTTTCTGTGTTACACATATCCATGACGAATAGCACATTAAGCCTTACTGCAAATAAAACATCCCTAATTAAACCAAACTAAATACAGCCATTATACTAAACTTAGGTACTAAACAATTTAATCGAAAAGCATGACTTAGATTCTAATTGATCATATACATTAAATACATCACATAAGAACCAAGAATAATAAATTTGATGAAGACATGAACAACAGTTGAGATGGTGAATAGTTACCAACAGTCCTACTCAAAAGTCAAATATAGTCGCATCTAATATGCCTAAACATGTTGATGTAATTCAATATTCGCAAGCAGCCCACATACTAGCGTTACTTATTGACTAGCTTGCCACAAATATAAAGTACTTCATAAAATCCAGAACAAAAGAATTGCGTAACACTCACAGCTCCTCTGTTGTCAAGTGTTTAATAGCGAATGCCAACAAGTGATCATTGAACATTTTTGTCGTCATGTTTGCATGGACCATATACACTGAAGTGCCAGAAAAACTGGTACAACAGTCTAATACTTCGTGGGTCCCCCACGGGAACGCAGGACTGCAGAAATACAACGGTGCGTGGACTCCACTAGCTTCTGGAAATATGCTGTAGGCAATGCACACCATACTTCCTGCAGAGCGTTACACAATTTGGGCGCATTCCGAGGTCTCGGATTCCTGTGTTCGACAGCGCGTTGAATGGCATCCCAAATGTGTCCTATCACGTTCAGATCTGGGGACTTGGGTGGGAATGGCATCTCCCTAAACTCAGATGAATGCTCCTCTAACCATAATGTGGCGTCCCGACACTTGTGTGGAGGTGCATTGTTCTGTTGGAACAGGCCCAACCCATCAGCATGAATGCAGGACATGAACGAGTGTACCTCGTCAGAAAGGATGCGCACATAGCGTTGGCTGGTCACAGACGTTTGTAGACATACCAAGGGTTACAGTGAAGTCCAGCTAAACACACCCCATACCATTACGCCCCCCCCCCCACCAGCCGGTACAGTTCCCTGCTGTTGACAGGCGGGATCCATGGCTTCATGGAGTTTGCGCCACACACGAATCCTTCCATCTGCCCGATACAGTTGGAAACGCAACTCGTCAGACCAGGCTACTTGTTTCCGGTCATCAAGTGTCCAATGGCGATGTTGCCGTGCCCAAGCGAGGCGCATGGCTCTGTGTTGTGCACTCATCAAGGGGACTCGAGTTGGGCGTCTGCTCCCAAAGCCCATATCGTGCAGGGTACGTTCATCACCCCCTAATAGCTTAGAAGGCCCGTGCACCGAACGCCGGAAGCTGCGTGACGTAGGGGAGAGTAGGCTGATGTCCGTGGTGGGTGGTCGAGCATACATGAGCTTGCTCACTCTGTGTAAGCGTGACTACGAATGTGCGTGGTTGTTGTTGTCAAATTGTCAACTAAATTAATTTTCATAGAGGAATATTAAAAGTATTCAAATTCCCTACTAATGGATTACAGCAATAAAGCGCGAAAATTTTCAACTCTAAGGTACGTGGAAACCTTTTGTTAACCTTATTTTAAACTACTCGTAAAATAAAAATTTTAAACTAGAAAATTTAAATTTGGCTAATTTTATAATCTAATGCATCTCACAGCGGGAAGTCAAAGCACTGAAAAGATTTTTGAAAAATGAAATTTATGTTTGTAATGGAAAGAATAGATTACTTGTGTTGTTATAGTAACCCATAACATGTTTTTGCCAATGTATCAAATAAGTTCAAAGTAAAATATGTATATTTAGGAAGGGATTTTAAATTTTTTTTTTTATTATGGACACAGAATAATAAGGGTTGCATGTTTTTGATCCCAAGAGTAATATGTTGATACATTCGTACTTAGTTATTTAAGTGTTTAGGCAGCGCCAGATTAACTTTTTTGGGGTCCCTATTTCTGGGCACAAATGCTTGTAAAATACTTATAGCCTATACGAAATATATGTATGTCATGTACACATCTAACATGCCTATGTCCTTTATATAAATGCTAAGGCCTTGTTGCCATGTGAAATACATCTTTTATGTTTGCAGACATAGAGAATTGCATTGAATTATCATTTTTAATATTTATTACTAAAGGAACAGAAACACTGAATCAAGTATAGACAGCAAAAATTAGATATGAATGCACAAAAACAGAAGTTCACACATAATTCAGGAGTAAGTTTGCCTTTAAAATGTCCGTTTAAAGATTTTGAAGCATTTTTCTACAAACCAACACATTGAAGAACTCTCGTGTGAGCAGTGTGTATGCTCTATCTGTGGTAGGATGGGAATTTATCAGAACCATTCAATTTCTTAAAAATTAGGTGAAATATATCAGTACTACCTGGGCAAGAAATTATTTAGTTGCCCATGTAGTAAAAGCTGGATGCGCAGGAAAATGTATCTTTTAAGATAACAAACCAGAACCTTATTTTTTTTTTAAGTTAAAAATATGAACTGTTTTAACATGTTTGCACTTCCATTTTAAGGGTCTGTATTACAAATGTTCAATGCACAAACGTGTGTATATCAATTTTTAAGATGCTGATGCTAAAATTGGTATGAAATGGTGCGATGATGAAACTGGTGTTTCGGAAATTTAGTGATTATGCCATGTTCCTTTTGTTAAAGTTTTCTCCCTTTGTCACTAAACGTGAGAGGCCAGTTACATTAGAGGCATGCATACTGTTGTTGATTATAAACAAAGTTTGGAGCAAAACTAGGTTTCCGATTTCTGGGCGTAGAGCTTAACATAATTAAAGATGTGACATTACTCTTTCCTTGGTACTTCGTAACAATAATACAACTTCCATTAATTAACAATGACATGAAACACGACATGTGATGACTGTCTTTTTTTTCTTGTGTAGTAGGAAATTTTATTACAAACTTTTTTATTTTAAAATTTAGTTACCATGCACAGGCAATTAGATGTTTTATTTACCTGCCCAGACGAATGATTTACATGCTCTGGGCATCTCGGGCATGGTATTTTTAAGCCTTGGATATTGTTATTTTTAAGAGAAAAAAAGTACGTGGATCGACATGAATCCACATATTGTGGAAACTATGTTCTAAACAAACAAGATTTTTAAAATACAAGTAGAAATATATACTCGCTTCTTTTTTTTTTTTTTTTTTTTGAAAACATTTGCTTAAAATGAGAGATCAACTTTTTATTCATTTATCTAGACTTATCTGTTTCCAAACTTCCTGCACTGTGTCTTCACAAGCTACAGCAATAATAACTGGAACTAATATATCTCATATTATCCGATAACTACTGGAAAGTGTGCTTCCAAACGTGAGGGTGGGTGTCAATTTTTGTATGGGGAAAAACTTCTTCAATCCTGCATAGAATTTATTTTGAAACCAAAATCATAAAAAAAGGAAAAAACAATCTTTTTCAATAGCTTTAGCAATGACAAAACATTTGCGCAAAATTTTATACCATTGCTTTTTATAGTTTCTGAGAAAATGGTACATCAAGTTAGTCAGTTTATAATGAAACATGTACATCTTTTAAAATACATCTTATAGTACCAAAACAATCGCTTAGATTTATTCAGTACAATAACTGCATGTGCATTTGTCAGGTTCTCAAAAAATATAATAATTATCTGAAAAAATACTTTAAGAAATTATTGGAACAAATTTCAGATTTTCTTAGAAATGTGTCTTTGAAATTCTTCAAGGAACAGCTAACGGACACATAATCAAATTGTGCTTGTGATACACAAAGAACTACACAACCATAATTATATGTACATTGGCAGTTTTGCTGAATACTTCTTGAAAATCAAATTTCAGGAAATTTCTGCCAATAAGTTACTTGTATTTTTGCAGATAAAAAGAAATGCTTATATTGTGGATCCAAATAGTTTTGCTTAATGCTACTAATATACTTAATACAGATGTGTTGAACTTTGACAAGGTAACTTTTTTGAAATAGTGCTCTGGAAGACAAAAATTATAAACTTTATATTTGCTTATCAAAATGAAGTTGTCCAAACACGTAACTAGATGGTACTAAAATTAGGAAAACTTGTTATGTCATTATTGTACGTTTAATAATGTAGCAATGGCATAATTTTCTTGAAATCTTAATTTATTTGATGCAATCAGTAGATCAAGCAGCAATTCACTGTATGTATGTTAAAACGTGTTTTATTGAGCCTTTGGTAATAATTAAAAAACACAGAAAATAGTTCAGTTTTTCTTGACCTTTTTTTATATATTAGTGATCACGGATTGCATATAAAATACATTTTCACTAAAGGAATTATTTCATTATTAAAATTTTCATAGTCATAAGTTTGCAATGAATGAAAAATCTGATTCCTTAAATATGTCAATCGACATCTTTTGAAACGACGGCGATACTTCGTAATGGACCCTCAAACTAATCTTTCAAGTACAAGAACGATTTGTTTACAAGTACAGGAATCGTTCGGCTAATTATAAAGACACTATAACTTCAAGTGAAACTACGGCAACAGTTTATAATTTCGATTATAGAAATGGTTTATCACTTCCAGTGAAATGACAGGGATGCTTTCATTAAACTGACGAATCTGTGTTGCTTACCCTTTCAAGTCGAAATTATTGCTACGCTAAATTTTACGCTGTAATTTCTTTTTCTTCTGTATTTTAAAAGATTATTAAACAAACTTGTTAACTCTGCAGTTATTTGAAAACTAACACACAAGTTCTTATTTAAATGCAGTGAAACTCTAAAAGAACGCACGACCTGGTTAGTTGGTGTACGTAAAGACGCGTTCGTTCGCACATCGCCGTAATGCCCCTCTCCGCGACTACGGACTACTCTAGTGACGTCACAAATCGGTGCGCGGGCCTGCTAAGCTATTAGGAGGTGATGGTACGTTGCACATTCCGGAAGCTGATGCTTGTTGAGTCTCCAGCATTGAATTCCGATGATACCTGCGAGAGTGTTGTACGACTATCGCGTGAAACGATTTTTGACAGCCGACGATGGTCACATTCACCCAATGTCATTTTACGGCCACACTGATATCGTAGGTTGGAGGTTTTGCCGGAATTCTTGTAGTCAAGGAACACCCTTGCAATGGTCGTCCGTGAAAATCCGAACTTCGTTTCTACCTCCGAAATACTATGGCCCATCTCACGAGCGCCAACTACGACACCGCGTTGAAAATAGCTTAAATCGTTATTACTTGTCATTCTCATGCCGAAAACAGCTCTGACAGCTGGCAAGGATGTTTATCGCTTTATATACGCACTGGCGGACGCAACCGAGTACGCGCATAGGTGACGTTGCTATGTATTTTGCATAAGCTCGTCTGTACCAGTTTTTCTGACACTTCAGTGCATGTTTATACTATATACAACACTTGACAACAGAGGAGTGGTGAGTGTTACGCAGTTGTTTTGTTCTGGACTTTATGAAGTGCTTTATATTTGTGGCAAGCTAGTTAATAAATAACACTAGTGTGTGGGCTGCTTGCGAATATTGAATTACATCAACATGTTTACGCATATTAGAAGCGACTATATTTGACTTTTGAGTAGGACTGTTGGTAACTATTCATCATCTCAACTGTTGTTCATGTCTTCATCAAATTTATTATTCTTGGTTCTTATGAGATGTATTTAACGTATATAATCAATTGGAATCTAAGTCATGCTTTTCGATTAAATTGTTTAGTACCTAAATTTAGTTATAATGGCTGTATTTAGTTTGGCTTAATTAGAGATGTTTCATTTGCCGTAAGGGTTAATGCGCTATTCGTCACGGATGTGTGTAACACAGAAAAAGTATTCCGGAGTGTCACTTCTTTATATTGGACAAACGTGTGAAACAGAAATGCGACGAATTCTTATTCGCCATAACCCTAACGTTTATTTCCACGTAATACAGCATTAAGAACAGCTTGTTCTTGAGCTAAATACATTTCCTATTAATATTTGAATAGATTTTGCTATGAAGAATATTTTCCGCATATTTTCTACTTTTCCATTATTATCCGCTACGGGGAGTAAATTTATAGAACGTTTTTCTCAACTGTTCTTGTAACTGTTCAACTTGAAAACCTCTTTGTGTTTTCCTTCTGCTAAGATATACTTTTTTTTCCACAATTTGTTAATTTTCTCAATATATTTTTCCAGCCACTAGTGGAAGAAAGTAACTTTCTACATGTGTTTCGAGATGTTTTATAGATTATAGAAATGTGGTTCATTTATTTATTTATTTATAGTTGGTTCCACTTCGAAATATTTTATTCGAGTCGGACAAGACTCAAAAGATGTGCTCATTACAACCGAAAATTCGGTGACATCTTTCTTGCTTTTTAATGAAATCGTGTAATAAGCAGGGCCCCTTCTTAAAAGGTCCTGGATCCACCATTGGAATTCACAGTAAGGACTTCGCATACTACGTTTTTCTATGTTGTCAAGCACGCCAGTACTGCGCTGCATCCTTTAACAAAAATGCAAAATATGATGACCCTACCTTACTTCATAGACATAAAATGACAAACAGACATCCGTCTTTACGAAGCTGATGAATGATACAGCAAAGAAAGAATGACGTACGGCGAAATTCCTTTCTTCGTTCTATCTTGAGAAGCAGAATATAACGTGTCTTCGTGTCTAACAACGTGAGCTTCGCATGTGTAACAGACGTAAAACAAGGCAAACCTTGACATATTTTCTTCCTGACATCTCGTACTCCTTCCTCGCTCCTCTTCCTGATTCCCTCCCCGTCCCCCCCCCTTATCTCCAGCGCCGTCTGCAGAGAGGATAAGTTTCGATTTCAAGATGACAACGGAGTACCCAGTGGGGGCCGTTCGCGACTTCCCAGGAATGTCTAGTGGAGGGATAAGGATGATTCTCATCCGATGCGGCCATCTCAAAATGGGATGATGATGCTGCCGCTGATGTGAGGAAAGGCGGGAATCATGTGAATGAAAATAATCGTGAAGAGGGAGGGAAGTGCTGTAAGAGGGATATTTTGAGGGGCCAATTGTACACGATATTCCATGTCCCCAAATTTCCCTCAAGGGGTCCTCCCCTCCTTCCTTTTTTGGCAACTGTAACAAGAACGGACTCCCTGGGGCTCGATATGGGAATACTATGCATAATTACTAAGCTATTAGCAATTATAATAACACTGCTAGAAGAAAAGTGTTCCGAAAGACTTATTCCTCGTATGGTTAAAGAACAGCCACAAAGACTTTAATGCACTGTAAAAAAAATTCTGAAATTCACGAGCCACTTTCCGTTATTCCTTTCATAAAAAAAAACAAAAATTAAGAGGGAGATGATGTGACGTACTACAGAGGTAATGCACGTGTCAAGACTACAAATCTGCAGTGATACATTCTGTCCGTGTAGCTTAGGTGGGAGAGCAACTAACTCCGGAGTGGAGGATCGCCGTCACGGATAAATTTGCGTTTTCACATAGGCTCCCGAACGTAAGAATGGATGCACTGGTCGTTGGGTTCTTCGAAAAATGTGTGATATTTGTTCCACACATCGTCTGGAATTAATGAAAAATTCGTTCTTCGCTTCCAAATTTCCTGAACAGCTGCAACGGAAGTCCTTGTTAGAGGTCTGCACGGGTCAGGCTGGCCCGCCAAGCCCGAGTGGTCTTTTTTTTGGTTTAGAGAACAAAGCAATGGGCCCGGCCGGGCTTTTTCCCAGATATTTACGACTGGGCCGGGCCAAGTCTACCCATTCTTTTTTATCGGAATGGTAAAGAAAGAAAAAGTAGTGTACCCCGATTTCCTGGTGTATTTAACTGTTTCGCTGGCTTTATTTACTTCCATGACATAGCCGAGGACGTAATCAGAAGAGCAAGAAGAGCCACTCACAGTGTTTTTACCAATCTGTAAGTAATAAAATTGTGAAACCATTTTGGGGCTTGCTGACAACAAAACAATTCACCCCCTAGCGAGTGTGTGTTTTGTTTAGAGTGGGGGACGGCGGATGTCTGCAGTGGGGTGAGGGTGTGTGTGTTTGTATGAGAGAGTGGGACGACATGGATTTTTTCTTCTATCCCTAATTTGTAAAGGGATGGATTTTTGTAGTGTTACCTCTTACTAGTTCAAGGAAAGGGAGATTCTGAACGCCTTAGTCTTCCCTTTTCTCTCTTTCTAAAAGTTATATTTTTCGACAATTGTCAAAGTTTAGTTAATATTTTTAGGCTTGCATTCAACTAAATATTCTCAATAATATCTCATTTCATTATTTAATTTTCACATTTTAATAAAATACAATAGAAAGACAAAGCAATACCGAATTGAACATCACGGGCCGGGCCTAAATAAGAGCTACAATTGACGGGCACTGGCCGGGCCGAGGGTCTGATATTTGAAACGGGCCGGGCCGAGGGTCTGATATTTGAAACGGGCCGGACAGAGGATCTGATATTTGAAACGGGCCGGGCCGAGGATCTGATATTTGAAACGGGCCGGGCCGAGGATCTAGTATTTGAAACGGGCCGGGCCGAGGATCTGATATTTGAAACGGGCCGGGCCGAGGATCTGATATTTGAAACGGGCCGGGCCGAGGATCTGATATTTGAAACGGGCCGGGCCGAGGATCTGATATTTGAAACGGGCCGGGCCGAGGATCTGGTATTTGAAACGGGCCGGGCCGAGGATCTGATATTTGAAACGGGCCGGGCCGAGGATCTGATATTTGAAACGGGCCGGGCCGAGGATCTGATATTTGAAACGGGCCGGGCCGAGGATCTGATATCTGAAACGGGCCGGGCCGAGGATCTGATATCTGAAACGGGCCGGACCGAAGACCTGATATTTGAAACGGGCGGGGCCGAGGATCTGATATTTGAAACGGGCCGGGCCGAGGATCTGATATTTGAAACGGGCCGAGCCGGGCTCGCCAAATTAGGCTCGTGCAGACCTCTAGTCCTTGTTAAGCAATGCTAAGATAAGAGTAAACAAATTGTTGTTGATCCGCAAGTACTGATCTTCCAATGGTGCAATGCGAGGGGAATAAAATCCTATCTCTATTTTGAGGAGTTCTCTATCATGTCACTCCGGCATTCTTTCGAATCCTGTTCTTTTGTATCCAGTGCAATATTTTAGTTGTTCAAGAGTAGTGAGTTCTGGCAATATGTTTACCCATTCCGCTTGAGGATCTTCTTTTTTTTATATCATAAAGTTCATGTATATGCCTGTCTGTATAAAAAAATGACCTTTCCGTCATTAAGTGTATATCAACATAATGTTTGTATTTTTAAAAAAAAATTCGAAATGCTCGAGGAAAAAAATGCCTTCTGTCAGTGGGGGAAACAAGAAAGGTTCTGTCATCAACAGTATTTGAGCGAAGAAGAAAACTCTTCCGAAATGCAATTTTGCTCCTCACCCCAATAGCCACGAGTTAAGTTCCACTATCCCCACAAATAGCTACATTTTCTTGATATTAGTGCGAAATACGAAACATGCCAGCTGTTTCAAGGCTCTATACTACTACTTTCAAAAAGTTCCGGAACTTTTGGAATATTTGCCATAGGTCAGTGAATTACGTCATTCCCCGTTGAGCAAGCGAAGAGCATCATGTGACCGACCAGCCAAAACCGGTTTGATCCAGATCCAACACATACAGCGTATGTGCGTAGTTCGTGATTACAGGCATTTGAGGCTCTCCCTCGCGAGGACAACGATGTCGAATTTTGAACAGCGTTCAAGTGTAACATTTTGTGTTCTGCTCGGAAAATCTTTCGCTGAGATTTTCCAAATGATTAAGTCAGCGTACGGTGAGAGTGCAATGAGTGGCATCGACGATTCTAAAACGGGCGACAGACTATCGAGGATGACAGGAGGTCAGGACGACCTTAGACCTTTCCTTTGGAGGCTGACCGCTCCAAAGGAAAGGTCTTGTTAACAGTTTTCTTTGATTGCAAGAGGGTCGTACACAAGGAATTCCTTCAACATGGTCATACAGTCACTAAAGAAAAGTACGTCAACGTCCTGAAACATCTCCGAGAATCAGTTTGACGCAAGCGACCCGATCTTTGGAGGACCAACTCGTGGGTGCTCCATCACAATAATGCGCCGGATCACATATCCCTCCTGGTGTCCGATTACCTGTCCAAACATTACATTCCCGTTCTTCCACAACCAGCTTATTTCCCTGATCTCGCCCAGTGTGACTTTTCCCTTTTTCTTGGGATGAAGAATTTGCTTATTAAGGGGCAACGCTTCTCAAGTTCCGAAGAAGTACAACGAGCTGCGACGGAGGCACTGGAGGATGTGGCAAAAGAAGGTTTGCAATCTGCATTTAAATCTTTATATGAGCGCTGGCAAAAATGCATAGTTGCACAGGGTAACTTCTTCGAAGGAAACACTGCATAAACAGGTATTATCTGTACTTAAGTTCCGGAACTTTTTGAACCTAGTAATATAATAAACTCGTCGATAGAAGCAGAGATTTCATTATTCCATGCTCGAGATTTCATTTTATGCCCGCATTTTTGCATTTTCAGCCATTTCAATTCGCAAAAAGGCGAAAGCTGTGGAAAGGAACAGAAAAAAAAAGAAAAAAACCTTGCAAGAATAAACAGCGGCTTATAACTGGCGTTCATCACATAAAGGATATTAACTGTAATGTATTACCCGAGTTCTCTTCGTACAGTAACTTTCTGCACAAGGGACACCCAAACAACAAATGTAAAAGAAGGTTCAGCACCAACACTTACACTTAAGAGCAATTGAATCAGAGACAGCTGGCGTTATGCAAATGTGGCTCTCTGAGCGGCACTGTAAACGAAAACGACATGACGTATGCAGCGATCCGGCAATATAAGGAGTAATGCGACGGGAATCAGTAAGAGTCGGACGCAGTATGGGTAAGACGAAGGATCTAAGCCCATTTGATCCTGGGCAAATTGTTGCGGCCCGATGAATGGGTCACTCCATCTTGGAAGTCGTGCAGGCACTGGGATTTTCACGAGCCACTGTGTCATGGGTGCACCGTGAGTACATCGAATCCGGTAAAACCATCCCTGCAAGGGCCAACTACCGTGGACAACAGCGTGTGGATGAGCGGGATCATCGTCGGTTAGCTCGCATTGTAACAGCGAATAGACGGGCCACAGTGCAAGAAATCACTCGGCAATTTAACGCTGGTGCACAAAAACGTGTAAGCAGCCACACCATCCAGAACCATCTCCTCGCTATGGGGTACAGAAGCCATTGTGCCACAAGGGTACCGCTGCTGACCGCACATCACAGGGTGCAAAGATTAGCATGGGCGCGGGAACATCGCCACTGGACCCTAGACATGTGGAAAAATGTTGCCTGGACTGATGAATCGAGAGTCACGTTGGTACATGCGGATGGCAGGATACGAGTACAGCGCAAACCACATGAAGCGATGGATCCTTCTTGCCGGCAGGGTACTCTTCAAGCTAGTGGGGGTAGCATTCTCGTCTGGGGACTGTTTACGTGGACTGAAATAAGACTCCTGGTACGTGTGACATTGTCCCTCACAGGTCAAAGTTACCGGGATATCCTGGACGACCATTTGCTCCCATTTGTGCGTCTTCAACATCCCACTGGGGACCTCCTCCTGCAACGAGACAATGCACCGTGCCATCGCTCCCGAATTGTATCCGAATGGTTGGATGAACACTTTACCGACGTGACCCCAGCTAGGTCACCTGACCTCAGTTCCATCGAACACATCTGGGATGCCATCGAGAGAGATGTTCGAGGCTCTTGTCCCCCTTCTATCAAATCTTCGTGAACTGTGGGAGCTAGTTCAGGGGTCGTGGATCCGTATGGCTTCCCAACGCTTCCGGTGTCTTGTCGAGTCCATGCTGAGACGAATCGCCGCCGTCATCAGGGCGAAAGGTGGTGATACACGTTACTAGACAGGTATCTCTAATTCAATTACTCTTCAGTGTAATGTGCGCCAATATTCTCTAGAAATCTCCATAATATGACCAAATTCTTCAAAATATTTGATAAGCACTTTAAAATCTTCAAGTTCTATGGAGGTGAAAAGATTTTGAAAGTCATATGTAATAATTTCTCCTGTGAATTGTCTATTATTTTTTATAAATTGTAATATCTTGTTATTTTTTGAAACAATCCAAGTATTCTGTAAAATCTTGTCATAGATGAACTGTAATAATTTCTGGAAGATTTTTCCTGCTTTAAAATTATAGCTGTAGGACCAACATGTGATAAATCTGAATCCCACAAGAACTTTATGAAATTTTTGTGTTGCAAACAAAAATGGAAACTGAATTTTATATTCTTTGATATTCAATGTTTTAAGGAAACTTTTGCACAATTTTAAGATTGGCTATCTCCTTTTTTATAGGTATTTTCATTATCAATTTCTGTTGTCATAATATTGTGAAACAGTTTCTTACATATGAAGGTAAAGTTACCTCCACATTTATCAATAGGTGTAATAAAAAATTTCTTCTTCAAATACCCAATTTCTGTCTTAATATCTCTGCATACAGCGAGAAATTGCTTTTTATCATGAAGTTTATCCACTTGAATAAAAATATTCTGTAATACATGAGTAATCCAATGAAGAAACTCCTGCACTGGGGCCTTACAAATGTCTGAAATATAGTATGTAAAGCAATGCAAGTCCCTTGCCATGTTCTTCTTGATGTTGACAAGTGGAAAGAAAGTTTGAGGCCTAAATTTGACACTTTTCTTCAACATATGTGTATATGGAAGTCGAGGTTCAGTCCCAGACATGTTCAAATAGTCCCTAAAGAATCTTCAACGCCATCCCGGTGGCGAAGTGTTTTAGGCGCTGGCTTCTGATCATTCGTCCGAGTTGGATCCCGCTTCAAATCCTGGCTCTTCCCCTTCCCTGGAACCAGTGGCCCTAAATTAGGGAAGGGCGACTGCTTATAGCGCATTGAGTTGCTCTCGGTGGTCGGTAAACCTCCAATAAATGAAAAAAAAAAGGGAACTTCAACAACGTGAACGACATCCTTATCTTGCACAGCACGTAAACAGCGCCTTTATTTTTGAATGAGAGCAACTGATTTTTCTGGACATTTCGAGGAGAAAACGTGAATTTTAAGTTGCCAAGACTACAAATACTGCTGCAACACATTATAAGTAAATTCTACACTGCTGGACAATTGCTAAGGACGGATCATAAACGGCTATATCGCGCATAAAAAAGTAAGTGTGGTTGGATGCCAAGTGAAATAAAATAATGTCAGAATGCCAGGACATTACAAGAAAGACAATTTATTGTGCTCTGAAATCCAGAAGGCTTTGGAACGTGTTCAAGGGACAAACAGGCCATTTTGTGCAGAATACGTAAACGTGAAAAAAAATGCAATTACCGTCCGCAGGCGTTCCGGCGTAAGATGTCAATACGGGATATGGCCACCATGGAGGGCGATGCAAGATTCCACACGTCGTGTCATGCTTTGCACAACATTATCAAGCACCTGTTGGGGTAATTTATCCCATTCCTCTGTCAGTGCACGGATGAGGGTGTCCTTGTTTATTGGAGGGCATTGGCGACCAGCAAGACACCTCCCCAAAGCATCTCACACATTTTCAATGGGATTCAGATCTGGAGAACGTGCTGGCCATACGAGGCGTTGAATATCCTCGCTCTCAAGACACTCCTGGACAACGACTGTTCGATGACATGTTGCGTTGTCGTCCATGAAAATGAATCTATCACCGACAGCACCACGGAACATGCGAACATGAGGTATCAGAACATCATTAATGTATCGTTGGGCAGTCATAGTCCCAGTTGGAAGCACATAGAGGGACGTACGGCCATTGATCATGATTCCAGCCCATACCATGACAGTACATGTCGGATATCGGTCCCTTTCCTGTATGTTTGCTGGAAAATATGCAGTACCACTATCACGCCAGATCAGTTATCATCGACAATCAGACGATAGACTGTGTCTACTCTCATCTGAGAAGAGGACAGTAGACCAGTCATTATCAGTCCAATTGCGATGTTGATGGCACCATTGCAAACGGGCGGTACGGTGACGTCGCCGTACCGCCCGTTGCAATGGGCGGTACGGCGGGCGTATAATCCTCCTTCATGCAAACGTCTGGCGACAGTTTTTCGGGAGATCCGCTTGCCAGTAGCAGCCATAAACTGATTTGCTACCTCACTAGCTGTGCTGCGCCGGTGTCTTTTTGTTGATAGCACTATGTACCGATCTTTTGCAGGTGTCGTACTGCGAACACGACCTCCCCCGTGACGTTTGCTACACTCTCCATTTGTTTGAAATGATTTCCAAAGCCTTGAAACAACACTGTGGCTGACGTCGAACTCCCTGGCAACATCTGTTATTTTTCGCCCTTCTTCAATCTTGCCAATAATACAGCCACGCGTAAAATCATCTAGGTGATGTCGGGAAGACATACTGAAAATTGCAAGTTCGTCAATTGATTCTTTCCCTTTCAACTTTGCGTTTGAACAACAACGGTCAATACGCGTCAAATCCTTTATATCTCTTATCAGCGCTATGACGTCACGAACAAGTTCGGCAATCCAAAATTTGCATACGCACAACACTGTATCCCGCACTTATGCTAATTTCCACATTTTCATGCCTTCCATTTTATGGTTGCTATCGTTGCTATTGTCATCCGTCCTTAGCAATTGTCCGGCAGTGTATAAATGGACAAATGACAAAGTGTTGCGATTAAAACTGAACCAGAAATTGGTTCGAATGTTTCAACTCCAATTTTAATCAGATTGCAATCACAGATTTTTGCGCCCTCTCTTCATCTGCGCTCCGACCTGGTTACGCCTCTGCTTGGAGCTGTCCGTATATTGTAACGGGACGGCTTTGGCTTCATAAGTGGAAAGCATTGCTGAAAAATTTGCTCTCCTGAGCGTGAACTCTGTAAAGCACCGAGAGTTACCCGTGGTGAATTTTGGGCTCAAATGCATTGCTCCGCGTATGGTTAATCGGGTTCAGATATGGAGAGTAAGAGGGCCATTCGAGGGTTGCGAACTCACTGGAATGCTCCTCTTAACAATCTTTCGCCGAACTGGAGGGATGGGACGGGGCGTTGTCGTTTTTGAAGGAAGGCATCCTGCCGTGGGAAATGGAGGGACATGAGTGTGTGTAAGTGATCTGTGAGTACTGTCTAACTATTGTTTTTACGAAGACAACAAGTGGGACCAATACAACTGTGACTACATTAAAAAACCAATGCTATAATTATTTATCCCAACATTAGTTTAAATGGTGATCATTAGTAATATCTTCTAAAAAATGACTCACAGGATTGTATTAGCTCCTATTTTCATTCCGGTGTTTAATACCATTGAGCATGTTTGGGGTGCTCTCGGGAGGCGGAGTACTGGTATTATTTAAAATACCAGTAGATTTAAGTGTTTCTTCGCATTGAGATTACATCCAGTGCTGCATTACATTGATTAGGTGGTTCATATTTCAAGCAAATGAATGCTTATATAAATTATCTACTGATTTTTTGAGCTCTGGTCTACTGATTTCAGGTAAAGTATCTGACAACACTAGCCAGCGCTCACCCCGGACTGGCCATTTGCAGCCAAATCTCCACTCCCTCCCCCGTTTTGCCGGTTTTGACACCGTTTCCACAAATTAAGCAACAAATGGAAAAAATCGTGATAACTCAAAAAATATACAACCGATTCGCATGAAATTTGGTGGTAAGCTTTTTCAGATCAAATGCAAAAAAAAAAAAAAAAAAAAAAAAAGCGTAAGTACATGTGATACAAAGAATTTGTATTTTGTATGAGCGATGCAAATATGAAAATACAGAAATATAGGTATAATAGGGAAAGGTACTTCAATACGGAGTGTGGTTACCCCGAACAGCAATACAGGCCCGACAGCGATATTGCGTGCTGTTAATTATGCTGTCGAGCAGCCCGTGGGAAGCTGCGTCAATTGCTCAAGCAAAACAGTGCGGAGCCCCTGCAGGGTTTAAGGAAGGGAGCTGGAGGCCAGCAACACGCCTCCCGAGAGCACCCCAAACATGCTCAATGGAATTCAGATCGGGAGAGAGGGCTGGCCACTCCATAAGGACTATAGTCTCCTGTTCTAAGTACTAGTGCACGAGGCGAGTTGTGTGAGGGCGGGCTTTATACGCCTGGAGTACAAATGTATTGCCAATTGCGGCCTCATACGGACGAATAATAGGGTCCAGGATGTTGTCTCTATACCTCTGAGCATTGAGGTTTCCATGTGGCAACACATAGAGGTCGGTACGGACGCCTAACGATATGCCTGCCCACACAAGAAAACTACCACCACCATAGGTGTCCCTTTCCTGGATGTTAGCAGGAAGATAGCGAGTACCGGCCTCTGTCCAGATATAAACTCGGCGAGAATCATTCCCTCCAGGGGGAAGAGCACGCATAATACCGGTCGCCAAACATACAGTCCTCCTACATGTAACCTTCTGCGTACCGTCGAATCTGATACCGTTTGTTCGGTAGCTGCAGCAAGCACAGATATGAGACGAGTCGGTGTAGCCGTCCTGTACTTCCATGCCGAAATCCGCAAACATCGGTCATCCACGGATGTCGTCGCCCTTGGCCTACCTTCGCTGTACCTTCGGGAAGCTGCATCCGTGGCTTGGAACTGCTACCACATTCTGCTGACAACAGAACGATCGGCGTTGAGCCATCTTGCTACGTCCGCCTGCCGTTGCCTTGCTTTGAGTCGGCCCATCGCTCTGTAGCGTAACTCCTCGGGTAAATGACGTCTCGAAGGCATGTCAACAAAATAGCTATTTCGAAATCTTGTCATTCACCATCGCACATGAATTGGCGACTTCTTCCAACACAACTGGTTTTAAGCTCTGGCTCATTTGCATAAAGCGCTCCCAGCGCCACTCATTTGCCTTTCCTACATCGATGCTGCATGCCTTCGCCCGTAACATATGCAAATTTCGTGCAATTTGAACTACACTGACGGAAAAAAATCCCAACACCACGAAAAAATAGTTATAGAGGAATGAAATGGCGGCAATACATTTGTATAAGTAACATATTTAATCGATTAAGGTTTCAAGATCACAGCTTATTGTAAGCGCGAGAAGAGCCATTTTAAATGTGAAATGCTGGTACATTAATAACCGGTATAACCGCCAGAATGTTGAATGCAAGCACGCAAACGTTCATGCATTGTGTCGTACAGGTGCTGGATGTCAGTTTGTGGGATGGAGTTCCATGCCTGTTGCACTTGGTCGGTCAATACAGGGACGGTTAATGCTAGTTGGGGATGACGGTGGAGTTGTCGTCCAATGATGTCCCATACGTGCTCGATTGGTGAAAGATCTGGTGATCTAGCAGGCCACGGCAACATGCCGACACTCTGTAGAGCATGTTGGATTACAACAGCAGTATGCGGGCGAGCGTCATCCTGTTGGAAAACACCCCTGGAATGCTGTTTATGAATGGCAGCACAACAGGTTGAATCACCAGACCGACGTACAACTGTGCAGTCAGGGTGCATGGGATAACCACGAGAGTGCTCCTGATGTCATAGGAAATTGCTTCCCAGACCTTAGCTCCAGGTGTAGGTCCAGTGTGTCTCGGCCGCAGACAGGTTGGTTGCAGGCGCTCACCTGGCCTCCTTCTAACCAACACACGGCCATCACTGGCACCAAGGCAGAACCGGCTTTCATCAGAAAACACAACAGATCTCCACTCCGTCCTCCAATGAACTCTAGCTTGACACCACTGACGTCGCAGACGGCAGTGGTTTGGAGTAAGTGGAATGCACGCTACAGGGCGTCTGGCTCGGTGCTGTCCTTCAAGTAACCGATTTGTAACAGTTCGTTGTGTCACTGTGGTGGCAACTGCAGCTCGAATTGCTGCCGCAGACGCAGTACGATGCGCCACGGCCATACGCCGTACACGGCGGTCTTCTCTCTCAGTAGTGCCACGTGGCTGGCCGGAACCCGGTCTTCTTGAGGCAGTACCTTCCCTTGACCACCGCTGCCAACAATCATGCACAGTGGCTACATTCCTGCCAAGTCGTTCTGCAATATTGCGGAAAGAAAATCCACCTTCTCGCAGCCCTATTGCACGACCTCGTTCAAACTCCGTGAGCTGTTGATAATGGCTTCTTCGTCTTCTTAAATGCATTATTGACTAACATCAACACACTACATCGAATCTCAACGATAACTAACGCTCACGAACGTTACAGCGCGTATTTACAGCAAACCTGCTTTGCATGTTCCGAGGGGTGCTACTAGCACCACACGTATGCGCCGAGCGCGAAATTTGCATAGACGTCATCTTACAGATGTACTCTCACCGCCTAACAACTGTCGTTTATCTAACACAACCCCATCTTGGTGTTGGGATTTTTTTTTCCGTCAGTGTATATTTCGTCCAATATTCGCGATGTTTCGGCTTGTTGCTTAATTTATGGAAGCCATTGTAGTTCGTGCCGCGGTTGTGCGCTGTAATATCAGACGTTCTGCAGTTGTATGGATGGAGTTACTCCATCTTCCTCGTGTCGGTTGTCTGCCCACTGTCTAACTCATTCAGGTTGCCGTGTTTACTTATTATATACAGCATGTGTGTACCTGACCTCAGTGGCGGGTCCAGGGGAGTTACACCCCGAAAAATTATTTCGATATTTCAAAAACGCGATTTTAAATGGCAAAGTTTTGATAACATTTTAAATTGTTTTTTATGTCTCATGGCAACAATTGAACGTGTTTTCTCCTGGAAGACGAAGAAGCGGCAAGGATCCAAGGACCAGAATGTCTCATTTCAATGAAAAGCCAGCACATGGGTATACTGAAAGTTTCTGTGGCGACGAGGCAATTCCAAATTTGAGTTCCATGACTCATTTCAAATTACTCTACGAACTCTGAAAAGCAAGGAGTTTTGATTAAAATACCAAGAATCGCATCAAAACAAAGCCAAAGCTGTAATTCAGAAGACTAATACAGGATTTCAATCTATGTACCATTTTTAGACATGTTTATTAGTGCTTTGGAAGACAGATTTCTCGCTCACAAATACGTCTTATCAGGAATCCAGTCACTTTTCTGAACTTGTTTTCTGCACAGATGAATAGCAAAATACAGAGGGTGAGTCAAAAGTTTTGCAATATTTGGATCACTTTGTGTCTTCATACGTACCTTTACGACGAAAGCTGACTAGCATTCAAAGTATAGGCTATCGTGTTGCACCCTCTTTAACCATCTGTCTGCCAGTTCCTCGATCCTACAGAGGGTGAGTCGAAAGTTTTGCAATATTTGGATCACTTTATGTATTCATACGTACCTTTACGACGAAAGCTGACTAGCATTCAAAGTATAGGCCATCATGTTGCACCGTGTTTATCCATATGTCTGCCAGTTCCTCGATTCTACAGAGGGTGAGTCGAAAGTCTTGCAATAATTGGATCACTTTATGTATTCATACGTACCTTTACGACGAAAGCTGACTAGCATTCAAAGTATAGGCCATCGTGGTGTTGCACCGTCTTTAACCGTCTGTCTGCCAGTTCCTCGATTCTACAGAGGGTGAGTCGAAAGTTTTGCAATATTTGGATCACTTTAAGTCTTCATACGTACCTTTACGACGAAAGCAGATTAGTATTCAAAGTATAGGCCATCATGTTGCACCGTCTTTAGCCATCTGTCTGCCAGTTCTTCGATTCTACAGAGTGTGAGTAGAAAGTTTTGCAATATTTGGATCACTTTAAGTCTTCATACGTACCTTTACGACGAAAGCAGATTAGTATTCAAAGTATAGGCCATCATGTTGCACCGTCTTTAGCCATCTGTCTGCCAGTTCTTCGATTCTACAGAGGGTGAGTCGAAAGTTTTGCAATATTTGGATCACTTTAAGTCTTCATACGTACCTTTACGACGAAAGCAGATTAGTATTCAAAGTATAGGCCATCATGTTGCACCGTCTTTAGCCATCTGTCTGCCAGTTCTTCGATTCTACAGAGGGTGAGTCGAAAGTTTTGCAATATTTGGATCACTTTAAGTCTTCATACGTACCTTTACGACGAAAGCAGATTAGTATTCAAAGTATAGGCCATCATGTTGCACCGTCTTTAGCCATCTGTCTGCCAGTTCTTCGATTCCACAGAGGGTGAGTTGCGGTGCTGTGGTCCACGGAACCTTCCCTTTTCGCATGACAAATATTTCGTGTTGCTTCAGCAGTTTTATGGCAGAGTTCAAACTCGTAAAGCAAAAGTTCTCTAATTATCCGGGTGTGGATGTTAATCTTTTAGGCGTCCCAACCACAGACAGAACGACGACAGCAATGCTGTTCACAGCAAAGTCTACCATTTAATATCCCTTTCGACTGACTGCAATGCGTGACTTAAACTAATTGAAACACGTGACATACCCGCAGCAGCACATGCGTTTATGCAAATATTGCAAAACTTCCGACTTACCCATTGCATGAGTGGTCAACCATTATGTGGTGATAATATTAATAATTATTTCCAGCAATATTTATTTGAATACATTTTAAACATATATATTTTGGTATATAAAAATTAAATTTCGTAGGTCCACCCCGAAAAAAATTTCTGGACACGCCACGGTCTGACATATTTATAGTTCTCGGGGGAGGGGGGCGCATTATTGGAGCGAGGTAGGAAGGTTTGCAGATAGTTGGTGTGTGTATAATAAATTATGCTTTCGGCGAACTTTCTATTGGTTCTACGAGAAAAATCAACAGCGAGCAAGTTTATCATAGAAGAAAACACAGAATTAGGAGTAACCTTAGTGTTTAATTTAGCGAGGTATAATGCCGAATGCAAAATTATATTTAAAAAATGTACGAACTTCATTTTTTTTATATGAAAATTTTAAAACCTAAAATATCCTCTTTCATATTTTCCGTAAACTCGTATCCATCTCATTCAAAAATTCCCTGACTGCCTTCTTGTTTATTCTTGTACTCAAAAAACATCTTTTATCACTTCGGTTTGGTACATATAAAATTACCTGTGGAATGCGGACACAAAAAGACAAGAGGCTGATATGTTCAGAAAGGCCAGATGTACTTGCAAGGGTGTGGGAAAAAAAAAAGAAACACACACAAAAAAAAACTTGCCGAAAGGTCCTTTACAGCTTTTTGTCTCGGAAACGCATTCCCTGAGTTATTTTTATTTCCTTCAAGTACTCGTCTATTTAAAAGTACTTCTATAACAATGATCAGTAGCTCCAGATATTTTCACCATCTTCTTTCTTTTGCTGAATTTTCACCGCTCTTGTTTCCTTTTGACACAAACCTGGCAACGAATCAAAATTGAAAAACATCAAGCCAGAACATGTTGTTATTGTTCTCTGGACAAACAGTCTTTTCGCAGCTATTTCGAATGGTTTACTTTTCTGGTGCTGGAATCCTGGCAACTCTTGAGAGTCATGTATCTGTATCAGAGTAGACGGTTTTCAGTTTTTTCTTTTGAACATGCATCCAGGTATGTTGAAAACTGAGATTAACGCTTTGTCAGTTTTGTGCTCATGCCGTTTGTTCCTCTGTGAGCACCTGATCTCCATTCCCATAATTCCGTTAGCTTCTTTTCGCTATATGTTACACAAAGATCTTCCACATTTTTGTGATATTCTTGATGCGTGGCTTTTCCGCCAGTTGGCGAAAATTTCTGGATTTCTCTCTTAAAAGCTAAACATATTTTCTTTCCTCCATCGAACACTTGTAAAAACTTTCTGCTAGGTTGCACCATAAAGTGGTGCTACACAAGCTGCACCAATTTCTCATAAAAAATACACCATCTTGTTTTGCAAACAAAACCCAACAACGTGGTTCAACTTTTCAACGTTTCATTATACACTGCTGGCCACCCAAAATTCAACACCCAAATGGAAGAATCCGATTGGCCTGAAATTCGCAGCATGCGTCGCCCGCGAGAGGACATGCAAACGATTAGCATTGCAGGGCATATACAAATCACGTGCGCCCGGCATGCCAACGAGAAACACTACAAGAAGAGTGCACAGAAGGCGGGGTGTAAGTAGTGGAAGTGTGTTGTGCTGCCGGACCTGTGCGTGGGAAGCTTCCTGATGCCTCGTCGCAGAATACGGCAGTCATTCCAGCACGTTTCGGAGTTCGACAGAGGACGAATAGTGGCTTATCGCGACAGCGGTTTATCGTACCGAGACATCAGTGCCTGTGTGGGACGACATCCAGCCACAGTGAGGTGAGTATGGATTCGGTGAGTGCAGGAGGGACGGACGGGCCGACGTGGGCGATTGCCGCAGCCGCGGCACACCACCGAACGAGAGGACGGGCATGTTGTGTAGCGGGCATTGACGGCTCGCAGCACCACATCACGAACGTTAGCGCACGAATTAGGGTGTGTTACGCAACAACCTGTGTCAGCACGTACCGTTCGACGTCGTCTGCAGGAGCGGGGACTTGTCGCACGGCACCCATTGCTCCGATTACCATTGACATTACACCACCGGCGAGTGCGGCGGCCGTGGGCCGTTGCACGTCACACCTGGACTACGGAATGGCAAGACATTGTCTTCTCCGACGAATCCCGCTTCTGTCGGCACGATGGTCGGATTCGCGTGTGGCGGCACCGCGGCGAGAGACTGTATGACGCCTGCATTATGCATCGCCATACCGGCCCGTCGTTATGGTTTGGGGCGCAATTGGATATGACACCCGCACCCCTCTGGTACGCATCGTCGGTACACTCAACAGCCACCGCACCATCTCCGACGTTTTGGAACCTGTAGTCCTCACTTACCTGCAGGACCTTCCAGCGGGCACGTTTCAACAGGACAATGCGCGCCCGCACGTGGCACGCATCGTGCAACAATTTTTCACGACCCACCAAGTGTAACAGCTGCTAAGGCCCGCCTCTTTTCCCGATATGTCGCCCATCGAACTGGTCGATGATCGGCAACCGAGTGGCCCGGCAAGCACCACACGCGGCTACGCCTGATGAACTGTGGCAACGTGTGGAAGCAGCCTGGACCGACATACCCCAAGCCCACATCCAAAGCCTCTTTCGTTCGATGCCGCGGCGTATAGCTGCCGTTATTGCCAGCCATGGAGGCCACACGAACTATTGATGTCTGCGTGTTCCGCAAGTCGCACGGGCCTGTAAGCTCAATCGTTTCATCTTTGTATCTATTGTTGTGTCCAGTAAATCTGGTTTTGCTGTCTCGTGTCCTTCTTGGTGTTGAATTTTGGGTGGCCAGCAGTGTACAAGGTTGCACCATGTTGTTGGGTTTATTTTATGCCACAGAATGGTGTACCTTTTCTAAGAAAGTTGTGCAGCTGGTGTAGCACAACTTTTTGGTACAACCTACCACAAAATTTTTAACACTGAACAGAGATGGCCAAGATTTTCTAGCTTTCTCAAAAGCATGTCCAATCTTTTCTTTTTTGCCTGAACGTCAGTGTCTCTAGAAGGTTTAAAAATATTGTTTTTTTTTTTTTAGTAGGGGAGGGGTGTAGTTAACGACCAGCATGAGCAACTTGACCGGCTAAAGACAGTCGCCCGTCTCTAATTTGGACCCATAGTTACCAGGGAGGAACAGGTTGGGGGGTGGATGTTATTGACCACCATTAGCAACTGGATAGGATATAAAGTAATAGCTCCTTTTTAATTTAGGGCCACTGGTTCCAGGGAAGGGAGAGAGCCAGTGCCGAAAGACAAATACGACATCCATGCCTCAACAGGGTTATAGGCATCATACGGAAGAAAGTGATTTACGAAAGGAATTGCTGCAAAGTTTGTGAAAATTCAGAATTTTCCGTTAATGTATTTTAACAACGGCAATTTATCGGCAATATAAGGAAGGAATTGCGGAAAGCTATCTGAAAATTCAGAATTTTCCTGGCGTACAAAAAGTCCGTGAAATCCAGCTTCTTTTCCGTCATTTCACGGAAAAGGTTGTATCAGAAATATGCTTCATTCATTCACGAACATAAACACGGAAAGTGGCTCGTGAATTTCAGAAATGTTTTTACGGTGAAAGGTCTAAAAACAGAGTTTTCCAAATATACGGTGTTTGCTATAGTTGAAAATAACGTACTATGCAGAGTAAACTAACCTTGGTTTATTCAAAGTAACTTCCGTCCACACACTTCATTCAACGATTATGAAACGTCTAGTGGAAGGCCGTGCCTGGTATACTTTTCAACGTTCTCATCATAGCTCTTTGAATGTTGACCACGGCACCAAAGTTTTTTAGTGGTGCCTTGAGCTTCAGTAACAAGAAGTCACACACGGCTAAATGCGGCGGTGCCCAGTATGAAAACATTTTTTATTGGCCAAAAGCTGCCGAGAAATAAGAGCATAGTGTCTTTGTGCGTTTTCGTGCAAGAGAAATAACTCCTGTCTTCTAGATACTGATGCCGCCAACGATGAATTCTCTCTCCAACAAGGACATCAAAAGGTTCGGACGGTTCGCAGCAGAAACATTCTGGCCATTCGGCACGAACTCTTTATGCACGCCACCCTTGTTTTTAGAGAAAATGATAACCGTTGTTTTGGCTTTTGACATTTCTTGAATTTTTTGGACTTTGGGAGAGTTGTTTGCCAAATTCCATTCCACACTTTTTCGGATTAAAAACAGCGTGTCTCGTCACAATCACATTCGGAAGCTATTGAAAACACCGTGTCTCGTCACAATCATATTTGAAAGTTATTGAGAAAACACCATGTCTCGTCGCAATCATATTCGGAAGCTATTGAGAACCTATGTCTCGTCACAATCATATCCGGAAGCTATTGAGAACAAACACCCTGTCTCGTCACAATCATTTTCGGAAGTTATTGAGAACACCATGTCTCGTCACAATCATGTTCAGCAGTTATTGAGAAACACCATGTCTCATCACAATCACATTCGGAAGCTATTGAGAACCCATGTCTCATTACAATCACATTAGGAAGCTACCATGTCTCGTCGCAATCATATTCGGAAGCTATTGAGAACCCATGTCTCGTCACAATCATATCCGGAAGCTATTGAGAACAAACACCCTGTCTCGTCACAATCATATTCACATATTCAGCAGTTATTGAGAAACACCATGTCTCATCACAAGCACATTCGGAAGCTATTGAGAACCCATGTCTCGTCACAATCACATTAGGAAGTTATTGAGAACATCATGACTCGTCACAATCAAATTCAGCAGTTATTGAGAAACACCATGTCTCATCACAATCACATTCGGAAGCTACTGAGAACCCATGTCTCGTCACAATCATATTAGGAAGTTATTGAGAACACCATGTTTCATCACAATCATATTAGGAAGTTATTGAGAACACCATGTTTCATCACAATCATATTAGGAAGTTATTGAGAACACCATGTCATGTCTCGTCGCAATCATGATCGGTTCGTCGAGAGCTGAAGGCAATGGGATTTGATGGCCGAGCAGCAGCACACATGCCTAACATCATATATTAACGCCAAGCGTCGATTGGAGTGGTGTAAAGCTCTGTGGTAGTGAACTCTGCAGCAGTGGAGACGCGTTCTCTGGAGCGACAAATCACTGCTCCCAATCTGACAGTCCGACGGACGAGTCTGGGGGCAGAGAATACTAGGAGTACGCTACCTGCCCGACGGTGTAGTGCTAACTGTGAAGTTTGGTGGAGGAGGCATAATGCTCTGGGGCTGTTTTTCATAAATAAATCCATCGCCTTTTCCACGTTAAGCAACGCGCAGCAACCGAAAAATTGTTATTCGGCCGCCGTCGGGGAATCGATCACCGAATCTCTCGATATCTAGGAGAGCGCATTAGTCTTACACCACAGCGGCTAATACTTCACGGTGCTATGCGTGTTTTTCTTTTCAGTCAGTATTTCTCGGGTGCTGTGCGTTGCTTAACGCGGAAAGAGCGATGGATTTATTTATTCAACTGACGCCACGTATTTAGATGATTTTCACCTTGGATCTCGCCCTTTGGATTATTGCTATAATTTTATATAGCCAGTGGCGTTAATGCCCACCAGATGGAGACGCCTCAGTAGCTGAGCCCATCTTACGGATTTATGATGTCAGATGCTGACTGAAAAAGAAAAACACGCATAGCGCAGTGAATTGTTGGCCGCTGTAGTGTAAGGCTAACGCGTTCGGCTAGATATCGAGAGATTCGGGATTCGATTCCCCGACGGCGGCCAAATAACAATTTTTCGGTTGCTGTGTGTTGCTTAACGTGGAAAGAGCGATGGATTTATTTATTCAACTGACGCCACGTATTTAGATGATTTTCACCAAGCTGTTTTTCATGTTTGGGCCTTCGAAGCCTTAGTTCAAGTGCTCGAGAGTGTTAACGCTGCTGCCTATAATGACATTCTTGACAATTCTGTGTTCACAACGTTATGGCAACTGTTCGTTGAAGGTCTTTTCCTTTATCAATAGCACAATGCCCTCGTCCACAAAGCGAGGTTCGTTCAGGAATGGTTTGATGAGATCAGTGTAGAAGAACTTGGCCTATTTCAAACCCATGTAATACCTTTGGGATGAATTTCAACACCCACTTCGATCTAGGCCGAGTAGACCGATATAGGTGTCCGACCTAACTGATCTCGTGTGCCAGAATGGAAGGTAATTCCAGCAACAACGTACCAAAATCTAGTGGAAAGCCTTCCCAGCAACAGAGTACCAAAATCTAGTGGAAAGCCTTCCCAGCAACAACGTACCGAAATCTAGTGGAAAACCTTCCCAGCAGCAGAGTACCAAAATCCAGTGGAAAGCCTTCCCAGCAACAACGTACCAAAATCTAGTGGAAAGCCTTCCCTGCAGCAGAGTACCAAAATCTAGTGGAAAGCCTTCCCAGCAACAACGTACCAAAATCTAGCGGAAAGCCTTCCCAGCAGCAGAGTACCAAAATCTAGTGGAAAGCCTTCCCAGCAACAACGTACCAAAATCTAGTGGAAAGCCTTCCCAGCAAACAACGTACCAAAATCTAGTGGAAAGCCTTCCCAGCAACAACGTACCAAAATCTAGTGGAAAGCCTTCCCAGCAACAACGTACCAAAATCTAGTGGAAAGCCTTCCCAGCAGCAGAGTACCAAAATCTAGTGGAAAGCCATCCCAGCAACATCGTACCAAAATCCAGTGGAAAGCCTTCCCAGCAGCAGAGTGGACGCTGTGATAGCAGCAAAAGGTGGATTAACCCCATATTAATTCCTTTCCTATAATAGGGAGTTCGTGGATAGTCAAGTGTCCGGATACTTTACTTTTGATCAGACACAGTATTTTTAAATATTTTTAGCGCCCTGTATTTTGAACTGTTGTTAAGAGTTGTAAGAAAAAAATGCATAGTTTTGTGATTTGCAACTTTATTTGCGCGTGAATAACTTTTTTATTTATTTCTTTTGTGTGAGTGTGTTGGCAAACTCATAGCGCCTGTTTACAAAAGTAGAATTTCTTTTCGGCGGCGTTCTATATTTGCTTGCACAGCGGAAACCTTAGTCGCTTTTCCTTCATTGAAAAGTTTCCCGATTTGCATTTTCGTGTTCCCTAAATTAAACGTGCTCAGTTTGATTTCCTTTAGTAAAGGATCGTGCTCCTACGTCATTACCAAACAATAAAACAATAAATTCTTTAAACACGAAAGAAAGGGGAAAGTAATTACGGATTACTGAAAACTGAAGCCGAAAATAATCCTGCTCTTGGCATTACGGGATAATAAAAACCCGGAAAACAGCAATAAATTATTCTCAGCTGAACAAAACAAAAAGAAAGGGAGGTTTGAAAACGACACCGAAATTTGAAACAGCATGGGAGCTAAACAATTGTGTTTCGCTCGAATTTCGAGTCTTTGTATTACCCAAATGTAGAAAAAAGCTAGTGTAGTGGATGCGAAGTTAAAAATTAAGATCGTGTGTAAATTAGTTTTATGGTTTATCTGTGGTTTTATGGGGATGACATGTCCGGTAGTTATAGCACGGTCGGTAACAGAAGGTAATTGAGCGAAAATGAAGCTGGCCGCCCCGGTGGCGCTGTGGTTTAAGCGCTGACCTCCGTTCGTCCGAGTGGGATCGGGTTCGAGTCCCGTATGCGACATTGGGAGGTGTGTTTGTCTTACGGAACTGGCTCTCTAACTTTCTTGGAACCAGTGGCGCCAAATTAGGGACTTATAACCTTTAGAATACCTCACGGTGGTTGGACTTTAAACCCCGAACAAAAAAAAAAAAAAAAAAATGAAACCGAGTGGTCTGAGGCTCTGGCTCCACGCCAGTCGCCCACTATGAGTCCGGGTTCGACTGCCGGATGAAGCATGGACGGTGTGTTTTGTCTGATGATCACGCTTTGTCCATTTCCTGAAAGTTTTAATGAGAGGCCTTTCATCCGGAGTCCACGGCGTTATTGGTATTATGCATGAATGGGAAATTCTATTGCGTAACAACAAGCACCAAAAATTTCAGAATTTTCTGTACAGACCTCTTTAACACACGTGCGCGCGCGCTTGTATTAAACACACACACACACACACACAAGACTTCAATGGCAGCGGCATGCAGGTAATTTAATTAAAGAAAGTGAACTTGCATCTGAGGTAACAACAAAACTTGTAACGTCTACCTCTAATTTAACCTTCCTTTTTGAGTTCTTGTGTTCTTATGTAAATTTTGTTTCTTCTCGTTAAATATTTTCTTACTTAATGACATATTACTTCCCATACACAAACACCTGTGGCCTACCTCTAATTTAGCCTTCCTTTTGAGTTCCTGAGTTCTTATGTAAATTTGATTTCTTCTCGTTAAATATTTTCTCACTTAATAAGACATTATTTCCCATACACAAACACCTGTGACGTCTATCTCTAATCCAAACTTCTTTTTGAGTTCCTGTTTTCTTATGTAAATGTGGTTTCTTTTCTTTGAATATTTTCTTACTCAAAGACACATTACTCCCCATACACAAACACCTGTGAAGTGTGTCGTATACCTCTAATTTAACCTTGCTCTTGAGTTTGTGTTCTTATGCAAATTTGGTTTTTACTCGTTAAATATTTTCTCACGTAACGACACAATACAGTATTTCTCTCGAATTTTTCAAGGTTGGCAACCTGACACTGGCTCAAAAGGAAAGTAAATGTCGAGCAAAAGTTAAGTAAGGGAGAACTAGGTGCGTAGTACGATATACTGTATTCTGAGTATGATATACTTTGTTCTGAGTACGATATGCTATGTGCTGATTACGATATATACTTGTACAATAATGCATATCGCTCACAGCATATACATGTCTACCATATGCACATGCTTATAACTACGTTACGCTAGTATAAAACATAACGGTATGGTTATACTAAGCTTTATAAAGCGTATGCATATTTACGATATGCATATGATATGAGATGCATATACTTATAACTACGTTATGCTCGTGCAAAGCATAACTACGATATTGTTATACTAGCTTTATAAAGCTTATTCATATTTACGGTGTACATATGCTATGAATGCATGCGCTTATAATTACGATATTCTAGTATAAAGCATTACTGTGATATGCTTATACTAGCATTATAACTACGATATGCTAGCTATAAAGCATATGCTACGAGCTGATTACAGGCTGATATTCAAGAGTTTGTGTTCTCATGTAAATTTGGTTCCTTCTCGTTAAATACTTTCTGACTTAACGGCACACTATTCCTGCCGATGAATTCTTCAAAGTTGGCAACCTGACAGTAAGTCAAATGTAAACAAAACTTTCCGTCTTGAGAGCTCGGAGAGAGCTGTGTTATGAGCTAAGGTGTATGCTATGAGAGGAGTACATTACACTGGCGGAAAGTGAAAAATGAACACCAAGAAGGAATTGGCGGACAATCATGAAATTTACATGTGTTAATGGGGTCGAGTTTACGTAGGTGTGATGTCAATTTCAGGACCAACCCGTGAGCGCTTACGCCACAGCACGGCATAATATGCAAATTATTGTCGGTGGTATTTAAGGAGCACGGCGAAGTGAATGTAATCAGTCGTCGGCGTACGGACACGTGCGAAGACCTGAAGAAGCTGCAATGCCTGGACATGGAAGACGTGTACGATTTCAGCAGTTATCGGACTTTGAGCGAGGTCGTCTAGTCGGACTCTGCAAGGCCGGGTGGTCGTATTGTCGTATTGCATAGCGAATTGGACTGGAAGTATCGGTGATGGTACGATGGGGGCGTAGATGGTCCGAGGAACATTCCCACACGAGAAGACGTGGAACCGGGAGTCACAGAGGGACTGATGAGCGGACCGATCGACGCATAAGAAGAGCGGCGTTGTCAAGCAGAACATCCACTGCGACGCAAATCCGAGCTGCCGTTGCACCTGAGGTGACTGTAAGAACAATTCGCAACCGTCTACTGGATGCGGGACTACGTGCACGTGTGCCTCTGGCATGTGTACCTCTGACTCCCGCCCACCGTCAGGACCGGCTGCAGTGGTGTCGCCAACGTCTGCACTGGAGAACGCAATGGCGATCTGTGGTGTTCAGCGATGAAAGCAGATTCTGCTTGGGAGCCTCCGATTGCCGTATGCGTGTTCGCAGACGCATAGGGGAGCGTCTCCACCCTTCTTGCATCCGCCAGCGACACACAGGGCCTACACCTGGTCTCCTGGTGTGGGGAGCGATTAGCTATCACTCCCGTACACAACTAGTGTTTGTACCGGGTACGTTAAACAGCACCTCCTACATCAACAACATCATTCAGCCCGTTGGTGTGCCATTTGTAAGGTCGGTCCATCGTGGTGTTTTCCAGCAAGATAGCGCACGCCCACACACGGCACGTGCAACGCGACATGCACTTCAGGGTGTGAGACAACTTCCGTGGCCTGCACGTTCACCGGATTTGTCCCCCATTGAGCACGTGTGGGATTTTATGGGACAACGACTTATCCGGTCTCCACGGCTAGCCACGACCATCCCCGATTTACGCGTCCAGGTTGAGGATGCTTGGAACTCAATACCCCAAACTTACATCCAACATCTGTACGACAGACTCCATGCCAGAATTGCACAGTGTGACGCGGGTCATGGCGGTTCAAATTCGTACTAACCATGTTACATGGAAATATTATTTTTCAGTTTGCCATAATGTTTTGATCACGCTATCCTCTGTATTCCGTTATTATGCTGTATAAATTTCGTTGGTATCAGACGTCTCCTTCTTGGTGTTCTTTTTTCACTTTCCGCCAGTGTATGTAACTCTCTGATGACGATAAACTATGTTTTAGATAAGAACGATAAGTAGTCTAACATTTATTCATGTGGATGACGGCGAGCGATAATTCTGGAATGTATATTATTACGAAATAGTCCAGTAAAACGTCAGTTATCCAAGATAGTTGTGGGAAGCTGGAGCCCGGATAATTGAAAAAACATGGTTAATCCGAATTACGTTTTATTGGGTTAAAAACATAAATAAAATTGTAAAAACATAAATTAAACATTCTTCTAGTATGTAAGTACAAAGCTGAACATTTAAAAACCTATTTAGATAGAAAGTTCAAGATTTTTGTTTTCTTTGTAGCATTATTTCTTATTTTATTTTTCTCACACGTCCGCGAATTTATAAAAATTCAATATAATCAAAATCATCTTGACTTTCCACGAATTTAAGTGATGTTTTGGCAGCTGTTAAGACTTCATTACAACTACTTTGTTAACAAACTGGTTGTAGTTCCTCATTATCGTCCTCGTTGAGAGAAACACGCGTAATTAGGGCCGGAGCAAGCAGTGTTGCATTCAGAGAGGTTTTTTTTTCTGGGGAGGGGGGGGGGCAAATTAAAATTTTTGAGGGGGACTGAAACTTGTTGACTGATTATATACACGTAATCGCAATTTTGTTATTTCTGTGTTCATTAATAAAGTATATAAAATTTTTAAACAGAGTGTAAACATTTTCTTGTGCTTGTATATCGCAAATGCAAATTCCAAGTAATCTACATATGCAAGTGATTAAAAATGTAAAAATGTTACACCTTTGTTTTAGTTCTGTAACGCACCACGGATTTCACCATGGAGGGGTGTAAAATATTGAAGATGCTAGTAAGATAACGCTGTGCCGGAGAAAATCCCCCCTCTCCCGTAATACATTAGGAGTGGTAAAAATGTCTTCGCCTTACTTATAAGCCTGTTTGTGATTATTAAGGAATCATTACAGTGTTACCTGTAAACGTATGGTGTAAACAATCCCCCTGCCGTTTGGTTTCAGCCCCTTTAGATTATTTAGATTAGCACATAGTAGTAAAAAAACAAACTAACTGTTTGGATGCTAGTTTAAGATGCCTACATTTTTGTTATTGTAGTTACAGTGTAAACCACCCACAACCAGGAAAAAGAAAACATTTTATGAGAACAATTTCTAATAATTTGCTATTGTTAAAAATTAGGTAGCAAATATTTTTTCGTATTAGAAGCACTAACGTCACGTTAGCTACACTGAGGCTTAATCGTATACATGGAAAGTCGGCATCCAGAAGACTGAAATAAAGCTGAATGCCAGCTTCCAAAATATGATGATGTATTGCATTGCAAACATCGCTACTCAGTGGAATTAGGTTTTTATTGCGGAAGTAATCCGAGTTCTCACTGCTTGAAGAATTGCCCCTTCAGCGATGACTGTTTAATGCTTTATTGAAGGATGATAGAAATTTCAGATTGAAGTCTATGTGCTTTTTTTTTATTATTATAGTATTTTCTCTCATTTTCTTCAGTTTTTTAAAAAATAATTTCTCATTTATTCAGCTATAAACGAAAACAATTAGACTAAATATGAGGGAAGATCGCCCAAAAACCTACGGGGGGGACGATCATTGATTTCCGGGGGGAGGGGGGCTTAACAACCCCGAGAAGATGCCTGAATACATCACTGGGATCCAGCTTTTCGTATCTGGGAGGGCGAGTATTGAAATTACGCCCCTTCGAGTTTCAAAGTTTTGCATTTCCAGTCAAACACTAGGCAGTTTTTACTTTCCCACACTTCCGTTGTTACAGGAAACTACTATGATCCCTCACGAATTTTAGTTCCGGCTTCTGAAAAATTTATTAAAAATCTTAAAACTTGGTAAATACCAAAGCGATAACGATTTAAGTAAAATGTAAAAAAATATGTAATTGCCGACAATCCAGCAAGCTGCAAAAACGCAGAATGAAAACTAACCATCAGCGCAGAAGGAATGAGTATGCCTATTAGATAGTGAACATTCCTTTCAAGGTTAGATGCTCCGAGGAGCTTTCTGCGACAGAGCACATATGTCTAATTAGCTTCCTGGGGCTTGTTCGGAACGGTCACGGAGGTTAAGCATTTTCTCATATTGTTTTAATACCTTGACCTGCTGTTTCGGACAATTACTTTAGTGCATATGAAGGGTTCACACATCAGAGTAGCTTATTCTGTTCTTTGATTAGCTGCGGGGAATTCTATATGGGGCTCACTGAAATCTAAAAAAGAAAATACTGAAGTGTGTAACTTCCTTTTTCAGTTAAAATTTCGGCCGCGGGTGGCCTAGTGGGCAACGTTCGTGACTGCCACGGAAAGGACCTCAGGTTCGATCCCAGGCAGATACTGGGGTCAGACACTCCCTTCCTAAAATCCTCTACATATGATCATGATCAGTTAAAATTTTCAGAAAATTCAAAAGGGGCCAGATTAAATTCGTGAATCATTTGACTGCGCCCTCTGGCGACAGAACATGAAACCCCAAGAGTCACGAAAATAAGTTCTGCTAGAAGGATGAGGCGATATTGTTTAATTATGATGCAATGTAGCCACCTCGGTGGCGCAGTGGTCTAAACGATGGCTTCAGATCATTGGACCAAGATGGGTCCGGGTTTGAATCCCGAATCCCGTGAGGCATGGATGTTGTGTTTGTCTTACGGCCTCAGCTCTCTCCCCTCACTAGAACCAGTGGCCCTAAATTAGGGACGGACGACTGCTTATAGCCCACTGAGTTGCTCACGGTGGTCGTTAAACCCCCAATCAAAAAAAAAAAAAAAAATAAAAAAAAATGCAGTGTTATTTAAGATACGCAGTAATGACTTCTGTTATTTTACGAATCCACTTGCATTGAGAACTAAAAAAATAACTTAAATGTGTATAATATGTACTATAGAGGATCACGATGCATCTGATCCCACGGAAAACTGAGCGTCAGATAATTGGCGTTTTACTGTAGTTTGAAGTGTTTTTGTCTTGTTATTATTTACATAAGTGACATATAACTGATTTACTCTACTTGGTATGCTTCGAGATAGTAAGAAAAAAAAAGAATCTTGAACTTGTAAGTACTAAATTTTGTGATTCTTGGGCAGTATTTATTTTGAGTATCTCTTACATTGTGGAAATAAGTTTCTCAGTTTCGACTTCTGCCCCAACGAACGAATTAGAATATAAGGCTATTTCAAACAATTTAATTCATTTAATGACTTAAAAGTAAAAATTCTAGTCATCAAACTCTTATTACGAGTACTCTATAAACTCAAAGTCCTTGCCAGCTTCAAAAATGGAAAGAGCTCTGATATAATTGGAATTCAGGCAGAATTTCTAAAATGAAGTTGTTGAAAGCATACACGGTCATATCAGAATAATATGACTACCCACTTAATAATGGGAATAACCACCCTTGGCCCGGATGACAGCGGCGAGACGGGGTAGCATGGACGCAATCAGGCCCTGGAAGGTTGCCCGAGACGCACGTGCCCATTCGGACTGCAGCAGAGCACGGAAGTCCCGGAGATGACGTGGTTGTGGGTCGGCACGTGGAACCTGTTGATCCAAATAGTCCCACAAGTGCTCTATGTGATTGAAGTCTTGCGATTTCGCTGACCAAGAGAAAACGGAGACATTGCTGTCGTGTTCCTGGAACCAGTCACGTACCCCCTTAGTGATATGGCAGGGCGCATTGTCCTGTTGGTAGACACCATCACGACCAGGATAAACGTCCAACATGAAGGAATGCATGTGGTCAGCGAGGATGAACAGGTAGCCATTGTCGTTCAGGGTCCTATCCAGTGGTACCAGCGGTCCCAGGCCATAACAGAAAAGAATCCCCCAGACATGCCCACTGACTGCCACCGCTGGTCTGTATTTGACCGACAAGGGTGTTCGGGTTTTGGCTCTAGTGTGTCTGACGCCGTATCTGCCACCGCCCCTCACGTCTGTGGAGTAGGAACCTGGACTCGTCGGTGAAGGCAACATTTTTTCACTCTTCCACTGTCCAATGACAGTAATTCCATGCGAACTGCAGGCGTCGTTGCTGATGGAACTGGGTTAATATGGGCATCTTGACACAGCGTCGACACCGAAGACCCTTACTTAACAGGGTTCGCTTTACTGTTATCGGGGACACGTACCTGGGTGCCCAAGCATTCATTTGTGTGGTCAATTGCTGCACTGTTGCGCGTCGATTGCCCTTTACCAGTCGACGGAGGTGACGTTCTCCTCTGGGGTTGATGGCCTTTGAGGCTTCACAGTTATGATGTCGGAGAGTTCTCGATGTGCCAGCAGTTCATTTTCGGTACATCCATACTACAGCACCTCGAGAACAGCCCACGTGTTTCAGGACTTAGCAACCGCATTGAGCAAATCGTAGGGCAATGAACAGTCACCTGTTTTTAATTTTAGGCCACTGGTTCCAGGGGCGAGAGACAGAGATTCAGTGCGGTAAGACAAGCACACCGCACCTGCTTCATCTGGGACTCGAATGCAGGTCCATCTCCGATGCAAATGGTCAGAAGCCAGAGTTTCAGACTACTCAGCTGCGGGACGTATCCTACGGAATCGCAGAGGACCCTTAAAATTGGTTCAAATGAGAGTAACTGGATGTTCGTGGCATGATTTTTAAATTTTCGGTTTAGCGATGGAAAAAAATATTTCAACAGTGATAGTTCATATATTTATTTTAACTAACTACTCAATAACTTCCGAATATGATTGTTTCATACAATTTTTTCAACAAACAGGAATTACTTTTTGTAACCCATCTTTGCACTAAACGTTGTGTAAGCAAGAGCAGCGGTAAAAAAATCCGGAAAATCAGACGCAAAAAGAAGTTTTCCGGTAGGTCACCTAAATTTGCGTACATTGTGACAGATACAGATAAACGTTCATGCCACCTAGCGGGAAAATTGTGAAAAGAAAAGGAAATATATACGGTAAATCCTGGGCACAGTTTTCCGTAGCAGATCAAAGGCGAATTTTTTAAATCTCACTTGTGGTAGCTGAGATTTGATTTTATGAACAGACACAAGGAAAAAGCAGAAGGATGGGATTGTTTTGCGACGAACATGTGTTACAAAAAATAAAAAAAACACAAGGAATCTTTTTTTGACCGGGGGTGTGGGGGTGGGGTGGTGAACGACCTTCTAAGTGAGACCGTATGAGGAGTCACCCGTCCCTAATTTAGCGTCACTGGTTCTCCACGGAAGAGAGGGCCCCAACGTCGAAGGACAAGCACATCACACGTGCCTCATTCTAGACTGGAGACGGGGCCCAACTAGGACGTTTAGTCAGAAAGCTGCGTATCTGACCACTCTACAACCGGGGCTTGCAAATGCGCATTTTTAAATTAAATTTTAAAAGTAAATGAGGGAGAACAATGGGGGCTACTATAGGGTAAGCTTTATTACAAAAGCTCTTTGAAATATTTATCTTGCTGAAAAAATTGCCCAAATGTAAGTATGACGCAATTTCTGATTACCAATTTGAAACGTGACAAATTGTGTAATGTTGACACGTAGTATCCTTCTTTCAGGGAAAATGAATTATTTGCTCTTTCTGTTTGACTTTAGATTTTTTTCTATTAACCTGGTTGATTACAAAAGAGTCATTTGAATACAGTTTATTACCATATTTAAATTCATGCATGCATGAGTTCATTACAATATATGTGCAGGTATTAAATTAAGGAAAGCTTTTGTGTTACTGAATCTTATGTGATTGAAATAATTATTTTGAGTATCTCGCTCCCACCCACGGACGGACATATCCCACCAATTACGAAACGTTGCTTTAATGAATGTAAATATGTTAACTGTGCAAAACATACAAATAGCTAACTGCCGGAAACGTACGCAGTGACACAGCTTTCAATACGCGATCTAAACCGACTGCGATTAATGTTCTTTAAAGTCGTACAACAGATATTATCAATCATATGATGCATTTCATGATATTTGCGTTAGAGCAGAGCCACGTGACCTCATGCTTTGTGCCACGTACGTTTGTGGCGCTGCTCAAGGTTTTTCAAAAGATTTGCTCCTTTGATAGGGCTTCATCGATTTGCCGTTTCCTTGACCTAGGAAGCAAACGTTTTCAGCTCAGTTCTTAATTACTTTACTACAAAGTGATGAAGCCTACCGTAGGTTTTGCGCGCATCTGTTTTAGGACCTTGACCAATGCTCAATTTCTAATTACTTTACCAGAAACTGATAAACCCCACTTCAAGCTTGCGAATATCCTTTCAAAAACCTTGACCTAGGCCACAAAGACCCACCCAGGTGCTTTGTAAGGGGGTGCTCAACATTTAAATCACGAAATTTGAAATCATTATTAACATAATCATAAAAGTGTGGCCATAAACAAGCGCAAAGATTCAACGTAATCTACTCGAGAATAAACCGCAGCTGGCTAGTTTCTTTTGAACATGCAGCTCCATTATGCAAACTTCGTGCGTTTTGCTATTTCTTTATGTTGTCAGTCTATAAATTTCCTCATGTTTCATTATACAAGGGGCATAAGTTATCTAACTCGCCAAGCAGTTGAATTGTTAATATATTTTTTTTACTTTTTCTTAATGCAATCATCCCTGTAAAGGACGCATTGTTTTCATTTAGTAGCGGTACTCGAAATGGAAATTTTGAAGTGCCGACGCTCATATTTAGCTAAAAAATTCTCCGGAAAAAATACCTTCGCCAGAAAATCTCCAAAACTGAATAAAAAAAAAAAAAAAAGAAATCACCGGAAGGAGAACTCCTTTATTTGGAAATGTAATTGGCAATTCTATAGAATACTATTGCGCCATATTTCAGGAACCACGGCGGTTGATTGGAGTAGGTTGATTTGTGGTCGCCAGCCAGCACTACTTATGCTACACCGAGGACTTGGGTTAGACTTGGTCATTACGAGAAGTGTCTACCCTGGGACCAACAGATAATCATTAGTGATTTGTTGGACTTGAACCCAGAACTGCGACTGCTTATAGCCCATTGAGTTTCTCACGGTGGTCGTTAAATCTCCAATAAAAAAAAAAAGAGTTAGTAAAATCATGCAATGCATTGATTATAATACGCTTTCCAACATATCAGAAATCATTACTCAAATTATGAGGATAATGGCTGTGGAATAAATCTGGGTCCTGTGCCCTGACCTTTGATTCCATTTCGATTATATTCAACAGAACCGGTTCAATATACCTCCGAAATAACATGATAAAGTTTTGTCGCAATCGAAGCATTTTTACGTAAGTTATGATGCATAAGGGCTATGGAATGGATCCCGCTCCTGTGTCCTAAACTTTGACCCCATTTCACCCATTTTCAATAGAATTCGTCCCCAGGCAGGCCCCTACAACATACTAACATGTCATCCAAATCGAAGCATTTTTACGTAAGTTAGGACGCATAATGGCGATGGAAGTGATTCCGCTCCTATGTCTTAACCTTTTGACCCCATTTCGTTCACTTTTATTAGAAAAAGTGAACGAAATGTGGTCAAAGGCCAAGACATAGGAGCTTCTATCGAACGATTTTTACGTGAGTTATCGTGCGGACGGACATACCCACACAACGCCTGACGTAATGAGGCAGGTGTTAATCGCGACCATCTGCTCGCAAGAGTGTGACGTCATAAAACTTTAATAGGATCCACACACAACGCGTGACGTAATGAAACAGATGGCGTGACCACGCGCCAACATCTAAAATGCGAGATTGTGACGTCATAAGATTTCTAAGCATGGGCAACATTAATGAAATGACGCCATGACACCAAAAACGTGATAATTCGGGGCGGTTATTTAACCCACTAAACGAATTTTCATAAAGTCGAGATCAAGCTAAATCGATCTCTAGTACCAGAAAACGGTAGGTTAACGACTTTCATCAAAATCCTTAGAGACGTTTTCAAAATAAAATTTATATACATACAAGAAGTGTTCCTTTAATAGTATGGGATAAGGGCGATGAAATGGATCTCGCTCCTATGTCCTGACTTTTGATCCCATTTCGCCCATTTTCAATAGAGTTCGTCCCCAGGTTGTCGCCTAGCACATACTAAAATTTCATCGGAATCGAACCATTTTTACGCGAGTTATAGTGCTGACAGACAGACAAACTGACAAAGCTGGAGTATATTCGCTTCTTCAACCTACGGTTGGAAAGCGTAAAAAAAGGCAAATAACGTGACGTAATGAACGGCAAATTAATCACAGCCCTATCCAGAGAAGTCCAATTCAATTCCGCATACATAAAGAAATTAGCTTCCTACTCTACTCCTAAATCCACTGCCATTCGGGAAACATTGGAGATCATTACCAACAATGAGGCCTGCAATGATAGCGTCTCGCTAGAATTACCACTGATTTGGAACCAATTATTCAAATAGTAAATGCCTTTTGTTTTCCTCCAAGGATTCCGCGTGCAAAACGAACATGATGTCTCGTGTTTTTATTGAATAATTACATTTGCATCTCTTCGTTTATTGGCAAGTCAAGTCACCGCATTTAAATTGTTAAAGCGTTCTACTATCCAGTTTGCAGTTTGCTGTCTACCTTCCTTAAAAAAGCGCCTTCTGGTTGATGTGCGAAAGCTTGGGAACTTTGATTTTATCTACGTCAATAAATTCGGATAACTAGTATAGTTATACTATCTTACGTATAGTTGGTGTACAGTTCCTTAAGTTGTTATTTACATACGGTTTCTATGTTTAAGAATGCAAGCTCGTAAGTCGGTGACAAAAAAATCAATTCTGCAGTTCTTAGTATTAAAATTAGTGCCGGTATATACACTGGGGAAAGTGAAAAAAGAACACCAAGAAGGAATTGGGGGACGATCATAAAATTAACATATGTTAACGGGGTCGAGTTTACGTAGGTGTGATGTTAATTTCGGGACCAACCGGTGAGCGCTTACGCCACAGCACGGCATAATATGCAAATTGTCGTCGGTGGTATTTAAGGAGTACGGCGAATTAAAGAGTACGGCGAAGTGAATGTAATCAGTCGTCGGCGTACGGACACGTGCGAAGACCCTGAAGAAGCTGCTATTGCGGAGCGAATTGGACTGGAAGTATCGGTGGTGGTACGACCGGGGGCGTAGATGGTCCGAGGAACATTCCCACACGAGAAGACGTGGAAGCGGGAGTCACGGACGGACTGGTGAGCGGACCGATCGACGCATAAGAAGAGCGGCGTTGTCAAGCAGAACATCCACTGCGACGCAAATCCGAGCTGCCGTTGCACCTGAGGTGACTGTGCGAACAATCCGCAACCGTCTACTGGATGCAGGACTACGTGCACGTGTGCCTCTGGCATGTGTACCTCTGACTCCAGCAGACAGTCAGAAACGTCTGCAGTGGTGTCGCCAACGTCTGGACTGGAGAACGCAATGGCGATCTGTCGTGTTCAGCGATGAAAGCAGATTCTGCCTGGGAGCCTCCGATTGCCGTATGCGTGTTCACTGACGCACAGGGGAGCGTCTCCACCCTTCTTGCATGCGCCAGCGACACACAGGGCCTACACCTAGTCTCCTGGTGTGGGGAGCGATCAGGTATCACTCACGTACACAACTAGTGTTTGTACCGGGTACGTTAAACAGCACCTCCTACATCAACAACATCATTCAGCCCGTTGTTGTGCCAATTGTAAGGTAGGTCCACCGTGGTGTTTTTCACAAGATAACGCACGCCCACACACGGCACGTGCAACGCAACATACATTTCAGGGTGTGAGTCAACTTCCGTGGCCTGCACGTTCACCGGATTTGTCCCCCATTGAGCACGTGTGGGATTTTGTGGGACAACGACTTATCCGGTCTCCACGGCCAGCCAAGACCATCCCCGATTTACGCGTCCAGGTTGAGGATGCACGGACCCCTCCCCACACACACACACCAGCCGCTACAGTTCCCTGTTGACAGGCGGGATCCATGGCTTGATGGGGTTTGCGCCACACACGAATCATTCCATCTGCCCGATACAGTTGGAAATGCGACTCGTCGGACCAGGCTATTTGTTTCCAGTCATCAAGTGTTCAGTGGCGGTGTTGCTGTGCCCAAGCGAGGCGTATAGCTCTGTGTCGTGCACCCATGAAGGGGACTCGAGTTGGGCGTCGGCTCCCAAAGCCCATATTGTTCAGGGTACGTTGCACAGGCCGGACGTTGATGTTTCTTGAGGCTCCAGCATTGAATTCGGGTGATACCTGCGAGAGTGTTGCACGCCTATCGCGTGAAACGATTCTTGACAGCCGACGATGGTCACGTTCACCCAATGTCTTTTTACGGCCACACTGGTATCGTAGGTTGGAAGCTTTGCCGGAATTCTTGTAGTCACGGTATACCCTTGCTATGGTCGTCCGTGAAAATCCGAACTTCGTTTCTATCTCCGAAATACTATGGCCCATCTCACGAGCGACAACTATGACACCGCGTTGAAAAGCGCATAAATCGTTATTACTTGTCATTCTCATGCCCAAAACAGCTCTGACAGCTGGAAAGGATGTCTATCGCGTTATATACGCACTGGCGGACGCAACCGAGTACGCGCATAGGTGACGTTGCTATGTATATTACATAAGCTCGTCTGTACCAGTTTTTCTGGCACTTCGGTGTACATAGACTTCAAATTAAGAACAAACAAATACTGCATTGTGGTAGAATATACTTCAAGATAAAGCTCGAATTAATGTAAATGGTAGCCGATTTGACATCTCTACTACAGCTGAGCCTAACATCCCTGTGCATCTGACGTACTGTGGTAAGAAATAATAATAAGAAGAAATCTATAAAGTGTAGTTGCCGCACACGTACATGCATTATTGTGAATGGGGAATGTTGGAGTGTTTGGGGCAGGATTACGCGCATCCTGCCGCCTGACCCTGAACGACGCAGCCGGTATTTCTGGAGTCTGGCCGTGATTGAATCGGTCAGCAGTGAGGCGTCCCAGAGGCCGGTTGAACATGGTGTGAGCGTCGAGTGTTTCTGATTGAACATGTGTTCCTTGGTGGTGGTGAATATACGGACGAAGCGAAACATAAGTACAGAAAACAATTTCCCGATACTGAAGCACACCATGGCAATGCACCGAGGCAGTTAATTGAAAAGTTTCGTAAAACCGGATCAGTGAGAGATGCTCCGAGAAGCGGTTGGCCACAAGTATTAGTAGAGGAAAAGGTTGATGGTATTTTCATTCGCATCACTAAAAGTCCAAAGAAATTGGTGCAAAAAATAGCACAACAAGCAGGTGTATCCATACAGCCGCACCCGTAGGGCACTGTAGACGCGACTACAGTTCTACTCGTACAAAATGAGAACAGTGCATGAACTGAAACACGCAGACTACGATAAGCATGTGGAATATTGCAGACGGTTCAAAGGACTTTATTAATGACAACGGAGAGGATAATCTGGATGTCACGTTTTTCTCCGATGGAAAACTTTGCTTAGAAGAACAATCCCGGTTCTCTGCCAGAGCTACAGGAAGCCATCACCACAGTAATCAGCAACATTTCTCTGTTCGACCTGTCACGTGTCTTTGAGAACGTGTTCAGACGCGTGGATGCATGTCTATAGACAGAAGGGGGGCCATTTCCGGGATTTATTGTAGCAGGTACGCTTGTAGTTGTTGTACGTGTATTGTCCTGCCACGTGCACAGTGACTTTTAACTCACCCTGTATATGATAATAAAAAAAAGGACTAATACTTAAAAAGCGTGTGTGTGATTTATACCCACCCTCAAATGGAGAGGTGTTGAAATATATTTTAAGGAAACGGTATGAGGAAATTTGGGGGTGTGTTGGAGGAAACGGGTGTTGACGGTGTGTGTATAAATCACTCTTAAGGCCGTGTCTGGTGGGGGATGGGGGTGTTGGAGAAAGGGGTATTGACGAAATTACTTAAGGCCGTGTCTGGTTATGGACTTTTTTTTCTCTTTAAATGCTGGTAAAATCGCAAATTTGAAAAATTTAAAAACAAATAAGTAAATAAACAAATAAACCTGGCTCGAATTTGGAGGTACCCCAAACGAAGATCTTGTGTTTGTATGGGTCTCTCTGTGCTCGGTTGAAATATACGGCGTGCTTTTGCAGCTTTTTTTTTTTTTTCTCCCAGTTAACGGAATCGATATTGATTAAAGTAAAACCAAAGTGTGATTGTTTGTCATTTGAGAAAGATTGTGAAAAACAAAACTGCAGGTAAGAAAGAAGAAAAAGTATCGCTCTTGTGTTGACCCATTTCACATAGTGGGGGAGAATGTTGGATTCCCGCCAAAACTGGGAGCCCTCTTTCGTCTATTGTCTGCTTTCGTGAGAGCGAAGGTCGATGAATTCCTGGGAGATGTGGGGGGAGGGGGGAAGAGTACCTCTTTCACAAATGCCAAGTCTCCGGCCCCTTGTGGATTCCCGCTCTCTGAAGAAGTGGTGAGCATAAGATTCCCGATTCGAATGGCATCCACCATTTTTTTTCTTGTTACTTTTTTTTTCTTTGTCATGCACCCTCTTCTTTATTCATTCATGTTTCTCACAGGCCCGGCAGCATTGCGGTTCCCTCGTGCATTCACATTTCGCATTCCTTCACAAAATCTAATTTCTGGGGGTTTCCATAACTGCGGTTCCGGCTATTTCGGAACATTATATAAACTGATAACACTTTAAGCTCAAAAATAAGCAGCATCAGAACAGTAAATTACAAAGTAGAGAGTGAATGCGTAGTTGGTGCTCACATCTTTAATATCCATCTCCATCAACAGGGGCGCGCCAAGGGCATTTGCCGCCCGGGCGCAAGCCCAAATTTGCCGCCCTTGCATGAGAATATTTTTCATTTTTATTCATTTTTGCAACATTATTTTCTATTTCCGGTAAATTGAGATTTTCCATAAAACACTACTGTCTCATATAAAACCGAAGAAAAAAAAATCTGTAAAACTCTAGTTCAGATGACGCCACGAATAATTCAAGAAGTCAGCTTCCTCTCTGTCAATTTACACAAAAGTCTGCATTACCGGCAAAAAAAATGGTTCGTCATGTACGATGATAAACGTATTACAGCTTCTCGATGGATACACACACACATACATATCATCATCATTTTTTTTTTTGATTGGAGGTTTAACGACCACCGTGAGCAACTCAATGGGCTATAAGCAGTCGCCCGTCCCTAATTTAGGGTCACTGTTCCAGGGAAGGGAGAGAGCCAGTGCCGTAAGACAAACACAACATCCATGCCTCACCGGGATTCGAACCCGGACCCCGTTCGGACGAATGATCAAAGGCCATCGCTTAGACCACTGCGCCACCGGGGCGGCATCATCATCATTGTCAACCATTATCAATCCACTGCTGGACGAAGGTCTCCCCAAGTTTCCTCCACAACGGTCTGTCTTGTGCCAGTCTCCTCCATGTCACTCCCACATATTTACGAATTTCATCCACCCATCTCCCATGTGGTCTTTTTCTGGGTCTTTTCCTGTCCCTTGGAATCCAATCTAAAATTTCGGCTGTCCATCTATGGTCTGTCCTTCTGGCAGTATGTCCAGCCCATTGCCATTTCGGGGATTTAACTCTGATCATGATGTCTTCCACTCTCGTCATTTTTCGGATCCACGAGTTCCTCTTCTTATCTCTCCTGGTTACACCAAGCATGCACCTCTCCATGCTACTTTGAGATGTCTGCAGCCTTTGTATGTCTCTTTTAGTTAAGGTCCACGCCTCTGCACCATACGTAAGCACTGGAAGGATGCATTGATCAAACACTTTTCTTTTAAGACATAATGGCATATTGCTCTTGAAAATTATGCTGTTTCTTCCAAAAGCTCTCCAGGCAAGTTTTGTACGCCGATTAATTTCTTCATCAATGTGACCCTCACTTGATATCTGCTGTCCAAGATAAACATAAGTATCTGTTATCACCAGTTTTTCTCCATCAATCGATAAATCTTCATTTCTTGTAAAAGCATTGAACATCACTTTTGTCTTCTGAAAGTTCATTTTTAATCCCACTTCTTTACTCTTGTCAGCAAGTTCCTGGATCATACTCTGCAGCTCTGATGGGGTAGTTGCAAAAATGACTACGTCATCAGCAAAACGAAGGTAGGTTAGATAATCTCCATTAATCTTTATCCCTTTGTTTTCCCAGTTCAGTGATTGAAAGACATTTTCCAATGTGGCATTAAAGAGCTTCGGAGATATGGTGTCACCTTGTCTCACTCCCTTTCCAATTTTTATGTGTGTTGTATTTTCAAACAGCCGAATCTTTGCACTTGCATTTTCATAGATGTTATTAATAATATACAGTATATATAAGTAAGCAAGATAAGATGAGGAACCCGTGGGTAAGGAAAATGATAAAGAGTGGAAGACATTATGGTCAGAGTAAAATCCCTGAAATGGTAATGGGCTGGACATATTGCCAAGGGAACTGATCATCGATGGACAACCGAAATTTTAGACTGGATTCCAAGAGACAGGGAACGATCCAAAAGAAGACCATGTGGGAGATGGGTGGATGAAATTCAAAAGCATGCGGGAGTGAGATAGAGGAGACTGGTCCGAGACAGACCGTTATGAAAGAAACTTGGGGAGACCTTCATCCAGCAGAAAAATTGATAATGGTGGAGGAGGAGGATGATATATATACATGTAATATTAAACATGACGAGCGTCTCTTTAACTATTCTAACCAAAATATCTAATATCGGGAAATACATCGAAATTGTACCCCAGAGCTCGTTACCCGTATTGCATCAATCCTATAATATTTTCCCACCCTGTTTTACGGTCAACGCTGGAAGCTCTTTCTTGAAAAATTGCCAACGATAAGGTAATTCAGAAAAAGTAAGCATATACTTCTTGAACAATGCTGAAAATGTTCACAATCTGTAGGGAAATTTTTTCGTCGTCATTTACGGCCAGATTCAAAGTATGAGCCGCTTAAAGTACATAAAATGCGTAAGGGTCTTAAGTCGACAAATTATGCTTTTTGAAGTTCATTGTGTTTTCCCTACATATTGGCCCCATTTGTCATAGCGCTGGCCACGCATTCGTAAATGCTGAAATCTTCAAAATTTAAAAAAAAAAAAAAAAAATAGAAAAAGAATTTTCAATCCTTTGCCCGCGGTATCTGTTTCTGAACAAAACAGTAAACACTATAATCGGATTTCAAGACTTTTTCTGTTGAATTATATACGAGTTATTTTTACTAAAAAAGTAAACGTTCCACTTATAGCATTACGATTTATCACAGTATAACGTTTTCATAACTTCTCCCACATCACTGATATTAATTTATCAACCGAAAAAATTGATTGTGGGTCCTTCCGCCCCCGGAAACTGGCGCCCGGGTGCTTAACACCCGTTGAACCCCCGCTCGGCGCGTCCCTGTCCATCAAGTTACGTCTTCTATTTTTCACAGCGGTCATCAGGAAAATAAATTGAAGGAATTTTCCATCGTCTCGAAATATCGCATTCATTGCGTAGTTGCATCTAATGTTTTAAAGTGCATTCTCCTTCCAGTTTACGCCGTTCATTGGTCCTTGAAATCGCGTCGTAAACCGAGCTTATTTTAAATCAGGGACGTCACCAAGGGGGTGCGAGGGTGGGCTTAAGCCCACCCTTACCTTTGTCTTGCCCGCACAGTTCAAAATGGGCCATTTTTCAATATTTTTAACTTTAAAATACACAGTCGAGTCACATTATTTTGATCACCTCCTACTTTTGACGTCAACAGCGTGTAGCCAATGAAAGAAGGACGTGAGTTGGCTTGGAGGGTATATAAGGTGTGCTGTATGCAATCTGCAAATATATCACTCATTGCTGTCATGGGTAAAAGGAGTGATTTATCAGATTTGCAAAAAAGTGTGATTATCGGCTTTCAGGCCAAGTGTGGCAGTATTTCTGAAACAGCGCAGTTTGTGAACTGTTAGTGTGTTGCTGTATTTAAAGTGTATCGTGATTGGGGAAATGGCACCATTGCGAATTAGAGACGTGGAAACCGCGGATCACCGCGTGACATTGATGTGAGAGGTGAACGTCGGCTGCGAATGTGCATGAGGGCCGATCGACACGTTACAGTGGAGCAACTCACTGGATGAATGAACCAAAGGGCTACCAGAAGTGTGTCTAAAACGACAGTTCAACGAACCCTGCTGCGTATGGGGCTCCGATACACTCGAATGGTCACTGCACCTATGTTAACGAAGGTGCATCGGCTGTAAAGGCTTACATTTGCACGACAGTATCGGAATTGGACATCCGCTGATTGGCAAAGGATTGCCTTCTCCGATGAGTCACGTTTTCTGCTTCATCAAACGGATGGACGTTGGCGTATAAGGCGAGAAACATCGGAGAGCAAACATTCTTTAACCATTGCTAGCCGAACGCAATCTGGTGGGGGCAGCGTTATAGTCTGGGGAATGTTTCCGTGGTATTCTTTGGGTCTACTCATACGTGTGGAAGGCACTATAAACCGGATTCGATATCAAACCATCCTTGCAGAACACGTACACCCATACATGCTGGTTGTCTTCTTTGGGGCGGATGGTATCTTCCACACGACAATGCGATGTGTCATAGAAATGTCAGAGATTGGTTGGAAGAGCACGATGAAGAGTTCAAAGTACTTTCCTGGCCCCCTAATTCTCCAGACTTAAACTCAATTGAGAATCCATGGGACCACCTCGATCGTGTTGTTCGCTCTGTGGATCCTCCACCACGCACCCTCCAGCAGCTGCCAGATGCAGTGCAGTCAGCATGGCTCCACATCCCTGTGAACACCTTCCAGCATCTTATTGAGTCACTCCCAGCCCGTCTAGCTGGTATCCGCGCTGCTCACGGCGGTTACTTTGGATATTAGCTGGTAGTCACAATAATGTGACTCGATCGTGTATAATCTGGACTTCGCCAAGTAATAAATCTTGTGTTTTACTTCATGTAGCCCTACGTATTTTTTCCTAGGAAGTGCGTTGGTTACTTCTGAGTAGAAAGGTTATCAAAATAGCATACGTAGGGCCAAGAAAATTCAATTGCCCTCCACTCTTTCATTTCTTTAGTTTAAGCCTATTTTTCATGTTTGTGTGGACAGGGGGCTAATGGGGAGACGGCATAGGAATTAATTGAGGAGATCACTACTAATTGCTCTGCTGTTTGTTTTCTTTACAAAATAGGGGATTCCAACACGGAAAGTGGAGTCTGAAGCTACACTAGCGCTCTTAAGACTGTCCCGGGACAGTGAAAGTGCAGGAAGTGGCTGACGACTGCTTTGTAGGAGAGGAGTGCAAGGCAAAGTTGCTGGCTTGAAGGAAGAAAGTGTTAAGAAGGGAGGAAGCGAGGTATTGTTTCTGCGTAGCACGACTTAAAATTTGATTTAGATAAACAAAAAACGACGTTTTCCTTTAAATTGTTCAAGTACAGTATATTTTCGTAAGCAAAAAGGCCAAATTTTGTAAAGCTATTTAAGACAATGTATTCAGAGCAAGCGACATTCTAGCAACACTTGTATCTTACACAAATGGCGTAACTAGTTAGAATCGTGTATATGTGTGTGTCCAGGTGGGGATGGGGGAGATTTCACGAATTCCTTTGTAGCCGGTAGTGAAAAGCATTAAAAATTAATTCTTGCAGTGTTTCATAAAAAAATATATATATATATATTCTCAAGCTCACCCACCCTTCACCCATCCTGATTTCGAGGTCTAGCGACCTCCCTGTTTGTTTTAAATTGAAACATCTATTCACTTCGGCAAGAAATAATGGAAATATCTTCTGATTCTTTACAGAGTTTCCAGCAATTTTCTTTCAACTGAGTGAAATTCAAGTGCGTGTAAACGCTGCTTCCAGGGCTGATGCAATGGTGCTTGGTGTCGTAGGCAAGCACCATTCTTGCACCCCAAAACTGCATGTTATTCATTTGTGTAGCTACTGGCAAAACATACTGCATTTATTCAGTAATTTCAAGATTCAAGCTAAATAGAAAGAAAATGAAGGTAATTACATCTATTTATTTTTAGTGGTCTAATATAAATTAAAATTTCATTTTGTGCGCTTTAAATTTTGCAAAATTGCCAACCAGTGTCTTCAAAACAATGTCACTAGCAATTATTTTGTTCGATCAATGACGTAAATAATCCAACAAGGTTCTTTCCTGGATTCCCCGATAACAAAGAAAAAAGAAAAAAAGAAGAAGAAATAGAAAGGATTCCAGTGGAACGAACAGTCTTAGAGCCCTTTTCACACTCGTGCACGTCAAAAGTTGTTGACAGTGATGGTCACACAGGTAGCGCAGTGGTCTAAGTGTTGGCTTCTGACCATTCGTACGAAATGGGTACAGGTTCGAAACCCGTGAGGCATGGATGCTGTGTTTGAAGTTTTTACATAAATTTCAGGTATACACAAAAAAAAAAAAGAAAAAATTGGGTACGAGAATAAAAGAACACCGCTGTATTGTGAAACTGCATTCACAAACTACTGCATTATCACGTCTCTCCGGCCAGGGTTCTTACCACCCTAGCTGAAATGACTCCTACATAATGGCTTCCCCTCGTACAAAATTTGAGACACTATTTACGGAAAGTCTTTTTTATTTACAGCTTTGCTAACTCCTGTTGTAATGATGAAGTACCGGTTGATATTCCACAGCCTTGGAAACAAGTTCTAAAAGAACTGAACCTGATGAACATGAAATGTTCGGGTGCTAATTGTAATGAGGTGTTTAAGTGAGATGTAATTGTTGTGCCCCTCAATTATTTATATTAAAGCTTTTTTTTTTTTGTGTGTGTGTAACAACTTCAACTCATGCAGCTTACAGTTATGACGCCATTTATTATGGCTATATAAATGTCTTTCAATCACTGAACTGGGAAAACAAAGGGATAAAGATTAATGGAGATTATCTAACCCACCTTCGTTTTGCTGATGACGTAGTCATTTTTGCAACTACCCCATCAGAGCTGCAGAGTATGATCCAGAAACTTGCTGACAAGAGTAAAGAAGTGGGATTAAAAATGAATTTTCAGAAGACAAAAGTGATGTTCAATGCTTTTACAAGAAATGAAGATTTATCGATTGATGGAGAAAAACTGGAGATAACAGATACGTATGTTTATCTTGGACAGCAGATATCAAGTGAGGGTCACATTGATGAAGAAATTAATCGGCGTACAAAACTTGCCTGGAGAGCTTTTGGAAGAAACAGCATAATTTTCAAGAGCAATATGCCATTATGTCTTAAAAGAAAAGTGTTTGATCAATGCATCCTTCCAGTGCTTACGTATGGTGCAGAGACGTGGACCTTAACTAAAAGTGACATACAAAGGCTGCAGACAACTCAAAGCAGCATGGAGAGGTGCATGCTTGGTATAACCAGGAGAGATAAGAAGAGGAACACGTGGATCCGAAAAATGACGAGAATGGAAGACATCATGATCAGAGTTAAATCCCTGAAGTGGCAATGGGCTGGACATACTGCCAGAAGGACAGACCATAGATGGACAGCCGAAATTTTAGATTGGATTCCAAGGGACAGGAAAAGACCCAGAAGAAGACCACATGGGAGATGGGTGGATGAAATTCGAAAGTATGCAGGGGTGACATGGAGGAGACTGGCACAAGACAGACCGTTGTGGAGGAAACTTGGGGAGACCTTCGTCCAGCAGTGGATTGATAATGGTTGACAATGATGATGATGATGATACGATAATGTAACCCGGAGCTTCTTCCATTGTAATCACGTCTGAGGATGAGCCCAGTTGGCTCGAAAGATCTCACGTGTTTTTAGCTATGCTAAGTATGTAATTAAAGGTTTTAATTGATCTTAGCTTTTAGTGATTTTATGATTTTAATATCGTGCATCGACGGACTTTTTACTCTTCTTCAATATCTTTGACCAATAGTCCGGAAAATTTATTTTCGAATTGATGTCAGATATTTTTTTTCTTGTCACGAGAGAGAGAGAGAGAGAGAGAGAGACAGGACAGACAGACAGAGAGCCAGACAGAGAGAGAGAGAGAGAGAGAGAGAGAGAGAGAGAGAGAGAGAGAGAGAGAAGAATGAAACAACCAATACTTTTTCATAGTCGCTCCTGTGCTTCTCTTGCAGTGCCGAACTAAAATTTTCCTTCAAATTGCTGGCGAGTCACAAGTTCTGTTCTCTTTGGTTGCGATTCTCACTTTTTTTTTTTACTTCGGTTGCGGTTCTTTCTTTTATTTTTTTTTATTTTCGGTTCCGGTTCTCCCTCCCGTTTCCCCCCCTCTTCGGTTGCGGTTTTCATTCTTTGTTCCTCGGTTGCGGTGTTCATACATCTTTGCCCTTTAGTTGCTGTTCTCCAGACATAAAAACGACTGACCCAGACTTCGACGAACACGAGAATTCGTGGAAACAGAAATTCAAACTGAACTCCAAAAATTATATTTGTTGATCACGAACATTATTTACTATTATTATTATTATTTTTTTTTGTTATGTAACCTTTATCGATCCATGCTGACGTCTCCTATCATTGCATCATTTTCAGTTGTGTTCATTGTTCCCAAAGCACTGTATTTGACAGAAATATTTCCCCTAATAAAAGTCTAGATAAAACGGCAGGATGATTCTGTTGAGGGAGTTATGGGTAACTTCAACGACGTCCTCGCACGCAGCTACAAAAGTGGCGATAGGTGAACGTCATACACTCACGTGACACAACAGCTCCCTATGTACTGATGGTTTCTCCTTTTTCTTTTCTTTGTGGTGTTGCTATTGTGTTCCTGTTGATATTTTTGCAAGCATGGACAAGGTTGCTATATTGAATACCTTTTGATGACGTTTCTTCGGCTCCATATCGTTTAGAAATCATTGTGATGATACTGAAATATGTCATTCAGTACTTCTTCCTTGAAGTTACACGAAAGCGCGATTATACAGGGTGATTCATGAAGAAGTATACAGTTTCCAGATGCTGTAAAACAGTAACAGTTGAAGACACGGACCACAACTGCGAACCGTTAGGTAGATGTACTCATAAAGTTTGTGTCCCGCTACTGAGGGAAGAGACGTAGGCGATAGCGGGCGTGTCACGTGACTAGTCAGTCAAAATGGCGGCGTCTGCAGTGGAGAAGGCGTTTTGTATTCTTGAATTGAGCAAAACCGAATCCGTAACTTTTGTGCAGCGGCATTTTCGATCACGATTAGGAAAAGAACCTCCAACCAGAAAATCTATCTATGATTGGCATAAAAAAATTTGAAACTACGGGCTGTTTGTGCAAACTTAAAAATTCTAGACGACCGCGTGTATCGGAAGAAGTCGTCGATAGTGTTTGCCCCGCCATTCAACGAAGCCCGAGAAAATGAACGCGGAGGGTGAGTCGTGAAGTGCAGATTTCACAGCCCACTGTCTGGAGAATTTTGAGAAAGAAGCTGAAAATTATTCCATACAAGATGATAACTGAAAATGATCACTGCCACTATCACTGCACTTGATTCAGATATCTTACCTCGCGTTTACGCGGAAATGGATTACCGGTTCGGTGTGTGTCGTGTGACTAAGGGTGCACACATAGAACATCTGTGACTGTCTCTAAAAAAAAACTTGAAAAATTCCCCTACAATTCTGCTACAGGTAACATAAAATATCTTATATTGTTCTTGTTTTATAGTGCGTTGAAACTGTATACTTCTTTATGAATCACCCTGTATTTAAGCATCAATATCTCATTCAGTAGAATAGGCAAAATTTATTTCACAGCGCAACGCTACAGATTTTCACCAGTCCCGTAGCCAGGCAGAGAAGTTGTGAGGGTTGGCTGATGGTTGAGGTCGGGCAAAGTATATGAAAAAGGTTGGGCCTTGAATTTGAAAGTAGTCCGCAGGACGGGCAAAAGGAAGCTCAGATCGGGCTACACTAGGACGGGCAAAAGGAAACTCAGGTCGGGCTACGGCCGTGTGGGTTCGAACGCGCCAATCATCATGAAACGTGGCACATGTGTGCAGGTATGAGTGCAGATCACTGTAGGGTGAGTCATTCCTGCTTAAAACATGTTTAACGCCGGAAGCGTCACCGTGAACTCCAATGTCATGTTTCCGTAGTGGGACCAGGAATACGCACCGACATATGAAGTATGTGTGAACTGTCAACCCGATGGCAAGTACGATTTACACAGCACGAGTATATTAAGAAGAACTTTATGTTGGTTGTACATATAGATACAGTACATATATACATGGTCGAGTCACACTATTGTGACCACCAGCTAATATTCAGAGTAACCGCCGTGTGCAGAGCGGTCAGCAGCTAGACAGGCTGGGAGAGACTCAATAAGGTGCTGGAAGGTGTTCACAGGTATGTGGTGTCATGCTGACTGCAGTGCATCTGACAGCTGCTGGAGGATGCGTGGTGGGGGGTCCATAGAGCGAACAACACGATCGATGTGGTCCCACAGATGCTCAATTGGGTTTACGTCTGGAGAATTAGGGGTCAAGGAAGTAATTTGAATTCTTCATCCTACTCTTCCAACCACACTCGGACATTTCTAGCTGTGTGACACGTCGTGTTGTCGTTCTGGCGATCCATTCGCCTCAGGAAAGACAATCAGCATGTATGGGTGTACGTGGTCTGCAAGGATGGATTAATAACGAATTCGGTCCATAGTGCCTTCCACAAGCATGAGTGGACCCAGGGAATGCCACGAAAACATTCCCCAGACCATAACGCTGTCCCCACCAGCTTGTGTTATTCCAGCAATCGTTGAAGAGTGTTTGTTCTCCGATGTTTCTCGCCTTATACGCCAACGTCCATCCGTTCGATGAAGCAGAAAACGTGACTCATCGGAGAAGGCAATCCTTTACCAATCAGCGGAGGTCCAATTCCGATACTCTCGTGCAAATGTAAGCCTTTTCTGCCGACGCATCTTCGTTAACATAGGTGCAGTGACCATTCGTGTGCATCGGAGCCCCATACGCAGCAGGGTTCGCTGAATTGTCGTTTTAGACACACTTCTGGTAGCCCCCTGGTTCATTCGGCCAGTGAGTTGCTCCACTGTAGCGTGTCGATCGGCCCTCATGCACCTTTGCAGCCGACGTTCGCCTCTGACATCAATAGCACGTGGTGGTCCGTAGTTTCTACGTCGCTTATTCGCAATGGCGCCATTTCTCCAATCACGACACACTTTAACCACAGCAGCACGCGAAGAGTTCGCAAACTGCCCTGTTTCAGAAATACTGTCACCCTTGGCCCGAAAGCCGATTATCATTACTTTTTCCAAATATGATAAATCGCTCTTTTTATCCATGACAGCAACGAGTGATGTGTTTTCAGATTGCCTGCAGCCCACCTTATATACCCTCCAAACCAGCTCAGGACACGTGCCTTCTTTCATTGGCTACGCGCTGTTGACGCCAAAAGTAGGAGGTTTTCACAATAATGTTCCTCGACTGTGTATAAACACTGATATACATTAGACGAGTATACAGAAGTCAAATAAGAATAAAGGAAAGTGTATATGTGGATTTGCAATGAAATGATCAAAACACAGTGTAAGATTGCAATAAGCGCATTTTATGAAGGATAGGCCGTCACATGACACGTGTACTGCATTCTCATGTCCACAAGGATCGAGTCGAAGGTCGAGATAGGCTACTTCGGTCACGCTGCTACTAACAGTAGTTTCAATCTGATGCCCTGATTTCTTCCAGGCGTAACGAAGCACCGCGCGATAAACTGGAGCTGACAGTTGATTACAAATCATGTGCGAATAATTACAACAGAACCTCACACAATGTGCGGTGCACTCCACGCAAATGACGCGGCTTATGACGAGTGTGTTTTGGAGGACAGGTGGCGCTGCCGGCATTTAACACGTTTTACACGGGAATGACTCACCCCACCGTGGTCCGTAGTCATACCTGTACGCATGCGCCACGTTTCATGTCGATTGGCGATTTAGAACCCACACACATCCCTTGTGAAATTATAAAGTCTAGCATAGTAACGACGAATTCTCTTTTGTGTCTGGTAGGCAGCGTGCTGATGGTTCAAGTCCCGTCGCCGACCCCTCAACTCGCGGTTTTCCGTGGCTGTAATGTGAATACGTGAATAGATCCTTAAATTCGACGCTGAATGTACACTGGTGTGCAAAAATTAAGGACAAAGAGGAGAAATTAGCATAACAGCGGAACGAGCAGGCAGAACGGACCGAAATACCACTCAGGAGATAGACTAGGGTCCGGTACGGTAGGGCATGCGCATATATGAAGCATGATGTAGGAGGGGGGGAGTGTCGGAAGGGTATAAAGCACGGGGGCGGTGTACGCTCAGCAATTCGGTGAAAGCTATTGCACAGTGTACATCTGTTTGAAAGACGTGGAGTTGCTGCCACCGCGTGATATGGCCAACAGGAAATCTAGTAGACGACATCTGGATGACTTTACCAGAGGTCGCGTCATTGTGAAGTTGCAAGAAGGTCGAAGTTTGACTAGTGTGGCCGAGGAGTTCGGGATCGCTCACAGCATCGTTTCACGAGCTTGGAGAGCATTTCAAACGGCAGGAACAGCTGTCCGAGAGTTTAGCAGTGGTCGTCCACGAGCAACCACGGCGGCGAACGACCGGTATATTGTTCTACAGGCGAGAAGAGACAGACGGTAGACAGAGGGAGAAATCGCAAGGCATATGCAACAGACAACTGGACGTCCGTTATCGCGTTTTACCGTGGCCAGGAGGCTGCACAAAGGTGGTCTATTTGCACGACGACCAGTACGGTGTGTGCCATTAACGCCTTCTCATCGGAGACGGTGGTTTCTGTGGTGCCAGGAACAAAAGAACTGGACACATCAGCAATGGGGTCGAGTTCTCTTTACGGATGAGAGCCGATTTAGTCTGACGAGCGATTCTGGACGTATACACATCTGGTGGGAGATCAAGGAACACGCAATCACACCTCCAACATCATCGAAGGGACCGGTTTTGGAGGTGGCGGAGTTCTCGTTTGGGGTGGTATCATGCTTGGTAGCCATACTGACCTCCACATCTTCCAAGGAGGTTCAGTCACTGGTGTCCGCTATTTTACCGAGGTTCTCCTGCCTCACGTGCGTCTGTTTAGAGGTGCTGTGGGTCCTGAGTTACTCTTCATGGATGACAACGCTACACCTAATCGTACACTGGCTGTCGCATAGCTGTTGGAGAGTGAAGATATTCAACGCATTGATTGGCCCGCAAGGTCCCGGACCTAAATCCAATCGAACACGTGTGGGACGTTCTCGGGAGACGCTTGGCAGCACGTCACCGGCCGCCAGCAACGATTCCGCAGCTGCGATTGGCGCTACAAGAGGAATGGGCCGCGATGCCTCAACAGCTCCTTGACAACTTCGTCCTCAGCATGGACAGACGTTGTAAATCCTGCAACGCAGTCAGGGGTGATCACATTCTCTACTAAAGGCTGGATTTTTCTTGGCATCCTCCTGTCACATGGACGTCTCTGTCTTCTCTCCAGTTGTGCTCGAAGTTACCTTTTCAATAAAGTGCCTTTGTATCCTTTGGATTCCTTGTTTGGACGGGTTTGCTCATTTGTCCCATATTCTTACATCTTGGGGATCTCATGGTATGATTTGAGTCGATGTGGAGCACGTCTGCGCGACGTTACGTTTGAAAAACCGTCTCGTCCTTAATTTTTGCACGCCAGTGTATATAGCCATTTCTTGAGGTTGCCACTATGACTATCGTGAACACAGTGTGAATGTTTACGATCCTTGGGTAAGGAAGTGGTAATGGGAAATCACCTCATTATCATACCCAGGTAATTCATCTTCATGGCTTGGTACAGTTCATAGTGATGGCTAACGTTCGTGGAGGACACAGCACTTGAAAAAAGAACATTAGAAAAGGCAAAAAAAAAAGGGGGGGGGGGCTTCAGGGAAGGAACAGAGCCAACGGTTAAAGTACAAAAAGTACAAATATACCACCCATTTTAGGACTTGGGCCTAGGTTTGTCCTGGAAAATTGGCAAGTCAGTAATGTTTTTTTTAAAGTTCGGACTTAACAGTCACTTACAAAATTTGTGACCACCTGTTGGTGTTAGATTTCTGCCGATTGCGTCAGCTACTGCCAGTATTACACAACTTCCTGACGGTGTTGCATATCCTACAGCGGTAACTATTGATAGAGTTGGGGGAAGAATGCGAGCGTCAGTTTGCTTCTGGTTTTCATGCTGAGAGGGTTTTGTACGTATTTTCTATACTGAAGAGCAATTGAATTGGAGATACCTGTCTAGTAACATGTAGCACCACCGTTCGCCTTGATGACGGCGGCGATTCGTCTCGGCATGGACTCGACAAGACACCGGAAGCATTGGGAAGCCATACGGATCCACGACCCCTGAACAAGCTCCCACAGTTCACGAAGATTTCATGGAGGGGGGTCAGAGCCTCGAACACCTCTCTCGATGGCATCCCAGATGTGCTCGATGTGATTGAGGTCAGGTGACCTAGCTGGCCAAGGAAGCGAGGTCACGTCGGTGGAGTGTTCATCCAACCATTCGGATACAATTCGGGAGCTGCATTGTCTTGTGATGAGGTTCCCAGTGGAATGTTGAAGACGCACAAACGGGAGCAAATGGTCGTCCAAGATATCCCGGTAACGTTGACATGTGAGGGATGATGTCACACGTATCAGGGGTCCCATTTTAGTCCACGTAAACAGTCCCCAGACGAGAATGCCCCCCCCCCCACCAGCTTGAAGAGTACCCTGCTGGCAAGAAGGATCCATCGCTTCATGTGGTTTGCGCAGTACTCGTATCCTGCCATCCGCGTGTACCAACGTGAATCTCGACTCATCAGCCCAGGCAACATTTTTCCACATGTCTAGGGTCCAGTGGCGATGTTCCCGCGCCCATGCTAATCTTTGCACCCTGTGATGTGCGGTCAGCAGCGGTACCCTCGTGGCACAATGGCTTCTGTACCCCATAGCGAGGAGATGGTTCTGGATGGTGTGGCTGCTTAAACGTTTTTGTGCACCAGCGTTAAATTGCAGAGTGATTTCTTGCACTGTGGCCCGTCTATCAGCTGTTACACTGTGAGCTAGCCGACGATGACCACGCTCATCCACACGCTGTTGTCCACGGCAGTTGGCCCTTGCAGGGTTGGTTTACCGGATTCGATGTACTCACGGTGTACTCGTGACACAGTGGCTCGTGAAAATCCCAGTGCCTGCACGACTTCCGAGATGCAGTGACCCATTCGTCGGGCCCCGATAATTTGTCCACGATCAAATGCGCTTAAATCCTTCGCCTTACCCATACTGCGTCCGACTCTTACTGATTCCCGTCGCATCACTCCTTATATTGTCGGATCGCTGTATACGTCATGTCGTTTCCGTTTATAGGGCCGCCCAAAGCGTCACATTTGCATAACGCCAGCCGTCTCTAATTCAATTGCTCTTCAGTGTATATTGCGATGTATCTCAATCAGGACGTTGGTCCTGTAATAAATTTGTTGATTTACCTATGAGTGTATTTATATGTGGAGAATGATGGTTGCTAACAATTCTTGGTCGATTAAGGACGTTTTATAATGAAATACTTATCGAATGCGGTGGCGCTGTGACAGAATGGACTGCACAGGTGGACTAGCAATCCCTAGGTTTGCTACAAGAGCAATATTTCGTGTTGTCTGCGAGTATAAATACGAATAGTTGAAAAATTTCTCTACTTCGGTATGTGCGATTATGTGAAGCAAATTTCCCCCACAGCCCAACCCCAAATCTAGCTGGTAAAAAGAAATTAAAAAAAAAAAAGTGCACTTGAATGCTTTTTACGAGCGATATACACTATATTGACAAAAGTCACTAGATACCCCTCCAAAAGTAAATGGACGGGTTCGCTGCGTTATTAGGATGCGCGGTATAGCTGCGAATGGTATAAAAACAAGACTGCAGCTGACCGCGGTCATATCGCACTGTGAGATTGAGTGAAAATGTCGCGGCGTGAGAGAACTGATTTTGAGAAAAGAAAGATTGTTGGGTGTTATATTAGTGGGTTGTCCATAAGAGAAACCGAGAGGCGTTTAGAGAACATACCCAAGTCAACTATTTTGGATGTACTGAATAAGTGGAAGACACATGGCGTGCCTGAAGCAGCAAACCGTACCGGGAGACTAAAGAAAATCAGTGATAGAGGACGTCGAAGCCTCAGGAGAGTCGTTACAGCTAATCGACGGAGTAATGCACAAGAACTCAGAGTACAGGCGAGTAAAAATGCTGGAAACTCGGTATGTACACGCACCATTCGCAGAGAACTTCATTCCATAGGTTACCGTGGTCGTGTGGCTGCTCATAATCTCCACGGCTGCCTTTCATTTCCACTCGAAATGCTACTCTTCGTTTAGCATGGTGTAAAGAACATTTATCGTGGACCGTAGATCAATGGAAACGGGCCTTATGAACTTATGAATCCAGATACACGATCCATCACTCGGATTGCCGTGTGTGGATATGGCAGTAGCCGGGGGTACTCTATTTACCACAGTGTACTGTTCCTACGGTCAAGTTTGGAGCTGGCATTGTACTCGTGTGGGGGTGTTTTTGTATTATGGTCCCGGCCCATTGGTTATCGTGGACAAACCTGTTAACCAGCACGTCTACCTTGATATTCTGGACAATTATGCCCTACCAACTCTGTGGCAAGCCTTGTTGGTACCAGCAGGATAATATACCGAGCCGTAAAGTAAGGACTGTTACGGCGTGGTTTGACAATAATTCCGGATCCAGTGTGGACTGGCCAGCACAGAGCCCTGATCTTAATCCCACAGAGCACCTATGGGATGAATTAGAGCGCCGCATAAGAAGTTTGGAATCAAGGCCTACTACTAAGCAACAGTTAGCGGCAGCATTATGTAGTGAATAGAAGCGGATATCTATCGCTGTGTTCCAAAACCTTGTCGAAAGCATGTCTCGAAGTGTCTGTGCATGCATTAACGCCAAAGGTGGACCGACACCGTACTAATATATGTCAATAAATGCTATGTTGTGTTTCTCTTCTAGGTGTCCGGTGATTTTGCCAATGGAGTGTATAGTTTCGATAGCTGATCGTAAACACCGACTATATGTGTCCTCTCAAAAGTTTGAGAAACGTTGCATTAGAGGAATATTTTACGAAAGATAATCACCAAAACGCAGTATTTGGCTGAGCATAATGTGCCAATAAGAGGCTCATCTAGCAAAATTTGTAAGTCTAATGAAAGTAATATCTTAGGTTTAATGAAAACGATGTGGAAATATGATCCTATCATGATACGTGCATTTGAACTCAGACGAACTCATAATAATGAAATTCACGCACATCGCTTGAGGAAAGTTGCGTAAAGTTAAGTAATATTATTAACGGGCAATGTAATTAAATCAATATAACGACGTGCGGATTCTGATAAATTCTCTTCGAAATTTTAAAACTAAATTCCTGTTGTGTTACATAGTGAAAATAGATTTGTTTAAGCATAGGAGCAGAACGTCAAGAAATGTGTACATTTTGAGGTATTCTTAACTGTCAAGGATATCACTGTTCAACCATGAAAGCTTATCAGTCAATTCGTCAGTCGACAAGCTCCCTTCGAGCCCTTCGAATTGATCATGATGGTAGTTAGAGACCTCCAAAGAAAATAAATAAATAAATAAATAAAATAAAGTATATCAGACGGACGGTAGAAGCTTAACTTTTTACACTGTGGCTGCAAGAAAGTTTAATGTTGCCATATTTCGAATTAATTTAACATTCATAATTTAAATTGAGTTTAATTTTTTTATCTCCCTTTTTTTTCGCGCTGCTTTGCCTCCGCAGGTGACGCGAGAGGGGGGGGGGGAGGTTTATTTTAGGGAAGTACATGATTTTTTTTATCGACAATTTTAAATATTTTCCCCTAATCTTAATATGAAAATAACAGTTTTGCTTGAATGCAAATCACATGAAAAAAAAAGCATAAACAATTTTGAACATGGAACTAAGCCATGAGGCTCTCTATAGAGATAGTCTCTATGGCAGAGTATTCAAGTTCATTGCTTTCCTAATTTAGCTGTGAAGGTAGGATTTCTTATCACAGTTGTGCGAAACCAAAGTCCTATTTGTCATAAAACCCTAATAAATAGCATATGGACTTCACTTCTACCGTAGAGCCGAGGCGTTATGCATAGATACTTGTGTTCCCTTGAGGACTATGTGGACGAAGAGCAAAAAGAGGAAGGAGGCTTATTACGGGACACGGAAGGTTGCGCAGTAGGACCAGATTTTTCTCATTGTCAGTGCAGACAAAACGTGGAAACCATAGACAAAAAGAACGTGAGTGCTGAAAGGATTCATACGGCTGGGACCAGAGTTGGAAACGAGTCGAAAATTTTAGCCCCGGAAGTCACATAATTGGCCCGACCCGGACTCGATCTGTAACTGAATTAAACCCGACCCGAACAAATCTGCTTTGCCGCCCCGGTGGCGCAATGGTTTGACCGATGGATTCTGATCGTTCGTCCAAAAGGGGTCCGGGTTCGAATCCCGGTTAGGCATGGATGTTGTGTTTGTCTTACGGCTTTGGCTCTGTCCCTTCATTGGAACCAGTGACCATAAATTAAGGACGGGCGACTGCTTATAGCCCATTGAGTTGCTCACGGTGGTCGTTAAACCCACATTAAAAAAAATTCTGCTTTGAACTATGAATAATATATGCACTGCTGGCCACCCAAAATTCAACACCAAGAAGGTAGCATCCGATTGGCCTGAAATTCGCAGCATGCGTCGCCCGCGAGAGGACATGCAAACGATTAGCATTGCAGGGCATATGCAAATCAGGTACGCCCGGCACTCCACCGAGAAGCACTATAAGAAGAGTGCACAGAAGGCTGGGTATTAGTAGTGGAAGTGTGTTGTGCTGCCGGACCTGTATGTGGGAAGCTTCCTGATACCTCGTCGCATAACACGGCAGTCATTCCAGCACGTTTCAGAGTTCGACAGAGGACGAATAGTGACTTATCGCGACAGCGGTTTATCGTACTGAGGCATCGGCGCCCGTGTCGGACGAGATCCAGCCATACTGAGGTGAGTATGGATTCGGTGGGTGCAGGAGAGACGGACGGACCGACGTGAGCGATTGCCGTAGACGCGGCACACCACCGAACGAGAGGAACGGCATGTTGTGTGGCGGGCATTGACGGCTCGCACCGCCACATCACGAACGTTAGCGCAGGAAAAAGGGTGTGTTGCGCAACAACCTTTGTCAGCACGTACTTTTCGACGTCGTCTGCAGGAGCGGGAACTTGTCGCACGGCGCCCATTGCTCCGATTACCATTGACGTTATACCACCGGCGAGTGCGGTGGCAGTGGGCCGTTGAACGCCGCACCTGGACTACTTTATGGCACTACATTGTCTTCTCCGACGAATCCCGCTTCTGCCTGCAACACCACGATTGTCGGATCCGCGTGTGGCGGCACTGCGGCGAGAGACTCTATGACGCCTGCATTATGTATCGTCATACCGTTCCGTCTCATGGCCTTATGGTTTGGGGAGCAATTGGATATGACACCCGCACCCATCTGGTACGCATCGCCGGTACACTCAACAACCATCGCTACATCTCCGACGTTTTGGAGCCTGTAGTTCTCCCTTACCTGCAGGACTTTCCAGCGGCCACTTTCAACAGGACAATGCGCTCCCGCACGTGGCACGCATCGTGCAACAATTCTTCACGACCCACCAGGTGTCACTGCTGCCGTGGCTCGCCTGTTCTCCCGATATGTCGCCCATCGAACATGTCTGGTCGCTGATCGGCAACCGAGTGGCCAGGCAAGCAACACCCGCGGCTGCGCCTGATGAACTGTGGCAACGTGTGGAAGCAGCCTGGACCGACATACCCAAAGCCCACATCCAAAGCCTCTTTCGTTCGATGCCGCGGCGTGTAGCGGCCATTATTGCCCGCCATGGGGGCCACAAGAACTATTGATGTCTGCGTGTTCCGCAAGTCGCACAGGCCTGTAAGCTCAATCGTTTCATCTTTGTATGTGTTGTTATGTGTCCAGTAATTCTGGGTTTGCTATCTCGTGACCTTCTTGGTGTTGCATTTTGGGTGGCCAGCAGTGTATATACACTATATTGACAAAAGTCACCGGACACCGCTTCAAAAGCAAATGAACGGATCCGCTGCGTTGTTAAAATGCGCGATACTGCTGCAAACGGTATAAAAACAAGCCTGCAGCTGACCGCGATCATATCGCACTGTGAGGTTGAGTGAAAATCTCGCGGTAGGAGAGAACTGACTTTGAGAAAAGAAAGATTGTTGGGTGTTATATTAGTCGATTGTCCATAAGAGAAACCGATAGGCGTTTAAACATATCCAAGTCAACAGTTTTGGATGTACTGAATAAGTGGAAGACACATGGCGTACCTGAAGCGGCAAAACGCAGCCGCAGACCAAAGAAAATCAGTGATAGAGGACATCGAAGCCTCAGGAGAGTCGTTACAGCTAATCGACGGAGTATTGCACAAGACCTCAGTGTGAAGGTGAGTAAAAATGCTGGAACCTCGGTATGTACACGTACCATTCGCAGAGAACTTCATTCCATGGTTTACCGTAGTCGTGCGGCTGCTCATAAGCCTTTCATCTCCACTCGGAATGCTACTCGTCGTTTAGCATGGTGTAAAGAACAATTATCGTGGACCGTTGATCAATGGAAACGCGTCCTATGGATTGATGAATCCAGATACACGATCCATCAGTCTGATGGCCATATGTGGGTATGGTGGCAGCCGGGGGAACACTATTTACCACAGTGTATTGTTCCTACTCTGAAGTTAACAAAAAAGTAACCAAAGCTCTTATGGAAACAGCAACAAAATTAGCTGGGTCTAAGAACAAGTTGCATGTGAACAAATTATCAGGAAAAACCAAAATGTTGATGCAAAAAAGAAGAGAGATGAGGACAACTAAAGAAGATGTGACTTCCAAAGTGGAATATATAGAGCTATGCAAGACAGTAAGAAAAAGTATCACTGAAGACGTAAGGAAATTCAACTGTGAACTAGTGAGGAAAGCAATTGAAAACAACCAAAGCCTAAAGATAGCAAAGGGACATCTCAGTAAGGGAAGAAAACAGATTATGGCACTGAGAAAAGAAGATGGTTCTGTAACAAGAAATAGAGGCGAAATTTTGACAAGAGTGAAAGATTTCTACTCCAAATTATATGAAAGGGATGATATATGCACTCCAGACATCATGAAAGATACCAGTACCAGAGTTCCTCCAGTCCTTCCAGCAGAAGTTGCACATGCAATCAAGAACATGAAGGGAGGAAAAGCTCCAGGAGAAGATGGAATTACTGTAGACATCATACAAGAAGCAAGTGGAGAAATCGAAACAGTACTCGCCCAAATTTTCACTCGATGCCTTAATGAAGGAAAGATTCCTGATGATTGGAACACCGCTACAATGATCCTGCTACATAAGAAAGGTGACATTGAGGATCTCGGAAACTACAGACCTATCAGCCTCCTATCAGTAGTTTATAAAATCTTCACTAAAGTTCTTTCACACCGCTTGAAGGTAACACTGGACATGGCTCAACCGAGAGAACAAGCTGGATTCAGGAGTGGCTACAGCACAATAGATCATATCCACGTGCTGAGAGAACTAATTGAAAGAGCGAGGGAATATGAACTTCCATTGTGCATGGCTTTTATCGATTATGAAAAAGCCTTTGATTCGGTGAAACCATCAGCAGTTACAATGGCTCTGAAAACCTGCGGTATTGAAGATGCATACATTAATATTATTAATAACATCTATGAAAATGCAAGTGCAAAGATTAGGCTGTTTGAAAATACAACACACGTAAAAATTGGAAAGGGAGTGAGACAAGGTGACACCATATCTCCGAAGCTTTTTAATGCCACATTGGAGGGTGTTTTTCAGTCACTGAGCTGGGAAAACAAGGGGATAAAGATTAATGGAGATTATCTAACCCACCTTCGTTTTGCTGATGACGTAGTCATTTTTGCAACTAGCCCATCAGAGCTGCAGAGTATGATCCAGGAACTTGCTGACAAGAGTAAAGAAGTGGGATTAAAAATGAACTTTCAGAAGACAAAAGTGATGTTCAATGCTTTTACAAGAAATGAAGATTTATCGATTGATGGAGAAAAGCTGGAGATAACAGACACGTACGTTTATCTTGGACAGCAGATATCAAGTGAGGGTCACATTGATGAAGAAATTAATCGGCGTACAAAACTTGCCTGGAGAGCTTTTGGAAGAAACAGCATAATTTTCAAGAGCAATATGCCATTATGTCTTAAAAGAAAAGTGTTTGATCAATGCATCCTTCCAGTGCTTACGTATGGTGCGGAGACGTGGACCTTAACTAAAAGAGACATACAAAGGCTGCAGACAACTCAAAGAAGCATGGAGAGGTGCATACTTGGTGTAACCAGGAGAGATAAGAAGAGGAACTCGTGGATCCGAAAAATGACAAGAGTGGAAGACATCGTGATCAGAGTTAAATTCCTGAAATGGCAATGGGCTGGACATACTGCCAGAAGGACAGATCATCGATGGACAGCCGAAATTTTAGATTGGATTCCAAGGGACAGGAAAAGACCCAGAAGAAGACCACATGGGAGATGGGTGGATGAAATTCGAAAGTATGCAGGGGTGACATGGAGGAGACTGGCACAAGACAGACCGTTGTGGAGGAAACTTGGGGAGACCTTCGTCCAGCAGTGGATTGATAATGGTTGACAATGATGATGATGATGATGATGATTGTTCCTACGGTCAAGTTTGGAGCTGGCAGTGTACTCGTGTGGGGGAATTTTTCGTGGAATCTTCCCGGCCCATTGGTTGTCGTGGACAAACCTGTTAACCAGCACGTGTACCTCGACATTCTGGACAATTATGCCCTACCAACTATGTGGCAATACTATGGAACCGAGCCTTGTTGGTACCAGCAGGATAATGCACCGAGCCATAAAGCAAGGACTGTTACGGCGTGGTTTGACGATAATTCCGGATCCAGTGTGGACTGGCCAGCACATAGCCCTGATCTTAATCCCATAGAGAACCTATGGGATGAATTAGAGCGCCGCATAAGAAGTTTGTAACCAAGGCCTACTACTAAGCAACAGTTAGCGGCAGTATTTTGTGCTGAATGGAAGCGCATACCTTTCGATGTGTTCCAAAATCTTGTCGAAAGCATGTCTCGAAAGGTCAGTGCATACATTAAGGCCAAAGGTGAACCGACATCGTACTAATGTATGTCAATAAATTTTATGTTGTGTTTCTCTTCTAGGTGTCCGGTGACTTTTGTCAATATAGTGTATATACACAGGGCGCTCAAAAATTCTTACCGTAGTGGGTAAAGTAATTTATATGGAAATCAAACAAATGAATTATAGGAACGTATAACTTACTCACTTACTTACTTACAGGAAGTGTTGAAACTGTAATCCTTCATTTGCAAGACAAAATCTACTTGTTTTAAACATGTTTTGAAACACATCTGCGACAGCCAAAAAGTTTATCCATAGTAGTGTTAAGGCTGTTCCACCCGATTTCAATTGCGCTACAGTAAAAATATTGGAATTAAGCAACTTTTTGTATAATACAAATTTGGAAGTTGTGAATCCGTTTTTTGATGTAAATATCACATGAATGGTAAGTCAGATAATATCCGAAAACATGAAAATTTCGTCGTCCTGGAGCGGGAATCGAACCCTCGTCTCTCGGATAGCGCTCGAGTATGCTAACCACTACACCACCAAGAACGACCAAGCCACAACCCAGATTTCTCTCTCTCTCTCTGGAACGTTTGACGTCACAGCAACGTCGGCATTGTTGCGCCATCACGTATCGATCAATTCGTGTGAGCTCTCGAGATCTCAAAGTGATTGCTTGCTATATAATAGCACGCGATCACTTTTAGATGTCAAGGTGATCTCTTGCTAATTTCAAAATATTGGATTTATCAATGACTCTAGTTCTATTTTTCCGATCTACAAAATTCGAATTGAATTCCTAATATCACGGCAAGTTGGGTTTTCACGCGATCACATTGAGATCCCAAGGTGATCGCGTTCTAATTTAAAAACATCGGGTTTATCAATTACTCGAGTTCCATCTATCCCATCTACAAAATTCGAATTGAATTCTTAATATCACGACAAGTTGCGTTTGTACATTAATTAATTTAGCACAATGCGAATATTAATTTCTACGTTTTTTTTTTTTTTTTACTTTTTTAATTTAACTAACTTTCCAAGTTTAGTGCTGATTATATTAAACATTTTGCAAAATATCGATCTATCTAAACGCTCTATATAGGATGGGCAACATCCCCTATATATTAATATGTATTTAAAGCTTAAAAACAACCGTCCTATGACGGGCTATACGTGAGTTCTGTAAGAGCAACATAACCACGGACAAAAATTATCTCACGTTTGGCTAATTATTTCATTTTCAAATGCTGTTGAAATGACTTGGTGGGCGACCTAAAGATTGTTTAGCATAAAATCTTTGCTTTAGGAAACAACTAAAACGGAGAAAAGCGTAGGAATTGAACGAAATTGCAAACGCGCCGCGTGTTCATCGCAACAGCACCCCCCCCCGCCTTTCCCTCCCCACAAATTTCTCTTTCTAGGAGATGCGAACTCTGTTCTTTATTCTTTCAATAAGTCTGTATCTCAAAAGTTTATTTCTTGGCCAGGAGATTCAGTTAAGCGCCACCCCTAGCGTTCGGCTACATGAACTTCCGCAAAATGGGTCCACTTTGTTGAGCTTCTTAATGTAAATGCGGATCGTGACGCACTCAGAATTATTTATTCACCTGCTGTATAGGTAATTAAAAGACACGCGGCCAGTTACGTAACTTGTATACTCATCTTTGCTACGGTGTTTGAGCAAAGTACGTGCTCGACGTTGATGGTTCCGGTAAATTCCCCTTTCCTTAAAATCGATTAAGGGTTTTGTGTGGTGTGCATATTCGTCTTAATGAAACGACTCGTACAAGAAAGGAGAAGATAGCTTTTTTTAATTCTCTAGTTTCGCGTAGGTCATAGGACGAATGGCGTACGTGCTGGTATTTCAGCTGCGCATTGATTATTCTTATCAAAGAAAGTATGAGAAATGCAGAATTATGATATTTTGAAAAGATGTGATATCGCTATATAACACCCCAGTTCGAGACCTCCTATAAAGACTACGGTGCCTCTTTTTTTTCTTGCGCGGGGGCGGGGGGAGTGGGCAACCATGCCTAATCCAGGGCTAGGGCCTGGGCCAATTAGAAGCAACTGCCAGAGCTTAGGCCACTGCGCTACAGGAGCATCTTTAACACTTAAATTTTCTATTGGATTGGCCAAAAAATAAATGCGCCCCCCCCCCTGTGTAAATGAAAGGCGAATTTTGAATGGGAAGCAAAAACTTTAGTCAACAGTATATTGTCCATTTTGCTCGATGACCTTTTACCATCTCGCAGGTAAGTCCATGATTCCGCGCTCAAAAAACAGTTCCAAGAACGATTTGATAGCCTCATCAGCAGTTAAGATTTTACAATTCAAGGCATTTTGCAACGAACGAAACAAATGGTAGTCTGATGGTGCCACGTCTGACGAATATGGTGGATGTGATAACACATCCCATCCAAGCTGCAACAATTTTTGAGGAGTGTCCAAACTTGTATGTGGTCTTGCATTATCATGGCAAAACACAAGACCTTTGCGATTCACTAATTCTAGACGCTTCTGTTTGGTTGCATCACTTAATTTATGCAGCTGACGACAGTACATGTCCGAATTAATGGTTTGGTTCCTTGGAAGCATTTCAAAATGCATAACACCTTTGAAATCCCACCAGATCGACTGACTTTGGTGCATATCTGCTTATGAAGTGTTTTGAGCAGGTTCATCAAGCTTGCTCCACGATCTTTTTTCGTTCGACGTTGTTGTAGACGATCCATTTTTCATCGCCTGTTATCATACGTTTCAAAATTGGATCGTTTTCTTCACGCTAGCTAAGAGCGAATCGCAGATGTCAACGCGCTTAGTGAGCTGAATATCTTTGACCGCATGTGGTACCCACATACCGAGCTTACTAACGTGTCCCAGTTGCTTTAAATGGTTTTCAACGCTCGATTTCAATATGTTCAGATTCTCAGCAATCACTTGTGTTGTTAAACTCCGGTTGGATTCAATTAATGCCTTTATTTTGTAGTCATAAACTTCGATTGGCCTCCCCGAGCGTGGTGCATCTTTCACTTCAGAATCTCCAGACCGAAATTTCGCAAACCAATTCTGACACTGCCGTAGTTTTAAAGCATCTTCACCATACATATATTCACATAACATTTTTATGAGCTTGCACAGTGTTTTTCTAATTTTCGGAAGTAATAGAGCAAAACAAGACGAAAATGTTCCTTTTGATTGTCCATTTTGAAATCAACGCCAAACAAACACTTGTTAACGAAATCGTGCCCTTTCTGTTCCTAAAACAAGTTCAAATTGTCAGCTGTCACGTTACATAATGAACTTGCGGTTTCAAAGGACGTTAGTTACATTTCAAGACATGTTTCGCTATCTATGAGTAACAAACGCAATGACTTTTTGCCCAACCCAATACATTTTTTCAACAAGTAAATACAGTGGAAGCAGGATATAACGTGGTCGGTTATACCGCGGAATCGGATATAACGCGGTTCCGATCGTGTCCCCCAAACAAAGTACATACACAGACAAATGCATGCTCAGATTCGGAAATACCGCGGGTATCTCTATAACGCGGCTATCGCCTTGTTCTCGCATACCAGCGTTATAACAGGCTTCCACTATATATAGTTTTACACGTAAATTGCTAAAATCGCGATTTACGGTGCTCGAATTGCAGAATTTCCCTTTCTGATATTCAGTTTACAATTACCGTGCACTTTCGATTATTCGAACAAGTGGAGGTGGAGATGTACATCGGATAATTCAAGAACACCGATAGTCCGAAATTTGTATCTATTTGCGTTTAACGAATGCTAACAAATATTTTGTTATTTAATCGGATAATCTGTAATTTTTGCTTCTTTTCTAGTAACCCGGACTTGTTTCCTAATGTGAATTCGAATTTTTCGACGACAACGATACCTTTATAATCAAAGTTCCATTAACTCAAACTGTCAATACAGAGGGAGGTACTTTGATTGAATAGCTTGTTGATATTTTCTTCACTCTCCTCCTTTTCGGGTTAATGAGCTTGATAATTTGTTCTTCACTCTCATTCTCTTCGGGTTGATGAACATGTTAATTTCTTTTTCACTCTCGTCTTCTTCGGGTTCATGAGCTTGTTAATCTTCACTTTCACAGTCTTCGGGTTCGTGAGCTTGTTACTCTTCACTTTCACAATCTTCGGGTTCATGAGCTTGTTAATTTGTTCTTCGCCCTCATTCCCTTTGGATTAATGAGATTGTTACTTTCTTCTTCACTCTCAAACTTTCGGATTGATGAGCTTGCTAATTTCTTCTTTACTGTCATCCTTTCGGTACAATCATGTAGTACTGTAATCCTGATCACGTTAACCAATTTGCAATCACTCATCCAGACCCTGACTTCACTGGTGTTTTGAAAATCTCATTGTACCTTAATTGAATTTATTATTCATATGTCTGGCCTGCTACATGTATACACTAGAACCCTATGAATCATTATTCATATGTCTGGTCTGCTACTTGTATACACTAGAACCCGATGAATCATTATTCATATGTCTAGCCTGCTACTTGTATACACTAGAACCCGATGAATCATTATTCGTATGTCTGGCCTGCTACTTGCATACACTAGAACCCGATGAATCATTATTCATATGTCTAGCCTGCTACTTGTATACACTAGAACCCTATGAATCATTATTCATATGTCTGGTCTGCTACTTGTATACACTAGAACCCGATGAATCATTATTCATATGTCTAGCCTGCTACTTGTATACACTAGAACCCTATGAATCATTATTCATATGTCTGGTCTGCTACTTGTATACACTAGAACCCGATGAATCATTATTCATATGTCTAGCCTGCTACTTGTATAAACTAGAACCCTATGAATCATTATTCATATGTCTGGTCTGCTACTTGTATGCACTAGAACCCGATGAATCATTATTCATGTGTCTGGTCTGCTACTTGTATACACTAGAACCCGATGAATCATTATTCATATGTCTGGCCTGCTACTTGTATACACTAGAACCCGATGAATCATTATTCATATGTTTGGCCTGCTACTTGTATACACTAGAACCCGATGAATCATTATTCATATATCTAGCCTGCTACTTGTATACACTAGAACCCGATGAATCATTATTCATATGTCTGGCCTGCTACTTGTATACACTAGAACCCGATGAATCATTATTCATATGTCTGGCCTGCTACTTGTAAACACTAGAACCCGATGAATCATTATTCATACGTTTGGCCTGCTACTTGTATACACCAGAACCCGATGAATCATCATCAATATTTAGAAGAATTTCCCTTCACGGTCAAGAAAGTGTTATCGTTTTTACATTAGACATCGCCTGAGAATATTGTGTACAACAGCCACAGTACTATGTCATACGCAAAAAGGGAAACAAAAAGGGATATGAGTCAGGGCCGTAGCCAAGGGTGGCCCTGCCCGGGCTGAGCCCGACCTGTGTTTCCTTTTGCCAGTCCTAGTTACTCACACAACAGTGTAGTGCCCGACCTCGTTTACCACTTTTGCCCGGCCACTTTATATCCTTCACCCGATCTCAATCATGAACCGACCCTCCCAACTTGCTTGTCTGGCTACGGGACTGATCTGAGTGCAGAGAGGGAGAGAAAGAGCACTGCTTCCTCTGGATCGCGGACCGACGTCTCGAGCAGAATTGTGGACAATGCTGCAACAAGTGGAGCTGGCATTACATCCCGAAATCCTTCGGCATCTGGTGTAGTAGATGCCTCGGCGTGTACAGGCTGTCATTCGCGCTAGAAGAGGACCAACACGCTATTAGGTAGGGTATCTCTAATGTTTTGTCTATTGAGTATACACACTATATTGACAAAAGTCACCGGACACATAGAAGAGAAACACAAAATAGCATTTATTGACACACATTAGTATGGTGTCGGTCCACTTTCGGCCTTAATGCATGCACTGACCCTTCGAGACATGCTTTCGACAAGGTTTTGGAAACACAGCGATAGATATCCGCTTCTATTCAGTACATAATGCTGCCGCTAACTGTTGCTTAGTAGTAGGCCTTGATTCCAAACTTCTTATGCGGCGCTCTAATTCATCCCATAGGCGCTTTATGGGATTAAGATTAGGGCTCTGTGCTGGCCAGTCCCTTCACGATACGGAATTATCGTCAACCAACGCCGTAACAGTCCTTGCTTTATGGCTCGGTTCATTATCCTGCTGGTACCAACAAGGCTCGGTTCCATAGTATTGCAACAGAGTTAGTAAGGCATAATTGTCCGGAATATCGAGGTAGACGTGCTGGTTAACAGGTTTGTCCACGATAACCAGTGGGCAGGGACCATACCACGAAAAACACCCCCACACGAGTACACTGTCGGCTCCAAACTTGACCTTAGGAAGAGTACACTGTGGTAAATAGTGTTTCCCCGGCTGCCGCCATACCCACACACGGCCATCAGACTGATGGATCGTGTATCTGAATTCATTAGTCCATAGGACCCGTTTCGATTGATCTATGGTCCACGATACATGTTCTGTACACCATGCTAAACGACAAGTAGCATTCCGAGTGGAGATGAAAGGCTTATGAGCAGCCGCATGACCATGGTAACCCATGGAGTGAACTTCTCTGAGAATGGTACGTGTACATACCGAGGTTCCAGCATTTTTACTCACCTGTACACTGAGGTCTTGCGCAGTACTCCGTCGATTAGCTGTAACGACTCTCCTGATGCTTCGACATCCTCTATCACTGATTTTCTTTGGTCTGCCGGTACGTTTTGCTGCATCAGGCACGCCATGTGTGTTCCACTTATTCAGTACTTCTAAAACAGTTGATTTAGGTATGTTTAAACTCCACTCGGTTTCTCTTACGGACAACCCAGTAATATAACATTCAACAATCTTTCCTTTTTCAAAGTCAGTTCTCTCGGCTGCGGCATTTTCACTTAACCTCACAGTGCAGTATGTTCGCAGTCAGCTGCAGGCTTGTTTTGATACCGTTTGCAGCTGTACCGAGCGTCTGAACGACGCAGCGGATCCGTTCATTTGCTTTTGAAGGGGTGTCCGGTGACTTTTATCAATATAGTGCATGTAGGATAGGCGTTGATGGGTTCGTTGCAGAGAGGTGACCCGTAGGACTAACTTCTTTTTTAAAAACTAAAATGTTTAATGGAGTAAACAGTGATATAGGTGTCGTTGAATTTAAGGGAATGAAACATAAACAAACATCGTCTTAGGCACACATCCTTTAACTCGCGTATACAACAATTTTCAACTTTGTCTCTCCTCCGGCTGGATTGGATCATTTACTCTTTGTGGGGAAAGGAGGCGCCCTGCTCTTCGCGAGGTATCGCTGCGAGATCTAGCGGCGAGAGTTCAAAGAAATTTTCAGAAGTCAAAAAGTTTATAGGGAAAATCCTACATATATATTTTCAAGTTTCACAGTTTTCCCTCATTCATTTATCAATTTGTCATTCAAATTCCATTCATTTATTCACTGCCATTATGCTTACCTGAAAGTTTTCAAGTTGGTAAGGTAAGGTACACAAAAGCACAGACTACGAGAACAGAACTTGAAATAAAAATGAGGACCAAAATCAAAAATTAATGCTGAATATATATAGAATTTCCACATTTTTTTCTGTCCATAGCAAGATTTCTTGCCTTTAACAGAATACTGCCTCTATCAAAATCAATGAATGTTACGGCATCAATCCATTTTGTTCTAGGTCTTTCCTTGGTGTGCACCAGCTGCAGTACCAAGGTACCTTGTGCAGTACTACTTATGAAAATTGCAATACCATGAAGAACTGCTGGTATTAGCTTGGTACTTACAGGATATACAGGGTGTTTCATAAAGAATGTCCCGATTTGAAAAGTGGATGTCTCGACAACCACGAACTACCGATGAATGCGACTCGTATCATGTCTACGGGCGTGGCCCAGAGTTCGTTATGACTACCGCTAGATGGCAGCACGAGCGTCCAAACAGCCGCTACGCTTAGTGAGTGAGAAGATGGCATCGAGGCAACAGAAGGCGTTTTGTGTGCTCGAATTTAGCAAGACCAAGTCCGTGATTACGGTGCAGCGTGCGTTTAAACGGCGTTACGGCAGTGCTGGCCACTCAGTGTAGAAGGTGTGCTGTAGGCATTCTGAAAACATATCGCTCGTTGCTGTCATGAATAAAAGGAGCGATTTATCAGATTTGGAAAAAAGGGATGATTATCGGCTTTCGGGCCAAGGGTGCTAGTATTTCAGAAACAGCGCAGTTTGTGAACTGTTCGCGTGCTGCTGTAGTTAAAGTGTATCGTGATTGGAGAAATGGCATCAGTGCGAATAAGCGATGTGGAAACTACGGGGCACCACGTGGCATTGATGTGCGAGGTGAACGTCGGCTGCGAAGGTGCGTAAGGGCAGATCGACAAGCTAGAGTAGAGCAACTAACTGGCCGAATGAACCAGGGGGCTACCGGAAGTGTGTCTAAAATGACAGTTCAGCGAACCCTGCTGCGTATTGAGCTCCGATGCACACTAATGGTCACAGCACCGATGTTAACGAAGGTGCATCGGCTGAAAAGGCTTACATTTGCACGACAATGTCGGAATTGGACCACCGCTGATTGGCAAAGGATTGCCTTCTCCGATGAGTCACGTGTTCTGCTTCATCGAACGGGTGGACGTTGACGTATAAGGCGAGAAACATCGGAGAACAAACACTCTTCAACCATTGCTGGAAGAACACAAGATGGTGGGGACAGCGTTAGGGTTTGTGAATGTTTTCGTGGCATTCCCTGGGTCCACTTATACGTGTGGCAGGCACTATGTACCAAATTCGTTATGAATCCATCCTTACAGACCACGTGCACCTATACATGCTGATTGCCTTTCCTGGGGAGTATGGATCTTCGAGCACGACAATCTGACGTGTCACACAGCTAGAAATGTCCGAGAGTGGTTGGAAGAGTACGATGAAGACTTCAAAGTACTTCCTTGGCCCCTAATTCCCCAGACGTAAACCCAATTGAACATCTGTGGGACCACCTCGATCGTGTTGTTCGCTCTATGGATTCACCACACACTCTCCAGTAGCTGTCAAATGCACTGCAGTCAGCATGGCTCCACCGAACACTTTCCAGCACCTTATTGAGTCACTCCCATCCCATCTAGCTGCTGTCCGTGCTTCACACGGTGGTTACTCTGGATATTAGCTAGTGGTCACAATAATGTTACTCGACCGTGTATAAGATAGAAAGGACAAACAGGGGGCGCAGTATTTTGGGATCTGCCGTGGACATAGAAATGCATAGTTGCGCCTGTATCTCAAACACAGACATTGGCGTGCTGACTGACAAAATGTTATGTTTTCTGAAGCGTCACGATTCAACCTGATGCAGCATGATGGTCGCACACGTGTTAGAAGGCATCTTGGTGAGCGGCACTTTGCAGCTTTCATTTTGTAGCTTCATTTCGGCCCAACTCCAAGCGTAATGGTTTAGAGCGCCATTTGATTCATTTCGCGATCTTGCCTGATACGAATTGAGGGAATTCCCAACAGCCAGCGATAAAGCATGGTTGTTTTAGAGGCAGAGGAGATACCTTCCTTCAGAGATATCCTGGCGCTGTATTCCAGTAGGACAATGATTGGCCACATGTGGCCTGGAATGCCCAAGACTTCTTCGATGCACGGCAGGTACAGCTTCTTACCTGGATAGCACGTTCCCCGGATATGTCCCCGATCGAACATGTCTAGGACATGGTAGCTAAGCGACTGGCTCGTCAAGCGCCTCCGCCAGTCACCCCAAATGAGCTTTGGTCTCGCACAGAAACAGCCTGGCAGACTATTCCCCATGACGACATCAAAAACCTCTTCCATTCAACGCCACGCCGTGTACAGGCTGTTTATCACATGCAACATGAGGAGTCTGGGATACAAACTTCAATTGAATAGCGCGATTCTTTCTTGGTGTTGCAATTTCCGCAAACAGTAGTGTATTTTGCAAAGCACAATCTCTCGAGGTAATCTTCTACCTCCCATGTACACTGAAGAGCAATTGAATTAGAGACAGCTGGCGTTATGCAAATGTGACGCTGTGGGCGGCCCTGTAAACAGAAACGACATGACGTATGCAGCGATCCGACAATATAAGGAGTGGTGCGTCGGGAATCAGCAAGAGTCGGACGCAGTATGGGTAAGACGAAGGATCTAAGCACAGTTCATCGTGGGCAAATTGTCGGGGCCGACGAATGGGTCACTCCATCTCGGAAGTCGTGCAGGCACTGGGATTTTCACGAGCCACTGTGTCACGGGTGCACCGTGAGTACATCGAATCCGGTAAAACCATCCCTGCAAGGGCCAACTGCCGTGGACAACAGGTATGGATGAGCGGGGTCATCGTCGGCTAGCTCACATTGTAACAGCGGATAGATGGGCCACAGTGCAAGAAATCACTCTGAACTTTAACGCTGGTGCACAAAAACGTGTAAGCAGCCACACCATCCAGAACCATCTCCTCGCTATGAGGTACAGAAGCCATCGTCCCACGAGGGTACCGCTGCTGACCGCACATCACAGGGTGCAAAGATTAGCATGGGCGCGGGTACATCGCCCCTGGACCCTAGACATGTGGAATAATGTTGCCTGGGCTGATGAGTCGAGATTCACGTTGGTACACGCGGATGGCAGGATACGAGTACGGCGCAAACCACATGAAGCGATGGATCCTTCTTGCCAGCAGGGTACTCTTCAAGCTGGTGGGGGTGGCATTCTCGTCTGGGGACTGTTTACGTGGACTGAAATGGAACCCCTGGTACGTGTGACATCGTCCCTCACAGGTCAACGTTACCGGGATATCCTGGAGGACCATTTGCTCCCGTTTGTGCGTCTTCAACATCCCACTGGGGACCTCATCCTGCAACAAGACAATGCACCGTGCCATCGCTCTCGAATTGTATCCGAATGGTTGGATGAACACTCCACCGACGTGACCTCGCTTCCTTGGCCAGTTAGGTCACCTGACCTCACTCCCATCGAGCACATCTGGGATGCCATCGAGAGAGATGTTCGTGGCTCTGACCCCCCCCCCTCCCCGTCCCTCAAATCTTCGTGAACTGTGGGAGCTTGTTCAGGGGTCATGGATCCGTATGGCTTCTCAACGCTTCCGGTGTCTTCTCGAGTCCATGCCGAGACGAATCGCCGCCGTCATCAGGGCGAAAGGTGGTGCTACATATTACTAGACAGGTATCTCTAATTCAATTGCTCTTGAGTGTATGATGCAGATGCTCAAGCCATTTGAACAATTTTTAGCACGTCTGTTGTAAAAATAGGTCGTGCTTATGTTATCGGCTTGTCCGTCCGTCTATAGACACCATATCTCTGCAACTTTTAGTCCGATTTGAAAAATTCTTTCTGCGTTGGGAAGCTTGAAATATGCGAATGATGAACCTTCATTTTTTATTTTTTTTTTTACGATGTACAATTTCTCCGCTATGCAGATGATGTCGAACTCAAAATACATTTTAAAACATCCGACTGAAAAAAAATATTTTATCTTTCGATTCCATTTATGTCGAAGACTATTTACGTATCAACTTTTCAATTTATGCATAGATTTTCCGCTAGGGGGCGTAAAAGTAAATTACGTTTTCCCCGATATCTCTTCTTCTAAAACTCCGATTTGAATTTTTTTTTTTTCTTCAGCGGATACAGCTCCTTGATGAAAAATATTTTGCATATAATTTCTAATTTTTGGTAAAGAATACTTTGGCCACCAGGGGGCGTAAGCGTTAATTTTTTGCTTCTGTCGTATTTGCAATAAAATCTGAGCTTCTAAAATCCCGTTTGAAAAAATTCTTTCGCGGACTGATGCTACTCACGTCAATAAACCTTTTCGGAATATTTTCTTCTTAAAATATCGCATGGTTTCTCCGCCAGGGGGCGTAGGTATATATCTTGTTTCAATATCTCTGCTTCGAAGAGTCCGATTTGAAAAATCCTTTTTGTTGGAGAACGTTTCCGCTGCGAAATGTTTCTCATATTAATTTAAATTTTTCGTAACGCACAAGTCTGCCACCAGAGGGCTCACGATTCCGTTTACAGCAGTATATGTGGGATTAAAAAGCCGATTGGAAAAAACTTCTTTCTTCCATCAGATACTATTATTTTCCATGCCGGTTCGATTGACTTTGAATAGCTTTGAGAAATGTAATTTGCGTCAGGACGGATTCAAAAGACGTGCTCAATACACCCGAAAATTCGGTGTCATCTTTGTCGTTTCTATCTTTTACGGAAGAAATACCCAACTCAGATCTAATATCCGCATTACTAATCCTGTCACGCCCTTGAAGTCATCTGTTTCCCCCTGATGCTCCTTTGACCCCCTCGCATATCAGACATATCTGACTCCTAAATGAGAGGTTCACTTCGCACCCATTTCTCACTGTCGTTGAAGAGGGGAGATCTTGCTACACTACAAAAGCTAACTCTGCTCAGTGAAAATAGTCTTATGCAGCTGATGTGAGACTTTCCATAATTAGCTGATTCCATTATCTAATTTTTTATCAACCCCGTTTCTACCTTATCAATTACTACACCTAGGTAATTAAAATCAGGTACTTGTTCAGTCACCTTCTCCTGTACTACATAATTAATACCTTACCACAGACTTAGATATCACAGCAGTTTATCCTCATTCCGAACTCTTCACATGTCCTACCCCACTTATGAAGATTACATTTCAAGCTACTAACACTCTCAAGTGCTAACACCAAAATTTTTGCATACAACAGCTGCTGTTACTAGGATGTCAATATTTTTTTTGCACGATTTTCGAAAATTAAATTTTAAAGTTATAGAAAACCTAAAGTAGTTACTGTATGCAATTAAAACGTACACTGGTGTGCAAAAATTAAGGACGAAGAGGAGAAATTAGCATAACAGCGGAACACGAGCAGGCAGAACGGACCGAAACACCACTCAGGAGATAGACTAGGGTCCGGTACGGTAGGGCATGCGCATATATGCAGCATGACGTAGGGGAGGGGGAGTGTCGGAAGGGTATAAAGCACACAGGTGGTGTACGCTTAGCAATTCGGTGAAAGCTATTGCACGCTGTACATCGGTTTGAACGGCGTCGAATTGCTGCCACCGTGTGATATGGCCAACAGGCAATCCAGTAGACGACATCTGGATGACTTTACCCGAGGTCGCGTCATTGGGAAGTTGGAAGAAGGTCGAAGTGTGACTAGTGTGGCCGAGGAGTTCGGGATCGCCCACAGCATCGTTTCACGAGCTTGCAGAGCATTTCAAACGACAGGAACAGCTGTCCGAGACTTTAGCAGTGGTCGTCCACGAGCAACCACGGCGGCGGACGACCGGTATATTGTTCTACAGGCGAGAAGAGACAGACGGCAGACAGCGAGAAAAAACGCAAGGCACATGCAACAGACAACTGGACGTCCGTTATCGCGTTTTACCGTGGCTAGGAGGCTACACAAAGGTGGTCTATTTGCACGCCGACCAGTACGGTGTGTGCTATTAACGCCTGCTCATCGGATACGGAGGTTTCTGTGGTGCCAGGAACACAAGAACTGGACACATCAGCAATGGGGATCGAGTTCTCTTCACGGATGAGAGCCGATTTAGTCTGACGAGCGATTCTGGACGTATACACATTTAGAGAGAGAGAGAGAGCAGGGAACACGCAATCACACCTCCAACATCATCGAAAGGGACCGGTTTGGAGGTGGCGGAGTTCTCGTTTAGGGCGGTATCATGCCTGGTAGCCGTACTGACCTCCGACCTCCACATCTTCCAAGGAGATTCAGTCACTGGTGTCCGCTATTGTACCGAGGTCCTCCTGCCTTGAGTATGAATGAAGTAACTGCAGAAAACTCGCTGGCAAAAAGTAGGAGAGGGGGGGGGGGGCTATGTGCAAAAGTGGGTTCATATATTGTTAAAGTGTGTAACTTTCCCCTGAAAACTCTCTACCCAGGGTGGTGAGCCCTTTCATCTTCCCAGAATTGTGCCTCAATTCTACCCACATTTTGTGGGAAACTGCCGCAAGCAACATTGCGAGAGCCAACTACAACAATAAATATTAGGTTCACATATCCGTACGCGGGCGCATCCTCGGAAAAGAAAAAAAACATTTTTTTTTTATTTATACGCTAGATAGGTATAGGTATACAAAAACTGCAGATATTCACATCGGGGGGTCGACTTATACACGGGATATACAAAAACTGCAAATATTCAGATAAAAATAGGGGGGGCGGTCGACCTATACATGAGTATATACTGTATTTCTGTTTACCGATAATTATAAATTCCATGCCTATTTGAAAACGTTTTGACAGGATTCCGGTGAAATTTTGAGGGACTCCTCTTATTACCAATTCATGGTGTTGATAAAAATTTCAGCCCGTTTCCTTAAGATTTCACAAAGTTCGTTTTTGCATTTTTTTATGCACAGCTCTCAAAGAATAGAAACACCTATGGATGTGCCGCGGCGAGGAATGCAGCACTTGCTTTCAGATGTGGACCAGGATAACGATGGTGTAGCAAACGACGCTGACTTTATTGTTTAGCTTATTAATTAATTCATAACTCGCGAACGGAACAACGTAGAGATCTTAAAACAGTTGCGTTGACCTAGAAATTCCAGTATTAATAAGCTATGCAAATTTGACGATGCCACAGTTCTGCGTTCGAGAGTTTTTGCTGCTTCAGACAAAACAGACGTTTTGTGTTTTATATATAAGATTTTCCTCTCATGTTGCTATGGCGCAGACAGTCAGACACATTGAAACTTGGCGATTTGGACTGTGACGTCACGAAACAACCGGAAGTGCGTGATGTGCATAGGCCTCTCCTCTACTGAAGTCAAACACAACTCAATGCAGATTTCTAAATTATATTCCGCAGAATAAGAAAAACTTGTTGAAAAAAGATTCTCAGCTTTTGAAGTCAAGGGCAGACAAATGTGTTTTGAATGAAACAGCGTTGCGTAAAAAAAGTGTTGGTCACGACTAGTTCGTCATTTTTTTTTTTTTTTTTTTTACGTTTTCACTTAAAGATAAAAAAAGGGAAGGCCTGTTATAAAGATAGCTAAGGTTTTTAGATACCTTCATAGCAAGAAATAATAAATTATTTTCCTGCAAGCGGTATTAAACACGACTTCCACTTCTTCCTCAGCTATTTGCAGAGCCACGTCGCTGGAAATTCCTCTTAGATTTTACGTAAAGATGATTATCGTCTGAATTCTTCCTCCCTCCCGATGTGCTTTCGAATGATTAAAGATATTCTCAGTCGCAGAGCAAGTCTGAATCGTGTACTGAATGTGTAAGACAGAATTTCTATCACTGATCGCAGCCGTGACACAGTCTATCGTACTCTTTTTCTCTCTCACTATCACTTACTTTCGCCCCCCCAGTTTTTTTGTCTTACCCCTTTTCATTTTTTTCTTCCTTATTTTTCATTTCGTCATATCTCCGACTGTTTCCTTTTTTTCGCTACAAATGGATACATTCCATCCTACGGAACTCAAATAAAATACTATGATTAATTAAACGCCTTTCACAAGATTATTTTTTTATTGTATTGCTAGCTGACCTGTAACCGGCGCTACGCTTTTATCTGTTTATTTTGATTTTAATGCATCAAATAATTATATTCCTAAATCCTATACTAATGGACTCTATCTAAATTGCATTTACAGCTGCAGCTTTTGTAAAAGTAAAGAGAAAATTAGTTGCCGAACGCATCCCGCATTATCCATTGCGACACCTGTGTGAAAAACCGGTAGCATAGCATTGCATTAGGAGAGTAAAGCAGATTATTCGGCTTCCAAATAATACCATTCCTCGAATATCAGTGCCTAATAAGGCAAGATGGGGGGGGGGGGTGTTGAGGTTTAACGACCACCGTGAGCAACTCGATGGGCTATAAATAAGCATTAGCCCGTCCCTAACCTAATTTAGGGCCACTGGTTCCAGGGAAGGGAAAATGCCAGTGCCGTTAGACAAACACAACATCCATACCTCATCGGGATTCGAACCCGATCCGATCTCGGACGAATGGTCAGAAGCCATCGCTTAGACCACTGCGCCACTTGATGGACGCGAGATAGGAACATTTTTGTGCTAGCGCCAATCGCAGCTCGCTGCCCCGGTGGCGCAGTGGTCTAAGCGATGGCCTCTGATCATTCGTCCGAAAGGGGTCCGGGTTCGAATCCCGGTGAGGCATGGATGTTGTGTTTGTCGTACGGCGCTGGCTCTCTCCCTTCCCTGGAACCAATGACCCTAAATCAGGGACGGGCGACTGCTTATAGCCCATTGAGTTGCTCACGGTGGTCGTTAACCTCCAATCAAAAAAAAAAAAAAAAAAAAAAATCGCAGCTCATGCGTTCTCATACGCACTTGTCAACGATGCTGTAAGTAAACAATTTGTTTCCTTTCATGTCTACTTCTTGTGTTGTGCCTCAACGCGTCACTTGTGCTTATACATTCCTATACAAAAAATGTTTCTTGCAGTGTGCTCTACCACTCCTTAAAGTTTGTCTCAAGAGTTCTGAATCACCCTGAATAAAGAGAGAAACTTTGTTTGTCTGAGGTAATCTCGAAAACTACTGAATCGATTTGGATAATTCTTTCAACGTTGGGAAGCTTATTTCTTTCCGGTGGGCATAGGCTATTTCGTTTATTTTTTATTATTTTTATTTTTTATATTATTTTTGGCTGTACTACCGATTCAGATCGCTTTCAAGTATTTCCCGATTTCCCGCTTATCGTTCCGCTTTGTTTACATACCACCTGATAACACCCAACGTGAAAGAAAGAAGTTCGCGATAATATATGGAATTATTTTCACTAATCTCGAAAACTACTGAACCGATTCGGATAATTACAACTACGTAGTTGACAGCGGTGGGCTTAGTTCCAAGTCCGATCACCGGAGAAAACCATATGGTGCTGCAAGTACTGAAGCGAAAACAAACGCCAGAATAACGAACGAAGGATTGCACAAAGAAAATGCCATGGTAACAAAAAAAATTATTCATGACAGTAAAAATTAGCGATGGCAAATCTGTGGGTCAGTACTTTCATTTAAAAAAAAAATCATGGAAATCGCTTCGGTTGGTGGCGCTGGTGGATTGTAGAAATAAACGACCTTGTGTTTTAAATATATGAATTACTACACTGATTTATATTATTACATTAGTATTCTTAATTTCAAAGTAGACCCATGAGTCGCGAAGTTGATCGTCTTATTGTTTTTGGGTTTTTGCCAGTTAAGAACCCCTGGCTTAGAAGATTCTTTACAGTGGTGAGCGATTGGTAGATTGAAAGCAGGACAATCACAAACTGAGGTAGTAAGATGGTTGAATCTGTCGAAGCAAGTGGTCTCTAATTTCTTGAGACAATTCCAGGAAACCGGAACAATAACCAGAAGGCTAAGACAAAGACGCCCACGTGCCGCAACAAAGCAAGACGATCGGTAGCCGTAGCCAACAGGTCACCGCCATGGGAAGCAGAGCTGAGTTGGGTCTCAATTTTAAGAGCCCGTGCCCGAACCAGCCCGAAAACTATGATTGACCTGTTTAGGCATTAAAAAAGATCTCTTCCAGCCTTCCCCTCTTTCCTTCTCGTGCAATTAACCGATGTCTTTCTCAGCTGCGGAGTGGGGAAGGGATGAATATCTATTTCTACAGTTAAGGTTCTTTGACAATTAATTTCTTCCTCAAATGTTTCGGGGGCTGGGCATCAGAAAAAATCGGGAGGCACAACAATCTAGATGGTACTTTGCGCAATAGAATTAGAAGAGAGCTGCCCCGTTGAGGTAGGGAGCAGAATTTCGTATGTACCATCTATAGTTCTTAGAGAAACTTTTCCTTCGCAGAAATTCAGTAGCCTATGGTATTTGTTACCCAAGCTCGGAATGAATAGCCTTGCCGAGTTCCCACTCCCCATCTACACCCAGTTGCCGAAGAATTCTCTTTAAAAACTACAATGTGTTAAAAAATTATCGTGTGCTAAATCATACAAAATCATATTAAACAAGTTTGTAAAATCATGCAATGCATTGATTATAATACGCTTTCCAACATACCAGAAATCATTACTCCAGTTATCACGCAAGTTATAAGAATAATGGCTGTGGAATATATCTCGGTCCTGTCCTCTGACCTTTGATCCCATTTCCATGATATTCAACAGAACCGGTTCGGTATACCTCCGAAATAACATGATAAAATTTTGCCGCAATCGAAGCATTTTAACGTATGTTATGATGTATAAGGGCTATGGAATAGATCCTGCTCCTGTGTCCTAACCTTTGACCCCATTTCGCCCATCTTCAATAGAATTCGTCCCCAGGCAGGCCCGTACAACATACTAACATTTCATCCAAATCGAATCATTTTTGCATAAGTTATGACGCATAATGGCGATGGAAGTGATTCCGCTCCTATGTCCTGACCTTTGACCCATTTCGCCCATTTTCAATAGGGTTTGTCACCAGGTGGTCCCTTACCACTTACTAAAATTTCATCGAAATCGAACCTTTTTTACGTTAGTTATGACGCATAATAGAAGTGGAATGGATCCCACTCCTGTGTATTGACCTTTGACCCCATTTCGTTCACTTTAAATAGGGTTCCTTCCCAGGTGATCCCCTACCAGATACTAAAATTTCATCGAAATCGAACGATTGTTACGCGAGTTATTGTGCGGACGGACATACGCACACAACGCTTGACGTAATGAGGCAGATGGGAATCGCGACCATCTGCTCGCAAGAGTGTGACGTCATAAAACTTTAATAGGATCCACACACAACGCGTGACATAATGAGACAGATGGCGTGACCGCGCGCCAACATTCTCAAACGCGAGATTGTGGCGTCATAAGATTTCTAAGCATTGGTAACATTAATGGAACGACGCCATGACACTAAGAACGTTATAATTCGGGGTGGTTATTTAACCCACTAAACGAATTCTCCTAAAGTCGAGATCAAGCTAAATCGATTTCTAGTACCAGAAAACGGTAGGTTAACGACTTTCATCCAAATTCTTAGAGCCGTTTTCAAAATAAAATGTACATACATACAAGAATTGTTACTTTAAGGTGGACGTCAAGTAATTTTGCTTCCTATACTTCCAATGGAAAAACTTCTGTACACATTTTCTTCACAATTAATGCGTTCCCAAGGATAAAAATTTGAACATCGATTAAAATAGCTTCATTTCATAACTTGGAATACTTAATATTTTCTAAACCATAACCGTAATTATGCAATCCAACATTTATTTGTCCACTGACGTCATCAAAGTATAGGTCGCGCCATCTTTTTTCTGGTTTCAACACCACCAAAGGAAACGTTATTTTTTTTAATATAATTATGCTTATGTTTTAGAAAATGTTAAGTATTCCAAGTTATAGTATGAAGTTATTTTAATCGATGCTCAAATTTCCATCCTTGGGAACACACTAATTGTGAAGGAAATGTGTACAAAAGGTTTTCCATTGGAAATATAGGAAGCAAAATTATTTGATGTCCACCTTAATAGTGTGGAATAAAGGCGATGGAATGGATCCTATGTCCTGACCTTTGACTCCATTTGTCCCATTTTCAATAGGGTTCCTCCCCAGGTGGTCCCCTACCACATACTGAAATTTCATCGAAATCAAACCATTTTTACGCACGTTATGACGCATAAGGGCAATGGAATGCATCCCGCTCCTACGTCCTGACCTTTGACTCCACTTCACCCATTTTTAATGAGGTTCGTCCCCAGGTGGTCCCCCTACCACATACAAAAATTTCATTGAAATCGAACCATATTTACGCAAGTTATGACGCATAAGGGCAATTGAATGGTTCCCGCTCTTATGTCGTGACCTTTGACCCCACTTCACCCATTTTCAATAGGGTTCGTCCCCAAGTGGTCCCCTACCACATAATAAAATTTCATCGAAATCGAACCATTTTTACGTGAGTTATCGGGCCGACAGACGGACGGAAAAAGCTGGAGCATATATGCTTCTTCAACCTACGGTTGGAAAGCGTAAAACAAAAAGAGAGAAAATTCTCTCCCTCTCTCAAAGCCCGAGCCCGAACGCCAGTAAGTATTATGCAGCCCGAGCCCGGTTCGGGCCCGGGCTCAACTTCGGGCTCGGCCCGTCTCAGCACTGATAGGAAGTCGACAGCCAGGAAAATCTCGCAAGAGCTCTCCTCTGCTACAGGAACCGCTATGTAGCGGTAAATAGTTTACAGAAGACTCTACGAGAGAGGTCTGTATGCAAGGAGTCCAATGGTTTGTATCTCGCTTGCCGCATCGCACAGAAAAGTCCGTCTGAATTGGGCTCAACATCACCCCTGGACCAGTGATAAATGAGCATATGTTCTCTTTAGTGACGTGTCACGGTACTGCCTAACCACGGATTCTTGACGTCTGTACGTTTGGAGAGAGAGAGAGGGAGGCGGAAAGCTTAAATCTTCCTTCCAACATTATGTAAATTGACCACTACAGTGGTGGAGGACTCATGGTTTTGTGCTGGTATCACATTAGATGGATGCACGCCGCTTCATGTGTCTCCAGGAGGCGGCCTGACTGCTGCATGCTACAGGAGGGATGACATCTTAAACCCTTATGTACGTCTTTTCAGGAGAGTGTTAACTCCCAGTACCTTTTTATGGACGATAATGCCCGTCCCCATGAGGTTTGGCTAGTCGACGAATACCTGGAGTGGCCCGCGCGATACCTGGAGCTGAACCCAACAGAGGAAGACCTGGAAGAGCAATTGCAAGCCGGCGGCAGCCTCTTCCAGAACTCTCCCGGGACCCTGACCCGCCTCAGTGGAGGAGTGCCAATTATTGTCCCAAATTCTAAATCACAGCTTTGTAAATAGCATGAGAGCTCGTTGTGCTAGCTGTATCGATGTTCGGGGTTATCACTCTCGCTATTATCCCCTCAAAATCCACGCCACTTGCTGCTTCACTTTTAGTCTGCCATGCTGTCATACGCATTCTTCCTCCTCATGCCGTGATGGCAGCCTTTTCTGTTATGTATTGCTGCGTTATCGATGCATGCATGCATGTCCGTACCGACTGTCATTTAACTCTGTCTTGTGGATTTTGCGCTATGCATGATTTTGTGTTTATCACATTAATTTTGAACATTAATGTGTTTTGTTGTTTCTCTGATTTGGGTACGGAAAAAAGTGACCCCATTTTACAAAGGCGTAATACAAAGGGTAACGTCGTAGCCGGCCAAAAGCAATCACCAAAAAGTTCTTTCCGCATATATGTTCTTAAAATACATAATGATGCAATATGTCAAAAGAAATGGTGTAGCCAAAGACTGATTTATTACATAAAAGCCACAGCAACGAAGTCTCACTTTGAACTACATCCAGTTGGTAAATAATAATGATAACCATGTAACTAGTTCCTCGGGGGGGGGGGAGAAAATGACTAATGTGAACAACTCAATGGGCTATATCCACTCGCCGTCCTTAATTTAGGGCCACTAGCGCCAGGGCTGAGGGTTTGTTTGCTTGTGGTTTAACGACCAACGTGAGCAACTCGATGGGCTATAAGAAATCATCCGTCCTTAATTTACGACCACTGGTTCTAGGAAAGGGAGAGAGAGTCAGTGTCCTAAAACGAACACAATATCCATACCTTACGGGATTTGAACCCAGACCCCATCTCTGACGAGTGATTAGCAGCCATCGCTTTTTATTTTTTATTTTTTTTTCCTTTGAGGGTTTAACGACCACCGTGAGCAACTCGATGGACTATACGAAGTCGCCCGACCCCATTTAGGGCCACTGGTTTAAGAGAAGAGAGCCAGTGTTGTAAGACGGACACAACACTTATGCCTTACCGGGATTCGAACCCAGACTCCACCTCCAAGAAATGATTAGAAACCAACACTTTTTTTTTATTGCGGCTTTAACGACCACAGTGAGCAACTCGATAAGCAGTCGCCCGTCAAAAACATACTACTACTGGTTCCAGGGAAGGGAGAGAACCAGTGCCATAAGACTAGCACAACATCCATGCCTCACAGGGATTCGAACCCGAGCCCATCTCGGTTCAATGGTCAAAAGCCATCGCTTTGACCACTGCGCCACTGGGGCAGAAGCCAACGTTTGGTACCTCTCGTCCACCCAGGCGAGGCCGCCCCACCCCGGTGTTTCAGTGGTCTAAGCACTGGTTTCAGACCAAGTGGGCCAGAGTTCGAATTCTTTTTTTTTTTTTTTTTTTGATTGGAGGTTTAACGACCACCGTGAGCAACTCAATGGGCTATAAGCAGTCGCCCGTCCCTAATTTAGGGTCACTGGTTCCAGGGAAGGGAGAGAGCCAGTGCCGTAAGACAAACACAACATCCATGCCTGACCGGGATTCGAACCCGGACCCCTTACGGACGAATGATCATAGGCCAGCGCCTTAGACCACTGCGCCACCGGGGCGGCAGTTCGAATTCCTGATGAGATATATGAAGTATGAGGTATGCATGTAAAATGTAGGTATGTATGTTGTTGTTGTTTTTTTATTGAAGGTTTAACAACCACCGTGAGCAACTCAACAGGCTATAAGCAGTCGCCCGTCTGTAATTTAGGGCCACTGGTTCCAGGAAAGGGAGAGAGCCAGTGTCGTAAAACAAACACAACATCCATGCCTCACCAGGATTCGAACCCGGACCCTTCTCGGACGAATGGTCATAAGCCAGCGCTTTTGGACCACTGCGCCACCGGGGCGGCATGTAGGTATGTATCAGTATTTGTATGAGGTATGGGTGGTGTGTTTGTCTTACGGCACTGGCTCTTCCCCGCCCGTGTAACCAGTGGCCCTAAATTAAGGACGGGCGACTTCTCATAGCCCATGGAGTTGCTCACGGTGATCGTTAAGCCCCGAAACAAAAAACAAAACAAAAAAACAAAAATTTCATGGGATTTTAAAGTTCAAACTGAAAAAATTAAATACCCGTAGATCATAATGCGAAGTTAAATCGAAAAGTAAAGCCAATTTCCTTGTATTTACATTTGCGTAAACCTTTTTTTTTTTTTTCTTTTTTTTTTTTTTTTTGGCATAAGAGTAACGGCCCAGTCAGTGCGTGATGACGAAACCACGAAAGATATTTCTAGTTTGTGTTTTAGAAGTACGTAATAATATTCAAATATTCTAAAACTGTGAGTTTGAAATCTGAAAAAGCACGTTTTATACTTCGCAACACCCTGAAGCTGCTGAGCGATTTTTTTGCGAATTAGCAGGTGGAAAAGTCATGTCCCGATATTCAACTGATCCTAATGTCGGACCAATCCGTGAGCTACGATGGCCAATGTAAGCTCAAACGCGTCAACCTATTGGTTAAAGTCCCCGATTAAAGCTCGACTGTCTTATTGCTAAATATCCCCCTGCCTCGGAGAGCACGTTAATAACAGTTCCGGGGTATCAGATCTCCCCCCTCCCATCAGTTACCAATGATGTTGTCTGTTCTTAGCTTTTTCTTGCCAGCTTTCATGTAGTTTTCCTATTGGGTACCCTTGCTCAAATCTCCTAGCTCCCTGCTTTTAAGGGCTGCTTAAGACCTGCAGCGTCAAGCAGTCCCTTCCTAAAAATCATGTGCAACATCATTTATTTAACCTACTGGTGAAACGTACCATGAGTTTGTTACAGGTAACAGACACCCAGTTTTTTTGTTTATTTTGTTTGCCCGTATCCTGGACGAACTGTAGCTTATTCAGAAAGCCCAGGCGAAATTCTTACCAGCTTAACGACTTTGAGAACACAGAATATCGAAAGGCACCATCCACGGTCTAGTGTAGTCAGTCAGTATCACGTAAAGTGCAAGCAGTTATGGCAAAAGGTGTTTCAGGACACTGAGAACTGGTCAAAATGTTATGTCTCGTGAAAGTGTATAATCTCCTCTGTCCGAGAAACCACACTACTTACCAGGAGCTGGCAGCGTCCATGCTGTACCATTCAAATAAATGTTCAAATTCGCTGGCATCATGCTTTTAGACAGCGGCACAGTAGATCACTTAAGGTGGCGATGGATTTCCTGCTGTGACAGTACTGAACGCATTGATCTGATGGCCTTAGAAAACGGCTTCCCCTCACTCCTGGCTTTCTGTGGGCTGCAGATGGCCTAGTAGTCAACATTCGTGACTGCCACTGAGAAGTCTCATGATCGATCCCACGCAGGTACGAATGCTCTAACTACTAAATATCTCATGGACAAATATCTCGGGAGTCTCATGGACACACTTTAAGCAGTCGGACCCCGGGTATTGCCAACGCTCCCTGAAACAAGGCCCAAACACCTCCTGCCCTCCGACGTCTGACGTCATTACAGGAAGATCTGTTGAATTTGACGAACGACCGTAACCATAGTAGCGTGTGTGAACTTGTGTTATTATTGTAGCGTTGCTCCATGAGGTTGTTCGTTGTTATTTTATTGCTGCTGCTGACTGGTTCATATTATTCCACTATTTGTAATTCATTTCACAGCGTTAAAAAAATTTTGCAGTTCTAATATGTCTTCACGTTGTTGTGTACCAAATTGCCGTAGCAATTACGTCACAGGTCCTAAAGCGTCAGTGTTTAAATTTCCCGATAATGAACAACTACGCTCCAAATGGATTCGTGCAATTCCTCGAGATTTCCAGATTACAGGAGCTTCAAGGATATGTGTATTTTATTAGCTCTTTTATAATACAGTTTCTTTGCCATTTTATATTTAGTGTGAAATATAGTCTAGTTGAGAGAACGATCTTTAAACTTAGTAATGTACCGCAATAAAGTGTTCTATCTGAAGATGCTTGCACAGGCATTAAATCGCGTAGTATGTAATCGTTACCAATCTGTAAACTAGGTTGTAATGTACTGTTAATAAAGTTAAATAATTATTAAAACCATCCAGACAGGAGATGTTACACGTGTGGCACACTGAGATAAATACGCTCTTGGATGATTTGAATCATGAAAGTATTATCGCTATGAAACAAAAATACGTACAATTCTTGTACAAAAAATCCATCCTATCTTTCTTAGAGGACCAAGTCAGTAACACTTTCATTAAAATTTAGTATGTTATTAATAACGTATTTTTTTCTATTGGAAGCATGGCTAATGCACTCATTTTATCCCCACTCATGGTACTTTTTAAAAACGTTTTTATCGTCTTCAAAGTTGAGAGGTAATTTTGACCAAAATTACCTCTCAACTTGAAACATTAAAAAATAATAATAATAATAATGTTGCTAAAGTGACAGTAGGATATAAATGAAAGCATAGTCTGAATTTATGTTTTTCAAAGAGGGTACCTTTCTTTCAAAAAGAAAAAGTGATCTACAACATCTGGCATACAAAGTAATTGGATCTAGGTTTAAAACCTTGCTGCATTTTGAACATGGAAACTTCATTGATAATTGCCCCATGACAAACAACAAATTTAACGGCATTCCAGTGCAAGTGGAAAAATTAAAACGTAATTTCGCTTTTTATTTAGCCATCAAAGTAGCAGCTCAAAATCGAGTTGCTAAACAGTTTAACTAACAGAATGAACATATTTTATATCTCTTGCACTGGAAAAACAATCTCCCTCCCAAACAATAGTTAATAAATAAGAAAACCTTATAAAAAATACCAATAAAAATATTGTCAAAATTGTATCGCATTTTTACAATATTTCATTGTATCACGAGGTTGTCTTATTTATTGACATTTTTGGGGGGATGGGGGGGGGTGTCTTTCCAGTGCAAGTGGAAAAATTAAAACGGAATTTCCGTTTTTCTTTAGCCATCAAAATAGCTTAAAATCGAGTTGCTAAATAACCCCCACCCCCTAAAGTTTCATTGCATTTGCCTTTCACTAATAGAATCAACGTATTGTATCACTTGCTCTCGAAAAACACCCCCCTGAAAAATTAATAAATAAAAAAAAACTTATAACATTGAATCTTGTTCTATTTACGAATACCTTTTTTTAACATCGCAAATATTTGTTTCAAATAGTTGGAAAGAACATAGTTTCAACTGTTATAGTTTCGTAAGCATCTAAGTACGGGATCAGATCAGATCATATGTAGAGGATTTTAGGAAGGGAGTGTCTGACCCCAGGTCTTAAAACAACCCTTAGAAATAGGAAGCTAGGAGATTTGGGCTAGAGTGCCCGATAGGGAAAGGGACACGGAAGCGAAGTAGAAAGGGGTAGAAAGACGCCCTTATTTATTCCCGGGGGGGGGGAGCAGTACCCGAGGCCCGACGGCTTAACTTGCCCATCCGACGCACGGCAGATATTTAGTGGATCGAGCGTTCATACCTGCCTCATGGGATCGAACCTGAGGTCTTCTCCATGGCATTCACGAACGCTGCCCACTAGGCCACCCGCGGCCTTAAGTACGGGAGATCACCGTCGCGTTAGATAGCACCAGTCCACTAGGCCCTGTGATGACGTCAAGAACTGGTGCTGCGGCCTTGTTACAGAGGGCGTTGGTACGCCCCCCCCGCCTTGGGTTATAAATAAGGGCGCCTTCCTCCCCCTTTCTATTTCGCTTCCTTGTGACTTTCCTGTCCGGCATTCTAACCCAAATCTCCTAGCTTCCTATTTCAAAGGGTTGTTTAAGACCTGGGTTCAGACAGTCCCTTTCTAAAATCCTCTCCATAAATCTCTAATCTCAAAATCTCTGTTTTCTATTGTTAGAGTCTGTTACAATTCAAAAGACCATCTCCCATTTTTTCCTGAATAATCAACATAGCGTTCTTACTATGAGGTCAGTCATCATAGCATTTTTTGGATGGATGTGCGTGTTTCATCTTTATTATTTTAATAGAAACTGGTCATGTCAGTTTTCTGTATTTGTAGTATGTGCGTACTCTTTGTTGTAGCGAGAGTTTTTTTTTTTTTTTCGGAATAAAAGAAAAACCAGAAAGAAAACGTTTTATCTTCCTGGTAATCGAACAGAAACCTGCGATACCATTGTGGCCGTAGAAAGACATTGGGTGAACGTGAACATCGTCGGCTGTCAAGAATCGTTTCACGCGATAGGCGTGCAACACTCTCGCAGGTATCATCGGAATTCAATGCTGGAGCCTCAACAAGCATCAGCGTCCGGACTGTGCAACGTACCCTGCACGATATGGGCTTTGGGAGCAGACGCCCAACTCGAGTTCCCTTGATGGGTGCACGACACAGAGCTATGCGCCTCGCTTGGGCACAGCAAAACCGCCACTGGACACTTGATGACTGGAAACAAGTAGCCTGGTCTGACGAGTCGCGTTTCCAACTGTATCGGGCAGATGGAAGGATTCCTGTATGGCGCAAACCCCATGAAGCCATGGATCCCGCCTGTCAACAGGGATGTGTACCGGCTGGTGGGGGTCCGTAATGGTATGGGGTGTGTTTAGCTGGACTTCACTGTAACCCTTGGTACGTCTACAAACGTCTGTGACCGGCCGACGCTATGTGCGCATCTTTCTGACGAGGTACACCCGTTCATGTCCTGCATTCATGCTGATGGGTTCGGCCTGTCCAACTGGACAATGCACCTCCACACAAGTGTCAGGGCACCATATTATGGTTAGAGGAGCATTCATCTGAGTTTGGGGTGTTGCCATCCCACCCAAGTCCCCAGATCTGAACGTGATAGAACACATTTGGGATGACATGCAACGCGCTATCGAACACAGGAATCCGAGACCTCGGAATACACCCTAATTGTGGAACGCTCTGCAGGAAGTATGGTGTGCATTGCCTACAGCATATTTCCAGAAGCTAGTGGAGTCCATGCCCTGTCGTGTATTTCTGCAGTCCTGCGCTCCCGTGGGGGGACCTACCAAGTATTAAACTGGTGTACCAGTTTGTTTTTCTGGCACTTCAGTGTATATTTCGTAATATTTATGACAATCATGTCAAATTTTACATATTGTGCGGTTACTTTCGAATTTCGATATGGGGAAACGGCACCGAAAAACATACTAAAATGCAAATACACTCTGGAAATTGTTATATGATTCTAATTTTTATGCTAGAATAAAAACTAGAATCCCAGTTTATATTCTAGCGTAAAAACAAGAATCTTCCTGAGGTATTTTTCCCTTCAACTGCTTGGGGAGCAAGAATATACGACGTGCTTTTTTGTGGGAGATTTTTTGAAATTCTTGACAACGCTAGTAAAAATAAATAAATAAATAAATAAAGTTGATCTAGTGATCAAAGCATTGTTACAACCAGTCGTCCGAGATGAGTCCGGTGTTGAATCTCGAGTGAGGCATCGATGTTTCTGTTCGTCTTAGGCTCTCTGCCTCCCCTGTAACCAGTGGCCCTTTATTAGGGCGGGGCAACTGTTTCTAGCCCATTAACTTGCTCAGGGTGGTCATTAATCCCCCCCACGCAAATTAACGACAGGAGCAAGGGGTTAATGAGCAACTCTGAGGAATATAGGCACTCGTTTGTCTACCTATTTGGGGTCGCTGGTTCCATAGAGGAGAAAGAGTCAGAACCGTTGGACATGCCTCATCTGAAACTTCAACCCGGACACAACTCGGCCGAATGATCTTTAGCCAGCGTTTCAGATTGCTCAGTCACCGAACGAGCGACACCTGCTCACCCTTGATGCTCACGGCTGCATTGAACACCGAGAAAAAGAAGAAAAAAAAATGATAAAATAAAAAGAAGTGGAGATCTAAAACATTGGTGTCGATAAATTTGGGCGATTGATTTATTTATCTGGTAAAATGTTTCTATGATTTTCAAATGACGTAGCTTACAGATAAATGCTTTCAATAACTATTTTCAGCAATATGTTCATGCCCATTTTATTTCTGAAAGACCCAAAAGAAGGAATCATTTTAAAACCATTTCTCCTGAGGGAACGAGGACTTGGAAAGGTCAGGTAACAAGAAGTACATCCTTTGCAGTTCTTCGGGGATGTGCCAATTGCACAATTTTGGAGTTCGGAGGAGGTGGTTAACTCCAGGTCTGTCATAACGCTTTCGCTAAAAAGACATCGAATGGGTTTCTATTCACAGCCGAAGAGCGTAAAATCACGTGACTACCGCCGGTCTTCCGTTCCAAGGTCATGGGTGATCACGTGATAGGATCGTCGACCTTGCGGGTGGCGCGCGCACCCGACCTTGAGCAGAGCCACCGGAAACCGCACCGCAATGACGTCACGAGCTGTAAACTGCTGCTGCTCCCGGGCTCCAGAGGAATGGCACTGAAGCACTCACTCTCTCTTGCTTGGCTCCTGCATCCTCCAGACTCATTTAGGTCATGAGAGCCGTCTGCACCTTCTTACTGGCTTTCTTTATCTCTTAGGGTGACCATTTCAATTTTTTTTCCCCCTTGGAGCTTCTCTCTTTCTAGCTGCTTATTTCTTTGACAGGAATAGCAGGCGACAGGCGTCTTTCTCGGAAGTTTCTCATTCCTTCTAATAAATTCGTACTTCCTGCGCTTTGGTATGTTACTGAGGACATGCTTTTGTACATTGCTTTTAGTAGAATTATTTAATTCCAGCTCCTGAGGAGATTGGGGTCGGAAACGAGTAACACCTCTGTTTCAAAGGGGAAACAGAAAACCTTACAAGCATGAGGCAATAAAATGTAATTTAAATTTACAGAAAGGAATTACAATACGGTCAAATAACGAATGCACATCTCTCACATCATTTGAAAAATAAAAAATAAAAATATAAAGTATCTAATCATAACCTTTTCAACAGAACTGAAGAACACTATATCAAAATTGAAATCTTTTCTTTTTTTGAGAGGGGGAGGGTGGGGGTAACGGTGGTGATGTCAGCAGCTCAGAACTGTGTCGGCTCTTAGGAGGGCTAAGCATGATTGGAGGGGGCACAAATTTTGAAGTGTTTCACAGAAATTTTGGCAAAAAAAATCCGCACATGTGCGTTTTGCGTGACGCTATATCCCTAATGAAAAAAAGTTTCCAAGTGAATACTGTACGTATTATTTATTCAATGTACGTGTATGCAGTGCTTCTTTCAGGCATACATCCAGGGGGACTAAGCCCTCCCAGAAACGATCATTCTCCCCCCCCCGAGACATTTTAGGTTACCGAACCAAATTTTAATAAATTCAGGCTATGATGAAAAAGGAAGTTTAGTTTCTTTTTATGCTACAAATATTTCTCCAGTTACATTTTTTTAAATATTTGTTCAAATGGTACTAGTTATAGTTTATTTTATTAAAAAGTGTATTACGACGCATGGTATTCTTCAAAATATAATAAGTAGACTAATCATACCTAATTGTCTGGGAATCGTGATTCAGGATCAAGAGTGCGTCGAATGCATTTTAATTTTATAGATGAAAATTTCAAGCCTGCGGAAACCGGCCCTGCCCCCCCCCCTTTAGCTGAAAAAAGTGGGTTATTCCTAAAATGTTTGAAGAAGTAATAACTATATCAGGGATGTATATAGAATTTTCTGGGGGGGGGGGGGGCAAAATAAGATGTTTTGAAATCCACCATCTTGAACAAAATTAAAGTTAATGAAAAATTGCAGAAAAATTAAGGCATTTTTTTTTAATGTAAGTTGACATATTTTTATTAAATTAAGGCCTTTTTTTCTAATGTAAGTCGCATTTTAACCAAAAAAAAAAAAAAAAAAAAGAAACCTTTTCCGGGAAGGGGGGGGGGCAAGGCCCTCTCTAAATGCGCCCCTGTGCTAGATATATAGCAATTACATCTATATATATAGTAGTTAAAATTATATATATATATATAGCAAATGGAAAACTTGCCCCTTCTAGGGTTCCATTTGCGCCCTCCCAAAAAAAGTCCTGAAAGAAATACTGCGTGTATGTAGTATTGGGACCATGGATACGAATCTTTACGGCAAGTTTCTATTTCTTCGCAATTTTAGCTTACTTAGGTACTTTATTTATTTATTTTTTTTTTTCGTTTTCTTGCTTTACTAAGGCTGTAATGACTTTTAGTTTGCAACCTGACGAAGAATCTTTCTCTCTCTCATCTTTTTTAACTATAATTCCAAAAATGAAAAATGACGTGTTTCTACTTACTTATACTCTTAGAAATTCGTTCAGAGGACTTCCACCTTTCCCATGAGTACAAACTCGAATTTAAACAAAGAATTCATTTTATATAACAAAATTTCATTGAATTCAAGAAATACACATATATTTATCCAAGTTCCCTGGAATCTTAGATGGTTGCACCCGCCATATTTTCCAACTGCTTGAATATATATTATTTTTTTGGTGAGGGGGGGGGGGGGGCTCAGGAAAAAGTTGGGTGGTCTGAAGTTAGTTCACCCCAGCCCACCCGTAGCGTCGCGCCTGGGGGTTAGCAATTACTGTGAGCAACTCTATGGGCTACATGCAGTCTACTGTCCCTAACTTAGGGCCACTGGTTTCAGGGAAGGGAAAGAGCCAGAGACCGCACGACAAGCACACCATCCATGCCTCATCCAGAACTCAAACCCGTACTCATCTTGGAAGAACTATCAGAAGCGGGCGCTGAGTCCACAGCGCCACTGGGGTGGCAAAAATCAGTGCAACAAGTGCAATATTTTCGTCATCTACGAGTCCGTTGCGCCACTGGAGTGGATAAAATCAGTGCAACAAGCACAATATCATCATTCATTATTAGTCCACTGCTGGATGAAGGTCACCCCAAGTTTCTTCAACAACTGTGTGTGTTGAGTCAGTCTCCTCCATGTCACTCCGGCATGTTTTCGAATTCCATCCACCCATTTCCCACGTGGTTTTCTTCTGTGCCTTTTTCTGAACCTTGGTATCCAGTGTAATATTTCAATCGTCCATAGGTAGTCCGTTCTTCTGGTGTTCAGCCCATTGCCATTTTAGGGATTTTACTTTGCAATCTTGTAATTTTCCTGATCCACGAGTTCCTTTTCCTCTCCTTCCGCGTTACACCAAACGTGCAGCTCTCTATGCTTCTTTCAGTAGTTTTTAAGCTCTGGATGTCCTTTGTAGTTAAGGTCTATGTCTTTGCTCCCTACGTAAGAACTGGAAGGAAACATTGATTAAACACTTTTCATTTAAGACATAATGGTAAATTGCTACTGAAAATTGTACTGTTTTTTCCAAATGCTTTCCAACCAAGTTTTATACGACAATTAATTTCTTCATCAGTGTGGCCCTCACTTGGCATCTGTTGCTCCTTAAAATAATATCAAGTAATTTAAGCAAATTATTTAAAATATTTAATTAATTGTTTAGAATACTTAAGATATTATTTAAAATAATTTAAATAATATCTGTTGCCTTACTTAAAATAATTTAAATAAACGTAGGTATTGTTTACTTCTAGAGTTGCTCCATCAATCAGTAAATATTCAGTTCTTGTAAAAGCACTGCATTTTAATTTAGCTTTTTGTAAGTTCATTTTAAATCCCACTTAATTATTCTTGTCGACAAGTTCCTGGATCATACACCAGAAACTTGCTGACAAAAGAAAGGTAGGAGAGAAAAAAAAAAACGAAACTTAAAGTCGAGAATTAGTGAACATGTGTATAATGTTAAGACCATGTCTACTGCTCTTTCAAGACTCACCATTGATGGATCATACCTACCCCTATGGAAAGATTCGTCTATCCTTGTAACACCTCAAAATAAAGCTCTCTTACAATTCACCAAAAGTCTGTACATCTATCATTATGGTTCATTGTCTTGCAATGACAATATTCCTTCATACATTCCAACCCCCTAGAAATCCCTGCTTTGCAAGTTTCTCCAAGATCACATAAGAAACTCTCCCTCCAATAATGGCTCTCAACTGAAGTTATAGATTGACGTCATGTAATGACGTACGTTATCTCCTACGTCATCACAACGACTTCCATCAAGCATATATAAACTCGTTACTGTCCACTTGTAATATAGTTCACATCTGAGGATGAACCCACTGTGGGTTCGAAAGGTTTCATGTTCATATGTATTTTAAACTTTTTAGTATTAAACTAATTTTTAACTTGTATAAGTTTTAGTAATTCATCAAATTTTTAAATCGTGTAAAGACGGTGTGTGTTCTGTTCATTTTACATTACTACTCGAAAATCATATTATTCTTCACATCTGATCAAAATCACCCATCAAAATTTAAAAATTTTCCTGGAAACTACTCCACCGGAAAATTTCCGTAAAAACCCGACAAATCAAGAAAACAAGTTATCATACAAGAAAGAAGTAATGTTAGCAATTGCAAGACTTAAGAACCAGAAAATGAGACTGATTTTATTTTTATTTTTTGTAATGAGAAGTAGAAGACGGAAAAAAAAAAGTTAAAAATGTTTCCCGGAAGACATTTGCTAAGAAAGATTTTAGACCAAAACTTTCTAGCAGTAAAAATATTTACCCAAGATATCTGAGGAATTTCTTAATCTTGTGGAAAACACCTTCAGAGAAGTGAAAATAAAATATCTTTATAATTTTTTTTTTTTTAAAACAGCTGACAGGCATAAGATAAATAAATAAAAACGAAAAAACAATCGCAAATTGTTGGTCACGGAATCAGGAAGTAACATTTTTTACGGAAAAGCTGAAGTTAAAGAATTTTTTCCCGTAATCGTGCACTAAAAATAAAAAAATGTAAAACACATGACACCGTTACAACCCATAGAAGTAATCACCATCGTTGAGCGAGATCAGATAATTTTCACTCATGCGTATAATGCAAAATAATCAGAACGCTATGATATCTCCAAAAATATTTACTTCTGGTAGGGAAGGGGGAAGGGGGGGGGGTGTCAACTATTTTGTGTATGTAATCCTGTTTTCTCTCCAGAAGTAGCGTTAGTAAAAAGGATTTTAAGTTTTAAAATATTTTGAAAGGCGGTGTTTTCTAGCAATTTCAGTTTCGGTAATGCTGAATTTTTTTTCAACCGAAATTTTTTTGAGAGCTGAATATTTACCAGGATTTAACTAAATGCACCCAAAAACTTTTGAAAGCATGGAACATCATTCGAAAATCCCTTGTGGACAGATTTTCCTGATGTATCTCCTCAGAAAAGAAGTTAGGCAACTAAAAAGCACCGTTGAACACTAAGTCTAAATGTTTTTTTTTTTTTTTGAATAGTATAACTATACTTGTAATCCGAATTTATTGACGTAGAATAGAATACAAAGTATCCAAGCTTTCACGCATAAACCAGATAGTTTTTTCAAGGAAGGTAGGCAGCAGACTGTCTTGAAAAAAGCCATACGGTTTATGAGCGAAAGTTTGGAAACTCTGAATTCTACTCTACGCCAAGAAATTTGGATTACTAGTATAGTTATACTATTTTAAGTATACGTAGTTAGTGTATAGTTCCTATATTATTATTAAGTCTATTAAGTTTTAATATATTATTAAGTCTAAAGGTGTAAATAATTTTTCTTCTTGTTCGGTCCGGCTCATCATTTAAATATACCCTGTTCTGTCTCTTGCTGTTCTCTGAAGTTAACTGTGGCGTTCTATATTTTTCCTTTTTCGGAATAACCAATAAATACAAAAAAAAAAAAAAAAAAAACTGGAAATAATCTGCCAAACCAGAAAAATCTCAGGAAAAACTAGAAGCTAAATAAAAACGACGGTAAATATGCAGAAAAAAAAATTCAAATACGACGACACCCTTCAAGGCTGCAGAGTACGATCCAGGAACTTGCTGACAAGAGTAGAGAAGTGGGACTAAAAGTGATGTACAATGCTTTTACAAGAAATTAAGATTTATCGATTGATGAAGAAAGCTGGAGAAAACCGATACCTACATTTACCTTAGACAGCAGATATCAAGCGAGAAAGTTTAATCGGCGGATAAAACTTGGCTGTAGGGCCTTCGAAACGAACATTGCAATTCATTAAGACGAATATGCCATTATATCTTAAAAGAAAAGTGCTTAATCAATGCATCCTTCCAGTGCTTACTTATGGAGCGGAGACATGGACGTTAACTAAAAAAAGGCTAACAAAGACTGCAGACAACTGAAAGAAGCATGGAGAAATTCATGCTTGATGTAAAGATAAGAAGAGGAACTAGCGGATAAGGAGAAGAACAAGTGGACGACATCATGAGCAGAGTAAAATTCCTGAAACGGCAATGGGGTGGACATATTGCCAGAAGAACAACCGAAATTTTAGACTGGATTCCAAAGAACAGGAAAGGACTCAGAAGAAAATCTCATAGGAGATGGGTGGATGAAATTCGAAAGCGTGCGGGAGTGACGTGGAGGAGACTGCTCAAGACAGAACGTAGTGGAAGAAACTTGGGGAGACTTTCATCCAGCAGTGGATTGATAATGGTTGACAAAGATGATCATGAATACTTTGTCAATACTATATGCAAGCAAAGTGAATACTATGAATAATATACAAGCAAAGTGGGAAAATGTGTATCTGTCCGTCCGTCCGCGAATTGTTCGACCACTTCTAAGTGACTTAGAGATCTGAAAATTGACATGCTGATATGTCTTAAAGTCCCTATACCTAGTAGAGTCCGAAAACCTAATAAAAAAAATCAAAATGGAGGCTTTGGAATAAAGCCAAAAAAAAAATCAAAATGGCGGCTCTGTCTGCTTGAATTTTTCCTCCAATTTTTTTCTTTTTTCCGGTTGGAGGTTTAACGACCACCGTGAGCAACTCAATGGGCTATAAGCAATCGCCCGTCCCTAATTTAGGGTCACTGGTTGCAAGGAAGGGAGAGAGAGCCAGTGACGTAAGACAAACACAACATCCTGCGAAGGTGCGTGAGGGCTGATCGACACGCTATAGTGGAGCAACTCACTGGCCGAATGAACCAGGGGGCTACCGGAAGCGTGTCTAAAACGACAGTTCAGCGAACCCTGCTGCGTATGGGGCTCCCATGCAGACGGATGGTCACTGCACCTATGCTAACGAAGGTGCATAGGCAGAAATGGCATACATTTCCACGGCAGTATCGGAATTGGACTTCCGCTGATCAGCAAAGGATTGACTTCTCCGATGAGTCACGTTTTCTGCTTCATCGAACGGATGGAAGTTGGCGTATAAGGCGAGAAACATCGGAGAACAAACACTTTTCAGCCAATGCTGGAAGAACAGAAGCTGGTGGGGACCAGCGTTATGGTCTGGGGAGTGTTTTCGTGGCATTCTCTGAGTCCACTCATAACTGTGGAAGGCACTATGGACCGAATTCGTTATGAATCCATCCTTGCAGACCACGTACACCCATACACGCTGATTGTCTTCCCTGGGGTGGATGTGATCTTGATAAATTTAAAACACTAAAATAGACGAAACCGTTTTTTAAAGCATTTTTAAAAAAAATAATAAGATATTAATGATTGATTGAATCAATTATTTTTGTTGTATTTTAGTACCTTGTACATTTACTAAAATGTTTGACAGCCTTGAAGGAGGTAAGGACTTTTCTTAGCCCCCCCCCCCCGCCCTTCTCCCCTAAAAGTACTGATATGGGCGCCACTGCCTGGATTCAATCACTTATTTGCTGGAAACTACGACGTCTATATACTACCTACCTACCTACCTAAGCTAAATATCATTGCAGACCAGATACATCCTTTCACGGCAACGGGCTCTAGCAGTGCCTCCCTCAGCAGAATAATGCGCCATGTCACACTGTTCAAGAATGCTCAGCGGAACATGAGAAAGTCTTCCAGTGATTGCTCTGATTTCCATCCAATCCAGCATCTGCGGTTTGTTTTGGAAGAGCAAATCCTATTTACTAAACTCAACCACGTAACTCGCAAAAGTTAAAGGATCTGCTGGAAACGTGTTCGATACCACACACCACAAGATACACTAAATTGGTACTTAGAAATAAGCAAAATGTACTCGTTTTTTGAGTACATTCTGGGCTTAAAATACTTGTCTCTCATTTTTGGAAAAGCACTTACTCATTTTTGAGTACATACAGAAAATCAATTGTGAGTATATCTGGTATTTCTAATTTTAAATATATGTACTCATTTTTAAGTACATATATTTAAAATATATGTACTTAAAAAATCCATATATTTCAAATGTATGTGCTTTAACTTTCTTCAGTTTTGCCCTTTCGGGCAGGGCACAGAAACTGAAGGAAGTTAGAGCGAATTTAGCAATTCTGACAGGATAGTTTGTAAGTCAGAGAGAGCACACTAGACGGCGCCACCGTACAAGCGTGCGATTTTGCACATAGAAAGCAGAGAGAAATTAGGTGGGGGGGGCTTAGAAACTTTAACTGGGGATTCCTCCCCGGGGGACGTCACTTAACGTGCTCTTCCGATGCACGGTGGATATTCAGCGATTGTTTAGAAATTCACACTACCACGCCAGGTTCAAACCTGGGGTCCCTCCATCAGCAGTCTAAATCTCTAACCACTAAGCCATCCGCGGCTCGATTTCAAATTTGGAATAGGTGTACTCCATACATACTCATTTATTCATAGAATCAACTGGAAGTATATTATTCGATGGCACATCTGGGATAATAGATATACTCCTTGCAACATGATAGGCAAATGGACCGCACAATTTTACGACAAATATAGTGACGAAGCGACAATATTTTATTTATGAGATTGATACATATATAGTTAATGTAAAAATGTACACAAAGATACTTTATGCATAATTAAATCACTTGTGATCAGTGACTTTGTTGTATTAATTATTTATGTGTGTCACTTTACACATTTACTAAACAATTTCTCTTGAAATCTATAATATCTAAAATGCAGTAATACGAAATTATATTTATGTTTATTGGCGCAGTTATTTGTAAGTAGGCATGTCATGTATTAGTTTACCATACGATTGTACTTAAGAAAAGCCGAGTAGGTTCAGGTTCTCATTTTTAAGTAGATTTTTTTTAACTGTGTACGTTTAGAAATCTGGTAGAGTCAAAACCTCGCCGGTTAAGAGCTGCTTCGACGTCACGTGGAGCATCAACATCATATTAGGTAGGTGGTCATAATGTTTTGGTACTTTGGTTTATGTGAATTTTTCGAATTTACCGAGATTTTGTAGTACAGAATGAATTTTCTGTTAAATTTAATGTCTAACTATTCTGTAAAACGGAGGAAGACACATGAAGTGAATGTCCAAGAGATAAGTAGAAAGGCACCATTTTCGTAATTATACTTTAAGAAGATGAGAGAGAGAGAGAGAGATCCCTTGTACGGTTACAAACTGAAATTCATAAATAGCTTTATGACAACAAACACTAAAAAATATAAATGGTCGTAGGCTAAAATTACGAAAAAATAGTCATTTGTTTAAGGCAATGGAGGTTCGTATCGATGTTTCCCAGTACTACATACATTGAATAAACATCCCTTACTAGTAGACTGATGAGCCATAACATTATGACCACATACCTAATAAGCTGTAGGACCCCTTTCAGCCCGTAAAACAGCAACCACTTGGCGAGGCATCGATTCGATAAGGTGGCGATAGCTATCCTGGAGTATCTGGTACCATAATGTCAACAGCAGGCTCTCCAATTGCCGGGCATTTCATGGTGGTGGTAATTTAGTGCGACCCCCCTCTTTCCAAATTCGAACCACAAATGTTAGATTGGGTTCATGTCAGGTGAATTTGGAAACCAAGGTATTAACAGAAAGTCACCAGCATGTTCCTCGAACGACTCCTCGACAATTCTGGCTGTGAGGCATGGCTTATTATTCTGTTAATTAATGGCCATCACCAGCAGGGAACAGAGTTGCCATGAATGGGTGAGTTGCCGCAACGATGTTCAGATACCTGATAGCTGTCAGGGATTGTATTGTTGGAATAATGGGGCTTAAAGTGTCCCAAGACGACCACAGCATAACACCGCCGCCGCCAGGTTTCCGCTCAACAGTGCATCCAGGAGCGATAACCTCCTTTGGTAATCTGCGTTTCTGCGCTCGGCCGTCTACGTGATGCACCAGGAATCTTGATTCGTCAGAACAGGCCACTTTCTTCCAATCATCCACGGTCCAATCTCGATTATCTTGAGCCCATGCCATTTCATGCGTTGTTGGCGATGACGCGCAATGAGCATTGGGACCCGGCTGGGTCTTCGGCTACGCAAACCGTTGCGCAGAAGGCTCAGATGAACTGTGTGCTGTGACACATTGCCCTGATCACCGCTGTTGTACCTGCGGGTGATTTGTCACATTGTGGCCCTGCGGTCGCTGTGAACAATGCGTGACAGTCTCCGCTCCCTTCTAGCATCAGTAAGCTGCAGACGACACACGTGACGGTTCGTTGTTTGGCCATCTGTGCACCACTTTTGATACGTACTCACTACAGCGGCACGTGAATATTCCGATATCGTAGTTTCGAGGCATCGTGCCATCACAATTTGTCCTTTATCAAACTTCGATAAATCGGCATCTTTTCCCATTGTGACTTCGAACACTCTACTAACCGAAAGCCGATCCTCGGGTTGTATATATACTGCTCTGTGAACTTCACCTGCGCCACCGTTTGGTCTCCAGGTGCGCTCATTTCTCTAGGCTGGGGTGGTCATAACGTAATGGCTGATCAGTGTACGTACCTGTAAAATGTTTTTGTTCTTTGTACTTGGAGATAACATCAGCAGCGCCGGATAAAATCTACATGAACGGAATTTTCCGGGAAAATTTCCACCAAGCACTTCAAAATTTATGATAACGATACTTAGGCCGCTCTCGGCACCCTCAGCCCTTTCTGAACATGCTGGTGTCAGCAATGGTCAGGCAAGAGTAAATAGAGTTGAACCTCGGTTATACGTTTTTCATTTTTGTACGTAAATCTTCGTTAGTCTCCATATTTTACTCTAGTTCCTATCACTCTTTTAACTCGGCTGTACGTAATTCATTTATATGTTTTTTCAATAGCACGTTAAAATTTGAATTTCAGATTATCAAATATGCACGGTTCTTTGATTCTCTTACACGTAACTCTGTGCGTTACAACTTTGAGAGAATTGAGACAGCTTTGTTGTGTTCCGTCTTGGTGCAGCCAAAATTAAATCTTGATTTCATCAGAGAAGGGGTATGCTGTTTACTTTTGGGTTGGATGTGAAAATTGGTCTCGCATTTCATGACTCATCCACATATGCGCTATTGAAAAATTGATAAATCTTTGAGACGTAACTTTGTGGCTCCACTATTTCGTAGCGTGATAGAATCCTAGGCATATCACCAATTTTCAACATTCTGGCTTTAAATGAATGCACTCAGGATTCGCGGAAAAGAAAAGCTATTAATTCACGAGTTCCATACTGAAGCACTGGTCTCACATTCTTAGTCATAAAGATGTCACTTAATTCAGAATCTGAAATATTCTACATTCTGGTTTTAAGGTGGACGTCAAGTAATTTTGCTTCCTATACTTCCAATGGAAAAACTTCTGTACACATTTTCTTCACAATTAATGCGTTCCCAAAGATGAAAATTTGAACATCGATTAAAATAGCTTCATTTTATAACTTGGAATACTTAATATTTTCTAAAACATAACCATCATTATATTAAAAATCAATAACTTTTCCTTTGGTAGTGTTGAAACCAGAAAAAAAGATGGCGCCACCTGTACATTAATGACGTCAGTAGACAAACAAATGTTGGATTGCATAATTATGGTTATGTCTTAGAAAATATTAAGTATTCCAAGTTACAAAATGAAGCTGTTTTAATCGATGTTCGCCGTCCCGGTGGCGCAGTGGTCTGAGCGATGGCCTATGATCATTCGTCCAAAATGGGTCCGGGTTCGAATCCCGGTGAGGCATGGATGTTGTGTTTGTCTTACGGCACTGGCTTTCTCCCTTCCCTGGAGCCAGTGACCCTAAATTAGGGACAGGCGACTGCCTATAGCCCATTGAGTTTCTCACGGTGGTCGTTAAAAATCCAATCGAAAAAAAAAATAGATGTTCAAATTTTCATCCTTGGGAAAGCATTATTTGTGAACAAAATGTGTACAGAAGTTTTCCCATTTTTTTTTTTTGATTGGAGGTTTAACGACCACCGTGAGCAACTCAATGGGCTATAAGCAGTCGCCCGTCCCTAATTTAGGGTCACTGGTTCCAGGGAAGGGAGAGAGCCAGTGCCGTAAGACAAACACAACATCCATGCCTGTACCGGGATTCGAACCCGGACCCCTTACGGACGAATGATCAGAGGCCAGCGCCTTAGACCACTGCGCCACCGGGGCGGCTAGTTTTCCCATTGGAAGTATAGGTAGCAATATTACTGAGGCCCACTTAAATGGATGCACTCAAGATTCGCGGAAAAGAAAAGCTGTTAATTCACGAGTTCCATACTGAAGCACTGATCGCCGCCCCGATGGCGCAGTGGTCTAAGCGACGGTCTCTGATCATTCGTCCGAAATGGGTCCGGGTTGGAATCCCGGTGAGACATGGATGTTGTGCTTGTCTTACGGCACTGACTCTCTCTCCCTTCCCTGGAACCAGTGACTCTAAATTAGGGACGGGCGACTGCTTATAGCCCATTGAGTTGCTCATGGTGGTCGTTAAACCTCCAATCAAAAAAAAAAAAAAAAAGAAACACTGATCTCAGATTCTTAGTTATGAGGATTTCACTTAATCTAGAACCAGGAATATTAAAGAAAAATAAAGTCATCAAATGAGAAGCCAGATTTTCATAGGGTTTATGAATTTTTCAATGCGATTAAATATATTATAATTTAATTAAATAACAATGAACTATACACCAACTGTACTTAAATAGTATTATTATACTAGTGATCCGCAATTTCTTGGTGTATAATAAAAATAAAAGTTTCTAAGCTTTCGCACATCAACTAGATGGCTTTTTCAAGGAAGGTAGACAGCAAACTGAATAATAGAACGGTTCAACAATTTAAACGCGATGACTTGACTTGACAATAGCGAAGAGATGCGAACGTAATCAAGTATTCAAACACAAGGCGTTACGCTCGTTTAGCACGCGGAATCATGGAAGGAAAACCAAGAGGCAATCACTATTTGAATTTGTTCCAAACTCGTGGCAACTCCAGTGAGACGCTGTCATTGCACGACACGCTGTTGGTTATGATCTCCAAAGTTTCGCGAATGGCAGTAGATTTTGGGATGGAGTTGAAAGTTTATTTCTTTACGTCATCCCACACAGGAGCAGCGGACTTAAACGTGACTTCTCAGGATAGGGCCGTGGTTACTTTGCCGTTCTTTATGCCCCTTTTATGTTCGTTGACTCTAATTCTAAATGATCGTTTAGTCATTCCAATGTAGTATCGCTTGGAGCCGTCTGTCTGGATATAGTAGAGCCATCACAAGCCCGGTAATCCATTGAGACCCATCGTGTCAAGGAGGTACGCATCGACGTACTGTTTAGAGAAGACACTATCTAAATTTCTGGCTAAACATCTCCCTGAATCGGACTTTACAATAACTTCTCCTCTAGGTTTTATCATGAAATTCAAGCAATTTCTGTCCAACAAAGCGGCATTATCGGGAGTTTCGACGTCTTTTCTCTTCACCCTTCGGTACCCTTGCCGGAAGCCACCGGAACGTTAAAATAACCATAACTAATTCGTCACTTCATTCGCAGGATTCTTGTCCCAGCATCTTCAAGTTAATGGACTTGGTCTCAAATTCCATCTACTTCAGTTTCCAAGAACAAATTTACAATCAGATAAATGGCGCTCTGGTGGGATCATCCCTTTCAGCCATCCCCGAGGAAGCAATACTTCGCCCATTTGAGCAATATATATTTACCAACATCACCCCAAGACCTTCCAGCTGGCTAAGATACGCGGACAATGTTTTCTTCATATGGCTTCGCGGAAAGGAGACCATCCCGGTTTTTCTAGATAAATCAATGATATCCAAACATCCACACAAGGCAAGGCACCATTGAGCTCGAACACAATGGTGCCTTGCCTTATGTGGATGTTTTACGGTGTACATTACCTGAAAATCGCCTTCGCACACAAGTCCATTATAAACCCACATACGTACCTAAGCTGATGCTTCGCAGCTCATTCTGCCCCGCTGACTACAAAACAGCCTCATTCCGTTCTCGAATCCGAAGAGCCTTTGCAGTCTCCTCAGAAGTTCCTTCTAGGCAATGCGAATTGAGAAACGTTGTCGAGTTGGCCACTGGTACAGGATACGCCCCGAACCTGCTACATCGTCTCCCCGGTGGCGCAGTGGTCTAAGCGATAGTTTCTGATCCTTCGCCCAACGGAGGAGTCTGGGTTCGAATCCCGGGTAAGGCATGGATGTCTGTGTTTGCCTTTCGGCACTGGCTCTCTCTGTTATTTGCAAATCTGGCATACTGTAACACATGTTCGATCTGTGCTTTGACGATTTCAATGTATTGCATAATATTCGTACCCAGTGACGCACAATACTGTATTTGTCTGAATACGAGATATATGTGTTGACCACGACCAATGTATGAATTCAAGTTGTGTGTGTTACCTGGGACAAATAAATACTTTAAAGAAAAGAAAAGAAAAGAAAAAAGAAACCTCGAACCAAAAAAAAAAAAAAATTAGCTACATCGAGAAAACCCGAACCAGGCGTACTAATCTTTCTGTGCTGCAGCTGCGCTACCTGGGCTCAATTCCCTATATACCAAATGTTTCTTATCAGCTCAAGAATGCGCTCAAGAAGATGAACCTCGGTATTGGCATCAGGTTTCCGACATTTTTATATTCCATGCTTAAGGGAAACACTGACAAGACCCCTCCTTCCGATGAAGCAGGTCATTCCTCTACTATATCCGGACGACTCCAAGCGATACTACATTGGAATGACTAAACGTTCATTTAGAGTTAGAGTCAACGAACATAAAAGGGGCATTGAAGAACGGGAAGGTAACCACGGCCCTATCCAGAGAAGGCGGCCCCTATTTAGTAGATGACGCAAATAAATCAGCTTCTGGGGCCGCGGGTGGCCTAGTGGGCAACGTTCGTGACTGCCATGGAGAAGACCTCAGGTTCGATCCCAGGCAGGTACGAACGCTCGATCCACTAAATATCTGCCGTGCGTCGGATGGGCACGTTAAGCCGTCGGACCCCGGGTACTGCCCCCATCGGTAATAAATAAGGGCGTCTTCCTCCCCCTTTCTACTTCGCTTCCGTGTCACTTTCCTATCGGGCACTCTAGCTCAAATCTCCTAGCTTCCTATTTCTAAGGGTTGTTTAAGACCTGGGGTCAGAAACACCCTTCTTAAAATCCTCTACATATGATCTGATCTGATCTCAAATCAGCTTCTTACTCCACCCCAAAATCTGCTGCCATTCGCGAAACTTTGGAGATCATAACCAACAGCGAGTTGTGCAATGATAGCGTCTCACTGGAGTTGCCACCAGTTTGGAACCAGTTCTTCAAATAGTGATTTTCTCTTGGCTTTCCTTCCATGATTCTGCGTGCTAAACGAGCATAACACCTCGTGTCTTTGAATACCTGATTACGTTCGCATTTCTTCGTTATTGTCAAGTCAAGTCACCCCGTTCAAATTATTGAACCGTTCTATTATTCAGTTTGCAGTTGGCTGTCTACCTTCCTTGAAAAAGCCACCTGGTTGATGTGTAGTTATATCTGGTTGATGTCGATCTGGTTCTAGTATAGTTATACTGTTTAAAAATTATAATTTGTAACAATTTTTTTTTCTTTCGCCGCCAATTGGACTTTAAATAAATCATCATTAAGGAACATCGTACCCTCATTTATAGCATGCATTTTACAATAGTATTTAGTACTCTGAAATGGCATTTATGTGTTTTTTAAGGCCAATCCTTAGAAAACACATAACCGATGTTTCAATGTACTTTATAAACGAGCTACTGCCATTGAGCAACATTATTATCTGCTGTTTCGGGGTGAAGGCTTTATTAAAACCACACCTTTTAAAGTTTTAACAAACAAGCGGACTATCAATTAAATGAATGGAAGAAAGAAGAAAAGAAATGTTGCGTAGAGTTTAAGTTACAGCTTGTTTCTCCGAAACGCTTGCACACAACGATTGAGTAAGAATGCTTGTGGTCACCATTCAGCAGCCTGCCACAGAATGGACGTTAATGCCGGAACCGGAAGTTGGTACGGGATGACGACATTGAATCAAGAACTATCATTTACAACGCTTTCCTTATTCATGATTTGAACGTATCTACCGAAGACAAAAGCTGTAAAGCAGTTATTTCTCTTTTCTCTATACATTAGTGGTAAATCGGGAATTAGCCTTCTTATGTTAAACGAATTCGAATGTTTTGCTTCAAATAAGAAACAAATAAATGCAATTTTGTCTTAATTTTGATTGGTAGGATATTAATTTTACTGTGCGCGTGCAATTTCTTAACCTTTCCTTCAATTGGAATTTTTGTATTATACTTCGAAAGAAATCTTTCCGTGCCGCTAAGATTCCCCAATTCTTTTTTTTTTTTTTTTTTTTGGTTCAAACTTTAACGACCACCGTGAGCAACTCAATGGGCTATAATAAGCAGTCGCCCGTCCCTACTTTGGGCACCTGACTCCAGGGAAGGGAGAGAGCCAGGGCCTTAAGACAAACACAAACATCTATGCCTCATCGGGATCCGAAACCGGACCCATCTCGGACGAATGCTCAGAAACCATCGCTTAGAACACTGCGCTAACGGGGCGGCCCAATTCTTTCGGAATGTGTGCCTCCATGTTTCCATCGACTGAAACAGAACTTCAAGCAGATTATCCCACAGCAACATTTCCCAGTAGACTCACCAGAGAAATGTCCCACTTCCCTGTTTTCTCTTTGTCTGGATTTTGTGGAACGAACTAATTATTTTGGTACTAACGAATCACGACGTCATCAAGGGGGGGGGGGGTGGGGGGAAGGCTCACCCTGAAATCTTTCTTATTCACATAGCTACTCACCTAATTCAAAATGTACCAGTTCTCAATTTTTTACTTTTTTTACTTTAAAATCTGGACTTCGCTAAGTAATAATGAATCTTTTGCATTCGCCAGGGTCGGATTAAAAGGGTAGGGGTCTAACGGCATATGGGCCCCATCATTACCGAGGGCCAAGGGGGGCATGCCGCTACACCACATGGAACATATACCCTTAGTGAATCACAGCTTATATTTTCACTGAAGAGCAATTGAATTAGAGATACCTGTCTAGTAACGTGTAGCACCACCTTTCGCCCTGATGACGGCGGCGATTCGTCTCGGCATGGACTCGACAAGACACCGGAAGCGTTGGGAAGCCATACGGATCCACGACCCCTGAACAAGCTCCCACAGTTCACGAAGATTTGATGGTGGGGGGTCAGAGCCTCGAACACCTCTCTCGATGGCATCCCAGATGTGCTCGATGGGATTGAGGTCAGGTGACCTAGCTGGCCAAGGAAGCGAGGTCACGTCGGTGGAGTGTTCATCCAACCATTCGGATGCAATTCGAGAGCTGCATTGTCTTGTTGCAGGATGAGATTCCCAGTGGGATGTTGAAGACGCACAAACGAGAGCAAATGGTCCTCCAGGATATTCCGGTAACGTTGACCTGTGAGGGACGATGTCACACGTACCAGGGGTGCCATTTCAGTCCACGTAAACAGTCCCCACACGAGAATGCCACCCCCACCAGCTTGAAGAGTACCCTGCTGGCAAGAAGGATCCATCGCTTCATGTGGTTTGCGCCGTACTCGTATCCTGCCATCCGCATGTACCAACGTGAATCTCGACTCGTCAGCCCAGGCAACATTATTCCCCATGTCTAGGGTCCAGTGGCGTTATTCCCGCACCCATGCTAATCTTTGCACCCTGTGATGTGTAGTCAGCAGCGGTACCCTCGTGGGACAATGGCTTCTGTACCCCATAGCGAGCAGATGGTTCTGGATGGTGTGGCTGCTTACACGTTTTTGTGCCCCAGCGTTAAATTGCCGAGTGATTTCTTGCCCTGTGGCTCGTCTATCCGCTGTTACAATGCAAGCTAGCCGACGATGACCCCGCTCATCCACACGCTGTTGTTCACGGCCCTTAGCCCTTAATGCAGGGATGATTTTACAGAATTCGATGTACTCACGGTGCACCCGTGACACAGTGGCTCGTGAAAATCCCAGTGTCTGCACGACTTCCGAGATGGAGTGACCCATTCGTCGGGCCCGGACAATTTGCCCACGATCAAATGCGCTTAGATCCTTGGTGTTACCCATACTGCGTCCGACTCTTACTGATTCCCGTCGCATCACTCCTTATATTGTCGGTACGCTGCATACGTCATGTCGTTTTCTTTAACAGGGCCGCCCACAGCGCCACATTTGCATAACGCCAGCTGTCTCTAATTCAATTGCTTTTCAGTGTATAGCGAGACAGAAGTTTATAAAATAGTTTTGGCTTTGTCTCGTACGAGTTGCATTCGATCACAAACAGCGGCTGAAAGACGAACAAATTTCAAGGCAGTGACTCACTAAGGGTAAGGGTTTCGTGTGGCTGTGCACAGCAGAGTCGGCGAAACAGTTTTAGCTTTCAACTACCATCTGCCTACACCTCCCTACTCGCACTTGGAACCGTTAATGGTCGAAGTCCCATGTGGCTTCATATTGCATAACAAAAACGATGCACAAAGAAAAGTACACGGTACTGAATATTAAAAAATCCAAGATGAAATCTAGGCATCTTAAGCTTTTAATTCATGAACTTGTGAGCACAGTGGAAAATTCAGTGACTTGTTATAAAAACTCTGCAGGTATTATTGGTTTGAAGAATGCACTACGTATTAATTATCACGAACATATTGCTTCAGTTTTATGTTTTAATGGACTTCATAATGATTCTCCTTTATAATTTCTTTGAGGGGGCATTCAGATATCTTAGCTTTCTGGGGGGGGGGGCACTAACAGATATACCCCCAACGGACAATGAAATCGGCATGGGGGCGAACAGACGCCTAATGTTGTCCTGATGCACACTGGCCCACACGTGTTGGACCGTGTGCTCCAAATCACGGATAGTGCGGCACGACGCCAGCCGGGGTTTCAACTGGTCCCACATATGCTCGATAGGGGACATGTCCGTGGAGCGGGAAGGCCATGGAACTGTCTGGACATGACGTAGGTAGTCCTGGGCAACCCTAGTCGCGTGTGGGTGGGCATTATCCTGCTGGTATAGCGCACCTTGAATCCCGGCCAGGAATGGGAGCACATGGGGCCATGGGATCTCATCCGCATACCCCGCTGGCCCGTCAATGATCCACGTACTACTACTACAGCTGATCGGCTATCGTAGACAATGGCTCCCCCAGACTATAATGCCTGCAGTGGGGGAGGTGTGGCCCTTGATAGCGAGGTTGGGAGTGTGTCGTTGACCTGGGGACCTCCACACCCGGACACGATGATTATCTGTCCCTAAAATGAAGCGGCACTCATCGCTAAACACCACACGTCGCCAGTGTGTGGGGTTCCACGTCGCTCCGGCCGGGCACCACTGCACACGGAGCCGGCGATGTTACGGTTTTAATGGAAGCACACGTAAGGGGCGCTGGGATCGCAGATTCGCTTCCGCGAGGCGTCGGGAAATGGTTCGTGGGTACACAGGAGCCTCTACATCTGCCTGTACAGTGGACTGGGTCACCGTGGTATCCGTTCGTGCTTGATGCACGATTCGTTGATTCTCTCTACCGGTGATCCTCCGGGTATGTCCGGAGGCGCTCCGCCGTGTGGCAGTGCCGTCACGTGTCCACTGCTCCCAACACAGTCGGACGATATGGTCAGAACGATCGGCGTGACGGTCTACACGACGCGGCCGACCACCCTGCGGTTTTCAGCCTGATGATCAAGCCTCTCTCAAAGTCCGTGAATTGCGTAAATCGACGTCTCTGCCGTCTACCCGGCATTCTTGTCACTCTGCACTCTTGCTTGTGTAAGCCGGTGCTTTTCGCTTTCATGGGACATCGACTATATACGCCGGTTTATAAGGATGCCGTTTCGTGCTTGTAGCGCCACCACAGGATATTCGGGCATGCGCAATCGCACCAAACGTGCACTGACAAGAACGTTTTGTTAATTCAACAAAAATGTTTGTTGAATTTGCAAAATTATTTTGTTGAAAATTATTGTTGATTTAACAAAATTTTTTGTTATCACGACAAAACGAACAAAACATTTAGTCATGATAACAATATGTTTTGTTGGATCAAACAAATTCCCCAAAATCAACCAATCATTTTGTTAAAACGAACAAAACGTTTTGTCGTGATAACAATAAATTTTCTTAAATCAACAATAATTTTGCAAATTCAACAAAAAATTTTGTTGACTGTATATCGACAAAAATTTTTTTGAATTAACAAAACGTTTTTCTCAGTATGGATCATTTGCATACCAGCACGCACTCTAGCTATTTGCAAAGTTTCGCTGCTGTAACATGTTTTTTTCTAGGTGCGCAAATTTCATTGTTCGTGAGTGTATTAGCTTTAGGAGCCCAGTAATATGTCTTAGCCAAGAGGCCCACGATGGTCTTAATCCGACCCCAGCTTTCGCCGCGGAGCCCTAAGTATTTCTCCCTAGGAAGTGCGTTTTTTACTTCTCCGTAGAAAAGTTATCAAAATATCATCCGCAAGGCCATGAAAATACAATTGTTATCGACTCTTCCAAATCCTCAGTTTAATAAATTTTTCGTGTTAGCATGGCCAGTGGGGAATAAGAAGGCTGATTAGGAATTCACTGAGGGGGGCTATTACTTAATTGCTCTGCTGTTTGTTTGTGCTAGTAAGTATGGGATTCCAACACTGAAGGTGGAGTTTATAAGTTACACCAGCGCTCTTAGCCTGTCCCGGGCCGAAAAAATGAGGGTGCAGGACGTGGCTGACGAAAACTTTGGAGGAGAGAGGTGCAAGGCAAGGTCGCTGGCTTGAAGGAAGGGAGTTAAGGAGGGGGGAAGGTATTATATCTGAGTGTAACTACGTTAACATTTTACTTAGGTGGACAAGGAAACATTTTCCTTTATGAAATTGTTCTGTTTTCATGCACAAAAATCCAAAATTTGTATTGCAATTAAGACAAGGTATTCACAGCAAGAAAAAAAGTTGCAGGCGACTTTCTACCACTAACATTTGTATCTTACACCTCTAACCCACTAGTCCCGGGGTCGGCAACATATGGCTCGCTAGCCAGATATATGGATCTTTGGGAATCTAAATATGGCTCTTTTGATGCTTGAAGGAATGGAAAAATTTGCAAAGTTTAAGCTTCTACATGGATGCAATCCTACTTCAAGGAAAAATCTCATTTACTCTCCAACGTGAGACACAAGAACCTAAAAATATTAAACACTTGACGAATGACCGAAAACCTTATTTTCCAATGTGTGTGCATTTGTGAGTGATTGCGGACTGCACGGCGGCGCCTTTTCCTTCAAGCTCGTTCTCTCTCTCTCTCTCACTCTCTCTCTCTCTCTGGTGCGGACGGCTCTGCACCCGTTAAACCTCTGAGCGACTCCACGGCTTGGTTCAAAGTTCAGTTCGGAGGAGCAACACAGCGTTCTACTCGCCAAACGGGGAGTCATTGCTCGGCCGGAGAAATATGAATTGAGAAGTTCACTCACAGATGAGTCTGCAGGCCTGTCTGAAGATGAAAATAACGCAGTAACAACCGGACATTGAAAACCTAGCAAGCGAGATGCGGGAACAGATTAGCAGTAGTCACTAAAACTCAAGTTCGTTAAAATTGTAACTTTTTTGTTTTTATTTTTCACTTCGAATATGTTTGTGACGGACGTGCTGAAAATTCAGTGTCAGTAATAAATCGATCTCTGAATATTTCTTCTGTCCCTTTTATTATTATTATTATATATTTCTTTTTAGACAGTTGCTATTGATACTCTGTTAACTACGCTGGTCTGTTTCATCCTGCTTTAAAGTGGAGATTTTGTGAAACTTCCATTCCGCTATATACACAGTCGAGTCACATTATTGTGACCACCTCCTACTTTTGACATCAACAGCGCGTAGCCAATGAAAGAAGCCACGTGTCGTGAGCTGGCTTGGATGGTATATAAGGTGTGCTGTTAGCATTCTGAAAACATATCACTCGTTGCTGTTATGGATGAAAGGAGCGATTTATCAGATTTGCAAAGAGGGATGATTATCGGTTTTCGGCCCAAGGGTGGCAGTATTTCTGGAACAGCTCAGTTTGTGAACTGTTAGCGTGCTTCTGTGGTTAAAGTGTATCGTGATTGGGAAAATGGTACCGTTGCGAATGAGCGACGTGAAAACTGCGGAGCACCACGTGCCATTGATGTGAGAGGTGAACGTCGGCTGCGAAGGAGCGTGGGGCCCGATCGACACGCTGCAGTGGAGCAACTCACTGGCCGAATGAACCAGGGGGATACCCGATGTGTGTCTAAAAGGACAGTTTAGCAAACCCTGCTGCATATGGGGCTCCGATGCAGACGGATGGTCACTGCACCTATGCTAACGAAGGTGCATAGGCAGAAATGGAATTGACATTGCACGGCAGATATTTGAATTGACATTGACATGAAATTGACAATGTCAATGGAATTGACATTTGCACGTCAGTATTGGAATTGACTTCCGCTGATTGGCAAAGGATTGCTTTCTCCGATGAGTCACGTTTTCTGCTTCATCGAACGGATGGATGTTGGCGTATAAGGCGCGAAACATCAGAGAACAAACACTCTTCAACTATTGCTGGAAGAACACAAGCTGGCGGGGGCAGCAGCTTTATGGTCTGGTGAATGTTTTCGTGGCATTCCCTGGGTCCACTCATACCTGTGGAAAGGACTATGGACCGAATTCGTTATGAGTCCATCCTTGCAGATCACGTACACCTATATATGCTGTTTATCTTCCCTGGGGCGGATGGGATCTTCCAGAACGACAATGCGACGTGTCACACAGCTAGAAATGTCCGAGAGTGGTTGGAAGAGCACGATGAAGACTTGAAAGTACTTCCCTGGCCCCTTTATTCTCCAGACTTAAACCCAATTGAGCATCTGTGGGGCCACCTCGATCATGTTGTTCGCTCAATGGATCCTCCACCACGCACCCTACACCAGCTATCAAATGCACTGCAGTCAACGTGGCTCCACATACCTGTGGAGCCACGCTGACTGCAGATACCACCTTCCAGCACCTTATTGAGTCACTCCCAGCCCAGTCTAGCTGCTGTCCGCGCTGCATATGGCGGTTACTCTGGATATTAGCTGGTGGTCACAATAATGTGACTCGACCATGTATTTTAATTCAAAGCTGAATAACATTAGATATGTATAATCAAGATCTGTATTAAATGTTGTGCACACATTTTCGCAAATTTTGCCTATGTCGGTCGGCGGTTGCAGTAGACGCCACAGCTCACATTGCCGCCATTCATGGCTCTTCTAAAAGTGAAGAATGTGTATTGTACGACTTTTCCGCCCTTCTTAAGTGCCAAGTTGTCGACCCCTGCACTAGCCATTATCATTTATCTTGTGAGTTTACCAGTGGCGTAACCTTTCGGATCCAGGTGTGCGTCCGGAGAGATGGAGGACGGGTTTGCACGAATTCCTTTGTAACCGGCTGTAGTAAAAACGTGAAAAACTAATTCTTTTAGTGTTTCGTAAATAAACCTACGGTGATTTCGAAGTCTAGCAACGTTCATGTGATTAATACAGGGTCGAGTCGCATTATTGTGACCACCGGCTAATATCCAAAGTAACCGACGTGTACAGCCCTGACAGCAGCTTTACAGGCTGGGAGTGACTCAATAAGGTGCTGGAAGCTGTTCACAGGTATGTGGAGCCATGCTGACTGCAGTGCATCTCACTGACAGCTGCTGAAGTGTGCGTGGTGGATGATCCATTCAGCGAACAACAGGATCGAGGTGGTCCCACAGATGCTCAATTGGGTTTACGTCTGGGAAATCATGGGGTCAGGCAAGTACTTTGAAGTCTTTATCGTGCTCTTCCAACCACTCTCGGACATTTCTAGCTGTGTGACACGTCACATTGTCGTTCTGGAAGATCCCATCCGCCCCAGGGAAGATAAACAGCATGCATGGATTCATAATGAATTCGGTCCATAGTGCCTTCCACAGGTATGAGTGGACCCAGGGAACGCCACGAAAGTATTCCCCAGACCATAACGCTGCCCCCACCAGCTTGTGTTTTGCCAGCAATGGTTGAAGAGTGTTTGTTCTCCGATGTTTCTCGCCTTATACGCCAACGTCCATCCGTTCGATGAAGCAGAAAGCGTGACTCATCGGAGAAGGCAATCCTTTACCAATCAGCGGAGGTCCAATTCCGATACTCTCGTGCAAATGTGAGCCTTTTCAGCCGATGCACCTTCGTTAACATAGGTGCAGTGACCATTCGTGTGCATCGGAGCCCCATACGCAACAGAACCGTTGAACTGTCGTTTTAGACACACTTCTGGTAGCCCCTTGGTTCATTCGGCCAGTGAGTTGCTCCACTGTAGCGTGTCGATCGGCCCTCATGCACTTTCACAGCCGACGTTCACCTCTCACATCAATGGCACGTTGTGGTCCGCGGTTTCCACGTTTCTTATTCGTAATGGTACCGTTTCTCCAATCGCGATACACTTTAACTACAGCAGCACGCGAACAGTTCACAAACTGCGCTGTTTCAAAAATGCTGCCACCCTTGGGCCGAAAACCGATAGTCATCCCTTTTTGCAAGTCTGATAAATCGTTCCTTTCATTAATGACAGCGACGAATGATATGTTTTCAGAATGAGTATAGCACAGCAAGCCAACTCACGACAAGTGCCTTTTTTCATTGGTTACGCGGTGTTGACATTAAAATTAGGAGGTGGTCACAATAATGTGACTCGACTTCGTGTAATCGTTAACGTTTCATTTGTGGGTTTAACAATCACCGAGAGCAACTCAGTGGGTTACGAGCAGTCGCCCGTTCCTAAGTTGGGGCCAATGGTTCCAGGGAAGGGAGAAAGCCAGTGAGGTAAAACAAACACACCGTTCATGCCTCAACCAGGATTCGAGCCTGGACCAGGGTGGAAAATTAGACAAATTTGGTATGTGGAAAATCGGGACCACATCTAAAATTCCAGGTGCAGATCTGACAGTACCATGCGCAGAAATTGTGTTTCAAATGACAAGCATATAACAAATATGCTCACATGCATTTAAAAGAAATTTTGAATTGAATAATCAAATATGGGGTATTTGGAGAATCCTTTTATGTGTTTGGAATTTGATGTATGCGAATGAAAAATTTTATGCATGGTGGGGGTGGGAGATGAATTTTGTAGATCTTTAAACCACATTTTATCAAAACTCACAATAAACTGAGGTTTGAAACTTTTGTTTTGGTAAAATGTTCTTCGTTTCCTCCATCACATGTGTGATAAATACCATGAACTGCTAAACTAAGGTAAAATGTGCTGAATTTTCATAATTTGGGGATTGAGGTCCACCATATTCAATTTCTTGTAATTAAACTTCATGCATGAATTCACATTTTTCTCAAATTTCACGTATTTGTCAATTTAAGAAAAAATGAAGAAGGGGAGAAAATCTTTATCCATTTACTGAGTTACTACACTACATGAGTTACAGAAGTTAACATATTAGTCTGTATGTTCTAAATTGCGAGGTCGTTCAAATTACACATGTTGGTAGAGTAACTCTTCCTTTGTAGTAACCCTCCTTCTTCATTGCAGGTAAATAATGGATTCCAAGCACAAGCAACTGCCGTCATTGATTTCTTGACGAAGAAAGGGTACAGGCTCTCCGACATCCACACAAGTCTACAGAATGTTTACGGAGATGACACCATTGACAAGAGCAATGTGCACAGATGGCTAAAAAAATTTTAAAAGAAGGGGAAGACAGCATTGAAGACAAACCACGCAGTGGGAAACCATCAACTGCGACCACTGACACGAATCTTCAGTGAGTGGATGAATTGATTCGCGAGGAGAGATGAGTCACAATCCGTGAGCTTGTCGCACAACTGGACTGTGGTCACAATGCCATACAGAAGATGGTGGAAGACTTAGGGTAGTAGAAAGTGTGTGCAAAGTGGCTATCTCGGCAGTTGACACCTGATTTGAAGGAGAGAAGTGTTAAAGTCTGGTCTGATCTTCTGGAAGCGTTTGAAGCCAACGAAGACACGTGTTTTTTCGATCTTGTGGTAGGGGATGAAACGTGAGCGTATCGTCACGATCCGGAAACGGAGATTCAATACACTGAATGGCGTCACACCTCTTCACCGTGGCCTAAGAAGTTCAAGAGCCAGAGATCAGCACAGAAAGTCATGGTGACTGTTTTTTTGGGATGACACGGGTGTCATTCTCCTTGATTTTCTGGAACGTGGCCGTACCATGACCAACGAGCGGCACATTGAGACACTCAAGAAGCTTAGAGAAGCCATAAGGAGGAAGAGACCTGAACAAGAATCTGATAAGGATTCATATACACCATGACAATGCGAGACAACACACATCTTTGGCAACAAATTTGGCCAGTCGGTGGTCTCCCATCCACCGTACAGCCCAAATCTGGCGCCCTAAGACTTCCACCTTTTCGGTCCAATGAAGAACAGTCTCCGGGGATAACGATTTGATGACACAGACGAGGTGAAAGTGGCTGTGAAGAACTGGGTGTAACAGTCCACTCTTGAATTTTTTCAAAGAGGATTCGAGCGTTGGGTTCAACAATGGCGCAAATGCATCGCTTGTGATGGAAACTACGTTGAGTAGTACCATTGTATAGAGAAAGAGTTAGTCTGCCAGCATGTGCAATTTGAACGACCTCTGTCATTTAATAAAAAAGTTATGCCCGCTTTTGCATTACTTTCGGTACAACACTAGTATAATTTATAACGCGTTTTTTTTTTTCTTTCGTCAGCAATTCGATTTTCAACAAATCATTATTAAGGAGCATTTTATACTGCTTTAAAGCAAACATTTTACATTAGTGTTTGACATTTTGAATTTCGTTTATACGTGTTTTGCATTATAGGTTTTTAAAGACCACCCCGTAGAAAAAAGGTATGACCGTGGGCTCACTGTATGAGTTTTTACTTGTAATTCTTTCTCATTTAGTGCATGCGTAACTTACAGTAAGATTTTCCAGACAAATCTAACTGGGAGATCCCGAAGGCCTCTCCGCTTTCGGGGAGAGATAAACTTTTGCCACCTTCACTCGAAACATGCTTACATAAAACGTCTGTTCTATTTTTACAGCAGGAAACTGTAAAAGCGGAACTGAAATCCGTCAAAATAAACCACAGCGCTGCTAATTTGCCCCGAATGACCATCAGTCAGCCGTATTGAGTTACTATTGCTCGATTTCAACATGCGTCCGTAAGTGCCAAGAGTAGAAAACCGTTACCTTTACTACAGCTGCAAAGGCAGATGTGTGTGTTCGCTCAGATGTAAAAGAATCATTTCAAACACTTGAAAATTTGAGGTACATCACTGCATTTATTCGTAAGCTTTAAATAAATCCAACAGAAGTAAGGATTGCAGTGCTGTTATTGAAAACATTTTTTTTTAATTGGAGGTTTAACGACCACCGTGAGCAACTCAATGGGCTATAAGAACTCGCCCGTCCCTAATTTAGGGTCACTGGTTCCAGGGAAGGGAGAGAGCCAGTGCCGTAAGACAAACACAACATCCATGCCTCACCGGGATTCGAATCCGGACCCCTTTCGGATGAATGATCAGAAGCCATCACTTAGACCACTGCTGCACCGGGGCGGCATTGAAAACAATACGTTTCATAGTATGGTATGTGGTGTGCAAATAAGTTTTAAAACAACGCACCCTGTAATTTGAGAGAAAACAACAATACCTTTACGAATCAAAATATTCGCCGTCATTATCTATCACCTTCCGCCATCGGTCGGACAACTGAGGGGTTCCAGACATGAAGAAAACTTCGTCGTGTGACGCGATGAAGTCGTCAACCCATTTTTGCGCTTCGTCACATGTCCGGAACCGTACAGCTGACAAACCATGTTGCGTCGATCGGAACAAATGATAATCTGAAGGGGCTATGTCGGGACTGTACGGCGAGTGCTCCAAAACTTCTCAGGTAAGCGTAAATAACGTTTCCTTGACCGATTTCGCGACATGTGGCCTAGCGTTGTCATACAGTAATTTCACGCGGCGCAATCCTTTGCCTGTGAATAGATGGTTTCCGACAGATTTCCTGGTTCAATCGCAGCAGTTGTTGCTTGTAGCGATCAGCAGTAACAGTTTGACCCTGTTCCAATAGTTCATAAAAGAGCACACCCTTCATATTCCACCAGATGCATGCGGCAGAACTTTCTTAGAGTGAATATTGCGTTTCAGTGACGAGGTCGTTGCTTCACCGGGGTCTACCCAGTGTTTTTTGCGTTTGGGATTGTCGGACAATATCCACTTTTCATCCCCCGTAACGATTTTCCACTGGAAAGACTTTCTGTGTTGTTTATTCAACAGATTCGAACACTTCATGACACGCTCATCCTTGTCCCTTTGGCTCTGGTCATGTGGCACTCATTTTTTCCCCCTTCTGAATCTTTCCCATTGCGCGTAAACGATTGGAAATGGTTAGTTGAGTTACCTCCAGTTGTTCAGATAGTTTTGTTTGCGTTTCAGAAGAATCTTCATCCAGCAATGCTTGCAGTTCCTCATGTGCAACCTCCTGAGGGGCGCTGCTACGTTCTCGGTCGCTAACATCAAAATCACCTGTTTTAAACAGTCTAAACCAAAACTCAGACGTGCTTTTCAATACAATATTCACCCCCAGAACAGAACAGATCGATGCACATGCCTTTGCAGCACTTTTTCCTTGATGAAATTCGTAACGAATGCAGTGTCGAATAAGTGCAGTGTTGTTTGCAATCTTTCACCTACCGATGTGCAAGTGCGTTTGACTGTTGGGCAAAGTTCTGTGTCACATTTTATACTCTTGACCAGTTACGGTCACTTGACAAAAACGCGGAGGAATGTCAGATATGTAAATTAGAGGTATACGTCACACAAAAAACTCTTTAAAACTTATTTGTGCACCTACTAGTTTCAAGTTTAATATTCTTTTCACTTGTTGTACGATAACGTTAAATAGGCCTCGTCGGCTTGACATAAGCTCTTCGCGTATTTTGGAAATATCTGGGGTAGGTCTGCACGGGCCGGGTCGAGCCTTTTTTTAGTTTAGAAAACAAAGCAACGGACCGGGCCGAGTTTTTCCCCAGAAATGTACGACCGAGCAGGGCAGGGCAGGACCAAGTCGACCCATTCATTTTATCGCAATGGTAAAGAAGAAAAAAGTCGTGTTTCCCGATTAAATATTATCTGTTTCACTGACTATACTTACTTTCATGACATAGCCCAAGACGTAATCAGAAAAGCAAGGAGACGCACAGTGTTTTTACCAATCTATAGGTATTAAGATGGTAAAACCATTTTGGGGCTTGTTGAGAACAAAAAGATTCGACCCCGAGTGTGTGTGTTGTGTAGAGTGGGGGACGGGGGGTTTCAGCAGTGGGGCGGTGTGTGTGTGTGTGTGTGTGTGTGTGTGTGTGTGTGTTTATGATAGAGTGCGACGGGATCAATGTTTTCACCTCTCCCTAATCTATAGAGAGATTTACTTTTGTAGTGTTATCGCTTACTAGTTCAGAGAAAGGGAGATTCTGAACGCGCTTAGTTTCCTTTTTCTCTCTTTTTAAAGGTTATATTTTTCGGCAATTGTCAAAGTTCAGTTAATATTTCTAGGCTTACATTCAATAAGTGGTCAGGTGGTGTAGGATTAATAATAAAAAAAAGGACAATAGGAAGTAAATATCTACATAAATGTGCCCGCATCTCGAAACTTAAGCATCCTGCCTCAGTAGGATGGAGCCGCTGACATGATGTCACAATGTGTATATACTTCCTTTCCAGCTAAATTCGGATTCTTGAAGCGCATGCGTAGATAGAGTTTATTCTTCCCCATAAGGAAAAGGGCAGTAGTTATCTCCTGTTTCCCCAAAACGCTTTATCAACTATCTTTCGGATAGTGCGGAATACAAAAAGAAAACATTTTGGGGAAAACACCCTGCAAATGCTGCTGGGCTGATATTTCTGGGGAGCTGAAAGTTGTTTTTGCGTGAAGTGTGGCTCGATTCTAGGAAAAGGATCTTGAAAGTCGTGGGGGTTTAAGGCCAAAGTAGAGGCTATAATAACTTGTACCCTGCCCTTTAGGAAGTGAAGAATGAAACAATGAAAATCGTGAGTCTCAAGGAAAGGCAAGGAAAGAAAAATGAAAGATTGCGTTGAAGAGCGAGTGAGACCTGCCATTTTATAAAATGTTCCTTCACGATTTCAAAATACTAGGCGCCAATGCTCCCCTTCCCCCCTTTTCAGTAGCTTACCTCGTGCTGATATTTCTTTGCTACGATATGCGGAAGAAAATTCCAGATAGTTATATTTCTTTCTTTTTGCTTAGTGTGTTTTTTTATGGTTCTTTATAACAGTAATTCTTACAAATGAACCTATAAAGTGGCAGCCAATCAGAAACGAAGCCAAGGGAAAGGTCCTAGAGGTCCAGACCAATACCGATTTTTTTTTCATGCAGTCATTCCACAATGCGTACTTTTTACGACATAATTAATTTGAAGTTGGGGTGTTGGAAACACCCCAACTTTAAATTGTAGTTCTGGCAACCAGCCCATCCAGTCGATCGAAGGTGATCAAGGTCTTAGGATGACCGAAAGCTACTGCTAAAGGAACCTTTTACCATACGTGACTCTGTGTGTTTTTGCTCGATTTCTATGTTTATATGTTTTGCACACTGTCCATTTTTGAAAAAACTAAACGGACCTTTTACCACACGTGACTCTGTGTGTTTTCGCTCGATTTCTATGTTTATAAGTTTTGCACACTGTCCATTTTTGAAAAAACTAAACGGACCTTTTACCACACGTGACTCTGTGTGTTTTCGCTCGATTTCTATGTTTATAAGTTTTGCACACTGTCCATTTTTGAAAAAAGCTAAACGGACCTTTTACCACACGTGACTCTGTGTGTTTTCGCTCGATTTCTATGTTTATAAGTTTTGCACACTGTCCATTTTTGAAAAAAGCTAAACGGACCTTTTACCACACGTGACTCTGTGTGTTTTCGCTCGATTTCTATGTTTATGAGTTTTGCACACTGTCCATTTTTGAAAAAACTAAACGGACCTTTTACCACACGTGACTCTGCGTGTTTTCGCTCGATTTCTATGTTTATAAGTTTTGCACACTGTCCATTTTTGAAAAAACTAAACGGACCTTTTACCACACGTGACTCTGTGTGTTTTCGCTCGATTTCTATGTTTATAAGTTTTGCACACTGTCCATTTTTGAAAAAACTAAACGGACCTTTTACCACACGTGACTCTGTGTGTTTTCGCTCGATTTCTATGTTTATAAGTTCTGCACACTGTCCATTTTTGAAAAAACTAAACGGACCTTTTACCACACGTGACTCTGCGTGTTTTCGCTCGATTTCTATGTTTATAAGTTTTGCACACTGTCCATTTTTGAAAAAACTAAACGGACCTTTTACCACACGTGACTCTGTGTGTTTTCGCTCGATTTCTATGTTTATAAGTTTTGCACACTGTCCATTTTTGAAAAAAGCTAAACGGATCTTTTACCACACGTGACTCTGTGTGTTTTCGCTCGATTTCTATGTTTATAAGTTTTGCACCCTGTCCATTTTTGAAAAAAACTGTGAAGTAACGGAAAGAACTTACCTTATTGTCTTTCAATGTACTTCCCTCCGCTGCTAATGACAGCTTGCCAGCGGTGAGGTAGACCCTGGATGCCCCGAAGAATCCCATCTTTATTTAGCTGTCGTATTACTAGGGTCACGTCCAATACCAGTTTGTCCAGCGATTCGTAGCGGATGCCACGGAGCTGATTTTTTAACTTTGGGAAAAGATCAAAGTCGGGTGGACTGAGATCAGGGCTGTATGGTGGATGGGATAAAGTTTCCCAGCCATATTTCGAGAAACGTCCCCGTACCGACACTGCACCATGACACGACGCGTTGTCATTCAGCAAGATCATTCCTGCTTCCAACAAGTTGGGTCGATTTTGACGAACTTTCTGCCTCAACTTCGTCCTCAGAAAGCCACGATAATATTGTGTGTTGACGTTTTCCCCTACTGGCACTCCATCAGAGACCAAAAAACCCTGGACATCGTACGCAAAAATCATCTAAAATGAATTGTTGTCAACAATAGAGGCGTGGGGAACTTGGATGCCTCCATTACGCTGATTGTGATTTCAGTTCGAGCTCAACGGGTCCAAGTCTCGTCAATTGCGACAATTCTGTACAGGAAGGTGTCACCCTCCCTTTCCAACTTGTGGAGATGATTCTGTGCGATGCTCACTCTGGCTGCCTTTTGCTTGGGGGTGAGTTGATGGGGCACCCAGCGCGCGGCGAGTTTTCGTTTTCCCGTTGAGTCGGTCAAAATCCGGCTAACAGACATGGTGGACAAATTTGCCTGACGAGCAATCTCTTCGTCTGTCAAACGGCGATTATCTTCGAAGAGCTTTGCAACAATGGTGACGGACGTTTTTGTCTGCCTCCGTTTGAGATCGGCCTGAGCGGTGATCATCTTTGATGCTGCTTCGGCCCTCCCGGAAACGCGATGCCCAGCGAGAAATTGTGCTTCGATCAAGAGTTCCTTCCCCACAAACTTCTTGCAAGGCAGTGCGGATCTGCGTCGGAGTTTTTTTCCCCGCAGAGTTTCTATTTTCACGTACGAGGGCTGGTCTAACGCCGCCATGACTCGACCCGAGGAGCTGCACGCTTCCATTTCCAAACCCTTTCACGTCCACACAACAAATGATAGCGCGTCGTTCTGACACCATTGCGTTGCTGAGAGTCTGACCTTGACATGACGCAATTATTTTCCCGATTGCTTCATTCGCTTTCGTGTTAGATTATTGTGTGCAGAACTTTTGTGATGACTCTCGTAGGTACCATCTATTGTTCAGCTGTCTGATGCGTAGGGTAACTGCTACAGAAAGGTCCTCCAGGAAGGAAAAGGGCTGTCCACGCTTGGGTTTGTTTGTGCTTGGGGAAGAAGACAAAGTGTTATGGACTCGTGTGCTTGAGGTTACGCTTCCGACCTGTACTTCTCCAGAAAAGCTGTCACCATCCTCCCCATGCGTGGTCTTGCATTGTCGTGCAAAATGAGAGCCCCATCTCTGAGCAAGTGAGATCGGTTGCTGTGCATTTTTCTGCTCAAGTTTTGCAGGAAGTCATGGTAATAGGCTGCTGTGACACTTGTTTCACATGGTACTTCTATCCCCTTGATGATGCCAAGGTGATCATACACGAAGATCATCATTTGCTTGAACTTCAATTGTGCCCGTCGGATTTTTTTAAGGTCGGGAGGACTTCTCCATTCACTGCACTGCGATTTCAACTCAGTTTCAAAGTCCCTAATACACATTTTATCAACAGTGGCGTAACTACCCCTCCCCCTCCCGCAGCTGCGGGAGGGGCGTAGGTAATGAAGGGGCGTACCGCAGCTTCCAGTTATAGTTTTTTGAAAAAAATCGAACACGCCAAAGACAAACAAACAAGTAATCAACCCAAAGGTTCATATTTTCTTTTAAGGTACATTTAGCTTTGCCAAAATAAATGCCAAGTTTCACTTTTAAACACAGATATCATATAAGAGACTAGATTGGCCGAGGAGCTGCTGACGCATGTAAAGCATGGCGCCATTATCAGCGGCGGGTCAGGCAGCAACGATTCACGACATTTCCATCATTGAGAAACACAGCAGCGTTGCGACTCATACAAGCAGAAAATTTTATTCCTTAGTGATATGCTTAAAAACCACTTTCATTTACTGTAGAAATAATAATTTTCAGATATAAATAATATTCTGAATAGTTAAAAAAAATATGAGAAGAATTATTACTCAGAACTGTTTGAGGGCAACGATCTAACAGCAAAACATTCACAGAAAACTGCTTACTCGCGATACGTCGTGCCATCAGTCAAATAAGAGGGAAGGGTGCCTTCATGAATACTTTTGGAAGCTTCAATGTTATAAATTTTCAAACTTATTGTAATGTCAATAAACACTTCGCGTGTTCGCTTTTGCCCCATACGGATTTACACTATGTCGCTAAAAATAAATAACAGGTACTTACTTTTTTTCCAGTCTCCAGTAGTAGCATAAAAACAGAACAACTTCCAGTTTGTCTAGATTACACAATTTATTTGTCGCAGAAGTTCATTTAAAACGTTCTATACCTGCACAATTTCAACAGAAATATGCTCTTCATAGATATATTTGAAATCTATTAGTAAAACGAATAGAGCACATTGGTGATGCTTTTCACTTGGGTGAAGAAGCATATACCATGAAAGATGACCTTTCTGAGCAAATTGTTTTGAGCATCCATCAAATCCTGAAGTTTTTCACCTGTGTGAAGAAGCATATGGGTTGAAAGACCACTTTTATGGGCAAATTATATTGAGCATTCATCGTGATGGAAAGATGTTTTACTTGTGTGAAGTGGTATGTCTTTCATTTAATAAAATAACTGTCAATATTTTGTTCGAACTATTGCAATATTCATTACAAACTGTAATTAATATTAATTAACTAGACTTTAGCGCTATTACAAATTAACAGGTGGTATATTCCACTCAGATGAATCTCACACACTACCATTGGGTCAACTTAATATTGGACAGAAATCTTTAAATTCGTGAAATTAACTACAAGCACTCACCTGTGAAATGAAATCCCACTTTGTTTGCTGTTTTCATTGTCTCGGGCACTGCAATTTAGTGCAGAACAAGCTTTCACCATTTTTGATATCTCGTAACACACATAGACATCGCAGAACACTCTCCCAAACTGACCCGCTCAATGTGGCTCGTTGATGCCACGTCGTAAGAGTGTTACACAAACAGCGGGCAGCCAATCTAGTTCCTTATATGATATCTGTGCTTTTAAAGCACTGGATGTCCTACAGATTGAAGCTATTGGGCCCTTTGACTAAGAGTTGTAATACGATCGGTCTCCAATCGCCGTCTCTCTCTCTGTGCTGGTGAGAAAAAGCACGAGGCCACATGGGGGATTCCCCATGGATTATGTGGGGAAACAGTCAGTCAGTCACGTAGGATTACGTACACGACAGGCGCCAACGGTTATTCACAGCAGCCGCAGATCTGCGATGTACAAGAGGGTGATTTCTTCAAGTGATTTATTTTAGCTTTGTACAAAACCATTACATGTATTGTTAAATCTATTATTTAAAAAGTTTAAACTACAGAGCTCCAGGTACCGGCATTACTTTTCCAGACACTCTCCCTGACTTTCTGACCCCCCTCCCCTCCCCATCCATCCACTACAAACACGCCGCGAAAAATGCATCCTTCGCCGTGCTTGAAATCCTGGGGAATTTACTGCGCTTATAGGTGCGCTGAAGTAAATCTTGCGGGGGCGCACGTTGTGCTAGTTAGTTACACCACTGTTCATCAATAGCAACAATTCATAACAGGAAGGACAAAACTTTGCTTCAGCAATGTCGCATTGTCCACTCAGTCTGTTTTTATGCAGCAGTCAAGTCATAAGGGACCCATCTGGCCGAAAGTTTTCTTTTCAGCAAATCGTTCGTCAAAATACGGGAATACTGATGTTGCTGAAATTCCTGCAATTTCCTCGCATGTTGCACGACGATCCGTTTTGACACAATACGCGACAAGTTTTTGATTTTTTTTTTTAATTGGAGGTTTAACGACCAACGTGAGCAACGACAAGTTTCACACTTCGCTCATCCGTTGCCGTTTTCGGCCTCCCTGACTTCGTGTCGTTGTTTATGCTTAAACGTCCTTCGCGAAAGCGAGTAGCCCAGCGGGGAACTGTACTCGGGTCTACTGTTTTATCACCACAAACCTCATGCAAAATATTGTTAATATGAGTTGGATTTTTGCTACGTAAAATTTGAATCTTGATGTACGATCGTTGATCTCCACGCGTCGCAGTACCTGAGGCATCTGCATGGGCCATTTCTAACCCTCGTCAATATACAACACCATGCATGCACCGTGATAGTAAAGAGGCCACCTGCCGCTTCCTCAAATCCCACATTACACTGACGCAAAAAATCACTGAGATTGCATCATTAATTCCGCGGCGTTGCCACATTGTGCATTTCACGTGAAATGACCCACGTATATACTATACCGTGCAAATTAATCGGGACAAGCTATTTTATTCTCAGAATTGTAATGCGATCGCCAGTTGATGTCGGAAACCCACATAAACCGATTTTATCAGCTGTGAGGTGGTGTGACTGTTAGAACTTGATAGTAAGAATGTGGTTTGACCGGTTTTAAACATGAAATAGGCACTTCAGCTTCAGTTGTGAGCCTTCGCGTGTGACAGGGGGATGTTAGTTTTTGCTCTCTGTGATTACGTGTTGCTTTCGTGTATTGAAAAATGGATATTTCCCCAAGGAAGCGTGCAAAAATAATTGCTCTGAAGGATCACACTTCTACGACAGTGAGAGATATTGTTTCTGCAGTTGGTGTAGGCAAATCAAGTGTATCAAGACTGCTTACGCGATACAATGCATCTGAATCATCGTCTGCAAAAAGGAGAGGTAAATGTGGAAGAAAACGAAAACCACCTCCACGAACCGATAAATATCTAATCAGAAATAGTAAAATGAATCCAAAAAAAAAAAAAAAACAAGCAACGACCTTCAAAGAGATTTATTGGCTAGTGGTTGTGATGTTAGTGATTCAACTGTACGCCGTAGGCTTTCTGGAAGTTGGCCGGAAGGCAAGGAAATCAACGAAAAAACAATATTTGAATGCGAAGATGAAGATAAAACGTTTAGCATGGGCCAAAAAATATAAATCATGGACAGCTGACAACTAGAAAAAGGTAATTTTCAGTGATGAAACTCATTTATTTGTGCAGGGTTACCAAACAAATGTCGTTAGACGAAGCAACTGTGAACCCTTAAGACCTGAGGATGTCAAACAAACTGTAAAACACCCTTTGAGACAGATGTTTTGGGGTTTTTTTTACATCAAATGGCACTGGAAGCTTAGTTCTTGTTCAAGGTATGATGAATTCAGCCAAGTACGTAGAAATATTACAACGTAGGATTGCTCCATTCTTGCAAACTTTGGACGGGACACTTCAACATGACTTGGCCCCATGTCACAATTCGAAATTGGTCAATAATGTCATGCTGGAAAATCAAATTCATTTGCTTGATTGGTCTGGAAATTCACCAGACTTAAATCCCATAGAAAACTTGTGGAATATTTTGAAGAGACGTTTAGGTAAAATGGACTGTACAACCAAAGAACGCATGATAACGAATGCTATAAAAGTGTGGTTCCACGATTATGAAGTCAAAATTATGTGCACTCAATTAGTGGAGTCAATGCCAAAACGAATTCAAGAGCTAATTTCTGCTAAAGGAGGAAATACTTCATACTAATACAGGTATTTATCAACAAGTTGCATGTGAGCAAATTATCAGGAAAAACCAAATTGTTGATGCAAAAAAAGAAGAGAGATGAGGACAAATAAAGAAGATGTGACTTCCAAAGTGCAAAATATAGAGCTATGCAAGACAGTACGAAAAAGTATCACTGAAGACGTAAGGAAATTCAACTGTGAACTAGTGAGGAAAGCAATTGAAAACAACCAAAGCCTAAAGATAGCAAAGGGACATCTCAGTAAAGGAAGAAAACAGATTATGGCACTGAGAAAAGAAAATGGCTCTGTAACAAGAAATAGAGGCGAAATTTTGACAAGAGTGAAAGATTTCTACTCCAAATTATATGAAAGGAATGATACGTGTACTCCAGACATCATGAAAGGTACCAGTACCAGAGTTCTTCCAGTCCTCCCAGCAGAAGTTGCACATGCAATCAAGAACATGAAGCGGGGAAAAGCTCCAGGAGAAGATGGAATTACTGTAGACATCATACAAGAAGCAAGTGGAGAAATCGAAACAGTACTCGCCCAAATTTTCACACGATGCGTTAATGAAGGGAAGATTCCTGAGGATTGCAAAAACGCTACAATGATCCTGCTACATAAAAAAGGTGACATTGAGGATCGCAGGAACTACAGACCTATCAGCCTCCTATCAGTGGTTTATAAAATCTTTACTAAAGTTCTTTCACACCGTTTAAAGGTAACACTGGACATTGCTCAACCGAGAGAACAAGCTGGATTCAGGAGTGGCTACAGCACAACAGATCATATCCACGTATTGAGAGAACTGATTGAAAGAGCGAGGGAATATGAACTTCCACTGTGCATGGCTTTTATCGATTATGAAAAAGCCTTTGATTCGGTGAAACCATCAGCAGTTACAAGGGCTCTGAAATCCTGCGGTATTGAAGATGCATACAATAATATTATTAATAACATCTATGAAAATGCAAGTGCAAAGATTCGGCTGTTTGATAACACAACACACATAAAAATTGGAAAGGGAGTGAGACAAGGTGACACCATATCTCCGAAGCTCTTTAATGCCACATTGGAAAATGTCTTTCAATCACTGAACTGGGAAAACAAAGGGATAAAGATTAATGTAGATTATCTAACCCACCTTCGATTTGCTGATGACGTAGTCATTTTTGCACCTACCCCATCAGAGCTGCAGAGTATGATCCAGGAACTTGCTGACAAGAGTAAAGAAGTGGGATTAAAAATGAACTTTCAGAAGACAAAAGTGATGTTCAATGCTTTTACAAGAAATGAAGATTTATCGATTGATAGAGAAAAGCTGGAGATAACAGACAGGTACGTTTATCTTGGACAGCAGATAACAAGTGAGGGTCACATTGATGAAGAAATTAATCGGCGTACAAAACTTGCCTGGAGAGCTTTTGGAAGAAACAGCATAATTTTCAAGAGCAATATGTCATTATATCTTAAAAGAAAAGTGTTTGATCAATGCATCCTTCCAGTGCTTACGTATGGTGCAGAGACGTGGACCTTAACTAAAAGAAACATACAAAGGCTGCAGACAACTCAGAGAAGCATGGAGAGGTGCATGCTTGGTGTAATCAGGAGAGATAAGAAGAGGAACTCGTGGATCCGAAAAATGACGAGAGTGGAAGACATCATGATCAGAGTTAAATCCCTGAAATGGCAATGGGCTGGACATACTGCCAGAAGGACAGACCATCGATGGACAGCCGAAATTTTAGATTGGATTCCAAGGGACAGGAAAAGGACCCAGAAGAAGACCACATGGGAGATGGGTGGATGAAATTCGAAAGTATGTAGGAGTAACATGGAGGAGACTGGCACAAGACACACCATTGTGGAGGAAACTTGGGGAGACCTTCGTCCGGCAGTGGATTGATAATGGTTGACAATGATGATGAAGGCATAGAATGATATAAAAGCATAGTTTTGGAAAAAAGAGTGATTTTTTACTTTGTCCCAATTAATTTGCACAGTGTAGTAGACCAGCAACAGCAGGAAATGCGCCCCTTCTGCAAATTTGGAAAAAGCGTTCTCGTCCTTCTTGCAGCCGTTCCTACCGCACCCGGAAAATGTCTTATTCTTTTCAGCTGACTTCGTTCCAAGGCTACGGTCCACGAAGGTGTAGCCAGGTGACATCGAAACTTTATACCCCACAGTGCCGGTGCATGAAGCCACCGCAAACCTGAAGCGATCTTTCGCTGAATCGGGCCTGTTCCCTTCAAAAATCGTGGAAGCTATTTCAAAACTACTGGACGCGGTCACGAACTCAAATTTTTTTCAGTTTTCAGTCCAGAATTTACAAACAAATCAAAGGGGTACCTATGGGATCCTTGATGTCGACAGCCCTTGCTAAACAGTCCTCCGGCCTCTTGATCAGAGGCCAGCGCCTTAGACCACTGCGCCACCGGGGAGGCTTTTCAAGTTTCATCCAGCCATCTTCCATGTGTTTTCTTCTGTGGGTCTTTTCCTGTACCTTGGTATCCAGCCTAAAATTTAGGTAGTCCATTGCGTGGTTTTGACCGGCTGACCAATGGGAGCAAAGCGTCCCTCGTGGATGGCGCTGATTGGCTCTCTGTGTTCTTCTGCGAGGGAGCGTCGTTTTGAGTCTAGAGAGGAAAGCTCTCGAAAAGAGGGGTTGGAGGTGAAAGGAAGAAAGAAAGAATGGAGGGCAATTGGGAGATAGATATAGTATTAGGCGGATACCCGCCACCAGCCAGAGAAAAAAAGATAAAGACCTCATCCCTGATCCCCGCGAAAGAAATTTTTTTTAGCAAACAGCGGCTCTAAAGCGACTCCAGAGTATGAAGGGGCCCGGGCCGAAGGGTGCCACCACCACCAGGCAGTTAGGCCTTAAAAAACGGGGATCGTCTATTTGCCGGGCCGTGAAGAGGTCAACCGACGCTTGAATCTCAACCCCAGGCGAGACTTGGCATCCGATAAATGCAAAGTCCACTAACTCACTCCCATCTATGCAATCCATGATGGTCAATGACGGCTCTGGGAAGAAAGCATCCTAACGTACCAGGTGCACTTCGTCAGTGAGCGCGGTCAAAGATTTCGACCTCCATTCAGATGTCAGCCTAAGACGTGGTGTTCCGACCTATTTGTGAATTTCAACACTGGTTCCCCCTCATCAAGGGGTAAGTTGTATACACTAATTCTATTTTTGGCCCTTTCGTAGAGCCGAAGTCGGCACTACCGTAATCAGATTACCAGTATGCTCTAAAGAAAAAAAGTACTTTCCGTCTGCATGTCGGAGGTTATCCAGTTAAGATTCATCAGGAAAGAAAGAGGGAACTGTACGTGACATTACTCTCGCAAATGTAGTAAACAGATAAAAAAAAAAAAAAGGAAAAAGTTAAACTCACAAATATGACTGTAAATCGTGATAGTTTACTCGCCTCTTCAAGGCGGGAATTTTCATGTTAAAATGTTAACACTTCAGTTCACCTGTGCATACCTGCCTTAAGAAATTTATTTGGAGTTTTGTTAATAGAGAGAAAGATATAAGTAATCTTAATCTACACCTATATATATACCTATATAGATATACACTAATAAATATTGGATCCAGAGTTTTGATATTTGTTCAGAGAAGATACAATTTGTTTGGATAACATGTAAGCAAGCCACAAAAGTAAATTAACGTTCACGCTGTGTTAATAAGTGACATTATTCTCGTGGACTCTGCCATGATTATATAAGATCGATCATTTGAATTACTGACTTCACAAATGAGTGGGCCAGTGAAGCCTTAGCGAAGTGCTAAATTGTAAATGTATTAAATCTCTCATAGCAATATTAATATCTTTCCTATTTGTGCATGTTGTTATTGTTGTAAAAATAAATACAGGCATTAGCCTTTCAAAAACCAAATTTTGGTATAAGTTGGCATTCGATTTTTAGGTGTGTCTCATAGTTTCTGAGCCATCGCACTCATCAACCAACGCTTTGACGTTGGCCTAGGACAAGAATCTGGGTTGTGACACAGTATATACCAATGTCTATTTAGTAAAATGAAGTGATGATTACACGACCATTCCTTTTTGATGCTTATATACACGAGTTCCAAAATTACTGATTTTTCCAGTGTTGACACATTTATACACGTGTAACATGAATACAGTGTGATGTTATAACATATAGAAATAGTACAAGTGGTGAAAACAAAATTGTATCTGTGTACACACAAGCTCACCTACAAGTGAAAACCTCACACACAATTGTCAATTCAAGGTAACAAGAATATAGCCACCATAAAAACACTTTGGGTTCCGAAATGCCTCTACCCATCTCCCGAAGTGAAATTTTAGTCTAAATTCAAAATTTTCCTTCAGGTTTGCTTTTGGCTAGCTATTATAATCACCTTACATAACGTGGCTGAGATTTCCGCCACAACACTCTCGATAATGACCTCTTGCTTTCGTCGGCCCAAGTACCTAAAATCTGGTTATGATACGCTGACGATATTTTCTTTATTTGGCAGCATGGGCAAGCCAGTCTACGTGAATTTCTTGCCGGAATGAACGCTGCGCACTCGGACTTTAAGTTCACAGATCAATATCAATCCGGTGGTGCGTTACCTTTTTTAGTGTGGATTTTTGTTCTCTAAATTAAAAAAAAAAGCCCGAACCGTGTAGACCTCTATCTCCGAGAACCACGAGTGGCGTACGGGACGAGCCACGGGTTGAATACCTTTGCTCTAAAGGACTACGCCGTGTTGTCCCACTTCCTACGTGCCATTTCCGCACAAATGAATTTTTGTCCCACTTCCGTACACATCCAGATCATCTAGTGCCATTTTGGTATAAATGAATTTTTGTCCCACTTCCGTACACATCCAAATCATCTAGTGCCATTTTCGTACAAATGAATTTTTGTCCCACTTCCGTACACATCCAGATCATCTAGTGCCATTTTCGTACAAATGAATTTTTGTCCCACTTCCGTACCCATCCAGATCATCAAGTGCCATTTTGGTATAAATGAATTTTTGTCCCACTTCCGTACACATCCAGATCATCTAGTGCCATTTTGGTATAAATGAATTTTTGTCCCACTTCCGTACACATCCAGATCATCTAGTGCCATTTTCGTACAAATGAATTTTTGTCCCACTTCCGTACACATCCAAATCATCTAGTGCCATTTTCGTACAAATGAATTTTTGTCCCACTTCCGTACACATACAAATCATCTAGTGCCATTTTCGTACAAATGAATTTTTGTCCCACTTCCGTACACATCCAAATCATCTAGTGCCATTTTCGTACAAATGAATTTTTGTCCCACTTCCGTACACATCCAGATCATCTAGTGCCATTTCCGCACAAATGAATTTTTGTCCCACTTCCGTACTCATCCAGATCATCTAGTGCCATTTCCGTACACAGATTTGTAAGCAGTGAGATGCGCGTGAAGGAAGACAGAGGATCAAGGGCGTATTGATAACTCCCACAAGCCGCCCCTTGCGGAAGGGTTCAAGGCTCTAGCTTCAGAAAAAGGATTTTACAAAAGCTTTGTGGAAACTTCATACTAAACTGGTAGAAGAAATAGCAGGAAATTTTTGACGGCAGCTTTGAACGAAATATTAAAAACAAGAGCAACTTTTTTTTCGCGGTTTTGAAATTAAAGAGCTACGACGAATGCTGAAGACCGTAAAGATCGCATTGATGGGCAGCGTGTTTGCCCTTCAGTTTTTATTGCTGTTCCTGCTCATCCTACCGTGAGCGCCTATTGGTTGACGAAAACAATTTACGGTGATCTCTATGACGTCGGAGGAGTTCGTCAGGAGATCAGCTTTCCTTTCTCCCTCAGCATTCCCCACGTGTGATGCCAGGCGTGGTGAAACTGTACGTGAATGGCACTAACCGATCTGCTATGTACGGAAATGGGACAAAATTCTTTTGTACGGAAGTGGCCCGTACGGAATTGGTTTTGCGCTATTCGCAATAAATGACGGGGAACGTATGATGAGGACGGAAAGCCGCGGACAGCCTAGTGGTCAACGTTCGTGACTGCCACGGGGAACCTCGGGTTCGATCCCAGGCAGGTATGAACGCTCGAACCGCTAAATATCCGCTGTGCGTCGAATGGGCACGTTAAGCCGTCGGACCCCGGGTACTAGCGCCCCGGTAATAAATAAGGGCGTCTTCCTCTCTCTTTCTACCTCGGTTCCGTGTCACTTTTCTGTCCGGCACTCTGGACCAAATCTCCTAACTTCCTATTTGTAAGGGTTGTTTAAGACCTGAGTTCAGACACTGCCATCCTAAAAACCCCTACATATGATCTGATCTGATCTGATGAAAGACGGAAAAGGTTCCAGTCGGGTCAAGCCGTCAACTGGAAATTTTAGTCGGGCCCACCAAAAGTTTGGGCCCAGCAGGACTCTCCAAATTAAGGCCCGTGCTCTAATTTAGAGACAATGTCTACGTTGCTTTTTTTTTTTTTTTTCAGAGATTTTTCCAGAACAAAACCGTCGTAAAATCGAAGTTTTAATCAAATCATATAATTCATAGGATGTCGTAAATCCAACTGTCGCAAGATAGATGGAACTGTATGCCCAATATTATGAGCAACTTCAAACGTGATGAAAATCTTTTCCGGTCTCAGTTTTGAAAAACGCGGAAAGTTCTTGCCGATGCTGCGGAGAGAAACTAGTATGCTACATTTTAAATTTTCGGGCAAGCATTTGGCGTTCCGGATATTCAAAACGGGGCGATAAACAACGCAGTAACATAACAGCCGGCTATTTTTAAAGAGGCGGAAGGAGAAGTTCCGTAAAATCACCAGCTGATGGTCGTTCTTCTTGAAGAGGAGTCACCTCTTGGAAAGAGTAATTCCAATGACCACCGAAACAGCTGGGCCGTCTCTCAGGAACTAACATGACCTTGAGTCCAAAACCAGAACATGTTTAAAAAAAAAAAAAAAATAGAGCACTAGAACGCCTGGGAACATAGCCAATAAGGCTTGGTTAAAGCAGTTCGTATATCTTTCAAGCTGCCGAGAGCACGCGTCACAAACAGACAGACATCAGGTCGTAAATTTCAAGTCCTCAAGCCTCTTCATATGATTCACGCCCCCCAAAGCAAACCCCTTCTTTCATCTGGTTGTCTAACTAGCTCTGCTCAAACGCCGATGCCAAAGGCTTCATTACGTAATTGTTACGTGTTTCAGGGCTTCGAAGGCCGACTCCTTTGCTTAAATAGACCGATATATTTATTCTCGTGATTGAGACACCCCTTTTTCTTTTTTTTTTTTACAAAAGTTACAAGATGGTACGAGCTTTGTAACACTCTGCGCATTCTTTGGCCTCTAGTTTTCTGGAAGGTTTTGGAGGTCTTCTGTATGGCAAAAAATACCGAGTGTTTTGGGCGATGGTCCAGTCGATTACGCAAACATCCGCAAAACAAAAAAGCATGCGAATCATGTAATTAATTATGCAAAATTCAACCCGCGCACAAAAAAAAAAAAAATAGGTGCTAGCTGCCAGTGCGATGAAATAAAAAGTATGGAAAAAATGATACCAATGGCATTTACAACTAAAAAAAAATTGCTTTCGCCTTTCAGCCACTAACGCCTGTAAAGGTTGCAAACGTTTTCGGCATTTTGTTTCGGAAGTGGGAGATAGAGATAGTGTTATATCTACTTCCTAACCGTTCCTGAAAATTTTCGCGGTTTTTGCGATCATAGGAGGAACAAGAAAGATGACACCGAATTGTCGGGTGTAATAAGCACGTCTTTTGAATCCGTTCTGACGCAAATTAAATGTATCAAAGCTGTTCAAAGTCAATGGAAAACAATAGTATCTGACGGAAGAAAGAAGTTTTTCAATCGGGTCTTTAATCCCTCAGATATTGCTGTAAACGGAATCGTGAGCTTACGAACTCTTAGAAACAGAGTTATCGACAAAAATAAGATGTGACTTTACGTCCCCTGGTGGGAAAACCATGCATTATTTTAGGAAGAAAGTATTCACGAAAGGTTTATCCATATGAGCGGTATCGGTCCAAGAAAAAAAATTTAGTCGAGTTTTCAGGAGCCCAGATTTTGCTACAAATACATCAGAAGTAGAAATTAACACTTACGCTCCCTGGTGGCCAAAATATTCTTTACCAAAAATTCGAAATTATATGCAAAAGATTGTGCATCAGGAGATGTATCCGCTGAAAAAAAAAATTTCAAATCGGAGTTTTAGAAGAAGAGTTATCGGAAAAACTGCAATTTACTTTTACGCCCCCTAGCGGAAAATCTATGCGTAATTTGAAAGAGAAACTATATTCAAAATACTCTTCGACATAAATGGAATCGAAAGATAAAATATTTTTTTCAATCGGATGTTTAGAAACAAATATGTGGAATAAAACGCATTTTTGAATTCGACATCATTTGCATTTACGCCCTCTAGCGGCGAAATTGTACATCGTGAAAAAAAAAACGAAATGAAGGATCGTCATTCGCATATTTCAAGCTTTCGAATGCCAAAAGAATTTTTCAAATCGGACTAATAGTTGCAGAGATACCGTGGGTACAGACGGACGGACGGACAAACCGATAACATAAGCACGATCTTTTTTTACAAAAGACGTGCTAAAAATATAACTACGGGAACTGAATCATATTTCATTCTATAATAAACCTTCAAATAATTTTTTTTTTTTCAACTACCGTTTTTTTCGTCATACACCGTCTGACGATAAAGTTCCAGAACAGTGGGTATTACTCTGTTAATGGTAGTGGTAAAAATATGTTCTATGGGTCAAATTGTAACTGTGTTTTCCCTCTCTTGCAGGACACATGAAGATCTAAGAAAGTGCAGACCTGTCCGATTTGGAGAACTGTTAATAGAAGGTACTCCAAAGACCATTGTCATGAATTTGAACAGAGAACAGAGAGTGAACATCAAGTTTTGCTGGAAGTCAGCAACGGAGACCTTCGAAATGATCAAAACTGTTTACGGGAGCAATGCCCTATCCCGTGGTCGCGTTTTTTACGCTTTCCAACCGTAGGTTGAAGAAGCGTATATACTCCAGCCTTTTCCGTCCGTCTGTCCGTCCGTCCGTCCTTCTGTCTGTCGGCACGATAACTCACGTAAAAATGGTTCGATTTCGATGAAATTTTAGTATGTGGTAGGGGACCACCAGGGGATGAACCCTATTGAAAATGGTTGAAGTGGGGTCAAAGGTCACGCCATAAGAGCAGGATCCATTCAATTGCCCTTATGCGTCATAACTTGCGTAAATATGGTTCGATTTCGATGAAATTTTAGTATGTGGTAAGGGACCACCAGGGGACCAACTCTATTGAAAATGGGTGAAGTGGGGTCAAAGGTCACTCCATAAGAGCGGGATCCATTTCATTGCCTTTATGCGTCATAACATGCGTAAATATGGTTCGATTTCGATGAAATTTCAGTATGTGGTAGGGAACTACCTGGGCACGAACCCTATTGAAAATTGGCAAATTGGGGTCAAAGGTCAGGTAGGGCATAAGAGCGGGATTTATTCCATTGCCCTTATGCGTCATAACTTGCGTAAAAATGGTTCGATTTCGATGAAATTTTGGTATGTGGTATGGAACCACCTGGAAACGAAACCTATTGAAAACGGGTGGAATGGGGTCAAAGGTCAAGACATAAAAGCAGGATCCATTTCATTGCCTATATGCGTCATAGCATGCGTAAATATGGTTCTTTTTCGATGAAATTTTAGTATGTGGTAGGGAACCACCGGGCACGAACCCTATTGAAAATGGACGAAAGGGGTCAAAGGTCAAGCAGGGCATAAAAGCGGTATTTATTCCATTGTCCTTATGCGTCATAACTTGCGTAAAAATGGTTCGATTTCGATGAAATTTTAGTATGTGGTAGGGAGCCACTGGGGACGAACCCTATTGAAAATGAGCGAAACGGGGTCAAAGGTCAGGACACTGGAGTGGGATCCATTCCATTGCCCTTGTGCATCATAACTTTCCAAAAAATGTTTCGATTGCGACAAAACATTATCATGTTGTTCCGGAGGTATAGTGAACCGGTTCTGTTGAATATCAACGAAATGGGGTCAAAGGTCATTGCACAAAAGCAAGATTTATTCCACAGCCATTATTCTCATAACTTACGTAAAACTGCTTCCATTGCGACAAAATTTAGTATGTTATTCTTTAGGTGTACTGAACCGGTTCTGTAGACTATCATCGAAATGGGGTCAAAGGTCAGGATACAGGAGTGAGATTTATTCCACAGCCATTATCCTCATAACTTGAGTAATAATTTCTGGTATGTTGGAAAGCGTATCATAATCAATGCATTGCATGATTTTGCTAACTTGTTGAATGGTATGCTCGCTTTCGCGAGAGAAGGGAAGACGTTGGGGATGACCCAAGGATTGGAAGACCATCAACCAGCCGTTGTAAGGAAATGGTGGAGAAAGTTCGCGTTCTGGTACAGTCAGACCGTCGAATGACGGTACGGATGATGGCGGACGAACTCCATATCAACCGTGCAACAACAGTCCGGCTGATGCTAAAGGAAGATCTCGGGAAAAGGAAGATTTGCGCAAGGTTTGTGCCGCACAGTTTGACTGAAGAACAGAAAGTGCGAAGAGTCGAAAGCTGCAAGCATTCATTGTGGGCCCTGGAATCGAACCCTTCGATGCTGGAATTGTGACAGGTGATGAGACGTGGCGCTTTCAATACGATCCAGCATCAAAGAGGCAAAGCATGGAGTGGAGGGCACCAAGTTCACCGAGACACAAGAATGTTCGCCTGCAGAAGTCGATAATCAAGGCAATGCTGATCACTTTTTTTGACAGCAGCGGCGTCATTCACAGGGAATGGTTTCTGGAGGACGCAACAATCACCGGTACCTTCCACCAACAGTTATTTTTGATCACCTACGTAAGAGAATTCATCGTGTGAGGCTACACCTGCGAGAACGTGGAAGTTGGTTCCTTCTGGATGACAATGCGTCTGTCCACACGGCACTGTCGGTGGCACAATTCCTCGCCAAGTCCGGAGTATATACCCAGGCTCAACCATCCGCCATACTCCGCGGATTTAGCTCCCTTCCTGTTCTCCAAAGTGAAATTGGCGTTGAAAGGACGACGCTTCATGACTGTTCAGGACATCAAGAAAACCGTTACGACGGAAATGAACAGTGTTCCGGTAAATGAATTCAAAAAGTGTTTCATACATCTAGTGGAGCAATCAGGCCGCGGCTGGCCTAGTGGTCAGCGTTCGTGACTACCACGGGAAAACCTCAGGTTCGATCCCAGGCAGGTAAGAACGCTCAAACCACTATACATCCGCCGTGTGTCGGATGGGCACTGTAAGCTGTCGGACCCCGGGTACTGGCCCCCGGTAATAAATAAGGGCGTCTTCCTCCCCCTTTCTACCTTGCTTCCGAGTCACTTTCCTATCGGGCACTCTAGCCCAAATCTCCTAGCTTCCTATTTCTAAGGGTTGTTTAAGACCTGAGGTCAGACACTCCCTTCCTAAAATCCTCTACAAATGATCTAGTGGAGCAATCAAAATGGTGCATCGACAAGAAGTGGGGACTACTTTCAAGAACCAAAACCACACCTGTACTCAGTGCATTGAACTTTTCTCGTAACAGCAGCTGTCCCAGAACTTTGTCAGATTTAGATGTATAATCCGCGGGATATCGGTGAAAAAATTATAAATTTAGGTTACGCCGAAGCGGACGGTACGACGCTTAAAAAGGAAACAACAACAACCACAAAAAAAAATATTTTAGTGGTTCTTCGATTTCTAAAAACTCCGCGTCGTAATTGTCCGGAGAGGTCGTATATTTGGAAAATTATCAGAAATGCGTTAATAACAGGAAAATGTAACGTAATAGGAAGATGGAGGTTCGCAAATGCAGTAGAACCCGCTTATAATGAGGGGCTCGGGACCTACAGAAACCCTGCTTAAATCCGTTTTGGGGTTAAAAATCCCACGATGTAAAAATTATGTGATAGGATAGCTTACATATGCATTTATATTATAATCCTACAACAGTTGAATATGGGCGTCGGAAAAAAAGAACGGCGTTTTTGCACACATCGTAATAAAAAAATTCTGAAATTCACGAGCCAGTTTCGTTGATTTCTTTCCTGAATTAACGGAACATATTTCTGATACAAACTTTTCCGTGAAACGACGGAAAGAAACCTGAATTTTACGGATTTTCGTGCACAAGGAGAATTCTGAACTTCAGAAGTCTCTCTCCACAATTACTTTTTTATATTGACGGTAAACTGCCGTTTTTAAGAGGTGTTAACGCAAAATTCTGACTTTTCAGACACCTTTCCGCAATTCCTTTCTTATATTGACGGTAAATTGTTGTTTTAAAGAGGTGTTAACGGAAAATTCTGAATTTTTCAGAAACCTTTCCGCGATTCCTTTCTTATATTGACAGTAAATTGTCGTTTTTAAGAGGTGTTAACGGAAAATTCGGAATTTTATAGAAATTTTTCCCCGATTCCTTTCTTGTGTTGACCGTAAATTGCCGTTTTGAAGAGGTGTTAACGGAAAATACTGACCTTTCAGAAACCTTTCCCCTGTTCCCTTCGTATATTAACGGGAAAATTATGTTCTCACTTTTCCATATGATAGAAAGTTTCCGATAATAGGAGCGATTCGCGGGAATGTACTTGAGGTTTGATTAACTTTTAAATTTCCATCGTCTGTCGAAGTACCTGATTTTGAAGTTCTGTAGCGAGATCGGATACTGTGGATAGAATATTGCATGAAATTTTGGTTATTTTGTGTACCATCTATTATATATTGTGTTACTGTAAGAAACCGGGTGCTTAAATTACTGTACAGGAGATTGTATGATGTCTATGTATCAGTCTTTGGACAACTTAAGATAAAAGCTATTATAGCTATCAAGAGTAAATTTTATATTTAGAAATTTTGTGTGATGATATTATCAAACAGTATATTTCATCTTTACTTAAAGATAATTGAAAGTCATTGTTAGTTTAAGGGATCTCAAGTTCCAAATATTCTGTTATTTCGAAAAACCACGATGAATAAAATACTTAATTTGTGTTAATTCCTCGTACAAAAAAAAAAAAAAAAAAGAAAAAATTTACAAATATATTCAGTAAGCTTCAACAGAAAATATATAAGCTGACTAAATCACACGCATTAATGGCAGAAAAAAAAATCATCATCGCACAATCAGAGTTTAACCTTGAACGTGTGTGTGATTTCTGGGTCTTTCTGGCTCAGTGGTTAAAACGCGTGGTTTCTGTTGAGCCAACTCAAACGACATCGGTTTGAAACTCACTGGTGCGGAAGAATTCTTTGGCGTAAAGGTTAAAAAATTCAGGATCTTTGGTTTTGCAAAATTTTGGTATAAATATGGAAAAACCGGAAACAAACTTTTCTGAAAAAAGACAACAAAAAAAAAACAAAAAAAAAAAAACGGAATTAATGATTACGAAAAATCTCCGAAAACACGGAAGTTAAAAAAAAATTGGAACGTTTTGAAACGGGAATTTATTTCAAAGTTACATACCTACCCGCAACTTTTCTGCACGTGTTTTTTAGAAATTTTTCGTGAATTCACACCACTTACTTTTATCACGTCTTTTGTAAAAAAAGATCGTGCTTATGTTATCGATTTGTCCGTCCGTCTGTAGACACTATTTCTCTGCAACTATTAATCCGATTATAAAAATTCTTTCTGCATTGGAAAGCTAGAAGTATGCGAATAAGATCCTTTCTTTCTTTTTTTTTTTTTTTTTTTACAATGTACAATTTCGCCGCTAGAAGGCGTAATGCAGATGATATCGAATTCAAAATACATTTTATTCCATATATTTGCTTTTAAACATCCGATTGAAATTTTTTTTATCTTTCGATTCCATTTATGTATAAGACTATTTTACGTATGTCACTTTTCAAGTTACGCATAGATTTTTCGCACGGGGGCGTAAAAGTAAATTGGGTTTTCCCCGATATCTCTACTTCTGAAACTCCGATTTGAAAGCTTTTTTTTTTTTTTAGAGGATACAGGTCCTGATGAGAAATCTTTTGCATATATGTTTCTAATTTTTAGTAGAAAATGGTTTGGCCACCAGGGGGCGTAAGCATTGATTTCTCCTTCTGATGTATTTGCCACAAATAATGAGCTTTTAAATTCTCGATTGATAAAAACGCGTTCGTGGACTGATGCCACTCACGTCGATATACCTTTTCGGAATATTTTCTTCTTAAAATATTGCATGGTTTCTACGCTAGGGGGCGAAGATGTATATCTTATTTTTGTCAATATCTCTACTTCTGAGTGTCCGATTTTAAAAATTTCTTCTTTGTTGGGGTGCGTTTCCGGTGGGAAATGTTTTTCATATAAATTCAAAATTTTCAAGTAAATCATAGACTTTCCGCAAGGGAGCGCAATGGTAAATGGCGTTTCCCCCGAAATTTCTGCTTCTAAAACTCCGATTTGAAAAATTCTTCCTACACCGGATACAACTCCTGATGAGAAATCTTTTACACATAATTTCAAATGTTTGGTAAGGAATGGTTTGGCCACCAGGTTGCATAAGTGTTAATTTCTGCTTCTGTTGTATTTACAGCAAAGTCAGAGCTCCTGAAAATTCGACTAATTTTTTTTTTTTTTCCTAGACCAATACCGCTCACATCGAGAAACTTTTTGAGAATACTTTCTTCCTAAAATAATGCATGGTTTTCCCGCCAGGGAGAGTAGATGCATATGCTATATTTGTCCATATCTCTGCTTCGAAGAGTCCGATTTGAAAAATTCTTTCTTTGTTGGAGAGCGTTTCCGTTGCGAAATGTTTCTCGTATAATTAAAAAAATTTCTTAACGCACAAGTCTGCAAACAGAGAGAAGGTCGCCCCGGTGGCGCAGTGGTCTAAGCGATGGCCTCTGATCATTCGTCCGAAAGGGGTCCGGGTTCGAATCCTGGTGAGGCATGGATGTTGTGTTTGTCTTACGGCACTGGCTCTCTCCCTTCCCTGGAACCAGTGACCCTAAATTAGGGACGGGCGACTGCTTATAGCCCAATGAGTTGCTCACGGTGGTCGTTAAACCTTCAATAAAAAAAAAAAAAAAAAAAACAGAGGACATAAGTTTACGATTCCATTTGCAGCAATATCTGCGGGATTAAAAACCCGATTGAAAAGCTTCTTTCTTCCGTCAGATACTATTGCTTTCCATACCGGTTCCATTGACTTTGAATAGCTTTGATAAATTTAAATTCGCCTCAGAACGGATTCAAAAGACGTGCTCATTACAACCGAAAATTCGGTGTCATCTTTCTTGTTTCAGTGTAGGACAGTTCCATGACGTAGATATGCATATTTTCTGCGGGGCAGTTTTTCTGTGCTACAGACAACTGAAAGCGTGGAATCAAACGAAGCACTAAGCACATGCGTTGAATTTGTACCGCGGTCAACTGCGATGACTACAAAGCTTGAGGTATTGGTTTTATTGCGACATTATTAGAAACAGTGGTTATGCAGTCTGAAAAATTAACGAATTTTTTGGTGAAGTCCTAACGGTTAGCCGGACCGCGCAATTATGGTTCAAGAAATTTACGCTGGTGACTTGGGCTTGAAAAGAAAAGAAGTTTCGTGTAGGCCCTGTGGTGTTTGTTGATTCTTACGCCTTACCGTGTACGTAAGAGTTTATTCTGCTTCTGATGTATTTGCAGAAAAATCTGAGCTCCTGAAAACTCGATAGAAAAAATTCTTTCGTGGACCTATACCGCTCACCTCGAAAAACCTTTTGAGAATGCTTTCTTCTTAAAATAATGCACAGTTTTTCCGCCAGGGGGCGTAGGTGCATATATGATTTTTGTCGATATCTCTGCTTGTGAGAGTCCGATTTGAAAATGCTTTCCTTTGTTGGAGAGCATTTCCGCTGCGAAATGTTTCTCATATAATTTCAAATTTTTCTTAACGAACAAGTCTGCCACCAGAGGGCGTAAGATCACTTTTCCGTTTACAATGATATCTGCGGGACTAAAAATCCGATTGAAAAACTTCTTTCTTCTATCAGATATATGACACAATTTCACCGCTAAGGGGCGCAAATACTTAATCTGTTTTTCTCAGTATCTCTGCTTCTACATGTGCGATTTAAAAAGAACACCGGATGCCGTTTACCTTGTAGAACACTTTAGACTAGTGTATGAGGAATTTTGTTGTTCACAGTTCTGTCGGTATAGGTGGTGTTTGTGTGCTTCAGTTTGCAGCTGTATCGCCGCTTCTAAAAACCCTATTGAAAAATTTCTTTTGTACTGTATGTCATTCGCAACAATAGGGATGTGAAACGTCATTCTCTTTAAATAATGCAAAGATTTCCCGCTAAGGGCGTAAAGGTCGAAACCTTTTGTTTTCGTTATCTCTGCTTCATGGAGACTTATTTGAAAAGTTTTTTTCCTTAGCATAGCTTTTCGATGAATATTTTACGCCTATTTTCAACTTTTCCATTACGCTAAATTCTTCCACCAGCAGGCGTAGACTTATATCATGTTTCCTTCCATATTTCTTCTTTTAATTAATGAATTTGAAAATCTCTGTCTCTGATACTTTCCTTGAACTATGAGAAGCTTTTTGCGTGCCATTTGTTAATTTTCGTAGCATACTTTTAGCCGCTGGTAAAACTTAGTAGCTGTTTCTTTTTCTGGATGTTTTATCGAATGTAGAAACCGGTTGATTGTTTTCCAAACCGGTTCCGTTGACTTTGAATAGCTTCGAAAACTTTAATTCGCGTCACAAAGGATTCAAAAGAAGTGCTCATTACAACCGAAAATTCTGTGTCATCTTTCTTGTTTTTTATAGTGTACATTCTGTGGGCGCGCGTTCATTTGCGAAGACAAGTGTAGTACTAAAAATCTGGTCCATGAGAGTGCATTACTGAAACGGTACTGCGTGCAGATTAAGAAACATAAAATTTATGAATGTCAGTACAAAATTCTACTTTCGTTAGGAATCAGAAGTTTGCTTACTCTTCCTTTTCTCTCAGAGGTCTGGGTTCGCGTCCAGGCAAAACTTGAGTATCAAGTTCGATCCTAGATACGATGCTCTCTCTCTCTTCCCAGTTTCCAGCAATTCCTCCCAGACTTCAGTGCTCATCATGAGTTTTAAAAACACAATTTGCACCAATCTTAAATAAGAATAAGTATTTTTCTATTATCTTTTTTTCTTTTTCAAGAAATCCGAAAAATTTAAATCTGACACTTTGCCCAAATAGCATTTTTGTTTGAAACAATGAATACACAAGTTTCTGAGTGGACGTATATCGTTTAAAGAAAGTAGAATGTAATTAGAGTCTTTATCGACGCCTTCCAAAAAATTGGAACTAGGGATCCGTTAGTGAACCACTATTCTTCTAAGTCCGTTCTAGGACTGCTGACAGATAAACAAAAATATCCGTTAGTCACTTCTGAGTTGTCTGGATATTAGAAAACTTAAATGGACTTGTAACGTACCAGGAGATGTGACGTACCTGCCAGAAGGACGCACACGACATAAAGGCAGATAGTAGTCAGAACAAAACGTCCGCGTAGCTCAATTGGTAGAGTGACTTATTCCGGAATGAGGGGATCTGGGTTCGAATCCCGGCGTAGACCAAAAACGACGGAGAAATTTACTTCGTTATAATGGCGCCCGAACTATCCGGATGACCCGACCGTTCAAAATCTCGCAATGGTGTGATGTTATTTCCACACCGCGAGATAGGAAAAATAAGAAAATCCCTTCTCCAGCACTTCGAAAAATAAAAAAAATAATAATAAAAAAAAATAAGGGGGAGATGATGTAACGTACCAGGAGATGTGATGTACCTGCCAGCAGGACGCACACGACATAAAGGCAGATAGTAGTCAGAACAAAACGTCAATTGGTAGAGTGGTAGCTCAATTGGTAGAGTGACTTTTTCCGGAATGAGGGGATCCGGGTTCGAATCCTTGCGTGGACAGAAATGACGGAGAAATTTACTTCGTTATAGACTAAACATATAATTTCGGATGATGAGTAGCTTTCTGCCTTTTTGTGTCCCTAAATTTTCAAAGAGATACCATACCTTGAATGTAAAAATATGTGATGATATGGAGGAGTTTACAACGATAACGGAAGTCCAGGTTGAGAGCAGAGTTGGAAACGGATCAAAAATTTTGAACCCAACCCGGACCTGACCAGGGCAAAACTGCTTTGAATATATAAATGTATTACGGGAGCGTAAAATTTACTCACTTACAGAAAGTGTTGAAACTGTCGTTCTTCACATAGCCTGTTTTCTACATGTTTTCAAACACATCTGCGAGACTCAGAAAGTCCCTCCGCAGTAATGTTAAGACTGTTCCACTTAATTTTGACGGTGCTACAGTCAGAATTTTTGAATTAAGCAACTCGTCGTATGTATATAATTTCAGAGTTTGTTGTTTTCTTGATAACATATCGAGCATCAGAATATATTTCACAGTAAATCCAATTTTTAACAGCTTTTGATGAGTTGAAAGTTCCCAAAATGAGGATGTTGATTTCATCACTGCCCCTCAGAAAGAAGGAACACTCATGAAATCAACATTCACATTTTGGAAACTTTCAACTCATCACAAGGTTGTGAAAATTGGTGTTGCTGTGAAACATATTCTGGTTCCATAATGAGACGAAACAACTTCCAGCATTCACTCCCCCCGCCCTTCCTTTTTTTTCCCAACAAGAACGTATTTGTTGGCCTCAACGCTTTTTCAATCTTCTTAATATTAAATTGATCCATGTTAACAATAAGACATTAATTTCGACACGACATGCAATGGAACGGGATGTTAGCACGTCAAACGAAAACCTCTGAATGCTCAATGCAAAAGATGCGATGTGAAAAGTAATTCTCAGTCTTACAATGTGACACGCGGGGTATAAGAGAGTGCATCACCAGAGAAGCAGGCGACAGAAATTTGCCAGTATCTTGCTCCTGACAATCGCACTGAAAACAAACGCAAAGGAAATATTGTTTCACGATATGGTATCTTTGGTCGATGGAAATCTTTGCGTTAAGAAAGAGACGGCAATATTTTTGTATGACGAGTCATTCTTCACTCCGCTAACATCAAGCACAAATTCGACAGTACGCATTTTTCTTTGAAATATCTTTTCCTTTTCAAAAATAAAACGAAAATAAAACCGGGCCGAAATCGGGTCAAGAACACCTTGACTCGCAAGAAATTGTCTACCCATTGACACGTGACCCGTTTCCCCTGGTCAGCACAAAATTCGACAGTACGTATTTTTCTTTGAAATATCTTTTCCTTTTCGAAAATAACACCGGGTCGAAATCTGGTCAAGAACAAACTTGACTCCCAAGAAATTGTAGACTCGTTGACCCGTGACCCCCGGTCAGCACAAAATTCGACAGTATGCATTTTTCTTTGAATATCTTTTCCTTTTCAAAAGTAAAACGAAAATAAAACCGGGCCGAAATCGGGTCAAGAACACCTTGACTCGCAAGATATTGTAGACCCGTTGACCCGTGACCCGTTTCCCCTGGTCTGCACAAAATTCGACAGTGCGTATTTTTCTTTGACTATCTTATCCTTTTCAAAAATAAAACGAAGATAAAACCGGGTCGAAATCTGGTCAAGAACACCTTGACTCGCAAGAAATTGTAGACCCGTTGACCCTGGTCAGCACAAAATTCGACAGTACGTATTTTTCTTTGAATATCTTTTCCTTTTCAAAAATAAAACGAAAATAAAACGGTGCCGAAATTCATGACTCGCAAGAAATTGTCGATCCGTTAACCCGTGACTCGTTTCCATCTGTGGTTGAGAGGTTCTTTCTACAGGAAACCTTAACCGGTAGGGTAGAATTAATTTTGTGCAGTCCTCTTTCAGAAGAGAATTTTTTTTCTCTCTCTCAAATGTGATCTCGATATCATGTTGCACAGTGCGGCAGTTAAGTAATGAGTCGCCGACCCGGTGGCGCAGTGGTCTAATTGATGGCTTCTGATCATTTGTGTGAGATGGGTCCGGGTTCGAATTCCGGTGAGGCATGGAGGCTAATTTTGTTTTACGGCACTGGTTCTCTCTTTTCCCTGGAACCAATGGTCCTAAAAAAACATCTTGGTAAAACACACGGGTCGGGAAGGCATGGTGTTTTGGTAACTCATTTACCAGCTATGTGGTGGCAACAGCATTTGCGGGAGAATTGCGCAGATGATTATTTACGCTGTGCATGACGTCATTCGGTAGAAGAACATTGTCACGGCTCTGTCATGGAGCAGACAGCAAATATCTGGTTCTGTTTGAAGATCGGTAAAACTGCATCTGAGGCAATTGAATTGCTGCGAGATGTGTACGAGGCTGATTGCCTATCTCGTGCACAAGTATTCCGATGGAACGCACGTTTCAAGGATGACCGGGAAGATCTGGAAAATAACGAAAGGCCTGGATGCCTTATATTCAGTGCGCATGTCTGAACTCATTGAGAAAGTTAGCTAAAGGATAAAAAGTGATCGGTGTGTGACCTTGAGGATGCTGGAATGTGAGCTCGGTGTTAATAAGGAGACTATTCGTAAAAATACGAGTGCAGTACGCAAAAGACATTCTGGAGATCGCACGAACAATGCAAAATTTTCACAATGCATTGTGGAAGGTGACGAGACATTGTGATTTCGTTATGGTTCTGAAACAAAGCGTCAAAGTGCTCAGTGGAAGTCACCAGAGTCACCCAACTGAAAGATCAGATTGCAGGTCCAAAATCAAGACAATCCTTATGTGTTTTTACGACAGCAAAGAAATTCTACATTACGAGTTCATTCCTTAAGGTACACCTGTCAATGGCAATGCTTACATCCATTTTGGAACAATTGTGGAAAAGGATTTTTTGTGTCAGGCCCGAGTACAAAATCGGACAATGGTTCCTTCTTCGTGATAACTCACCTGCACACACAGAGCAATCAGAGTACAGCCATTTCTGGCATGAAAACCAGTGTGCGTACTCAAACCCCCCCCCCCCCCAGCATTCACTAGATTTTTTTTTTTTTTGATTGGAGGTTTGGAGGTTTAACCACCACCGTGAGCAACTCAATGGGCTATGAGCAGTCGCCCGTCCCAAATTTAGGGTCACTGGCTCCAGGGAAGAAAGAGAGCCAGCGCCGTAAGACAAACACAACATCCATGCCTCTTCGGGATTCGAACCCGGACCCCTTTCGGACGAATGACCAGAGGCCATCGCTTAGACCACTGCGCCACTTAGACCGCTCACCATCGCTTAGACATCGCCTAGACCGCTCGCCAGATTTGTCACCGTGTGACTACTTTCTATTCTTTAAATTAAAGCCGTCTTTAAAAGGAAAAGTTTTTCAAGACTTTGAAGACATACGAAGAACTGTGACATCAGTTCTTCACTCGATACCAAAAGATGTCCTCTACAAGTATTTCCTTTCGTTGGCTGATCGTGTCACTTCTTCTATTAACGCAGGAGGAATGTACTTCGAATAAAATATGTTTATTCACGAAAGTTTTCTTTTCCATTTTTTTTTAAATTCAGTCTGATTATTTAATTGTTCGTCCGTAATGGGTCCGGGTTCGAATCCCGGTGAGGCATGGATGTTGTGTTTGTCTTAGGGCACTGGCTCTGACCCTTTCCTGGAACCAGTTACCCTAAATTAGGGACGGCGACTGCTTATAGCCCACTGAGTTGCTCACGGTGGTCGTTAAACCTCCAATCAAAAAAAAAAAAAAATATATATATATATATATATGCTATGGATATGACGGTCCTATTAAAACAAAAAATTAAATAATATAAACAAAATCACAAAAAAAGCTTAAAAATCTGTTTATAAAAGAAAATAAAAACAAATAAAAAAGAAAACTAGTTATTCATCACTAGGATAGCTATACTAAAAATAGTAAAACCAACATTAAAATTAATAAGATTCTGATTAATCTATAGAAGCTCACTAAGGTGATTTAATACATGCAAAGATTATTAAATAAACTGCTCGTGTATTTTATAATATTTCTCATGTATTCTGGAGAGTTAATTCTGCTCATTCTGATCATACAGATCCACAGTCTTAAGTTTATATTATTTTTTCTCTGGTTAAAATCTCCGCGCGTTGGTTTCTTGCTGTATGAGGAGGCCATCAGCCCCACCCTCACTGCCCCCAGCGTCTAGGGAGTGGCGGAAGAGGTCAGCCATGTTCTCCTCTTGTGAGGAGAAAAGTTTTTGTAACACAAGAGGTAAGCTCTCTTCCTTGTTTTTGGGCTCTAGGTTTTATAAGTTCAATGTTAGTACTTCATGTACCTTTTCTCTGTATTTTTTAGCTTTTCAGCTTTTAAGCATTGGTTTGTCTGTTAACATTTATGCGGGTTTTAACTCTTACTTTTCTTTGTAACTTTGAGCGTCTTTTGTGGTACCTAGGAACAGAAGATGGCTAAGCTTGTTCCTTTTCTATGCGCTGTCTATGCGCTGTTTTTCAAAGTAGTTAAGTTCTTAATAACTAATTAATTATGCACTTAAAGCACTGCTGAAATACTTTGTACATATTGCAACTAACTGTTTAAGGTATATAACTTTCACAAAGTTTTCTTTAGTTAATTATTATCTTTAACTTATTCTCGTTTTCGTGCTGTCATAAGTTGTAGAGTAGGGGTTTTAGACTCAAGTTTTCTTTCAAAAATCTGTTCGTTATAAATTAACATTTCCTTTTTAATTGCAATGTAAAATTTGTTTTTCAGGTTTAAATTCTCTCTCAAACGAACTTGGAATTTCGTTATAGCTGAAAATCATTTCTATTTATTATGTCACTCTCACAGCTTGAGTTCTCTTTAATCTTCTTCTCTCTGTTTAATAGTAACAGATGAAGAGCATGGGTCGGGCCATGAAGGTTAATGGATGCAAGCGAAATTGTTAACTAGTGCTAGGTCATGCTACTCTACGGAGGACATGACTTATATATATATATTTTAAACTATTTTAGGTGGGAATGTTACTTGCATCTATGGCCTTGCAGAAACCCATTTCCAACTGGGTCTTTGTGGAAGTGAGAAAATGCAGAGTTTTTGCTGGTCCTTGATAAAGCCAAGGCTCAGTATTCTCGACACCTTCTACATTCAGTTGTTTTATTTTATTTTTTTTTCTTTTCTCCTTTTACTCACACAGGTAGATACATAACCTTTTCTATGTTGTACTAGGTGTGAGTCAAAATTATATTTGTATATTTTTTTTGCTTAGGTATCTTTATAGAATGTGAATTCTGAATTTTCAAAACTGCTGCGTTGCGCGTTTTGATTTTCAGGTTATTTTGCACCCTTCGTTCTAAATTCTAAAATTTTTTCCTTAGTCTTCAGTTTTGCTCTTAAGTATATATATATATATATATATATATACTTAAGAGCAAAACTGAAGACTAAGGAAAAACTTTAGAATTTAAAACGAAGGTTGCAAATTAACCTGAAGATCAAAACGCGCAACGCAGCAGTTTTGAAAATTCAGAATTCACATTCTATAAAGAAGATACCTAAGCAAAAAAATACATATATAATTTTGACTCACACCTAGTACAACATAGAAAAGGTTATGTATCTACCTGTGTGAGTAAAAGGAGAAAAGATAAAAAAATAAAATAAAACTACTGAATGTAGAAGGTGTCGAGAATACTGAGCCTTGGCTTTATCAAGGACCAGCAAAAACTCTGCATTTTCTCACTTCCACAAAGACCTAGTTGGAAATGGGTTTCTGCAAGGCCATAGATGCAAGTAACATTCCCACCTAAAATAGTTTAAAATATATATATATGTCATGTCCTCCGTAGAGTTGCATGACCTAGCACTAGTTAACAATTTCGCTTGCATCCATTAACCTTCCTGGCCCGACCCATGCTCTTCATCTGTTACTATTAAACAGAGAGAAGAAGATTAAAGAGAACTCAAGCTGTGAGAGTGACATAATAATTAGAAATGATTTTCAGCCATAACGAAATGCCAAGTTCGTTTGAGAGAGAATTTAAACCTGAAAATCAATGCAAAAGAAATCCAAATTTTTACATTGCAATTAAAAAAGGAAATATTAATTTTTAACGAACAGATTTTTGAAAGAAAACTTGAGTCTAAAACCCCTACTCTACAACTTATGACAGCACGAAAACGAGAATAAGTTAAAGATAATAATAAACTAAAGAAAACTTTGTGAAAGTTATATACCTTAAACAGTTAGTTGCAATATGTACAAAGTATTTCAGCAGTGCTTTAAGTGCATAATTAATTAGTTATTAAGAACTTAACTATTTTGAAAAAACAGCGCATAGAAAAGGAACAAGCTTAGCCATCTTCTGTTCCTAGGTACCCCAAAAGACGCTCAAAGTTACAAAGAAAAGAAAGAGTTAAAACCCGCAAAAATGTTAACAGACAAACCAATGCCTAAAAGCTGAAAAGCTAAAAAACAACAGAGAAAAAGTACATGAAGTACAAACATTGAACTTATAAAACCTAGAACCCAAAAACAAGGAAGAGAGCTTACCTCTTGTGTGACAAAAAATTTTTCTCCTCACAAGAGAAGAACATGGCTGACCTCTTCCGCCACTCCCTAGTTGCTGGGGGGCAGTGAGGGTGGGGCTGATGGCCTCCTCATACAGCAAGAAACCAACGCGCGGATATTTTAACCAGAGAAAAAAATATATATAAACTTAAGACTGTGGATCTGTATGATCAGAAAGAGCAGAATTAACTCTCCAGAATACATGAGAAATATTATAAAATACACGAGCAGTGTATTTAATAATCTTTGCATGTATTAAATCACCTTAGTGAGCTTCTATAGATTAATCAGAATCTTATTAATTTTAATGTTGGTTTTACTATTTTTAGTATAGCTATCCTAGTGATGAATAACTAGTTTTCTTTTTTATTTGTTTTTATTTTCTTTTATAAACAGATTTTTAAGCTTTTTTTGTGATTTTGTTTATATTATTTAATTTTTTGTTTTAATAGGACCGTCATATCCATAGCACTAAGGTTCCTTTAGGTAGTTAATAGGCATCCTCTAGCCAACTTCCTTACGGCTTTGATTGGTCAGAATCATATTATATATTGTCGAACTGTGTAATAAACCCTTATCATGCTTTCACAATTTTTCTGTGAATGCTTTTTTTTTTTCAAATGTTATTCATTCTGATCAAAATCAACATTTTCATTTTTTATTTTAAATTTCAGAAACCAAAATTAACGTTATTTTGTTCAACAGATAAATCCGTTTTCTAGTGGCTTTCGAAAAATCGGGGGAATAAATCCGGAAACTGAACTGAAAGGAGATAGAACAACATTAAGTTGCTGCAAAATTTCCTGTTCCAACTGATAATACAGCTATGGTAAATCTTATGTCATTCCATTTCTTTTCGTAGGAGAACCGAACGAGCAGGAAATTGTTTTGCATTTTAGAATCTGAATTGTAAATCACTCTTTTGCGAAGCCAAAAAAGCATGATTCAACAGATGCAAATATTTTCCTGCTAGTGCTTCTAAGTTGACAACTCCCCCCGTTCTCCATTTACAAACTTTTGTCATCTGATTCATTTCTCTTAAAAGGACGCTCGCGATCTTTTTTTCGGTGGAAAAAAATGTATATTTATTTTTACTCTGCTTGCTCTAGACTACATTCTACAAGATTTATAAACCATTTTGTTTAGCAATACTTGGATATTATTGTCACTTTAAAAAATACACACTTTGCAAAAAAAAAAATCTTTCGATCCTGATGAAACTCCACAAGTACCTCAGGGCCGAATATACAAATGATTAAAAAATAACGACAATGGCTAAACAGTGGCTCGCAACAGCGCATGGGAACCGTGCATTGCCTCCCCGGTGGTGCAGTGGTCTAAGCGATGGCTTCTGACCATTCGTCCGTGAAGGGGTCCGGGTTCGAATCCTGGTGAGGCATGGATAATGTTTTTGTTTTACGGCACTGGCTCTCGTCCTTCCCTGGAACCAGTGGCTCTAAATTAGGGACGGGCGACTGCTTATAGCCCACTGAGTTGCTCACGATGGTCGTTAAACCCATAATCTAAAAAAAAAAAAAAAAAAGAAAAGAAAACTGTAGAACTCTGTCAATTCTTCAAGCATCCTGCATAATTCTGGGGCCCCTTGAAAATGCGGAGCCCAGGGCTGCGGCCTCCTCTTAAATGGGTTCTGCATACAGTACAAAAAGAAATTTTTCAAAAGGTTTTTTAGAAGCGAAAATGCAGCATCAAACAGAGGTACACCCTCTCTAGCGCCAAAAGCAGAATTGCAAAACTTCACAAGCAGAAGCAAAGTGTTTCACAAAGTAAATGGTATATGTTGTTCAAATAATTTTTTAAATCGAACTTTCAAAAGTAGAGATATTAGCAAAAAACCGATACAAATTTGCGCCCTAGCGGGAAAATTGTGTACTATTTTTAGCAAAAAATGTACACCAAAAACGTTTTGGCACTGTGTAGCATCTGACCGAAAGAAGATTTTTTTTCAGTCGAGTTTTTAGGCGCGCAGATGTTGCTGCTAATATGCTGCAAACGAAAACGTGAACTTATGCACTCTAGGCCCACGTATGCATTAAGAAAATTTTGAAATTGTATGCAAAATACATTATATTGACAAAAGTCACCGGACACCTAGAGGAGAAACACAACATAGCATTTATTGACATACATTAGTACGGTGTCGGTCCATCTTTGGACTTAATGCATGCACTGACCCTTCGAAACATGCTTTCGACAAGGTTTTGGAACACTTCGATAGATATGCACTTCAATTCAGTACATAATACTGCCGCTAACTGTTGCTTAGTAGTAGGCCTTGGTTCCAAACTTCTTATGCGGCGCTCTTACTCATCCCATAGGTGCTCTATGGGATTAAGATCAGGGCTCTGTGCTGGCCAGCCCACACGCGATACGGAATTATCGTCAAACCACGCCGTAACAGTCCTTGCTTTATGGCGCGGTGCAATATTCTGCTGGTACCAACAAGGCTTGGTTCCATAGTATTCCCACAGAGTTGGTAAGTTGGTAAGGGATAATTGTCCAGAGTATCGAGGTAGATGTGGTGGTTAACAGGTTTGTCAACGATAACCAATGGGCCGGGACCGTACCATGAAAAAGACTCCCGTCACGAGCACACTGCCAGCTCCAAACTTGACCGTAGGAACAGTACACTGTGGTAAATGGCGTTCCCCCGGCTGCCACCATACCCACATACGGCCATCAGACTGATGGATCGTCTATCTGGATTCATCAGTCCATAGGACCCATTTCCATTGATCTACGGTCCATGATAAATGTTCTTTACACCATGCTAAACGAGGAGTAGCATTCCGAGTGGAGATGAAAGGCTTATGAGCAGCCGCACGACTACGGTAACCCATGGAATGAAGTTCTCTGCAAATGGTTTGCGTACATACCGAGGTTATGGCATTTTTACTCACCTGTACACTGAGATCTTGTGCAGTACTCCGTCGATTAGCTGCAAAGACTCTCCTGAGGCTTAGACGTCCTCTATCACAGATTTTCTTTAGTCTGCCGGTACGTTTTGCTGTTTCAGGCACGCCATGTTTCTTTCACTTATTTAGTACATCCAAAACAGTTGACTTGGGTATGTTTAAACGCCTCTCGGTTTCTGTTATGTACAACCCACTAATAAAAAACCCAACAATCTTTCCTTTCTCAAAGTTAGTTCTCTCTCGCCGCGACATTTTCACTCAACCTCACAGTGCGTTATGATCGCGATCAGCTGCAGGCTTGATTTTATACTGTTTCCAACTGTACTGCGCTTTTTAACAACGTATAGGATCCGTTCATTTGCTTTTGAAGGGGTGTCTGGTTACTTTTGTCAATAAAGCGTATGTCGCATCGGAAACGTTCTCTGAAAAAGGAAAAAAAAATTAAATCCAACTGTTAGAAGCAGAGATATCGACAAAAATAAGTTATATATACACTGGCGGAAAGTGAAAAAAGAACACCAAGAAGGAGACGTCTGATACGAACGAAATTTATACAGCATAAGAACGGATACAGAGGATAACGTGATCAAAACATTATGGCAAAATACAGCTGTATTTGCTGGTAAACTGAAAAATAACATTTCCATGTAACATGGTTAGTACGAGGTTGAACCGCCATGAACTGCGTCACACTGTGCAATTCTGGCATGGAGTCTGTCGTACAGATAGATGTTGGATGTAAGTTTGGGGTATTGAGTTCCAAGCTAAGTTATGAAACGGAAAAAGAAGACTAAAATGGACGGATCTTCATTCTCACAATTCACGCTTCCCATTGCGAACAGCATTTTAAAAATCGGAAGAATAGGTGAAGAGAAATACATTATATTGTCCACAGACGAACGGATGGGCACAGCGATACTATAAACACGTTATGATTTTCAAAACACGCACTAAATAGAAAGTAACATGGTGCTTGTAGAAGCTTATCTTTCCTGGTGGAAAGTTTCTTTCAGTGTAATAGTAACATTTGGTTTATGATGCTAAGTTGAAATTTTCCGACTGTGTTTGTGCATATTAAATGAATGGCAGGATGCGGCCGAAATTTGTGGTGGAACATTTGGGTCGTGAAACACTTCGAGAAGCAAGATACATTAAGATGTTTTAATCGCAAGTGATATTTGTAATATGCCGCCCCGCTGGCTTATGACCGTTCGTTCTAGAAGGGTCCGGGTTCGAATCCCGGTGAGCCATGGATGTTGCGTTTGTCTTACGGCACTGGCTCTCTTTCTTCCCTGGAACCAGTGGTCCTAAATTAAGGACGGGGGACTACTTATAGCCCATTGAGTTGCTCACGGTGGTCGTTAAAACTTCAATCAAGAAAAAAATTATTTGCAATAATACTTGCAACACATTTTGCATACAGATAGACATATACACCACAGGCACTTCACTGACTGGTTGGGCGACTGTCTTCAACTCCTGTCTGATAGCAGTAGGGACGTGTCGTCAAGCCTAGGACATGAGAAAAACATTGGACTAAAGAACGTTTCGTATCGGTCGTGAGAGGTGAACAGTCGTAGTACGAAAAACATCCCCCCCCCCCCCACACACACACAAATATAATATTTAACCAGCGGCGGATTTAGAGTTACCGGTGCCTTGCGCACAGCACTGGTTTGGGAGCTCCTTCATTTTACGCGCCATTTTTAAAAATGTTTTTTTTTTTTTAATGCTGCATGCCCTATATTTTTATTTTCTGAAAATTAGTATTTTAATTGCAAAAAATTCACCTCAAAATTTAAACAGAAAAATAAACAGGATTTGATTGTTCACGTTCACGATTATGTGCGTGCGCGTGTGCGCGTGCTTAAAAAAATATATCTATAGAGAAGAAATTTAATAATTAGGGTTTTTTGTTACACCCTGATGCGCAGTTTATATAAATATTTTAGTAGAAATCTGGGAAATGGAAGGGACTGTTTCCCACATGGCATTTTTGTCATTTTTTTTTTTTTATGTAACTCAAATTCCATGAGGCCGCCCCCGGTGGCGCAGTGGTCTAAGCGATGGCCTCTGATCATTCGTCCGAAAGGGGTCCGGGTTCGAATCCCGGTGAGGCATGGATGTTGTGTTTGTCTTACGGCACTGGTTCTCTCTCTTCCCTGGAACCAGTGGCCCTAAATTAGGGACGGGCGACTGCTTATTGCCCATTGAGTTGCTCACGGTGGTCGTTAAACCTCCAATCAAAAAAAAAAAAATCCATGACACCTATCTGCATGAAATTTAATATCAACAATAATTATCAAGAACTCTTTGGCTGATTAGATATTGGTTGAAATCAGAAAACGGGAAGTGGGAGTTCACAGAATTTTTTCTTTCATTTCCGATTTTTTGACATAATTCAAAATCTGTGACACCTCTTCACATGAAATTCAATAGTTTGGAGTTTTATGAAGAGAAGACAGACTGATTGTACTTCCATTGAAGCTGAAGCACAGTAAGTGGACCCTCCCCTTCTGCATTTCTAGCTCCTCGTGGTATCCTTGACAGCTAGTTAGGTTAAGTAGACTGAGGCAAAAACAAGCTGTGATATGTGTTAGCGCATTAGATATCTTCGATGTTGGATGAGCCATGTACCTGCAAGCTAAAAGGGATCGCGTTTCGACGACGTATCTGTTTGTTCAAACTTTATACTTCGTTTGTAAATTCATCTCTACTTTTTCAATCTTCATACTTTGTCCGTGAATTCATCTCTGCTTGTTCAATCTTCATACGTCGCATCTGAATTTACCTTTACTTGTTCAGTCTTCTTATTTTCTTTGTGAATTCATCTTCAAACTGTTTACTTCGTTGATGAATTCGTTTCTCCCTGTTCTATCTTCATACTTTATTTGTGAATTCAGCTGCACTTCACCAATCTTCATAGTTCGTTGGTAAATTCATCTCTGTTCAATTCATCATATTTGGTATATGAATTCATTTCTGCTTGTTCAAACTTTATTCGTCGGTTGTAACTTCTTCTCTACTTTTTCAATCTTCACACTTCGTCTGTGAATTTATCTTTGCTTGTTCAATCTTCATATTTCGTTTGTAAATTCGTCTCTTATTGTTCAATCATCATGTTTGTTTGTGAATTCGTACCTGGTTGTTCAGTCTTCATACTTCGCTTGTGAATTCACTTTTATTTGTTTAGTCTTCTAACTTCCTTTGCGAATTTATCACACTTTGTTCAATCTTCATACTTCCTTTGTGAATTCATCTCACTTTGTTCAGTCTTTATACTTCGTTGATGAATTCACCTGTACTTTTTCATATTCATACTCCGTCTATGAATTCATTTCTGCGTGTTCAGTCTTCATACTTCGCTTCTGAATTAATCTTTACTTGTTCAGTTTTCTTATTTCCTTTGTGAATTCATCTCTTGCTCAATCATATTTTGTTTGTGAAGTCATCTCTACTTGTTCAATCTTCATACTTCGTTTCTGAATTCAGCTGCCTTGTTCAGTCTTCATATATCGTTTTGTGATTCAGCTGTGCTTGTTCATTTTTATACTTCGCTTGTGAACCATACTTTACTAGTTCAATCTTCATACTTCGTTTGTGAAGCCAGCTTCAGTCTTCGTACTTCGCTTGTGAAGTCAGCTTCAGTCTTCATACTTTGTTTGTGAAGTCAGCTTAAGTCTTCATACTTCGTTTGTGAAGTCAGCTTCAATCTTCATACTTCGTTTGTGAAGTCAGCTTCAGTCTTCATACTTCGTTTGTGAAGTCAGCTTTAGTCTTCATACTTCGTTTGTGAAATCAGCTTCAGTCTTCATACTTCGTTTGTGAAGTCAGTTTCAGTCTTCATACTTCGTTTGTGAAGTCACCTTCAGTCTTCATACTTCGTTTGTGAAGTCAGTTTCAGTCTTCATACTTCGTTTGTGAATTCAACTGTACTTGCTCAGTATTTACATTTAATTTGTGAATTCATCTATACTTGCCCAGTCTTAATGCTTCGTTTGTGAGTTCGTCACAAGTGATATCTGTGCCTAGAAGGCGATAATAAAAACATTTGTTGTGGACAAACCGCAAATCTTGTTTTATTGCCATTATTTTCCTGTAGTAAAACTAGTGTTGCATCATTAATCGTTAATCTAACTCTTCGTTTATGGCCTTATCATTTTCCTCTAACACCTTGCATAGGAGAAAAGAAAAAGAAAATACGCATCCGAAGATTGCCACGTTTAGAACTCGGCTAGAAAAAAAAAATTCCACTTAAGTCTGTGAACCAAATCTGCCGGTCCGTTAGCTCAGTTGAAAGGAAGAACTCATACAGACAGCAAGAAGATGAACTCCTTCGATGCGGTTTTTCGAAGAAGAAAACGGTTTATAAAACCAAGTTCTCCCTACCTAAGAAGAAGAAAGCACTGTTGTATCTTTTGCCAACCGGAAACAAAGAAAAAGAGGTGTCATCTAAAAAGAGACACGTTCAATCTTCTTCAGACAAAAACGTTAGGTACGTTTAAATGAAAACCTGAAAAAAAAAAAAAATGTTTAGTTGTTCTGACTTCTTCCCACCAAAACGAAGGCTTCGGGAGCGTCATCTAAAAAATTTGTCGTTGTGCATTTTGTTGTCCAGAAAAGAAGTGTGGCAGCTAAAAAAAGGTTGTGATGCTGAGAAAGAAAAAGGAAAGTACACTCATGTTCATTAAAAATAAAACACCTAAAAGGAGTTAGCTACGACTTTGATTTTTACAATATACTAGTTTCACTACCCGGCTTTGCCCGGGATTTAGGCTTATTAATTTCATATTCCGTTATGTCACTGAAAAAATCGGGAAAAAAATCGATGCTTGCAAGAAAGAAAAAAGCTGATTTCACAAATTCGGTCATTACTGGTGAGCAACAGCAGCTCTCGAGTTTGAAGCTCGTTGGCGATCGGACGTTCGACGATCGTTGGCGATCGGACGTTCGGCGTTCGTTCGTCTCTTCAGCAGTCTCATCGCTTCGTCTTGTAGCAGTTCGAAATCGTTGTTCAGCAAGTCCCGCCTCTGTTTCGTCAGTAGTTTCGTTGCTTCGTCGAACACCTTGTTGAGTTTTGTCCGTTTCACGTGCTTGTGATCTTTCTTCTTCTTCCGATTGCTTGGTTCGTGATATCTTTTGGCGTTTTGCGTTGATTCGTGTTTGATTAAAAATTGGTCTCTTCCTTTTGGGCAAATATTTGTTGAGAATTAAAGCAACGAAATGCACAGAACGTATGGAATCTGTAGAATCTAACGGACCAAAAGCGGTACGAATTATTTAACACGCGTCCAGGAGACACAGTATTAGAACACTGACTAAACAAAAATTTTTAACAATTTGTTATCGACGATCAAATGCATCACGTGCTTTCGGTTTTAGACGTCTTTGAGGAGCGAACTCTGGGATAAAAAAAGTAAAAAACGTATCTTTGTGAATATTTTATGAAACTGGCTGAAATTTTAATGAACATCATAAATCGTTAATAGAAATATGACCTCCAAATTTCGCCTGAATAGGTAAATAACATTTTAAATTAGCCGTCAGAATTTTATTAACCGTTTCTGCGTATATTCTGTTTACCGACGAATAAAAAATTCCATGCCTATTTTTAAAAGTTTTGATCTGATTCCGGTGAAATTTTGAGGGACTCCTCTCATTACCAATTCATGGTGTTCATAAAAATTTCAACCCGTTTCGTTAAGATTTCGTAAAGTTCGTTTTTGCATTTTTTGTGCACAGTTCTCAAAGAATAGAAACACTTGTGGATGTGCCGCGGCGATGAATGCAGTCACGTGCTCTCAGATTTGGAACAGATAATGATGACGTAGCAAACGACGCTGACTTTATTGATTAGCTTATTAATTAATTCATAACTCGCGAACGGAACAACGTAGAGATCTTAAAATAGTTGCGTTGACCTAGAAATTCCAGTATTAATAAGCTATGCGAATTTAACGATGCCGCAGTTTGGCGTTCGAGAGTTTTCGCTGCTTCAGACCAAAATACCTTTTGTGTTTCATATATAAGATACTAATCACGCGATATCGCAGAAACGATTCTGCGTCATAGGTGCATGCGTTCCGCGTCTGGGCAAATCAGATCGTGCAGTGTTACAGACCGGAAACCGGCCTTTTTTTTTTGTTTTGTTTTTTTGTTATAAGCGCTGCATGATTCGGTCGGTATGTCAGTGCTCAGTCAGCAGTGGGTAAGAATGCCTCGTCGTCATGTAAGACAGTCTGTACAGTCACATCAGTGAGTTCGGCATAAGTCGCATTATCGGTATGAGAGACTGCAATGCTTCCCTCCCGGAGATTGTCGGTTGTGTGGGGTGAAGTGTGTCCGTCGTGGCAAGAGTGTGCAGGGAATGGTACAAAGAAGGGCGTGGAACAGAAGGGCGGTTCTGGACGTCGTACACAGACAACGCCAAGAGTCAATCATCATCTCATGAGGATGTCTTTGAATGACCGTTTTGCATCATCAACGGCGTTGGCGAACTGTGACGTATTCTTCCACATCATCTGTAACAGTACGTTGCCGTTTATTACAATTCGAAGGCTCGTCAGCCCCTCTTCAGTTACCTTTGACACCGCAGTTTGCATTAAGGAGCCCGAAATGTTAGAACGATGATGCTTGCTTCTGGTCTTTTCCCAATGCACAACTTTGCCGCTAGAGGGCATAAATGCAGATGCTATCGAATTCAGAATGAATTTTATTCCACATCTCTACATCTAAGTATCCGATTGAAAAATTCTTTCTTTCGATACAATTTTTTACAAAGACTATTTTGGGTAGCGTTTCTTTGTCAGGTAATGCTCAGTTTTCCCGCTAGGGGCCGTAAATGTAAATTACTGATTTTCCTGTATCCCTGTTTCTAAAAATCCGATTTCAAAACACTTTTTTTGCGACCGACCGAGTTTCTGGTGGAGAACGTTCTGCATGTACACCGATGAGCTATTACATTATGACCACCTACCTAATAATCTATAGAACCCCATTTATCCCGCAAAACAGCGGCCACTCGGCGAGCCATCGATTCGATGAGCTGGTGATAGGTATCCTAGGGTTATGGTACCATAATGTCAACAGCAGATCCTCGCACATTTCGCGGTGATGGTGATTTAGCGCGAACCCGCTTTTCCAAGTCGAATCACAAATGCTCGGTTGGGTTCATGTCAGGTGAGTTTCTAGGCCAGGACATTAACAGAAAGTCACCAACATGTTCCTCGAACTACTCCTTGACGATTCTAGTAGTGTGGCATGACGCATTAACCTGTTGGTAATGGCCATCACCAGCTGGGAACACATTTGACATGAATGGGTTACCTTGGTCCGCAACGATGTTGAGATACTTAGCAGCTGTCAGGGATTGTGCTATCGGGATAATGGGGCCTAAAGTGTCCCAAGAAAACATTGCTCACAGCAGAACACCGCCACCGCCGGCCTGTTTCAGCCCAACAGTGCATCCAGGTGCCATAGCTTCTGTCAATAATTGGTGTATCCGCGCTCGACCATCTACGTGATGCACCAGGAATCTTGATTCGTCAGACCAGACCACTTTCTTATAATCATCCACGGTCCAATCTCGATCTTGGGCCCATTTCATGCGTTGTTGGCGATGACGTGCAGTGAGCATGGGGACCCGGCTGGGGTCTTCGGCTACGCAAGGCCTATGCTCAGAAGGCTGCCTACTGTGACATATATAGCCCTGATCACCACTGTTGTAGCTGCGGGTGATTTGTCGCACTGAGGCCCTGCGGTCGCCGTGAACAATGCGCGACAGTCTTCGCTACCCTCTAGCATCAATGAGCTGCGAACGACACACGGCTGGACAACGGTTCGTCGTTTGGTTATCCGTGCGCCAGTTTTGATACGTACTCACTACAGAGGCACATGCTCAACCCACAAGCCGCGCCGTTTCCGAGATCGTAGTCCCGAGGCGCACTGCCATCACATTTTGCCCTTGATCAAACTCCGATAAATCGACAGGTTTTTCCCATTCTGACTCCGAACGCTCTGCTAACCGAAAGCCGGTCCTCTGGTTGTATATATACTGCTCTGTGAACTTCACCTGCGCCACCGTTCGGTCTCCAGGCTCGTGTTCATTTCTCTAGGCTGGGGGTGGTCATAATGTAATGGCTATGCGGTGTACATAGCTTCAAATTTTGCCAAACTGTTTCGCTATGAGAGAGCGTAAGTGTATATTTACATTTCCGATGTATTCTACACTATCTACCAACAACTAATTGGACACCTGTGATAGCAAAGGAAAATGAAGTTTATTCACCTTCAATAGTTGGTGGAGCCTCCACGAGCGGCGATTACAGCTGCGACCCTCCGGGGCATACTCTCAACCAGGCGTTGTACGACGGCTAGCGGTATTTTCTTCCACTCGTCTTGGAGAAGACAGGTCAGTTCCTTCACCGATTTCGGACGGCGGGGGCACCCCTTAAGTCGACGCTCCAACTCGTCCCAGAGGTGCTCGATAGGATTAAGGTCCGGGCTCTGCGCAGGCCAGTCCATTCGATTAACCCCATTGTCACCATACCAAGCCATGGTGGACCTCGCAACATGACAGGTGGCATTGTCATCCTGAAAGTAACATGGGTCCACCTCGTAAAACTGCCACAACGTAGGAAGCGCATGGTCATCCAAAATAGTTCAGTAGGTCTCGGCGTTAAGTCTACCAGGAATTGCGACCAAGGCTCCCGTGCCATACCAGGAGAAACACCCCCATAGCATAATTCCACCGCCTCCGAACTTCACAGTTGGCATAATACATTCCGGCAGGAGGCGTTCTCCAGGAAGACTACAAACGCAGACCCTGTCATCCGAACGGTAGAAGGAGAACCTTGATTCGTCGCTAAAGAGAACCTGTTTCCACTGTTCAACGGTCCGCTGTCGACGTTCTTTGCACCACGTTAGCCGAGCAGCGCTGTTGGACGTGGTGATCAAAGGCTTGTGGGCGGCAGCACATCCATGATAACCGAGCAGATGGGATTCTTTACGGATGGTATTCATCGAAAGAACACTCCCGGATGCCTGTTGAAACTCCTCGCGGATGTGGCCCATTAATTTGGTGCGGTTCTTCCGAATTTCTGTGGCCAGCACCCGTCGGTCTCTAACTCCCAGTTTTGTGCGTCTGTCGGGTCGGGGCACATTTCGACAGTCACCTCTCATCTTCCACTTGCCAATAACGTAAGCCACTGTCGATTTTGGGTACTTCAACTCGCTGGATATGTCACGTATGGATCGGCCATTTCTGTGATATACCCGACGATTACACCTTTCTCGAAATCAGAGAGCTCCGAACTGCGTGGCATCTTGCATGCGACTGGCTGCGTCGTTGTTTTTTTTTTTTTTTTTTTTGGTTGGAGGTTTAACGACCACCGTGAGCAACTCAATGGGCTATAAGCAGTCGCCCGTCCCTAATTTAGGGTCACTGGTTCCAGGGAAGGGAGAGAGCCAGTGCCGTAAGACAAACACAACATCCATGCCTGACGGGATTCGAACCCGGACCCCTTACGGACGAATGATCAGAGGCCAACGCCTTAGACCACTGCGCCACCGGGGCGGCATCGTCGTTGTTTCCCACACGATATTTAACGGCAGCGGCCGTGACGTGTATCAGGACCGCAGATATCGCCGATTGTAGGGGTGTCCAATTACTTGTTGGTAGATAGTGTATTTGCAGCAATATCTGCACCTCTGAAAACTCAATCGGAAAAAATTCCTTTGTGGTCAGATACCGCTCACTACGGAAAGCCTTTTGCACGTATTTTCTGCATTTCCACAAGGGGCGTGGATGTGTATCCTACTTTTCTCGACATCTCTGCTTCTAACAGGCCGATTTGAAAAAAAATCCTTCTTTGTCGGACAGCGTATTTCATGAGGAACAATTTGTGTAGAATTTAAAAATTTTCTTAACGCACTAGTTTGCCACTAGAAGACATAAGTCACATTTCCGTTCATCGGGTATTTGCGGCAATACCTGCACGTTTAAAAACCCGCGGCCGCCTCGGTGGTGCAGTGGTCTAAGCGCTGGATTCTGACCCTTCGTCCGAGATTGTTTCGGGATCGAATCCCGGTGAGGCATCGATGTTATGTTTGTCTTACGGCACTGGCTCTCTCCCTTCCCTGGAACCAGTCTCCTTAAGTTAGGGACAGGCGACTGCTTATAGTAGCCCATCGAGTTACTCACGGAAATCGTCAAACAACAACAAAGAAAAAACCGGCTGAAAAACTCAGTTTTCAATTGAAAGCGTCATCAAGTTAGCCCCTGATGCAGGATATTCATTGAATCAGATACGTAGCTTTATCCAAAAAGCCAGAGCCAAACATTCCAGTCTTCCTGTGACGCAGCTACGTTATTTAGGCTCAATTCCCTACATACCAAATGTGTCTTACAAACTCAAAAACTCCCTCAAGAAGATGAACTACGGCGTCGGCATAAGGTCCCCTGCATCTTTACATACTATACTAAAGAGAAATAGTGAAAAACCACCTCTCTCCTGCGAAGCAGGCGTTTATGCGACCCCCCCCCCCCTACAATATCCGAACGGCTCTAAACGTTACTACATTTGAATGACCAAGCGTTCATTTGGAATCAGAATCAAGGAACATAAAAGGGACACAAAATACGGTAAAGTAACCTCGGCACTATCCAGAGAAGTCAAATTTAAGTCAGCTACTCCTATGTGGGATGATATAAAGAAATTAGCTATAGCTACTCTACCCCTAAATGTACAGCCATTCGGGGAACCTTGGAGATCATTACCAATAGCGATACTTGCAATGATTCTGTCTCGCTCGAGTTGCCACGAATTAGGAACCAATTCTTCAAGTAACACCTTTTCTCTACTAGGATCCCGCGTGCAACCAACGTGATGGCTCGTATCTTTAATGAATGTAACGTCGCATCTATTTATTCTCAAGTTCCCGCGTTCAAATTGTTAAGCGTTCTATTTTTCAGTTTGCAGTTTCTGTCTAACTTCCTTGAAAAAGCCATCTGGTTGATGTGCGAAAGCTTGGAATTGCTTATGTGTTTATTTCCTACGCCAATAAATCGGATCACTAGTACAGTGTTACTATTTACTACTTAATTGGTGTATTGTTCCTCGTTATAAATTTGTTTTTGCCATTCTCCGTGCATCACTGACTCTGGTTCTATAGCCCTTCAAAGGAACCTTATAAATTCTTGGATTGCGCAGGTACAAAGAGCAGCCCGGTTACCAGCCATTCCAGACGAGCTTAGGAAATTCGCCAGGTTACCACCAGGACCTCAGATCCCGAAGCTCTTCGAAAGACTTAAGCACCATAAGCCCGGAAACCCACTGAGACCCATCGTATCCAAGAAGTCTGCTCCAACGTACCATTTAGAGAAAGCACTTTCCAAATTCCTGCGTAGTTTTCTTCCTGAATCGGACTTAGTAATAAATTCCACTCTGGATTTTGTAACGAAAGCCAAGAAACTCACTGTCCTGCCAAGCGACATTATCGGCAGCTTCGACGTAGTTTCCCTTTACCCCTCAATTCCCGTTCCTGAAGCCATCAGAACATTAAAGGAGGCCATATCTAATTCAACATTTTATACGCAGGAATCATGCCTCAGCATCTTCAAATTAATAGAATTGGTCACTAATACTAGCTTCTACAGTTTCCAAGGACAAGTATATAAACAGAATAATGGCGCTCCGATGGGATCCTCACTTTCACCCGTCCTTGCAGAGGTATTCACCCCATTGAACGGAATATATTCTTCAGCATTACTCCACGGCCTACCACTTGGCTGCGTTCTACAGACGACGTATTTTTTGTATGGCCTCACGGAAAAGAGATCCTTCCGATGTTCCTTGATAAAATCAATGATATGCATCCTACGATCAATTTCACGATGGAACTTGAAAGCAACAACGCTTTACCTTATCTGGATGTTTTATTGAGGAAATCGTCTGACAACCGCCTCGGTACTCTTTCTGCCCCGCAGAATACAAAGCAGCTATCTTCCGTTCTCGAATTCAAAGAGCCTTCGACGTTTCTTCAGATACCCATTCTAGACAACACGAAATTGAAAGCGTCATCAAGTTAGCCACTGATGCAGGATATTCATTGAATCAGATACGTAGCTTTATCCAAAAAGCCAGTGCCAAACATTCCAGTTTTCCTGTGACGCAGCAACGTTATTTAGGCTCAATTCTGTGCATACCAAATGTGTCTTACAAACTCAAAAACACCCTCAAGAAGATGAACTACGGCGTCGGCATAAGGTTCCCTGCATCTTTACATACTATACTAAAGAGAAATAGTGAAAAACCACCTCTCTCCTGCTAAGCAGGCGTTTATGCGATCCCCCCTACAATATCCGAACGGCTCTAAACGTTACTACATTTGAATGACCAAGCGTTCATTTGGAATCAGAATCAACGAACATAAAAGGGACACGAAATACGGTAAAGTAACAACGGCACTATCCAGAGAAGTCAAATTCAAGTCAGCTACTCCTATGTGGGATGATATAAAGAAATTAGCTAGCTACTCTACCCCTAAATGTACAGCCATTCGGGAAACCTTGGAGATCATTACCAACAGCGATACTTGCAATGATTGTGTCTCGCTCGAGTTGCCACGAATTTGGAACCAATTCTTCAAGTAACACCTTTTCTCTACTAGGATCCCGCGTGCAACCAACGTGATGGCTCGTATCTTTAATGAATCAAATTGTTAAGCGTTCTATTCTTCAGTTTGCAGTTTCTGTCTAACTTCCTTGAAAAAGCCATCTGGTTGATGTGCGAAAGCTTGGAAACGCTTATGTATTTATTTCCTACGCCAATAAATCGGATCACTAGTACAGTGTTACTATTTACTAGCTTTGTTAACTTTAATTCGCCTCAGAACGGATTCAAAAGATGTGCTCATTACAACCGAAAATTCGGTGTCATCTTTCTTGTTTATATTACAGTTATATATATCGATATTGCATGGAAATTATTGGCGTGCTGTTGATGTTGCTATAATTGCTGTAACATTCACGAGAAAAAATTTCTAGTTGCGAGCCTGGTGATAGCATAAGCTCGAAATTAAAAAAAAAAGACTTGCCAAAAATCATTTTTTCGTTTCTCGACGAAGAAGTGCAATTTGATGAGCTAAACAGGAAAAAATATACATATTTCCATCATCTCATGGCTGTAAAGCAGAATCTGTAAAGAAGTATAGAATCTAGAATTAAAAAACAACAACAACAACAAAAAAAACATTCAATTACATTTCACCCCTGCGGTTTAAGGTTGAAAGTCAGTTGTGTCATGCGTGAGAAGTTATTCTAGAAAAGAAGAAGAAACTGTGAATCGAATATAATGTTTATAAACGACTGGGCCAGGTTGAAAAAGATGTTCTACCTTTTTTCAGTAAGAAAACAAAATACGACTGTCAGCTAGAAAAAAAAAAAAAAAAGTAAAAGTCACGCTTCCGCTGTCTGACACAACGACTTCCATTCATGTTTATCGTCCGTTTAGGCGCTTTAACACTTGGCCGGTGCTGTTGCGTCACTGATGTGGTAGTACTACAGTTAAAACAGAATTCCACTGGAGTGAACCGTAAGCATCTGGAAACAATGTTCATCCAGCTATCGACTTTGATAACTGGCAACAAAAGAACACTATCAGCCGCCTAGGAGATAACAGGGTTCAAGAAAAAGGGGCTTGGGTGTTCGTCGTATTTCAGAAAAGACCTGTTGGCGCCATGATTTCACTCATTTCACCCTCTGTTTCATTCTCCGGAAGATCGTTGAAGGACGACCGTCCTTGAGCAAACTTCGTAATCAGAAGAATCTGGGCGCGAAGTTCAAGGAGTGAGAGCTGAACAAATGCGTCAAGATAATAATTGATTCCATTTATTAGGTCCACCTGCAAAGAAGTTAACATTCAGAAATTCTCTTGTCTAATGTTCAGAGTGTTTCAGTGTGCGAAACAATCGCCACGTTGCACAAAAATTGCAGACTTCCAAAGCAATTCATTTTATGACAGACAAAACAATCTTTCTCCGCACGGTATATCTCTTTTTCTTCTTTAATCTTCAAGACGTACTGAACCCAAACCAAGCAGTTTTGTAATGTATAGCGTTTTTCAGAATGAAATTAAAAGTGAGAAGCGACCGCCCCCCGCCCCCCAAATCAAATGTTATTTTTATTTATTTATTCGCCGATTTGTGGGCTCCGCCTTAGGGCCATTTTTAATTGTACTTGTGCATGACATGACATATAGGCGGCGCCCAGGGCCGTAGCTGTCGGGAGAGCAAGGAGCCCGTTTGCCGTCCCATAACGGTCATTCCAGGGGCGTAGATTCATGGCTGATGTAAAAAAGTAGAAATTATAACTGAGAGTTACCCCCTTCAGTGTTTTCTTTTTAAAGACTTTAGTTAGTGAACATCTCATATCCTTAAAGAGAATTTTCCGTAACAGTGAAGCCAGCTTTCTGTTACGGAAAATTCTATTTAATGGCGCAGTGGTCTAAGCGATGGCATCTGATCATTCGTCCGAGATGGGTCCGGGTTCGAATCCCGGCGAGGCATGGATGTTGTGTTTGTCTTACGGCACTTGCTCTCTCCCTTCCCTGGAACCAGTGGCCCTAAATTAGGGACGGGCGACTGCTTATAGCCCACTGAGTTGCTCACGGTGGTCGTTAAACCTCAAATAATACAAAAAAAAAAAAAAAAAAATGAATGGAGGCATGGAAAACAGTATGCTGATGTGCCTAATCTCCATGATCTTTCCAAACATGTCGTTGGGATGAAGAGCTAATAATTTTTTTGTGCTCTGTCATAGAAAGTTCTGAGTGTTTGACGTTGAACGGAATTTTTCCAAGCCCTACATCTAAAGCTTCTCTTCCTATTGTTACGTTCACTAACCGATACTCATTCGTTCTGCGCTAGTTTGGTTTCCCTTCTACATTTCTCTGGAGTGTTATGCTGTCGGCGTTAATATAACGTTTACGCTTTACTTGGTATTTATAACATGTGATTTTTGGGTATTTTCCTAATTTTTACATTTTTAATAAATCTATGTCACAAACCTGAAGTGCGAGTTTCGAACGATTATAATACTTAATAACGGCGGTGTATGAGGAACTAAATCATTTGAGTGGAACTCGAAGGTGCGTAATTTTGTACCTGAAGGGGAGTAATTTTGAACTCGAAGGGGCGTGGTTTCAAGTCATGCCCTCCCAGATGAGAAAAGTTTGCTACGGTCCTGGCGGCGCCCCTGGCTCAGGGCAGTAGCGATTCTGGCTCATCTTCGGGAGGGGGGGGGGGGCGCTTGCTCCAGTCAAAAACAAAAAGCAGAGAGACTTTGCGGAGGGCACACGCATATTGTAGACTTGAAACGTTTCCCCTTACTAGCATCACAAGGCTTTTTAAAAATTTCCATTAAAAATTGTTCTAAATTTTTAAATCTTTCAAGGGGAACCAGCTGATACGTTTCTTTAAATCGCTTTTCAAGGAAACCAACTTAATGCTTTTTAAAATCTCAAGCCTGAATAAAATCTTTCAAAATGAAGTTTGGTCCCTGCTATTGAGATAGGTTAATTTAACAGAACGATTTCCAGCTTGAAAATGTGTTACTCGTTTTTGTTTATGGCCTAACCGAAGTACGTACTTCGCTCTCTGTCTCACCCACTCTATCTGACACACACTTCAAAGTCTGTTGCACACAGTGCTTTGCACCCAATTACTAATGATGCTAGACAATAATAACAATAAAAAAAATGGACAAAAATCACCCATTGCTTTTCATTATCAGTCAGTTTCTCTTTTCACTTCCGCTGTCGTCTTTCTCTGTTTCTGAACCTCTTAGTTTTTTTTTTAGTTTTTTTTCTGCTGAAGCTAGATCCGCTACTGGCTGAGGGTCCCATACTGTCGCGACTGGGTTTCATGCAGAGCTGAACTGGGGAAAGAAAACAGCCCTGGTAGTTTTAATCATGACAACCTACGTAGATGACAACAATATAATCATGACAACCACGTAGATGACAAAAATAGAATCATGACAACCCACGTAGATGACAACAATATAACCATGACAACCCACGTAGATGACAATAATATAATAATGACAACCACGTAGATGACAAAAATATAATCATGACAACCCACGTAGATGACAAAATATAATCATGACAACCCACGTAGATGACAACAATATAACCATGACAACCCACGTAGATGACAATAATATAATCATGACAACCACGTAGATGACAAAAATATAATCATGACAACCCACGTAGATGACAACAATATAACCATGACAACCCACGTAGATGACAATAATATAATAATGACAACCACGTAGATGACAAAAATATAATCATGACAACCCACGTAGATGACAAAAATATAATCATGACAACCCACGTAGATGACAACAATATAACCATGACAACCCACTTAGATGACAACAATATAATCATGGCAACCCGCGTAGTCTTTTACATTTGTATTAGAACAACTTCGAGGTGAAAAAATAGTGTGTTAACAGATTTATAGGTACTATATACACTGTGTAGACAAAAGCATTTCGACCCAAACTGAAACAAGAGCTCTTATTTGCCGAAATCAGTACATAATCGGCCCACCTTCGGATGTTATGACTACAGCGACACCTATATACATAGGTATGCTTTCCACTAGATTCCGGAAAGTCTGCATCATAATTTTCCTGCATTACTCCTGTGAAGCTTCTACTTGAGGTGCGGTAGAGAAAGGAAGGTCTTCCAAGCCGACACCGGATTCGGCGTTACTGCTCGTCCCACTTGATACAATCCATGTTCTGGATCGGGACTTTGGGTCAGCCATTCTAACGCTTAAACGGCCTGTTCCTCGAACCTCGACTGGGTGGACTTGGATCGGGATTTTGGGACGGCCAATCTGACATTTAAACTTCATGTTCCTCAAACAACGCCTGGGTGGACTTGGATGGGGACTTTGGTTCCTCCAATCTAACACTTAAACGTCCTATTCCTCAAACGACGTCTGGGTAGACTGTACGGCAAGGGGCTCGACCTTACTGAAACTGGAAGGGCCGATGCACTACACAGCATATGCAGGTGGTGAGAAATTGTGCAGAATGTCTTATTTGGCGGAAGTTTGGCTGGAAGGCGGCACAACCAAAGGATAGAGTTCTTCCCAGCAGAAACTGCCCAGCACCATCGCAGATCTCCCTTCAAACTTCACTGTAGAGAAAACGCAGTTTGTTTGACAGCGTTTCTCATGCAAACTTTAGACGAAAATACGTCCATCCGTAGGGAAGAGTGAGTAACGTGATTCGTCACTCCACTGTGGTCGTCATTCGGTCTTGCCTTGCAGTGGTGTTGGGCTTGTGCGCAGCTGGCCTGCCATGGTAACTGTGAGAATGCAGTTCTCAACGGGAGGTTGTGGTGCAAGTAGTTGTTCTACTGGCTTGTCCGACGTCTCCTACCAGGTCTGTGGCAGAGGACGTGCGTGTCTTCTTCACATTCTGCAGTAAGCTTTGTTTGGCACGGGCACTCACTTTGTGTGGCTTCTCAGAGTGAGGCTTCGCTGTACTGGCACGATTTGCTTTCTACTGATTACAAATATCAGCGACAGTGAATTTAGGGATGCCCATTGATTGATCCAAGGCGGAATCCAAGCACCATGACTAGTTCAGAGCCCTTTAATTCAGCTCCGTGCGGCATACTCACTTCCAATATTGTTTGACAGGTGTGCCAACGCTATTCTTTATATACAGCTCCCAACACACACCCCGTGCATGTGCATCTGGTTCTTTAAATCCATGTTTGTTTGCAGAGATGTCTGAATGCTTTTGTCTACATAGCGTATATATACACTATATTGAAAAAAGTCACCGGACACCTAGAAGAGAAGCACAACATATCATTTATTGACACACATTAGTACGGTGTCGGTCCGCCTTTGGCCTTAATGCATGCACTGACCCTTCGAGAAATGCTTGGAACATGGTTTTGGAACACAGCTATAGGTATGCGCTTCAATTCAGTACATAATACTTCCGCTAACTGTTGCTTAGTAGTAGGCCTTGGCTCCAAACTTCTTATGCGGCGCTCTAATTCATCCCATATGTGCTCTATGGGATTAAGATCAGGGCTCTGTGCTGGCCAGTCCACACAAGAAAGGAATCGTCAAACCGCGCCGTAACAGTCCTTGTTTAATAGCTCGATGCTTTATCCTGCTGGCACCAACAAGGCTTGGTTCCATAGTATTGCCACAGAGTTGGTAGGGCATAATTGTCCAGAATATCGAGGTAGATGTGCTGGCTAACAGGTTTGTCCACGATAACCAATGGGCCGGGGCCGTACCACGAAAAACAGCCCCACACGAGTACACTGCCAGCTCCAAACTTGACCATAGGAACAGTACACGTTCCTATGTAAATAGCGTTCCCCGGCTCCCGCCATACCCACACACGGCCATCGGACTGGTGGATCGTGTATCTGGATTCATCAGTCCCTAGGACCCGTTTCCATTTATCTACGGTCCACCATAAATGTTTTTTACACCATGTTAAATGACGAGTAGTATTCCGAGTGGAGATGAAACGCTTATGAGCGGCCGCACGACCACGGTAACCTATGGAATGCAGTTGCTTGCGAATGGTGCGTGTACATACCAAGATTCCAGCACTTTTACTGGCATGTACACTACGGTCTTGTGCAGTACTCCGTCGGTTAGCTGTAACGACTCTCCTGAGGCTTCGACGTCCTCTATCACTGATTTTCTTTGGTCTGCCGGTACGTTTTGCTACTTCAGGAACACCATGTGTCTTCCACTTACTCAGTACATCCAAAGCAGTTGACTTGGGTATGTTTGCACAGTGCAACATGATCGCGGTCAGCTGAAGGCTCTTTTATACCGTTTTTAGCTGTACCGCGCATCTTAACAAAGCAGCGGATCCGTACATTTGCTTTTGAAGTGTGTCCGGTGACTTTTGTTGATATAGTGTATGTTGTTTAAGCACCCAGCACAGCTATGACTATGACGCACTAGAAAGGTGAAGCACATGTCGAGACAGCAAAGTTGCAGCGATGAATGCTGTAGGTGTACCTTAATTGGTAAGGCATTCGGCTCTGGAGCAGAGGGATCCTCATTCGATCCCCGTTCACCGACAAATGTGTGAATATCTCACAGCAAACACTGTAATATTTACACTTTTGCCCATATATCGCATTTTAATGTCCATTACCATCATCGTTATCAAGGGCATTGTCTTGAGCACCTTCATAAACTAGCATTTCTAATCAAGAGGCGGAGACTTTTGGGTGATTACCTTAGCTTCAGCCTTAGATTCATCTTGTTGAGGTATTCTTAATTTTGGCCATTTATCAGCAAATTTTTCAATTGCTCGTTGGCGGACTGTATCATGAATGCATGGTTTATTAGATGGTCCATGATTCGAAGACCTGCTTCGAGATTCAGCACGACGTGATACTCAAATCGTCAGCTACGGTGCTCCGTAGGTGACGGAAGCTCTCACTTTAATGAACAATTCCTCATTTTCTCGGAATTTAGTTTTAAATTATGAGATAACGCATTGTTGAAGTACCGGGTTTCGCCATATAAAAAAGGCCCCATGGCCAGACGTTTTTAGGCGGGTTAAAGTTGTTTGGCGGGTGTAAGAGCGGAAGCATTAAGTATGCATGCGAAATAATTACTTGAACATTATATCTGAATAATCAGGAAATTTCTAACTTAATGGATTAATGATGAGAGCAGTATGCCTACATAATATTAAATCAATGAGTGGTATATGGACTTATGATACGAACATCCATGTATATAATTATTAACGAAACTTAAAACGTGGTCCAGTGGATAAAGAAGAAATGGATGGTTCTAGAACTCTTTCGGAGTTGTTTGTATAATACAAAGGAGAGCTGGTGTTCACACGCTCGGAGAAAGGGAAGCTCCTTTCCCGAGCAAGATAACCATCAGCCATTAAGCTAACGACATCCGCCAGACTTTGTCAGCGAAGAGCAGACGCCAAGATGTCTAGCAAGCTGGCATCAGTTATTGTATGTATGTAGTAGTGTGTATTGTGCTTTATGTGTTGTTGTACCTTAGAGTAAGTTAAGTCTGTCCAAAGAAGCGCCGCTAATGGAGGTACATCAAACGGGCCGGCTATCTAGTGAAATTCCGATGAGTTTGTAAACAGGATGAGCTCGTCCAACGGATTTGAGCACAGGAATTCGCCTGGTCATCTCATGACGTAGACATCAGCAGAGAGAGGGAGGGCAAGGAAGAGGAAGTGACGTACGCGCGGCGGAGGCGAAAGAGAGAGAGAAGCGAACGCGTTAGTTAGAGTCTGACTTTGGTAAGCGGAGAAGTAAGTTCTCTGGTAGGCCTAACTCGACGAGGGTCGAGTGCGAACGGACCCAGGCAGTATGGGGTCCCGTAGTTCAGTCGCGTACTGAACAGTAACAAGATATTTTCGTGAAATTAATGTACTCGTGATATAGGTCTCAGAGTCAGAGACTCTCACGGATATTCGGAAGGAAGTTTTTTCTAGACAGCGAAGACGAAGGTCGGAGCTAAATTTTTGATACTGTACGAAGGTAGAAGATCACTGGGAGATACAGGTCTTACCTCAGAGAAGAAAGACTCTCTCCCAAGTTCTAGAGAACAGTGTTAGGAGATAGGTGCCAAGTTTATAATTGGTAGTTACGAACTTTTCGCCAGATAACGGACATTTTGATCTGCCATCAAAGACGGTGACTTGACGGGCAGACTGATTTTCCAAACCTCAGGCCTATTCAAATAAACTTCTTGAGTTTGATCAAGTCCTCGTGTATTATTTTAGGACATTGGTAATTTTTGTTTGAGTTTCAGCGGTCTCGATGCATCATCCTGGTTCGCAGATTAATTATAGAAAAGCTGGGAGGATTTCGTCCATTCAGTAAATCTTGGTTTTGGGGAAGTTCTTAGGAAAGAACCTCATATTTCTATTGGCTGTGAGGCGGGCCTATAAACGTGGACGGCCACGGAACATAATTTTGGGCGTGTCCACATAATTAGATGAGTACGCTCACCCCTACAGCGGATTTCCAGTTAAAACCGCTTTGTTCCACTTCTAACCGGTTTCTGCGTGTACAGCTGCAAAGGAATTCTCCGGAATGGTTAGTTTTATCCAGAGCAGTGTAGGTACGCGGTCATAAATGTAAGTGAAGAGGGAACAAATGCAACGGAAATGGTTTTAAGTACGGAACAGCGGATTTTTTTATTGTGGAACAGTATTTCAGAAATAACTCATACAAGGTTTTAAATGAGTTTTTTACAGAAAACTTTCCGCATTGTGCAGCACCGGCGAAATCAGTGGTACAGAAGTTAGTGCGGAAATTTCGTGAAACCGGCACGGTGTGCAACAGGAAAAGAAACAAACCCACGTACTGAAGACAATATCAAGGATGTGTGAACAACGATGTTACAAAGCCCTCGGAAGTCGATTCGCCAATTATCGTCTGCAACGGGAATATCTGTCACGTCATGCAGACGCATACTTAAGGTGGATTTGCATGTTCGGCCGTATGGCGCTCCAAGAACTTAAAACTTATGATTATGCTAAATGGATGCAATATTGTAAGTGGTTTCAGGAGACCATTGTCAGCGGTGAAATGGACCCAACACTTTATTACATGACAGATGAAGCATGATTTTATCTGTCCGGGTATGTCAATACGCAAAACAGCAGGATTTGGACCGACACGAATCCCAGACGGACAATGGAGACTCCTCTGTGCGACCAAAAGATACGCGTTTGGTGTGCTGTGTCTTCGATGAGGATAGTCGGCCCATTCTTTTTCACTGACACCATCAACTCGGAGCGCTATGTTCAGCAACTGTTCAACCCATTTGTTGCCACACGTACAGAAGAAGAGCGAACAAATGCTTTCTTTCAGCAGGATGATGCAACGGCGCATAGGACAGAACTGTATCGAAGGGACTATGGCCACCCAGATCACCCGATCTCTCCACCTGTGACTTTTATCTGTGGAGAGCATTGAAAGGGAAAGTGTACGCAACTAATCCGCACACCCTTGATGAATTAAAAGTGAACATTACGGATGCCATAGCCAAGATTACTACCGATGAGTCGTGGCGCGTTACGAACAACATATTCCGTCGTGTGCAGCTGTGTCTTGATCTCGGAGGACAGCACTTTCAGCAAATGTTGTAAACGCAGGTAAATTACTCCTGTTTTCTGGCAAATGTACTTTACCATGTATAGTAACATTGCCTGACTGTTGTCGTTCATTATACTCGGGCCTCTTTTATATGACACATCCTGTATGTAATTTGACACTGCCCGCAGTTCACCTTTAGTGACGGCCTACCGGGCATTTCCCATTGACTTTTATGGCCAGCTCGGCGCCAGTCTTACGCTATTCCGAAGTGGCCATCTTAAGCATCAGAGCGAATATCAATATCACTCGGAAACAAAAAAAACATACAAAAAATATTACATTAAAAAAAATTGGGGGTGGGGGTGACCAAATTCTATTTCAAGGGTGTTCAACCTAATCCTAAAGCATCTTTTCCTCAGGAGATCTTAATCTGGCAAAGACGGACTAATTTTAAGATCATAATTTTGGATGAGATCATACGATGGGAAATCTGGGAAGGTATCTTCGTCTCCACCTTCCCAGATTTCCCATCCTTGAATTCCAATTTGGTGCAGCTAAAAGAATTAAGCAGTCCCCGTGTCGCAGTGGCTTCTGCCCATTCGTCTGGATTCGGATCTCGGTGAGGCATAGATGTTGTGTTTGTCTTACGGCACTGGCTCTTTCCCTTCCCTGAAACTAGTGGCTCCAAATTAGAGATTTATGTAGGGGATTTTAGGAAGGGAATGTCTGACTCCAGTGTTACAGGGCTTAGTGCTGAGTTCTATTACAGCGCCCTGTGTGGAGGGTTCGTTTGATGCTCCCTTTGCAGTAAGTTCGGTATCGGTGGTATAATCCGTAATTCTCCCAACTGGAGCAGATAAATACAATACAAAGTATAGAAATGTGAATCGACCGAGGCTAAATTTTGCAGTGAGGAAGACTTTTATTCAGATGTTACGGGGAATGTCTTTAAGCTTTGTCCTGGTCTCCGTTCTTTCTACATATTAACCCCCCATAATCTCCTTCCGTCTCTCTCATCATCGGCCTCATTCCTTCCTACTTCCCTTTGTCCCGACATTACCCTCATAATCTCCTTCCGTCTCTCTCATCATCGGCCTCATTCCTTCCTACTTCCCTTTGTCCTGACAATACCCTCATAATATCCTTCCGTCTCTCTCATCATCAGCCTCATTCGTTCCTACTTCCCTTTGTCCCGACAATACCCTCATAATATCCTTCCGTCTCTCTCATCATCGGCCTCATTCCTTCCTACTTCCCTTTGTAACGACAATACCCTCATAATATCCTTCCGTCTCTCTCATCATCGGCCTCATTCCTTCCTACTTCCCTTTGTCCCGACAATACCCTCATAATATCCTTCCGTCTCTCTCATCATCGGCCTCATTCCTTCCTACTTCCCTTTGTCCCGACAATACCCTCATAATATCCTTCCGTCTCTCTCATCATCGGCCTCATTCCTTCCTACTTCCCTTTGTCCCGACAATACCCTCATAATATCCTTTCGTCTCTGTCATCATCGGCTACATTCCTTCCTACTTCCCTTTGTCCCGGCGATACTGGCTCCCCCACTAAAGATCTCCTGCTTCGTCGACCTTCTGCCACCGAGTTCCTCCCTGCTCTTTCTTGCTCCGATAGCCTACCCCCGAACGAAAACTCTCCCCCGGGTGTAGTCCGACGAATTCTTCCTAAGCAAAGCCACATCTTAAGATGCCTCCTCTCTGAAAAACGCAAGATTCATTCATTGGCTCGCTGGCCCCCTCTTGATCGAGCTGCTTGGGACGGCGGAAAAGCAATAATGTCCAGTTTCATTCTTCTCACATCGACGAAACTATAAATCTAACACCCCCTCTGCTGCGACGCGTGGGAAAAGAAGTACTTTGCCTGTTCTTTGCCCATCCCATAAAAATGGCGGGAATTGAAAGAAAATGACTGCAATTCACTATCTCTAAAAATGGCTACAGAATTTCGCTTCTGACGAAAATGGAAGCCCCGGTTACACCAGGTTTTAAAACAACCCTTGGAAGTAGAAGATTTGGGCTAAAGTGCCCGACAGGGGAGACACCCGAAAGCGAGGTAGAAAAGGGGGGAGGACGACGACCTTATTTCCCTTATTTATAACCTGGGGATCGTACCCGATGTCCGATGGCTTAACGTGTCCATCTGACATACGGCAAATATTTAGAGGTTCGTACCGGCCGGGATCGATGCTGGGACTTTTCCGTGGCAGTCACGAACGTTGACCACTAAGCGATCCTCAGCTACGGCTCTAACTTAGGGACAGACGATTTCTTATAGCGCATAGAGTTGCTCACTGTTGTTGTTACCCCCCCCCCCCCCAAAGAATTAAAAAGTGACCAACCTTTTTTTCAGTTGAAAAAAAAATGCGAAATATTCCAAAGAACTTTTGGGTTACTACCACTATCTCTCTCTCTCTCTCTCTCACACTCACACACACACACACATCTGGATCCGACTGGGCAACTGAATATGATCCCAACTAAGATTTCGATGAAAACGACTTTAATCTTTTTTTCCACTCCTTTATTAATTCTTCCGTTGTAGCTCTTATGAAGAGCAGCTCTCAGAAGTCGAATTGCTATCACAATCATTTAACGTATTTGAACATTTGTCCTCTTTTATTCCTCAGCCTGTGTGTGCGTATGGGGGAGGGAGGGAATGGTTTTTATTTTATTTTACCTCCCAACCCCTTCTTTTCATATCTGCACATCGTTTTGTGTTTCACAAGAGTTTATCAAATACACTCTCCATTTTTGTATACTCTTTTATTCATTTACTTTCCTGTGTTTCATCCAATTTCTAAGCTTTCTACTGAGAATTCGGCTGGCAAACGTTCAAAATTACATGGAATGCGTGTGCTCGAAAGCGCTTGTTTTGCAAAGTAATTAAAAGAGTAATGAATGAAGAAACGCTGTTAATGCAATTACGAAACTTTTATTAGCTAATAAATTTATTATTTCTTGTTATTCTATATCTACAAAGAACGTGCTGAGTAATTCCATCATTGAATAATTGCTTTTTGTTTTCTCCTGAAGTAAATTATTTCGGAATAGCCCCAAAGCATAACTTACAAATCTTGCTACTACTTCTCCGTTTTCATTCGCAATCATTTAATTTTATTAGAAAATTGGTGCAGTTATTTTTTTAAAAGGAAAGGTATACCGATTTCGTTTCTGAGTTGTGATTGCCAGCATTTTTTCTGATAATTGAATGAATTTTACCGAGTTAAATGGAGCGATCTTTCTTTAAAATCGGCGACTGTTCTAGAATTCCAAGATTGTTAGTTTAATTGCCGAGAATGTAAATCATTACGATGAGTTGCAGTGAGAGAACGACAAACTTATTTACATCATCACTCAACTTAAAACGTACATCCCTTCTTTGCACATATTTTGATGTACGAAGTACAAAAAATTCGTACTGAGAAAAAAGACAGTATATGTTTTATACTTTCGTCCGTTTGACAATGGGCACCATATCTCTGCAGCTATTTGTTGTCAAGCCAGAGCTATGAGAATCGTTATATGGATGTACTGTATTTGAACATTACTTAATAGTATGAAGCATTGATTTTAAGTGCGCAACTCAGAAAAGCAGATAGTAATTGGTCTTGAAAAAAGCACATAAGAGCGAACTTCCTTATTTGGGAAAGGATTTTCATTATAACCTATGAATTCAGTGTAATCTTTCTTGAAAGTACAACACTTCTGTGTTGCAGTTTGATCTCATGCCAGTGAGGAAGCCCAGATGTGCAACCAGAACTAAGCATTTCGGCGCCAGGAGCAAACAACAAAATTTATCTATCTATCTATCCATCTATCTCGTGATATAATATACTATATGTAATATGATCCAGGAACTTGCTGACAAGAGTAAAGAAGTGGGATTAAAAATGAACTTTCAGAAGACAAAAGTGATGTTCAATGCTTTTACAAGAAATGAAGATTTATCGATTGATGGAGAAAAGCTGGAGATAACAGACACGTACGTTTATCTTGGACAGCAGATATCAAGTGAGGGTCACATTGATGAAGAAATTAATCGGCGTACAAAACTTGCCTGGAGAGCTTTTGGAAGAAACAGCATAATTTTCAAGAGCAATATGCCATTATGTCTTAAAAGAAAAGTGTTTGATCAATGCATCCTTCCAATGCTTACGTATGGTGCAGAGACGTGGACCTTAACTAAAAGAGACATACAAAGGCTGCAGACAACTCAAAGCAGCATGGAGAGGTGCATACTTGGTGTAACCAGGAGAGATAAGAAGAGGAACTCGTGGATCCGAAAAATGACAAGAGTGGAAGACATCATGATCAGAGTTAAATCCCTGAAATGGCAATGGGCTGGACATACTGCCAGAAGGACAGATCATCGATGGACAGCCGAAATTTTAGATTGGATTCCAAGGGACAGGAAAAGACCCAGAAGAAGACCACATGGGAGATGGGTGGATGAAATTCGAAAGTATGCAGGGGTGACATGGAGGAGACTGGCACAAGACAGACCGTTGTGGAGGAAACTTGGGGAGACCTTCGTCCCGCAGTGGATTGATAATGGTTGACAATGATGATGATGATGATGTAATATATATCTAATTTAATAGTATATATTAGTATAAGAATATTTATACATAAATATACACTGCTGGACAAAACAAGATTAAGGTCAGACCTCAATGTTACCTCCATGCGGGAGGCACAATCACTCTGTGACTGCTTGTACAGCTTTACCGAACTGCTTCGGAGAGCTCGGACCTTAAGTATCACATAAAACGGCGTAAAAGAAAATGTTATCAAAGGTGCTGTAACTTGCACGACGCAATCGAGTACATGAGCAGATATGTCTGTAACCTTCACGGAGCTGTGAGAAAGGGTGTGTGGTACAGAGAGCATGTAAAAGAAAAGGTTGTGAAAGGTGCGGTAACTTGCACGATGAAGTCAAAGTACATGAGCGGACATGTCCGCTGCCGTCACGGAGCTGTAAGAAACGGTGTTGAGACAGCTGATGTAAGTGCAAGTTGTTAGCTGGCAAAAATGGAGCATAGTAACAATATCAAATTCTTCCATCTGGGTCAGCCGTTGCTGCGTTGAATCACCCACCGTATTCGCCTGAACTGGCACCTGTCGCCTCCTTTTTGTTTCTCCGACTGATATTAGCACTGAAAGAGAACTTGTTTGCGGGTATTTCGGACATTCAAACGAACGTGACGATCCAGCTGCAGACAATATCGAAGGTAGATACTTTCCATGGCTTTCAGCAGTTACACGAACGAAGCCAGCTTACTACATTATTCTGCGCAATCCTTGTATGTAAAAAACAGAAATACAGTACATGTATAACAGTACAGTACATGTATAACAGTACAGTACATGTATAAAAGGTCTGACCCAGTAATCAGGAACTTTACAATTGTCCTTTGCTAAATGCTTAGGAGTGCAGAATTTCGGTATCACATCAAACAAACCTAATGCAACTGGCAGTCGAGGCTCAAAGCAATGGAAATTATCGAATAGCCCTCAGAGAATCTTCAACAATGTCAACGACGTCCTTATCTTGCAACGTATCCAACTAAAGAAAAACCGCAGGTTCCATTGTTGTCGACAAAAACCGTGGCTCGTATTTAGTCCTTAATGTGATCAACTAACATCCCCAAATATTTTAAAGAAGAAATGCGGATTTTACGCTGTGAAAGGCTACCGAAACTGGCGAACCATACTATGAACAAATTTTCCGGGGCAGTTGCCCCGCCTGCCACGCCCTAGTTACGCCTCGCTACTAAGTGCTCTTATGACTAAAATATTTTATGATTTTTGAGTAGAACAATTACTTTTAAAGGAAATTTTTGGTTTCTAAAAGTGTCCCTAAAATAGAATGTCTCTTATTCGGGGGTAAATACATTAGGATCCCTATATCAAGGGACTATGACTAGGAGAACTGTCCCTTATTTTGAAGTGTCTCTTAAAGGAGGTGGCAATGGAGGGTTTTTTTTTCTCTTTGTCTCGGAAAAGCTCATGTGAGTAATCACATTTTTTTTTTAACTGCAGTTTTGTTTTATTTCTTATTTAAATTTTAAGAAAGCTGTTTGTTTCACTAGAAGAAAAACATGATTCATATATGGGTGCCACGAGTAGGGTTTGCATAGCTCCTCTCTTCATGTGGGAACTACAAATATCCTCGTTCCCAGAATTCACATCTCAGGGCTGACGAAAGGGAAAACAGAACTGAAGTTACTCTAAGCAGGAAATGTTAGTGGTTGTGCAATAACTGAAAGTAGAGTCTGGTGCCAACACTTCCTTAACTAACACAGATAACGTGGGGAGGAGGACTAGAAGAGGTATGAGTGTTTAAAGAGCATTTGGCATCGCGCGGATCTGTACCACTAAGGAATAATGACTCTGGCAATGATGCAATTTTCTAAAGCTTCCGTCCACGTTGGAACATTTTTACCAAGCGGAAAATTCCAAGCAAGAAAAGAACTGCGTTTTCAAATTGGACGGAACTTCAGAGCAGTCAAAAAATGATACTTTCTTTCAACTATCATCTACAGGGGGTGGGCAAAATAATGGAAACACATGAAGCACACGCTGTAAAAGCACTACTTCTTGTAATGACTCATTTAGGAACGTAGAGTGATCAAATATTTTTTTTGGTTTTCGAACTTAGTGCTGTTAGAAACCAAGGATACAACCAGTAGCTTCTTTAGAGGTGGTAAAAAATCGTTCATGAGACAAAACGACAATCCTGTCTGAATTCCAAAGAGGGCAAATTGTTAGATCTAGTTCAGCGAGGCATCTGTGATTGAAACTGGGGATTTGTTGAATGCATTCAGAACAACTGTATCGGTAGTTACGACAGCATTCATCAAGTCTCGAAAAAACAACATTTGATACACAAACCACTCCAAAAAATTGAACATATCTGAAATAAAACGCCTGGCACTGAAATGGGTCTTCACCCGAACACATAAAGGCTGCCCCAAAAATAAATGCGCAGATTAACGTGAGTTTCAGCAGTCCAGTATCAAGCCCCCCAGCAGTCCAGTATCAGTTCCCCGGGAACTTCAAAAAGGTAAAATTTATCGCACATCCGCTCTTGCCAAGATATTAATACTAAAGCAAAAAGGAGGATGCAATGGTGTTACGAACTCAAAATCTGGACACTGGATGATTGGAAAACGCGTGATGTTGTCATGTTGTCCGATGAATTATCATTCACACTATTTCAAAATTCGAGGAAGGGTTTAACATTGGAGAATGCAGAAGGAAGTGTGTCATACAGCTACTGCATACGCTGATATTCAAACATGATTGAGGATCAATATGGTTTTGGAAGCTATCTCTTTGGTATTCTTTAGGTCCTATCATCACTCTGAAAAGGCCCCTCACAGCCGCTGCATACGTTGACATTCAAACATGATTGAGGATCAATATGGTTTTTGAAGCTATCTCTTGGTATTCTTTTAGGTCCAATCATCACTCTGAAAAGGCCCCTCACGGCCACTGCATACGTTGATATTCAAGCATGATGGAGTATCAATATGGTTTTGGAAGCTATCTCTTGGTATTCTTTTAGGTCCTATCATCACTCTGAAAAGACTCCTCACAGCCGCTGTATACGTTGATATGCAAACATGATGGAGTATCAATATGGTTTTGGAAGCTATCTCTTGGTATTCCTTTAGGTCCTATCATCACTCTGAAAAGGCTCCTCACAGCCGCTGTATACGTTGATATGCAAACATGATGGAGTATCAATATGGTTTTGGAAGCTATCTCTTGGTATTCTTTTAGGTCCTATCATCACTCTGAAAAGGCCCCTCACAGCCGCTGCATACGTTGACATTCAAACATGATTGAGGATCAATATGGTTTTGGAAGCTATCTCTTGGTATTCTTTTAGGTCCTATCATCACTCTGAAAAGGCCCCTCACAGCCGCTGCATACGTTGACATTCAAACATGATTGAGGATCAATATGGTTTTGGAAGCTATCTCTTGGTATTCTTTTAGGTCCTATCATCACTCTGAAAAGGCTCATCACAGCCGCTGTATACGTTGATATGCAAACATGATGGAGTATCAATATGGTTTTGGAAGCTATCTCTTGGTATTCCTTTAGGTCCTATCATCACTCTGAAAAGGCTCCTCACAGCCGCTGTATACGTTGATATGCAAACATGATGGAGTATCAATATGGTTTTGGAAGCTATCTCTTGGTATTCTTTTAGGTCCTATCATCACTCTGAAAAGGCCCCTCACAGCCGCTGCATACGTTGACATTCAAACATGATTGAGGATCAATATGGTTTTTGAAGCTATCTCTTGGTATTCTTTTAGGTCCTATCATCACTCTGAAAAGGCCCCTCACAGCCGCTGTGTACGTTGATATGCAAACATGATGGAGTATCAATATGGTTTTGGAAGCTATCTCTTGGTATTCTTTTAGGTCCTATCATCACTCTGAAAAGGCCCCTCACAGCCGCTGCATACGTTGACATTCAAACATGATTGAGGATCAATATGGTTTTTGAAGCTATCTCTTGGTATTCTTTTAGGTCCTATCATCACTCTGAAAAGGCCCCTCACAGCCGCTGTATACGTTGATATGCAAACATGATGGAGTATCAATATGGTTTTGGAAGCTATCTCCTGGTATTCTTTTAGGTCCTATCATCACTCTGAAAAGGCCCCTCACAGCCGCTGCATACGTTGACATTCAAACATGATTGAGGATCAATATGGTTTTTGAAGCTATCTCTTGGTATTCTTTTAGGTCCTATCATCACTCTGAAAAGGCCCCTCACAGCCGCTGCATACGTTGACATTCAAACATGATGGAGTATCAATATGGTTTTGGAAGCTATCTCTTGGTATTCTTTTAGGTCCTATCATCACTCTGAAAAGGCCCCTCACAGCCGCTGCATACGTTGACATTCAAACATGATGGAGTATCAATATGGTTTTGGAAGCTATCTCTTGGTATTCTTTTAGGTCCTATCATCACTCTGAAAAGGCCCCTCACAGCCGCTGCATACGTTATCATTCAAACATGATGGAGTATCAATATGGTTTTTGAAGCTATCTCTTGGTATTCTTTTAGGTCCTATCATCACTCTGAAAAGGCCCCTCACAGCCGCTGTATACGTTGATATGCAAACATGATGGAGTATCAATATGGTTTTGGAAGCTATCTCTTGGTATTCTTTTAGGTCCTATCATCACTCTGAAAAGGCCCCTCACAGCCGCTGCATACGTTGACATTCAAACATGATGGAGTATCAATATGGTTTTGGAAGCTATCTCTTGGTATTCTTTTAGGTCCTATCATCACTCTGAAAAGGCTCCTCACAGCCGCTGTATACGTTGATATGCAAACATGATGGAGTATCAATATGGTTTTGGAAGCTATCTCTTGGTATTCTTTTAGGTCCTATCATCACTCTGAAAAGGCTCCTCACAGCCGCTGTATACGTTGATATGCAAACATGATGGAGTATCAATATGGTTTTGGAAGCTATCTCTTGGTATTCTTTTAGGTCCTATCATCACTCTGAAAAGGCCCCTCACAGCCGCTGCATACGTTGACATTCAAACATGATTGAGGATCAATATGGTTTTGGAAGCTATCTCTTGGTATTCTTTTAGGTCCTATCATCACTCTGAAAAGGCCCCTCACAGCCGCTGCATACGTTGACATTCAAACATGATGGAGTATCAATATGGTTTTGGAAGCTATCTCTTGGTATTCTTTTAGGTCCTATCATCACTCTGAAAAGGCCCCTCACAGCCGCTGTATACGTTGATATGCAAACATGATGGAGTATCAATATGGTTTTGGAAGCTATCTCTTGGTATTCTTTAGGTCCTATCATCACTCTGAAAAGGCCCCTCACAGCCGCTGCATACGTTGACATTCAAACATGATTGAGGATCAATATGGTTTTGGAAGCTATCTCTTGGTATTCTTTTAGGTCCTATCATCACTCTGAAAAGGCCCCTCACGGCCACTGCATACGTTGATATTCAAGCATGATGGAGGATCAATATGGTTTTGGAAGCTATCTCTTGCTGGTTTTGGAAGCTATCTCTTGCTATTCTTTAGGTCCTATCATCATTCTGAAAAGGCCCCTTACAGCCACTGCATATGTTCATATTCAAACATGATGGAGGATCAATATGGTTTTGGAAGCTATCTCTTGCTATTCTTTAGGTCCTATCATCACTCTGAAAATGCCCCTTACAGCCACTGCATACGTTGATATTCAAACATGGTGGAGGATAAAGTGTTTATTGCGAATCTGATTATTCAACAGTTGGAGATTTAGATGAGGATTTTGTCTTTTGAATAGGAAAATTTCACCAAATGAACTGGAATCAGTTGTACGAAAAGGAAAATTTAATAAAACTAACTTGAATCAGGGCTAGTTGGCATCCAAGTAGTCGCCCCTCCCCCCTCGTGATTTAAGGACACTGGTTCCAAGAAAGGGACAGTGCCCCTAAATTGGGGATTGGTGAAGTTAAGCTGTTGCCTGGGATAACTGAACCATAGGATCAGCCATACATTACAGTTTCGCTTTGTCTGCCTGTCAGTAGTAACGATACCCTCGTATCTGATTTGAAAAATTCTTGTTGCATCGGATACAGCTCCCTTTGTAGATGATGATTCATACACTCTGGAACTTCTGCTGTGAAGCAGTTTTTTACTAGGCGGCGCAATATCTATATTTCTAAGAAATCATTTTTGGATCTGATAACTTATGAGAGACACTTCGTGGATGTTTGCTTTGAGGAATGCAAAATATTATTGCTCGATGCAGAGTCGTTACTAGGCATTTCTGCGCCCCGGGAAAGCCACTAAATATTGCGACCCCTTTTGTCTTTCTCTTACGTACCCATATACATACAACACTGCTCGACAAAATAAATTTTCGCACCCCAATGTCAACTTTGCGGGGAGGCGCAATAAAACTGTGACTATTTATACAAAATACATCGAACCGAAGATCCGAACCCCGAAATACTCCGGAGTTCGGATCTTCGGTACCGTATCAAATGAACCGAATACAGTTGGTAGTCGTGGATCGCAGAAATAATCGAATAGTCCACATAGAACTTTAAACAATGTGAACAACGTCCGTATCTTGCACCGTACACAAGGCAGGGTTTCATTTCTGAATGTGAGCAATTAACATACACTGAACGTTTTGAGGAAGAAATGTGAATTCAGGCTGCCGAGGGGAGCTGCTAATGTGAATTTAGTTTGCCAAGGAAGACTTATAACGAAGTGAATTTCTCCGTCATTTTTATCCGCGCCAGCATTCGAACCCGGGTCCACTCATTCCGGAATAAGTTGCTCTACCTATTAAGCTACGCGGACATTTTATTCTGATTCCTATCTGCCTTTATGTCGTGCGCGTCCTTCTGGCAGGTACGTCACATCTCCTGGTACGTTACATCATCTCCCCTTATTTTTTTTTTTTTCGAAGTGCTGCTCTGATTTTTCCTATCTCGCAATGTGGAAATAACATCACACCATTGCGAGATTGTGAACGGTCGGGTCATCCGGATAGTTCGGGCGCCATTATAACGAAGTAAATTTCTCCGTCATTTTTGGTCTAAGCCGGGATTCGAACCCGAGGCCGCTTATTCCGGAACAAGTTGCTCTACCAGTTGAGCTACGCGGACATTTTATTCTGATTCCTATCTGCCTTTATGTCGTGCGCGTCCTTCTGGCAGGTACGTCACATCTCCTGGTACGTTACAGACTTCCAATGCGAATGTAAGCAATGGCTTATGACCATTCATCCGAGATGGTCCGGGTTCGAATCCCGATAAAACCTCCAACCAAAAAAAATAAAAAAAATAAAAAAATATCGGCAGCCTTATGCATTATTCGCTGCAAATTTCACACATCATTTGAAATTTCTCCAACCAAAAAATTTCTTCCTGATACCTTAATCAGAAATCTTACGCAAGTTAAATTCACACGCACACACACAACAGATAAAGTAACGTAACATTAAGTAAAAAAGGTGCTCCCCGGACAAAAAAAAATCCGTTGTGATTTTCCTTCATAAAATACATTCTTAATTTCCTCATTTCAAGAAATAGGAGTCATTACAGCATCTGATCTATTATTATTCTAAGAAAAACTTTGCATAAAATTTATAGTGAATTACTTGATTCGTCTCTTCTTGATGGGTGTGAGCAGTCTGTACGTAAACAAGGCGGACAGATGCATCGGGAACTACCTGAAAGCGTTCGTAATGGGAATGACTACTCCGAAATTATTTCTGTATCGGGTATCACTCACTATGTGACCTATATATCTATTTGAACCGCCATTTTCTTCAGTAAATTTTGTTACTTTTTGCATATTTTCATTCTGAACGCCACACCGGTATCGCTTGACACTTAGATAAACCATCTTTTGTACTTTATGGCGTTTGCTATGGTATAGATTGAGAAGATTATCTACTTTAAATAATGCACAGTTTCCCAGCTAACGGTAGCATGCGCATAAACTGCTTTCGTTCTATCTCTGCTTCTAACAATCATATTAAAAAAAATACTTTTTTTATCATCACATAGCTTCAGCTGTGGTAAACGGTTTTCATGTACATTCTATTTTTTCAAATGCCCATTTGTGCTGCTAGAGGGCGTCAGGGTATATTTACGTTTTAAAGTTCAACATTACTTCTAAAAATTCGACTGAAAAAAATTCTTTATTGGTCGTATACCCTTCCTTGACTATGAAGAACATTTTGCTATAAAAAAGAGATGTGGAAATATTTCCGTTTTTTTTTCTTTTTCAATGAACGCAAAGTTTTATCGCTAGGGCAGGTAAATTTATATTTTATTTTACTTCCGTATCTCTGATTCAAAGTGTTCGATTTGAAAAATTCTTGATGCTTTAGATGTCTTCTGCAATTAGGAACGTTTTGCGCATAATCTATGATTTTTCCGTGATGCTGAAACATGTTTCTAGTGGACATACGTAGCGATTTATACTTACAAATGTTTTGCCAATTCTAGAAATAGGGTTGAAAGAATTATCTTAGTAATTGATTCCATAACCTTACGCACACATAACGCGTTTCAAAAAATGCGCAGTACTTCCGCTAGAGGACGTCAATGCCTTTTTTGCGTTTTTTCCTTTTTTTAATGCTTTTCGATTTTTCCCTTTTCCAAAAGTCCAATTTGGGCAAGGAGGTTAGCGGCCATCATGAATGTAGGGCAGTTGTCGTTCACTCGTCCGTAATCAAAGGCCACTGGTTCCAGATAAGAGAGCAAGTCAGCGCCGTCGGAAAAAGCATCACCTACGCCTCATTCGGGACTCGAACTCCGTCTGGAAACGAAATCTAGAACGTATGTTCAGAGGAGAACGACCTAGATCATTCGGTTACCGGAGAAGCAAATCAACACTGAAAAATTATGACGCTCAGGGGTGAGATGGTGGGCTTAAACCCATCCAACTTTTCTTTGAACCCTTCTTCAGCCCCCTCCCCCAATTAAGCAGGTAGAACACGTGGCAAATGCAACCATGTAAGATTTTAAGGAACATGGATATAATATGATATAATTGTAATAATAAGATATAATATGATATAATTTGCTTCTATGTGAATTTTTTGGGATTCACAGAAATTTTGTTATACCTAGAAGATGAATTTTTTGTTAAATTTAGTGTTTTACTATTATGCGTAATGGAGGGAGTCCTCTGAGCAGATAGATGTCTAAGAGAGTAGTAGAAAGACATGATTTTCGCTATTAGAGAGAGAGAGAGAGAGAGAGAGAGAGAGAGAGAGAGAGAGAAAGAGCGAGAGAGAAAGTGAAAGAAAGAGAGAGGGAGAAAGAGAGAGAGAGAGAGAGAAAGAGTGAGAGAATGAGAGAAAAAGAGGAGAGAGAGAAAGAGACAGGGAAAGAAAGAAAGAGAGTGAGAGAGAAAGAGAGAGAAAGAAAGATATGTGGAAAGAAAGAGAGAGAGAGAGAGAGAGAGAGAGAGAGAGAGAGAAAGTGAAAGAAAGAGAGAGAGAGAGAGAGAGAGAGAGAGAGAGAGAGAGAGAGAAAGTGAAAGAAAGAGAGAGAGAGAGAGAGAGGAAGAGCGAGAGAGAAAGTGAAAGAAAGAGAGAGGGAGAAAGAGAGAGAGAGAGAATGAGACAGAGAGTGAGAGAGAGAGAGAGAGAGAGAGAGAGAGAGACAGGTTTTTGTCAGGTTAGAAACCAAAATTCCTAAAAAGCGTCATGACACAGCAAGTATTAAAAAAAAAAAAAATTATGTAAGTAAGCGAAAATTGCGAAGAAATAGTAACTTGTTAAAACCCATAGTGGTTCGTAACCATGGTTCCCATACACTGAATACATGCTTTTTTTTCTCGTGGGAGATGCCGAAATCAGTGACTTTTTTTTCTTTTTAATGCTTATACCTAAAAATGTACCAAAAAACTTCTTTACGGGTGAAACATCATCAAAGTCGGGTAAAATCTACATAAACTGAATTTTTTGGCAAAATTTTTACCAAGTTCTTCAAAATCTGTACACTCTCCACGCCCCGTACGATAGTTATTCCCCCAGTTCTGAGTTGCTAGCGCCGCCGCTGTGTCAAATGCAACGTGCACAAAATTTCATAATCATTTATTCACAGGGAAAAAAAAAAAAGGTGCTGTTAGGATGTTACCAACTAACGAATATGTGGAGGAGTTGTGTTTTTACGCTTACCAGAAATGAAATATCAGAGATCGGCTCCTAGAAAATTATTCTGATATTTGTCATTTCTTTGCAGAAGTTCAATTCATCTGGAAAATGAAATATCAATAAATCGGGTAAGAACGCTTTTACCCTGTTTCTAACCGTGATCATGATTGCAACGATGCTGTTCTTTGTGCAAAGTTACGTAATAGTGCTTTTGAAGCTGCGCTATGAAGTCGAAGACGGCATTTAACTCTTTCTCGTGAATTACCATGACATTTAATGAAAGCAAAAGTACACGTTGCATTGTAGACGCGTGTTCTTAAATGTGCCTTTGCAAGTTATTATGACGTTTAATGAAACCAGAAATAATATAGGGTATAATAAATTGATGAAGAGATCTCAAAGCGACAGCATAGTCACTTGCTAGATAGATTGATTGTCGATTACATGAATTGCAGCTCTGAAAGGAATACGGGAGTGAAGTTAATAAGCTTTTCAGAAGTTTCCTATTTTATTATCCGTCTGCACGCCATTTGCAGTGAGTGAGCTTGATGAACAGTGTTCGTCGTCTACAGACAGCGGCTACGGTTTATTTATGAACTTCATCTGCTTGTTAGTTGCATCGCTTCTTGGAAGATGTTGATCCCACTGTGGATTGTTTGTGTACGAAAAAGGGTGCTTGTTGGCTCTTTAACTGAGATAACTACGCAAAACACAGGAAATAGGCCGATCCCGGCGGAAGTGTTCAAAATATCCATCAGCTAACAACTGCAGATATACAGGAAGGATGCATTTATCTCCGACCACGATACGCCGATAGGGAAGAAATAAACCGCTCGGTGTTGGAACCACTCCTTATCTTCTGAGTTCCTTAAGCGGAAACGAAAAATCAAATAATTGCAATAGTCACTGACTTCTGCAACTCCCACGAGAAAAAGCATATAATTAGTTAATAAGGTTTTTCTAGAAATCCAAGAAATTCACTAATGTAAAACTCAATACACATACTAAGTGCTCCCCAGAGAGTTTGTGTCGTAGCAGCGTTTTTTAAAAACTTCATCACGGCAGAATTATTCTAGGAAATTGAAAATTTAAGGGTGCTGGTGGATTCCTTTTTCTTTTAAAAGACGTAAAGAAATAATTATACACTATAGTATTTCAAGAACCAACTTTTCCGAAGAGAAATCACAACTTGACAAGACGTCCTTCCTTTCTTTCGCGAACAAAAAATTTGCAAGTAAAGACAAGCGATTACACTATCGTATAATCGTTTATCTTTTGCTTATAAATTAAGATAATTATTGTTGACAACTTGAAAAGAGAGCTTTCTGTATTTAAAGCAACTAGATTTTGCAAGAATTTTTAAAGTCTGTACGCAATATTTTAAAAATAATTTGTATTGAAAAAATATCAAGATTTATTAAAAAAATCTGATTTTTATAAATCTTGATTACTCAAGAAACTAATTTTGTTTAAAAATGTTTGTTTTTTTAAATAGATCTTGATATTAAAAAATGTTTTTTTTTTGAGTTATTATAAGATTTTAAATTGGCGATAGCGTCAAGATTTGTAGGACTGATTTTGGAAGCATAACTAGTGTATCACTTAATTAAGCTACTTCTGCTGATAATGACATGAAATTTTGTTCACTGTAGAGCAGGTACAGTAGCTTTAAGTGTTGCTGCCACATTATATCCTGTAGATGAGAGATATTCGCTTTAATTCTTCCTGCTCCATTATATCCTGCAAATGAGGGATAGTAGCTTTAACTTAGATATCCTAACTAATAAGATACCTTACATCATCATCATCATCATCATTGTCAACCATTATCAATCCACTGCTGGACGAAGGTCTCCCAAGTTTCCTCCACAACGGTCTGTCTTGTGCCAGTCTCCTCCATGTCACCCCTGCATACTTTCGAATTTCATCCACCCATCTCCCATGTGGTCTTCTTCTGGGTCTTTTCCTGTCCCTTGGAATCCAATCTAAAATTTCGGCTGTCCATCGATGATCTGTCCTTCTGGCAGTATGTCCAGCCCATTGCCATTTCAGGGATTTAACTCTGATCATGATGTCTTCCACTCTTGTCATTTTTCGGATCCACGAGTTCCTCTTCTTATCTCTCCTGGTTACACCAAGTATGCACCTCTCCATGCTACTTTGAGTTGTCTGCAGCCTTTGTATGTCTCTTTTAGTTAAGGTCCACGTCTCTGCACCATACGTAAGCACTGGAAGGATGCATTGATCAAACACTTTTCTTTTAAGACATAATGCTCTTGAAAATTAATTGCATATTGCTCTTGAAAATTATGCTGTTTCTTCCAAAAGCTCTCCAGGCAAGTTTTGTACGCCGATTAATTTCTTCATCAATGTGACCCTCACTTGATATCTGTTGTTCAAGATAAACGTACGTGTCTGTTATCTCCAGCTTTTCTCCATCAATCGATAAATCTTCATTTCTTGTAAAAGCATTGAACATCACTTTTGTCTTCTGAAAGTTCATTTTTAATCCCACTTCTTTACTCTTGTCAGCAAGTTCCTGGATCATACTCTGCAGCTCTGATGGGGTAGTTGCAAAAATGACTATGTCATCAGCAAAACGAAGGTGGGTTAGATAATCTCCATTAATCTTGATCCCCTTGTTTTCCCAGCTCAGCGACTGAAAAACACCCTCCATACCTTACATATAATTTATAATATCAGATCTACGTATAAGATTCCAGAGCTTCACGTAGCGGGCTGTATGAGCAAAATGGTTGAAGTTTCTTCAGAGTTTCATGCTGTGACTGTAAGATGCAACACTGCATCGAACAGCACGTGTTGACGGCACTGGCGCCAACTACGAGGGTGCTAAGGGGCTTAAGCACCCCTTGAAATCATTTGGGGTTTTTTGTTATATGTACTGGATTCATACTTAAATATTTAGTTCTACTTTACATAAAATTAAATAAGATAATCGGAATATAGCGCAAATATTTGGTTTCTAGAAAAAAAAAATCACTATCTTCAAAAAATCGTGTTTTAACTACCGATACCGGATAAATACTTAAGAAATTAGACAGCCAAGCAAGCAAGAAATCGGGGGTGTGGGATGTGGTTTGTACCCTACCTTCCTAATTGTTTAAAGCTATTTTTTTTTCGCAATCACCTTCCTTGCACATCAGTAAGTTGTCAGCAGCTCACCATGGACGCATTGAGCTTCGGTAGGGTCATAAAGCCGTAAATGTCAGAGCGGGAGTAAAGAAAGACCGCCCGAGAGCAGAAGACACACAGCGAGACTGAGAATGATCTTTTCTCGCTCAAAGGAAAATTTTGAACGGTTTTTTCTTTTTTTTGTCCTTTTTTTTCTTTTTTTTTGCTGTTGTTGTTGCAGTTATTGTTTGTTTGTTTGTTTGACATAATTCTGCTGAGGTTTTTTTTTTTCCCCTAGTTTTATAAAACATATAAGCAGTCACCAATAGTAACACCAATCAATCCTCACAGGGGTAATATGCCAAATCGATAACAACCGGTACACATGGACTGCACGATGAATGAGGGGAGGGGGGGCTAGATTTCCAAGATGCACTTGTTGATCAGAGCAAAAATTTCACTGTGATATGCTCCAAATGCTAACAATAACAAGAAAGGAAAATGATACAGTGCGATGATTATGAAGCGCGTTCCATTCCGACACTGAACACGTCAGTTTGTTTGCTACTGCTAGAGCGAGCTCCTCAAAGGCATCGCTATTAGCCTTCTGTCTGTTTTGACTAATGATATAAACTGCCATTCTCAGCCTTTTTCAACAGGTTTGGTTTTCTGGTAGTAGTCCCCAACAAAATGCTCAAATTTTGTCCAGAAGAAAAAAAATTTATAGGAGCTCTTGTGCGCGCATTACAGAAAATTAAATCGGAGGAATTAAAACGGGGTTCAAGAATTTGGTTGCTATAAAAAGAATGTAATATCTTTATCATGAAATCATGTATCGGTTTGTTTGCGTTAACACTGAAGACAAGGCCCATTTAAACATTTAAAATTTTAACACTGGAAATGGTACCTGCATTTTGAATTTCAGCACTCCTCGAAATTTTCAGAAGTCGGCGCCTTTGGCTGACGGACAGCTCACATGCGCGGTTAGTTGCAGAGATGGAAACGGGTCACGGGTCAACGGGTCAACAATTTCTTGCGGGTCAAACGGGTAGGGCCAAGGTGTTCTTAACCCGATTTCAACCCGGTTTTATTTCCGTTTTATTTTTGAAAAGAAAAAAAAATATTTAAAAAAAAAGATGCGTACTGTGGAATTTTGTGTTCGTTGCTGGTGCCAGAGGAGTGAAAAATGATTTGTCGTACAAAAATATTGCAGTCTCTTTCTTAAAGCAAAGAAGATTTCCATCGACAGAAGATACTATATGGTAAAACAATACTTTCTTTACATTGGTTTTCAGTGCGATTGTCCGAAGCAAGATACTGGCAAACGCCTGTCGCCTGCTTCTGTGGTCATTCAGTTTCTCACACCCCGCGTGTCACATTGTAAGACTGAGAGTTACTTTTCACATCGCACCTTTTGCATTGAGCATCCGGAGGCTTTCATTTGACGCCGTAACCCCGATCCATTGCCTGTCGTGTCGGAATTAATGCCTTATTTGTTAATATGGATGAATTTCATATTAAGGAGATTTAAAAGGGGCCAACAAATATGGTTTTTGTTGAAACCAAAGAGGGGAAGAGTGAATGCTGGAAGTTGTTTCGTCTCATTAAGGAACCAGAATGTTTCACAGCAACACCAATCTTCACGAGCTTGTGATGAGCTGAAAGTTCCCAAAATATGAATGTTCCTTCTGAGAAGCAATGACGAAATGAACATCCAACTTTCAACTCATGAGAAGTTGGTGAAAATTGGTGTTGTTGGGAAACATGTTTTGAAACTTGATATGTTATCAAGAAAACAGCAAAAACTGAAATTTCAAGTTACTTAATTCAAAAATGTTGACTGTAGTAGCATAAAGATTAAGTGGAACAGCCTTAACATTACTGCGGAGGGACTTTTTGACTCTTGCAGATGTGTTTGAAAACATGTGTAAAATAGGTTATGTGACGGACGACCGTTTCAACACTTTCTGCAAGTGAGTAAATTATACGTTTCCATAATATCTTTGTGTGATTTCTATACAACAATGAGCCATTACATTATGATCACCCCAAGCCTAGAGAAATGAGCGCGCCTGGAGACCGAACGGTGGCACAGGTGAAGTTCACATATTTACAGCCCGAGGACCGGATTTCGGTTAGTAGAGTGTTCGAAGTCAGAATGGGAAAAGCTGCCGATTTATCGGAGTTTGATAAAAGACAAATTGTGATGCCACGGCGCCTTGGAAACGGCGCGGCTTATGGGTTGTTCACGTGCCGCTGCAGTGAGTAGCTATCAAAAGTGGTGCACAGATGGCCAAACGACGAAACCGTTGTCCATCCGTGTGTCGTCCGCAGCTCATTGATGCCAGAGGGTAGCGAAGACTATCGTGCATTGTTCACAGTGGCCACAGTGCGACAAATCACCTGCACCTATACAACAGTGGTGATCAGGGCAATGTTTCACAGCACACAGTTTATCACAGCCTTATGCGCATGGACCTGCGTAGTCGATGATCCATCCGGGTCCCCATGCTCTCACTGCACGTCATCGCCAACAATGCATGAAATGGGATTGGCCAAGATCATCGAGATTGGACCGTGGATGATTGGAAGAAAGTGGCCTGATCTGACAAATTCTGGTTCATTACGTAGACGGCCGATTACCAACGGAGGCTATGGCACCTGGATGCACTCATTGGCGGAAACGGGCCGGCGGCGACGATGTTATGCTGTGGGCGATGTTTTCTTGGGACACTTCAGGCTCCATTATCTTAATAGCACAACCCCTGACAGCTGTCAGATATCTGAACATCGTTGTGGACCAAATTCACCCTTTCATGTCAAATATGTTCCCTGCTGGTGATGGCCATTACCAACAGGATAATGCGTCATGCTACACTGCCAGAATTGCCATGGATCAGTTCGAGGAACATGCTGGTGACTTTCTGTTAATGCTCTGGCCTCCAAATTCACCAGACATGAACCCAATCGAACATTTGTGGTTCGACTTGGAAAAGCAGGTTCTCCCTAAATCACCACCACCACAAAATGTACGGGAATTGGAGGACCTGCTGTTGACATTATGGTACCAGATACTCCAGGATACCTATCGCTACCTCATCGAATGGAAGCCTTGCCGAGTGGCCACTGTTTTCCGAGCTAAAGGGGGGTCCTACAGCTTATCAGGTAGGTGGACATAATTTAATGGATCATCGGTGTATAACATACGACGATATAATCTACGATATCCATTGCAGAGAGATTTTATGAACTCTCTGCATGTGTATGATTATATAATTATACAGGATTATGTATAATAATAAATTGAGTTTTAAATTTATAGTTCAAAGCAGATTTTCCGGGTCATTGCGGGTAGGGTGCAATTACGTGACGTTCGGGTCCGGGTTCGGTCCGAGTCCAAAATGTTTGACCGGTTATCCAACACTGGTTAGTTGAACAAGGACGTGGTGACTAACAAGGTTCGTATTCCCCACTCTCTGCTGTTCATGTATACTCTGGGGAAAACTAGTGCAGAAGTACGAGAACGGTTTTGTTCGGCATACGGCGACAAAGCTGTAGGTTGCAAGCACGTATCGTGAGTGGTTGGTGAATTTCCGAAATGTAGATCGCAGCGTGGAGGACAAGCAGTGTAGCGGACGGCCGAAAGAGATGCAGGGAGAAGATTCGCAAGCTCTTATGGGCGTAGATGCAGCCCAGTTGACCACTGAACTGGCAATACTTTTTTAGGCGCGGGTGTATCGACCGCAATTCGACGATTGAATGCCATGGGAAATATTCAAAAGGTAGGAAAGTGGGTCCCACACGTACAAAAGCTGGAAACTTATGTATTAGCTAAATACATTTCGAAAATACTGGAGATATTAGTTGTGTGTGTGTGTGTGTGTGTCTCTCTCTCTCTCTCTCTCTCTCTCTCTCTCTCTCTCTCTCTCTCTCTCACACACACACACACACTTTTTTTTTATCACAGGTGACAAAATACACGGTGATATCAGAATACTATGACCACTTGCATAATAATGGAAATAACCACCCGTGGGCTGGATGAAAACGGCGAGACGGCGTGGCATCGACGAAGTGAGGCTCTGGAAGGTTGCCCGAGGCACACGTGACCATTCGGACTGCAGCAAAGCACGGAGGTCCCGGAGATGACGTACTTGTGGGTCGGCACTTCGAACCTGTCTATACAAATAGTCCCACAAATTCTCTATAGGATTGATGTCGGGCGATTTCTCCGGCCAAGGAACCAGTCACGCACTCCCTTAGCGACGTGGCAGGACGCATTGTGCAGTTGGTAGACGCCATCACTACCAGGGTACACGTCTGACATGAAGGGATGCATGTGGTCAGCGAGGATGGATAGGTAGCCATTGACGTTCAGGGATCCATCCAGTGCTATCAGCGGTCCCAGGTCATACCAGAAAAAACATCCTCCAGACCTGCACACTACCACAGCCGGTCTGTAATTGACCAACAAACATGTCGATGGTTCTTGTGTGTCCGACGCCGTATCCGCCACCGCCCGTCACTTCTGTGGAGTTGAAACTTGGACTCGTCGGTGAAGGCAACCTTTTCCCACTCTTCCACTGTGCAATGACGGTAGTCCAATGTGAACTGCAGGCGTCGTTGCCGATGGACCTGGGTTTACATGGGCGCCTTGACCTAGCGTTCACACCGGAGACCCATGCGTAACAGGGTTCGCTTTACTGTTATCGAATACACGTACCTGGGTATCCCAGCGTTCATTTGCGTGATCAATTGCTGCATTGTTGCGCGTCGACTGCTCTTTACCAGTCGACGGAGGCGAGGTTCTCCTCTGGGGTCGATGGCCTTTGAGGCTCCACAGTTATAACGTCATGAGGTACTCGGTGTGCCAGCTGTCAATTCTTGGTACACCCTTTCTACAGCACCTCGCGAACAGCCCACGAAATCTGCTGTTTCTGAGACGCTTCCACCCTTGGCGTGGCAGCCGATGATCATTCCTTTTTTTAACATCCCTGAAATCACTACCTCTGCCAATTGTGCTCACGTAACGCACTGTGGCTCATCTGTCCTGTCCGGCCGCTTATATCTCCGTGTGATCGACCTTGTCACGTGCACCGTGTGACGCGCCTGGACGAGTACACTGTGATTCCGGTGGTGGTCATATTATTCTGATACGAGTGTGTATCTTCAGGAGCTCGCGGCAGTCAATAAGAAACACAGCATTAATCATTCTTCATTTACCCACAAAACTGAAATTTAGTCAAAATCACTGGTGCTGTTGTATTTTTTCTGGAGGGGGAAGGGGTGGAGGTTTAGTGACCATCATAAACATCTTAATGGGCTATAAGCAGTCTCCCGTCCCTAATTTAGGAACTGGTTCCAGGGAAGGGAGAGAACCAGTTTTGTACAACGTAATAATAAGTAATTCACGGAAAATCTCTGAAAACAACGTGCAGCAGGTTCCGTCCTTAGGTGTCCTTATACTTCAGTATTTTGGTAGAATTCCCGTTGTCAGGAATTCCGTTTATTTCAGAAAATCCGCTTATGGTTTTCTGTATTTTTACCGAAATTTCACAAAAGTCTTGAATTCTGACTTTCTTTTTCAGGCAGCTTCTCTAACTGCAAGCACTTTTTTTTTTTTTTTTTAGCATTGGGTTTTAATGACCACCGTGAGCTACTCAATGGGCTGTAAGCAGCCGCTCGTCGCTAATTTAGGGTTACTGGTTCCAGGGAAGGGAGAGAGCCAATGTCGTAAGACAAACACAACATCCATGCCTCACCGAGATTCGACCCCGGAACCTCCACGAAAGAATGGTCATAAGCCAGCGCTTAGACCACAGCGGCAAAAGCCCTGCTTTACTCCTCCCCGGTGAGATTTGACCTAGCTACCTTCGGATCAGAAAGCGCGTACCTTACCATTGAGCCAAAATTTTTAGTTATGACTGTTCGCGTGTAAGGTACAACCCTAACTACGCTATGATGGGTTTTTTTTTTTTCCCCGTTATTAATGTGTGGGAGTTAGTCATTTTATTTTCTGTTCTTATTATTTTTCTGAATATGTTTCTAAAATTTTTTTCTTATTTTCTGTAGGAGAACTTATTACAAATTACGTATTTTGTAGGAGAACTTATTACAAATTACGTATTTTTTTCACAGTAATTTTTCGAAATAACAGAATACTTTGGAACTCGAGATCTCTATAAACTGACCATGACTTTCCATTATCTTTAAGAAAAGGCCAAATGTAGTATTATTCGCACGAAAACTAAATGTAAAATTTACTCTTCATAGCTATAATAGCCTTTGTCTCAAGGGGTCTACAGATTGATTCATAGACATCATACAGTCAATTTAATAGTTAAGGTGGTTCCATCTAAAATATCTGCCTTATGTTTCCAATGGTAAAACTTCTTTACATATTTTCTTCGCAATTAATGTTTTCCCAAGGATGAAAATTTGCACATCGATAAAACTAACTTTAAGTTACGGCATGGGATACTTACTTACTAAAACATAACAATAACTAAGCAATCCAACATTTATTTGGCTACTGACGTCATCAATGTACAGGCAGCGCCATCTATTAACAGGTCTGAAAATTAGTCAAAGAAAAATGATTGATCTTTGATATAATTATGGTTATGTTTTAGCAAGTATTAAATATCCCATGCTATAACTTAGTTAGTTTTATCGATGTGTAAATTTTCACCCATGGGAATACATTAATTGCGAACAAAATATGTAAAGAAGTTTTACCGTTGGAAACATAAAGCAGATATTTTAGGTGGAACCACATTTTTCAAAGCTCACGCATTCCCACGAATCATTCTTATTACAGGAATTTTCCCGTCATATGCATATGGAAAAAGTGAGAACAGAATTTTCCGTTAGTATTCCAAAAGAAAATGCAGAAAAGTTTTTGAAAATTCACAATTTTCCGTTAACTCGGTTTAGAAACGGCAATTTATCGTAAATGTAAGAAAGGAACTGCGGAAAGATTTTCGAAAATTCAGAATCTCCCTGGCGTACGAAAAGTCCGTGGAATGCAGTTTTTTCCCTCTTATTTCTACGTTAATTGTTTCTTTTTTCGCCTTATATGCTTCGTTACTTCACGAAAGTAATCACTGAAAATGATTCGTGAATTTCAGAATTTTTTTGCAGTGGTAGACAAACACAACATCCATGTCTCATCTGGATTCGAACCCGGACCCATCACAGACGAATGGTCAAAAGCCAGAGCGTTGACCACTACGCCACAGGGGGCAGCGTGTTGTTTTTGAATTCTTCTATAGCAGACATACAGGGGTTGTCCAAAATAATGGAAACACCTCGCTGAAAACAGTGACTTTGGTTTGTGCTGCTTTTTGAGTAAAACGAACATGTAGCTACAATCTTTTTTAGTAAAAAAGTGTTGCTTATAGTCTCAAGGGTCTGTGTGATTGCATTGTAAATCGGCGTTTGCATAATTTCGTTCCAGGTGAACGCACAATGAGTGACCTGTCGGAGTTCCAAAGAGGGCAGATTGTAGGAGCCCGTCTGGTTGGTGCGTCGGTAACCACAGTGGCCCAGGTATTGGGGGTATCGAGAGGTACCGTGTCGAAGGTCATGACAGCATACAATGTTCACGGCACAAGATCATCTGCGAGACACAACTGTGGAAGGAAAACCAAACTCCCTGCGAGAGACAGGAGGACATTAAAGGGGATTGTGACCACAAGGAGGAAGACCACAGCGACGAAAATGACTGCTGAGCTTAATGCACATCTCCAAAACCCAGTGTCGACCCATACTGTGCGAAGGAAATTGCATAAGCACAATATTTATGTCAGAGCTGTGATTGCAAAACCCCTGGTGTCACAGGTGAATATGAAACGGAGACTACAGTGGTGTCAGGAACATAAAACGTGGACTGCGGATCAATGGAAACATGTCTTGTTTTCCAATGAATCAAGTTTCTCAATATTCCCCTCCACAGGACGTGTTTACGTGTGGAGAACCCCCGCAGAAGCCTACAACCCAGACTGTCTCCTTCCTACAGTGAAGCATGGGGGCGGTTCCGTAATGGTTTGGGCCATGATCTCGTGGTTTGCAGAAGGTCACATTATCACCTTACACGGACAGATCACTAGCGGTGACTATGTCACCCTTTTGGCCGAGCATGTGCATTCAATGGCGTAGACACTGTTTTCGTCAGGGGATTGCACCTTTCAAGATGATTCGCAGAAGTCGAACTGTTCAATCATGGTTTGAGGAACATGAGGATGAAGGTGCAAACCTTCCCTGGCCTGCACAATCACCGGACTTACACATCATTGAGCCCCCTTGTGTTGGAAAATAGAGGGAGATCCCGTTATCCTCCTCCGGCGTCTCTCAAGGAATTGGAGCAGTTTCTGCAGGAAGAATGGTACAACATACCACTTCCCACTATCTAGGACTTGTATGCGTCCATTCCAAGGAGGATTCAAGCAGTTTTAAATGCCAAGGGTGCTTTCACACCATATTAGGTGCATAACACCTATCGTTTCCATGTGTTTCCATTAATTTGAACAACCCCTGTATCTCTCGTATTTAAAGTGATGGAAACATCTCAGTCAATATTAATTCAAACTTAAATAACATATCGAAGGTATGGAATTAAATATTAGCACAATCGGACAAGCACTGAAATACCCCTGCGGCACTGGTTCACGAGAGGCATGAATTTAATCTGGATCCATTTTCAATATCCTCTTAAATCGTTTTCGTTTCTTTTCGGCAGATAAAAATGAACCGTTCTGTGTTGACACTGCAGTCTGATGATAACTACTGGCAAACAAATATCAACACCGATCTTGCAAGTAGTGAGCAAATATTTCCATACTAATACAACTTCAGGAGGAAAATTCCTGCAGGAAAAAGTGCAGACGACATGAACGATACTTTGCATTTTTCTGATTTATATATCTTTAACGCACTCACATCCTGTTACCCTAAGATATTCCAATCGATTTTCCCTCGGAATTTAAGCCTACATCTCCGCATAATCATATTCGTCAAGTTACAAACGCATTGAGAATTTAAGTGCGCACGTCAAACTAAGGAAGCCCTGAAAATATTGAGTTTTAAGCAGGCTTGGCCACGCACTAACTTAACGGTACATACACCGAAGAGCAAAAACACTATTACCAGCGCGCCTTTATGCAAATCGAAGCAGTTGCAGGTAAACGACGACGCGTGTGAAGGTCATGAAATGGTACAAGGCCGAGTCACATTATTGTGACCACCAGCTAATATCCAAAGTGACTGCAATGTGCAGCGCGGACAGCCGCTAGACGGGCTGCGAGTGATCAGAAAGGTGCTGGAAGGTGTTCACAGGTATGTGGAGCCATGCTGACAGCTGCTGGACGGTATGTGGTGGAGGATCTATAGAGCGAATAACACGATCGAGGTGGCCCCCCACAGATGCTCGATCGGGTGTAAGTCTGGAGAATTAGGGGGCCAGGGAAGTACTTTGAAGTCTTCATTGTGCTCTTCCAAACAATTCTCTGACATTTCTAGCTGTGTGGCACGTCGCATTGTCGTTCAGGGAAGACAATCAGCATGCATGGGTGTATGTGGTCTTCAAGGATGGATTGATAACGAATTCGGTCCATAGTGCCTTCCACAGGTATGGGTGCACCCACAGAATGCCACGAAAACATTCGCCAGACCATAACGCTACCCCCACCAGCTTGTGTTCTACCAGCAATGGTTGAAGAGTGTTTGTTCTCCGATATTTCTCGCCTTATACGCCAACTTCCGTCTGTTCGATGACACAGAAAACGTGAATCAACGGAGAAGACAATCCTTTGCCAATCAGCGGAGGTTCAATTCCGGTACTGCCGTGAAAATCTAAGCCTTTTCTGCCGATCCACCTCCGTTAGCATAGGTGCAGTGACCATCCGTCTACATCGGAGCCCCATACGCAGCAGGGTTCGCTGAACTGTCGTTTTAGACACACTTCCGGTAGCCCTCTGGTTCATTCGTCCAGTGAGTTGCTCCACTGTAGCGTGTCGATCGGCCCTCACGCACCTTCTCGGCCGACGTTCGCCTCTCACACCAATAGCACGTGGTGCTCCGCAGTTCCCACGTCGCTTATTCTCAACGGTACCATTTCTCTAATCACGATACACTTTAACCACAGCAGCACGCGAACAGTTCACAAACTGCGCTGTTTCAGAAATACTGCGACCCTTGGCCCGGAAGCCGATAACCATCCCTTTTTGCAAATCTGACAGATCGCTCCTTTTGATCGATGACAGCAACGAGTGATATGTTTTCAGAATGCCTACAGCACGCCTTATATACCCTCCAATCCAGCTCACAACACGTGCCTTCTTTCATTTTCTACGCGCTGTTGACGTCAAAAGTAGGAGGTGGTCACTTAGCTCTGCTAATCAGTGGCCACGGATAGCCTAGTGATCAACGTTCATGACTACCACGGAGGAATCTCAGGTTCGATCCCAGGCAAGTACGAACGCTCGAACCACTAAATATTCGCTGTGCGTTGGATGGGGGCACGTTAAGCCGTCGGACCCCGGTTACTGGTCCCCCGGTAATAAATAAGGGCGTCTTCCTCCCCGTTTCTGCCTCATTTCCGTGTCACTTTCCTATCGGGCACTCTAGCACAATTTTCTAGCTTCCTATTTCTGAGGGTTGTTTAAGACCTGGGATCAGACACTCCCTTCCTAAAATCCTCTACATATGATCTGAGCTCTTAACCAGTGTCATTCTTGTTCTTCAGATGGGAAAGGCAGCAGACTTAAGCGAGTTTCAGAAAGGCCAAATTGTAAAGATCCTGGCGACTGGGTTAGACCATTTCCGAAATGGCAAGGCTTGTCGGGTGCTCACTGTCAGTCGTGGTTAGTACCTGCTAACATCAGCTCACCGTCAAAAGTGCCTACAACGGGCACTCGAGTATCAAAACTGGACCTTGAATGATAGGAAGAAGGTTGTCTGGTCCGATGAATCTCGTTTCCTGTTGCAGCATGTGGACGGCCAGGTATACGTGTGCGTCGTTTACCTGGGGACATGTTGGCACTTGGAACTAGGACGCACAGCGGGAAGGAAGCGAACAGGTGGAGGAAGTTTAATGCTTTGGACAATGTCCTGCTGGGAAATCTAAAAGGGCCGCCCTGGTGGCGCAGTGGTCTAAGCGGTGGCTTATGACCATTCGTCCGAGGAGGGTCCGGGATCGAATTCCGGTGAGGCATGGATGTTGTGTTTGTCTTACGGCACTGGCTCTCTCCCTTCCCTGGAACCAATGACCCTAAATTAGGGACGGGCGACTGCTTATAGCCCATCAAGTTGCTCAGGGTGGTCGTTAAACCTACAATCAAAAACAAAACAAAAAATAAAAAATCTAAAAGGTCACCTGATATGTTGGTACTAAAGTCTGAATTATTTCACTGATGTTTATATAGCTTCAATAGGAGCACAGCTCATGTGGGTGATAAATGCATATCTACTGCGCACTAATTTAAGCAACTGAAACCTGTTATTTTACTGAGCAAGTTTTGTATAGATCAGAATCCATAAAGACAGTCCAGCGAAAATATCCCCATTAAGAGTTTTTTTTTAATTTAGAACCGAAACCTAACAAATGAATACAGCTTTGGTCAATCCATCTGTGCGTGTCTCTCTCTCTCTCTCTCTCTCTCTCTCTCTCTCTCTCTCTCTCTCTCTCTCTCTCTCTCTCTCTCTCTCTCTCTCATTTTAAAACAATTTTTCCATAGATAGTTTAGATCAGGGGTGAAGAACCCGCGGCCTTTTGAGTGAATCCAAAATTTGCAAAACAAATCCTTTTATTTTTATTATTATGTTTTTGTTCGTTTTTCATTATTTTCATTTTAATCGTAAAATGATCGTATTTAAAATATCAAAAATTAGAAGAAGATTCAAGGAAATAATGCTCCCCGACACTGACGGCCGCAATTAAAACATTAGTAAGCCATAAGGGCTAATTTGACACCTGCTACGCTCATGATTTCGTTCTATGGTTTCTAAAGAACTACAGATAGAATTGATTGAGCTTTCAGAAGAGGTCATTTTAAAGTTCTTATTTGACACTAAGAAAGATCCAGTTGAAATATGGGAAAATGCAATAGAATATCCATGCCTTCGACAACATGCACGAATAATATTTGTTTTGCTTTTCAACCACTTGTTTCTGCGAATCTAGATTCTCCTACCTAACCCAAATCAAGACGCCATTAAGGTCACAAATGACGGATACCCATCTAGAGGATCAGCTAAAATGACGGATACCCATCTAGAGGATTAGCTAAAAGTGCGGATCTCCATGTTGCAACAAAATATTCAAATGCTTTCCTACAAAATGCAGTCACAACAAAGTTATTCAAAGGTTAGTTAACTTTAGAATTAATATATATTTTTTTCATTTTTTGGAGTTAGTACATAGTAAGATTTTTACAAAATAATGTACATTTTGAAGTATATGTAATTGAAGTTTCTTGAATGCGGCATTGTTAGATTATACAGCTAACTTAATGCGGCTTTCCAACATGGAAAGTTTCCCCACCTCTGGTTTAGATAAATACTTTAGAAGTATTTTGAGGCTTCCTTAGCAGCGGTGCCCCGGAACGTTGCACCCTCTGCACCACCGCCCGCCCGCACCATTTCAACCGCCATTTCTTATCAGCTACAGAAAGAAGTTCTTCAATCTGGCCGTTAGAAGTTGAAATGTAATTTCGGAGAACAGACAGACAGATTAACAGACAATCGGAGGACGGAAGGTTTGGTGTTTGAATTATTATACAGCTCTTTCAGGAAGTCAACATTTCCAAGTGGAAGAACGTTTCTTACAGGAGAGTAAGAGACGGAAGGAAAGACAACCCACAAATTATATACCTTGCTTTATTTGATTTGAACGTAATTAAAAGCTGGGAAATACGACGAATTTGTCTGCTATGAATTGAAGCGACACCTACATTCATGGAAGGAGTAAACACCACCCCGGTGGTGCTGCAGCGGTCTAAGCGATGGCCTCTGATAATTCGTCCGAAAGGGGTCCAGGTTCGAATCCCGGTGAGGCATGGATGTTGTGTTTGTCTTACGGCACTGGCTCTCTCCCTTCCCTGGACGGCACTGGCTCTCTCCCTTCCCTGGAACCAGTGACCCTAAATTAGGGACGGGCGACTGCTTATAGCCCATTGAGTTGCTCACGGTGGTCGTTAAACCTCCAATAAAAAAAAAGGAGTAAACTCTAGCGTGTGCGTGAAGTCTCTAATCAGTACATTCAATTCGCGTGGTTCCTGTATTTATACCAATTATCATGATTTGACTGACTGCCAGCCACAGCCCAGAAGAAAAAAAAAAAAAACTCATTGAATTCAGACTTTATGTTCAGTATGGGAATCATAACAGTAAGCAAAGTGACGAAGCCTTTCTCCTCGTTATCCGGCAAGCGTCCCTTTGAAGGTAGAAGGATGTCTTTTGTCTGTCTCGCGTGACTCCTCGCAACAAGCTGCGTGACAGAACATTTTTGCGTTTTTAAAGAAGCGAGGTCGTTTCTCAGCCAGATCCTAAACTTCAGCAGGAAAGGAAAAGATGTGTGCAAGGTCTTTCCCCGCACAACTAGCGGCCACTCACAGTGATCTCAATAAGTAAGTGTTCAATTACGAAGTTCAAGTAAAGAAAAGAGAAATCTCTCAAACTGTGTGGAATTAAGAGGATGTGTGGAAATTACGCTAACACCGCAACATCACACCACGCTAATACAGTTTATCTAATTGATCCCCTTGTATCGTGACATAGTTCTGTCCCATAACTTAACACTGATATGTTTATATTTTTCAGGTTATTTTGCGATAATGGTTGCTGTATTTACCTTATTGCACTGGCTTTATTCCTTCACTAGGACCAGTTTCCCAAATTAAGGACGGGAGACTGCTTCCAGTCCTACGAGATGCTCATGGGGGTTGCACTGAAAAAAAAAGACTTTGCTATAACAGCAACAAAACTGTGGTGGCAGTAGATTTCACTAGTGAAAAAGGGCACAACAAATAGCCATGCTATGTAACCGGATAAGCCGAATACACTTTGCAAGAGCAAGCAGCTCTTGTTGCCCTAGCAAGATTTCCGGTTTGCGTGGCAAGCAGTTCTTGCTGCCCTAGCAACATTTCTAGTAACTGCAGCAAGCAGCTCTTGCTCCTCTAGTAAGATTTCTGGTTTGCGTGGCTAGAAGTTCTTGCAGCTCTAACAAGATTTCTCGTTTGCGTGGCAAGCAATTCTTGCAGCCGTGGCAAGATTTCTGGTTTGCGTGAAAAGCAGCTCTTGTTGCCGTAGCAAGATTTCCTGTTTGCGTGGCAAGCAGTTCATGCTGCCCTAGCAAGATTTCTGGTTTGCGTGGCTAGAAGTTATCGCTGCTTCAACAAGAATTCTGGTTTGCGTGGCAAGATTTCTGTTGTGCGTGGCAAGCAGTTCGTGCTGCTCTAGCAAGATGTTTGGTTTGCGTGGCAAGCAGATCTTGCTACCCTAACAAGATTTCTGGTTACTGCAGCAAGCAGTTCTTGCTACTCAAACGAAATTTCTGGTTTGCGTGACAAGCAGTCCTTGCTACCATAGCAAGATTTCATTTCTGGTTTGTGTGGCAAGCAGTTCTTGCTGCCCTAGCAACAGTTTTTTTGGGTCTAGCCAAGCTCTTGTAGAAAGTACAAAGCCGTGCCATTAGACTGATGAGTTTCTTCCGTTTATGACGTGCCTCTCATGGTACACTGACTGATGAGTCAATATGGTGTTTGACGTCCCATATGACAGCGTTGGAAACCAATCAGAAGCTTTGGTTTCTGCGTGATGTTACAAAAATAGGGAACTCATCTATTTAATATAATGGCCTTGCATTTTCTAGACAGCCTTGTTCTACCTCAACAAATTTTGTTCTACAGTAGTTTTCTTGCAAATAAACGTTGCTACTTCAGAAAGTATTATTGGCTGTTTTAAAATATACTGGTGAAGAAAAAACGTTTATTTAGGTCAATCCTAAATGACGTTATGTTCCTCTTCAGGTGATTGTTATTAATGCGATTAGTTTTCAAGTGAAAGTTATCAAAATCACGTGAAGTACCTCATTTTAGTGAAACTTGAAATATGTACCGACATAGGCTTAATCATTTACAGCAACTCCGAGCACAATATTGCAACAAATATTCAAATTTGCCTCCAAAAATAACCACAAAATGCATTTGTACTTACCTATCTTCAGATCTCTGAAACATAGGCACGACTTTTGTGAATCTCATGGCATGCTAAAAAAAAGTCCCAATGGCTTTTATACACAAATTTTCTTTAAATTAATTAATGAAATAAATGAAAATGTGGTATTATTAGTCGTTTCGTTCCGTAGTAATTTTTTGAACAAGTTTGTAATAGTGCTCGTTTTTCATTATGTTGTCATGCTTGTGAGTAAACTGAAATATTTTATGGGCAAAAAAAATAAAAAGAGCTTTTTCTGGGGGGAGGGGGTAAATACCACCTTGAGCAACTCCCTGGGCTATAGAAGCCAAATACCACCTTGAGCAACTCCCTGGGCTATAGAAGCCGCCTTCTTCTTAGCCTGTTGGCACCCACTCCAGGGTATAGGCCTCTCTCAGTCTTTTCCAACTTCCACGATCCTTAGCCTGAGTCCACCATTTAGTACCTCTAAATTTCTGAAGGTGATCTCTCCATTTTATTCTCTTGCGCCCTCTTTGTCTCTTTCCATCTCTCGGTTGCCATTCTCTTATTAATTCTGTCCATCTTTCATCTTCCAGTCTTCCGACATGTCCAGCTCATCTCCAGTTTAATTCTTTTCTTTATTCTTATAATATCTGTTATTCCTGCTCTTTATCTTACAATTTCCTTTCTGACTCTGTCTTGCCTGTCTGCTCAGAACGCCAATTGGCATTATATCGAATCACACAAACCCTATGTTAGACTATTGTGACTGATGTTAGCATCAGTACAGTGAGAAGGACGCTGTACGACATGGGTTACCATGGTTACGCACCCATCCACAAGCTGCTAATCACTTCGACTAATGTCACACCAATGAAAAACTGAGCTTTGGACTGATGAGTCAGAGTCCCAGTGTACCGGCATAATGGTCGTTCCAAGATGCGGCAAGTGTCCAGAGTATCTTCAGGAATGAGTCGTCCCAACAATGAAGTTTGCTGGAAGCAGCGTCACGGTATGGAGATGTTTTTCGTGGTTCGGTCGGGTCCATTAATCGTTTTGGACAAAACCACGAATGCTGGTATCTATTTAGACGTCATGAATAATCATGCACTATACCAACGTGACAGCACTTTGGGAAAGGCCAACACATCTGTCAGCAGGATAATGCACCATGCCATATTATAAGGTCAAAATCACGAATGCTGAGCTCAACGTAGACGTCCTGGAAGATTATAAAACTGCCGTTCCATAAAAACTGAAAGTAAAATCACACAAAATGAAGAAATATAGGTACAGCAAAATATATGTTATTCTTTCTCAACGTATCTTCCCTCGGATGATGTGCAACGGTCCCATCGTTCAGTCCGCTGTTCAAAGCATTTGGCGAAGGAATTTTGTGGAAGCTGCTTTAGCGACCCCTGTGCAGCTTCAATAACGTCAGCATCTGTGTTGGATGTAGCGCAACGGAACTTCTCCTTCATTGCTGGAAACAACCAGAAATCACACGGGGCGAGATCAGGACTGTAAGCAGGCTGTGGCAGGATTTCAATTCTACATTTCGTACGAAACTGCTGAACACAAACAGCCACATGTGGGCGGGCGTTATCATGGTGTAGGGTCCAATTGCCCACCAGTTCCGGTCGCTTAATCGACATGTGTCGTAGCAGACGTTTCAAGAATGAAATGCAATACTCAGCATTGACAGTAATTTGTGGAGAAACGGAATTCATGTAGACTACACCTTTACGATCAAAGAAAACGATCATCATCACCTTCATAGCTGATTTCGTTTTTTTTTTGGACTTTTTTCGAAGGAGGCGAGCTTGTGTGTTTCCAGACACTCGTTGCGATCATCGTGAGGGGATCGGAATAGTGGATTCTTGTTTCATCGGCAGTTATTACTGTGTTTATAAAGTTTGGATCCTTTGCAACCATTTGTTTCCACTCATGACACACCTGAACTCTGGCTAACAATTGTTCTCTCGTCAGACGATGAGGTACCTATCTGGAACACACACGATGTAGCAGTAATTTGTCGCGTTGAATGCGGAATGCCGACGTTTTTGCAATATCAGTTGACGCCGCTATGTCTTCACACGTCATTCGTCGATCTTCTTGTAGAATTGCCTGAACAGTGTTAACAATACGATCCGTAACAATACTTTCAGGTCGAACAGGCCTCGGAGCGAGTTCTTCCGACAAACGCCATCTTTTTTAAATCTTGGTGCCATCTAAGAATCGTTGACTAACACAAACATTTATCTTTATACACTTTTTTCATTAAATCAACTGTTTCTGGTGTCTTTTTACCCAAACGACAGTAAAATTTTATCGCACAACGCATGTCACTTCTTAACTCTGTAGCCCCGGTGACGCAGTGGTCTAAGCGATGGCTTCTGATCATTCGTCCTAGATGGGTCCGAGTTCGAATCCCGGGGAAGCATAGATGTTGTGCTTGTCTTACGGCACTGGTTCTCTCCCTTCCCAGGAATCAGTGGCCCTAAATTAGGGACGGGCAACTGCTTATAGCCCATTGAGTTGTTCACGGTAGTCGTTAAACCTCCAATAAAAAAAAACCTTTTTAACTCTGAATCAATCACCTCCATAGCTGTATGGCGAAATGTAGACGTACCTTAAACAACTGTGCAATAACAAAACTGGAATTGTTTGCCAAGGCCAATAACTGTTACCATAGATACTTCCTTAATTCAGTAAGTCGTGTGCGTGGTTCCCCCCCGCCCCCCTTGCACTGTTGCCAACGCAAAAAAATACTCTCACTTTTTTTTTTTTTGGTTTGAGGTTTAACGACCACCGTGAGCAACTCAATGGGCTATAAGCAGTCGCCCGTCCCTAATTTAGGGTCACTGGCTCCAGGGAAGGGAAAGAGCCAGTGCCGTAAGACAAACACAACATCCATGTCTCACCGGGATTCGAACCCGGACCCCTTTCGGACGAATGATCAGAGGCCATCGCTTAGACCACTGCGCCACCGGGGCGGCCTCTCACTTTTTATGGAAATGCCTTTGTACATTACCAACATTGTGACAGTACGTTGGGGAAGGGCCATACCTGTATATCAGGAGGACAAAGCTCTATGTCATACTACATATTACGACAAAACCATGAATGCGGAGCTCTACCTAAACGTCCTGGAAGATTATACATTACCAACATTGTGGCAGTACGTTGGGGAAGGCCCATACCTCTATCAGGAGGTAGACAAAGCTCTATGTCATACTATAACGACAAAACCATGAATGCGGAGCTCTACCTAAACGTCCTGGAAGATTATACATTACCAACATTATGGCAGTACTTTGTGAAAGGCCTATACCTCTACCAGCAGGACAACGCACCATGTTATACTTCTCGCGTTGTTACACATTGGTTTGATGATATAGATGTCGAAAAGTTAGACGGGATAACTCAGAATCTTGACCTAAACTCTGTAGAGAATCTCTGGGACGAATTGGATCGCTGAATGCATGGAAGAGATATGGCGGAACAAATCATGCAGAGGTCACCGCTTTGAAGACCAAATAAGGATCATGTCGGCCGACATTTCCAGAAAAAACTGGTGGAGTGAATTCCACCAAGACTTGGGGCTGCCAGAAGGGCCGAATTTTTCAGCACGCAATATTAAATTTTCAGTAAATAAAGATTATACTAGACGAAACCCGTCGGAATCGATGGTTAGTCTGTTTTGTTTTGTTTCTTTGAAAATAATAAACTCATATATGAAACAGCAAATGTAAACTTTATTTGACTGACAAATTCATTCAACCACTTCAGTAAAGACTATAGTCCAGATTCGTGATTTTTTCTTTTTTTTGGCTGAAGGTTTAACGACCACCGTGAGCAACTCAATGGGCTATAAGCAGTCGCCCGTCCCTAATTTAGGGTCACTGGTTCCAGGGAAGGGAGAAAGCCAGTATCGTAAGACAAACACAATATCCATGTCTCAGGGATTCGAACTCGGACCTTTCACGAACGAATCATTATAAGCCAGTACTTGACCACCACGCCACAGGGGCGGCCAGGTTCGTGACGAGTATCACGACTGCACCCTTTTTCAGTCGTAAAATGTGAGGCGGAAGTCCACTTATCTCGATCGTGTGCAAAAATTTAACTGGACAGCACACGCTTTCCCTCTCATCTTTAGTCACAACTGTGTTTGTAAATGTTATTGGAATGAGATTCGCATTGCGAATACTCTTCGTTCTCTCTTGTCTAAGACATATAGTTGTGACCCATTGATCGCTCACGTCTTCCAGTAAGGCTCTTACGTTTTATTTATTTATTTTTTTCTGCGGTAGAGACATTCTGTTAAGGGTAAGTATGCAATAAAGTATTTACTTACTTTAGGACTGATCGTAGAACACCATGCACACACCAAGTCTGACACTGAACTGAGCACCTGATGTAGATAAGGGCCGCACGCTTCTCCCATAGACTTTACATGGGAACTTTGCCGCCCCGTCCCGCCCGAACCGTTGCCCCAATCTCAGTTTTCTCTTCGACTGACACATCTACATGGTAAGATCTTTCTTTTGATACCTGAACCATATTTTTACGTTCAGCCGTTCTCTCAAGATAGGTCTCACAGTAAAAAACCCTACAGATGAAGATATAGATGGCGCAACTCAATATGTACATTCAAATATTTTCACTAACAGTGGTCAACGCAATGTTTACTTACATCTTTACATAATGGAAAACGTCTTACCTACATGAATAAACTGGATCGAATGAATATTAAATTATATATATGCATCACACAGTTCAACGGCATAACGCAATCAGGTCTTCGAGAGTGTTCGCTGTTCCGATGAGAATAACTTCGGTACGAATGCCTGCAAGCGTTGCTTTGCGCAACGGTTTGCTCAGAAAAGATAAGACTTTGGACTATCGCAGTCCCTCCATGCCTCCGCCTTCAACAGCGCGTGAGTCAACCGCATGCGATCAAATGTCAACCGCACGCTTCTCCCTTAGACTTTACGTGGGAACTTTGCAGACACACAACGCCCGAACCGTTGCCCTAATCTCATTTTTCTCTTCAACTGGAACATCTGCATAGTAAGACCTTTATTTTGATACGTCAACCATATCTTTACGTTCAGCCGTTCTCTCAAAATAGGACTTACAGTAAAAAACCTTATAAAGTTAACATATAGATTTGTAAGCGTTTTCCTAGGATATCAGCTTTTTCGTTGAATTTTTAGATTTTCTAAAAATCTGCTTTGAATTTTTTTTTTTTTTTTTTTTTTTTTCGTGTAGGAAAGGATTCAAAAGACGTTCTCATTACAACCGAAAATTTGGTATCATCTTTCTTGCCGTCTCTCTTCCTTTTTTTTTTTTTTTTTTTTGTAAACAGCAACCGCAAAGGAAATCTGCATGTCATCATTGATACGCCGTGGACTCAGTGGGATGAGTTCAGCGTTGCGTTTACTCGGATCATTCTTCAGAAGATTGATAAAGACGATTTCCCAGTTTTGTCATCGTCCAACTATTCTGTAACCACTAGGTAACGATTGTCTGCGATCTTGTCTTCTTGAAATCATTCAGCAAATTCCGAAGACGATGGTTGGCAATGTTTTTCGTAATCCTGAAACCATACAGGAAGCATCTGATAACGACGCTTGATGGCTCGTCGATCTTGGAACCATTTTACAAAAATTTAATGATCATGGTCGACGGTGTTATATCCTAGTACCATCGTCCGAACAATCGATAATGACTGTCTGGGAGTGTTGTGTTTCGTGGAAACATCCTGCTACCACAGATTAATCGGGTCAAGATTTTGTGACCTGGACCCTACCCGAAATCGATAAGACCTGAACCTGAAAGCTTTGAACTACACCGTCTAATAACAAGTAATTGGACACCTGTGATAGCAAAGGAAAACGAAGTTTATTCACCTTCAATAGTTGGTGGAGCCTCCACGAGCGGCGATTACAGTTGCGACCCTCCGGGGCATACTCTCAACCAGGCGTTGTACGACGGCTAACGGTATTTTCTTCCACTCGGCTTGGAGAAGACAGGTCAGTTCCTTCACCGATTTCGCACGGTGGGGGCACCCCTTAAGTCGACGCTCCAACTCGTCCCAGAGGTGCTCGATAGGGTTAAGGTCCTGGCTCTGCGCAAGCCAGTCATTTCGATTAACTCAATTGTGACCATACCAAACCATGGTGGACCTCGCAACATGGGTCCACCCCGTAAAACTGCCACAACGTAGGAAGCGCATGGTCATCCAAAATAGTGCAGTAGGTCTCGACGTTGAGTCTACTAGGAATCATTAGATATTCTTTGTAGGAATTGCGACCAAGGGTCCCGTGCCATACCAGAAGAAACACCCCCATAGCATAATTCCACCGCCGCCGAACTTCACAGTTGGCACAATGCATTCCGTCCGTAGGTGTTTTCCAGGCAGACGCCAAACCCAGACCCTGCCATCCGAACGGTAGAGGGTGAACCTTGATTCGTCGCTCCAGAGAACCTGTTTCCACTGTTCAACGGTCCACTGTCGACGTTCTTTGCACCACGTTAGCCGAGCAGCGCTATTGGACTTGGTGATCAAAGGCTTGTGGGCGGTAGCACGTCCATGATAACCGAGCAGATGGGCTTCCTTACGGATGGTATTCATCGAAAGAACACTCCCGGATGCCTGTTGAAACTCCTCGCGGATGTGGCCCATCAATTTGGTGCGGTTCTTCCGAATTTCTCTGGCCAGCACCCGTCGGTCTCTAACTCCCAGTTTTGTGGGTCTGCCGGGTCGGGGCACATTCCGACAGTCACCTCTCATCTTCCACTTGCCAATCACGTAGGCCACTGTCGATTTTGGATACTTCAACTCGCTGGATATGTCACGTATGGATCGGCCATTTCTGTGATACCCGACGATTACACCTTTCTCGAAATCAGAGAGCTCCGAACTGCGTGGCATCTTGCATGCGACTGGTTGCGTTGTTGTTTCCTACAAGATATTTAACGGCGGAGGCCGTGACGTGTATAAGGACCGCAGATATCGTCGATTGCAGGGGTGTCCAATTACTTGTTGGTAGATAGTGTATAAATACAAAAACTTAAATTTCACTTATATGCAACTTACCTGCATACAGTCCTTTCTTAATGAGTTAGTTTAGCATACTGATTCGTTAGACTTGTACACAGTCGTATCAGAATAATATGACCATCTACCTAATAATGGGAAAAACCACCCTTGACCCGGATGAAAGTGGCGAGATGGCGTGGCATGGATGCAATGTGGCGCCCTGGAAGGTTGCCCGAGGCACACGTGCCCATTCGGACACAGCACAGCTCGGAGGTCTGGGAGATGACGTTTTTGTGGATCGGCACGCCGAACCTGTCGATCCAAGAAAGTCCCACAAGTGCTCTATGGGATTGTGGTCGGGCGATTTCGCCGGCCAAGGGAGAATGGAGACATCGCTGTCATGTTCCTGGAACCAGTCACGCACCCTCTTAGCGACGTGGGCACCATCACCACCAGGGTGATATATATTAATTATTATATTAACAACAGGATCCTGGCGTGTACAGGTAGCTATTGACGTTCAGGGGCCGATCCGGTGGTACCAGCGGTCCCAGGTCATACCAGTAAAACATCCTCTAGTCAGGCACACTGCCACCTTCCGCCTGTACTTGACCGACAAGCGTGTCCGGGTGTTGGTTCTCGTGTGTCTGACGCCGTATCCGACACCGCCCGTCAGTTTTGTGGAGTAGAAACCTGGGTTCGTCGGAGAAGGCAGCCTTTTCCCAATCTTCCACTGTCCAATGACGGTAGTCCCGTGCGAACTGCAGGCGTCGTTGTCGATGGACCTGGGTTAACATGGGCGCCTTGACGCAGCTTCGACGCCGGAAACCCATGGGTAACGGGGTTCGCTCTACTATCCGGGACACGTACCTGGTTGCCCCAGTGTTCATCTCACCCTTATTTGTAACAATCGAAATGCAATGGGAACAGCCTTTATTCGGAGCAATACGGTATATTATACATGAAAAGCCTTTCAGCAAACGTAGAATTTACTAAAAATATTTTTATTATTATTATTATTATTATTATTAAGATTATATTAATTATTATTGAGATTAGTCTTGTGAGAAAAAAATTATTAATAACAAAATTATTAATAATACAATTATTAATAATACAATTATTATATTAATATTTTATTATTTTATTATTAAGATTAGTCTTGTGAGAACAAAAATTGTGAATCAATATTTGGCGCAGTGGTCTAAGCGATGGCCTCTGATCATTCATCCGTAAGGGGTCCGGGTTCGAATCCCGGTGAGGCATGGATGGTGTGTTTGTCTTACGGCACTGGCTCTCTCCCTTCCCTGGAACCAGTGACCCTAAATTAGGGACGGGCGACTGTTTATAGCCCATTGAGTTGCTCACGGTGGTCGTTAAACCTACAATCAAAAAAAAAAAAAAAGAATCAATATTCATAATTAGGTAGGATTTATTTTTACATAAATAAAAATACAAAAAAAATCAATTGACACTACTTTTTTTAAAGACTGTTGTAACAATTTACATGGAGTGTTGCAATAATTTATCCCACAGTATGTGTGGTCAGCTAATGGTATTTTAATCCTTACAGATTAAAATACCATTGATTCATCATGGTATTTTAATCTGACGCATGCCGCATTCCTTTTCTGTCATTACCGTTCATTGGCTAACCCGTGCCTCTGAGCATCGTCCGTAAAATAATGGTTTGGAACAGTTTTCCTATATATCAGTGCACGTTAAAATACGGGCGTCGCCCTAAAACGGCAGAAATGGCCCTTGACCGTAAAAATACACGGGAAACAAGACTTTTTTTACGGTAATTTTTAACAGTGTACACGCACTCACTGAGCCTTCGGGGACGGCCGAGGGTTGTGTTCATCCGCATCACTCCCCAATGTGTCCTGCTGTTAGCAGCTGTCATTCACTTCCCCCATCAACTGAATGGCATCCTTGTCCCCCAAACATTGCATATCTACGCATGCCTGTATTGGTCTAATTTTAAAACTTAATTTCTGAAAATAGATCATTTTTAGATTTGTCTAAAATAACTATATTTACTTATAAGTAAACAACTAGGACAATATAAAGTATGATTCTGGGCAATGAATGCGTTTGTTTTCACGGAAAATGTTGGGAACTACTTTTAGTCGCGGATATAGGTTTCACGTAGCTTCAGTGTCATCTTAGGATGAATCGAAGTATAATAAACGCAAGACCCCTACAAATACATCCAAATAGTGATACGTACAGAGATACCACGAGAAAATGATGTTCGAAGATCAGTTGTTTACAAAGGGAATGGTTTGTTTGGCACTGAATTATAGTCTTCTCTTTCGGAAGGGTTTGAATGATTATGGGACGGATGAAACCGTGATTAATTGCATGAAATCTATGCATGTTAATGGCTGAAATTTGTGCGGGTAAGTGGCCATTTATCAGCTTGTTTCGCATTGATGCAGGTGGGGGACAAAAATTTGCCGTGTCGGCTTAGCTTTTTAACATTGGCGTGAATGCATGGATGCGTGAAGCCAACAGTTGATGATGAAAGTCAGAAGCGCAACGATTTCCGCGTGCGTTAGTTTCCTTGTGCTGATGATACAGTTCCTTTGTCTGATAACCAAAAGTGAACAGATATGTCTTTTGTACAGATTCAACAAGTCTGTACGGGAAGCAACGGAAAACAAAAGAAAGGAAGAACGGAAAATAGTAATTTGCCCTGTCGGTGAAGGGAATTCGTCCTTGAAAGGTTCATCATAGATCGAGGTCATGTATTAAACCCCGAAAATAATTAGCCAGGTCTATTGTTTGATATTTGATGCCTCTTTCGTGTTAATTTTTCTGCGCTGAATTCAAAAATCTTGCTCAGATATGTTTAACAAATATAATTTTTCCACGAAATGGAAATTTTACACGGTCGAATTGTTCGGTGTTGTATTAGTGGGTTGTCCATAAGAGAAACCGAGAGGCGTTTAAACATACCTAAGTCAACTGTTTTGGATGTACTGAATAAGTGGAAGACACATGGCGTGCCTGAAGCAGCAAAAAACGTACCGGCAGACCAAAGAAAATCAGTGATCAAGGACGTCGAAGCCTCAGGAGAGTCGTTACAGCTAATCGACGGAGTACTGCTCAAAACCTCAGTGTACAGGCGAGTAAAAATACTGGAACGTCGGTATATACACGTACCATTCGCAGAGATCTTCATTCCACGGGTTACCGTGGCCGTGCGGCAGTTCATAAGCCTTCCATCTCCACTCGGAATGCTACTCGTCGTTTAGCATGGTGTAAAGAACATTTATCGTGGACCGTAGATCAATGGAAACAGGTCCTATGGACTGATGAATCCAGATACACGATCCATCAGTCTGATGGCCATGTGTGATATGACGGCATTCGGGGGAATTCTATTTACCACAGCGTACTATTCCTACGGTCAAGTTTAAAGCTGGCAGTGTACTCGTGTGGGGATGTTTTTCGTGGTATGGTTCCGGTTCATTGGTTAGCGTGGACAAACCTGTTAACCAGCACGTTTACCTCGATATTCTGGACATATGTGCTTTACCAACTCTGTGGCAATACTATGGATCCGAGCCTTGTTGGTACCAGCAGGATAATACACCGAGCCATAAAGCAAGGACTGTTACAATAATTCCGTATCGTGTGTGGACTGGCCAGCACAGAGCCCTGATCTTAATCCCATAGAGCACCTATGGTATGAATTAGAGCGCCGCATAAGAAGTTTGGAACCAAGGCCTACTACTAAGCAACAGTTAGCGGCAGCATTATGTACTGAATGGAAGCGCATACCCATCGCTGTGTTCCAAAACCTTGTCGAAAACATGTCTCGGAGGGTCAGTGCATGCAATTAAGGCCAAAGGTAGACCGACAGCTTACGTCATGTCAATAAATGCTATGTTGTGTTTCTCTTCTAGGTGTCCGGTGACTTCTGTCAATATAGTGTATGTTCTTTGAATTTTCGTAGTCCTTATAACACAACAAATTCTTACTAAACCCATTGTAGCTGGTAGGCAACTATTCAAAACAATATTGTAACAAGTTAGTAAAATCATGCAATGCATTGATTATGATACGCTTTCCAACATACCAGAAATCATTACTCAAGTTATCACTCAAGTTATGAGAATTATGGCTGTGGAATAAATCTCGGTCCTGTGCCCTGACCTTTGATCCCATTTCGAATGATATTTTACAGAACCGGTTCCGCATATCTCCGAAATAACATGATAAAGTTTTGTCGCAATCGAAGCATTTTTACGTAAGTAATAATGCATAAGGGCTATGGAATAGATCCCGCTCCTGTGTCTTAACCTTTGACCCCATTTCGCCCATTTTCAACAGAATTCGTCCCCATGCAGGCCCCTACAGCATACTAACATTTTATCCAAATCGAAGCATTTTTACGTAAGTTATGACGCAAAATGGTGATGGAAGTGATTCCGCTCCTATGTCCTGACCTTTGACCCCATTTCGCCCATTTTCAATAGGGTTTGATGCCAGGTGGTCCCCTACCACATACTAAAATTTCATCGAAATCGAACCTTTTTTACCTTAGTTATGGCACATAAAAGCAGTGGAATGGATCCCGCTCCTATGTGCTGACCTTTGACCCCATTTCCCATTTCGTTCACTTTAAATAGGGTTCCTTCCCAGGTGATCCACTACCAGATACTAAAATTTCATCGAAATCGGACGATTGTTACGCGAGTTATCGTGCGGACGGACATACGCACACAACGCCTGACGTAATGAGGCAGATGGGAATCACGACCATCTGCTCGCTGCAAGAGTGTGACGTCATAAAACTTTAATAGGATCCACACCCAACGCGTGATGTAATGAGACAGATGGCATGACCGCGCGCCAACATTCTCAAACGAGAGATTGTGATGTCATAAGATTTCTAAGCATTGGTAACATTAATGGAACGACGCCATGCCAATAAAAACGTTATAATTCGGGGTGGGTATTTAACCCACTAAACGAATTCTCCTAAAGTCGAGATCAAGCTAAATCGATTTCTAGTACCAGAAAACTGTAGGTTAACGACTTTGATCAAAATTCTTAGAGCCGTTTTCAAAATAAAATGTACATACATACATACAAGAATTGCTACTTTAAGGTGGACGTCCAGTAATTTTGCTTCCTATACTTCCAATGGAAAAACTTCTGTACGCATTTTCTTCACAAACAATGCGTTCCCATGGATGAAAATTTGAACATCCATTAAAATAGCTTTATTTCATAACTCGGAATACTTAATATTTTCTAAACCATAACCGTAATTATGCAATCCAACATTTATTTGTTCACTGACGTCATCAAAGCACAGGTCGTGCCATCGTTTTTTTGTTTTCAACACCACCAAAGGAAACGTTATTGTTTTTTAATATAATTATGCTTATGTTTTACAAAATGTTAATCATTCCAAGTTATAGTATGAAGTTATTTTAATCAATGTTCAAATTTCCATCCTTGGGAACACACTAATTGTGAAGGAAATGTGTACAAAAGGTTTTCCATTGGAAATATAGGAAGCAAAATTACTTGACGTCCACCTTAATAGTGTGGGATAAGGGAGATGGAATGGATCCCAATCCTATGTCCTGACCTTTAATTCCATTTGTCCCATTTTCAATAGGGTTACTCTCCAGGTGGTCCCCTACCACATACAAAAATTTCATCGAAATCGAACCATTTTTACGCACCTTATGCCGCATAAGGGCAATGGAATACATCCCGCTCATATGTCCTGACCTTTGACCCCACTTCACCCATTTTCAATAGGGTTTGTCCCCAGTTGGTCCTTTACCACATACTAAAATTTCATTGAAATCGAACCATATTTACGCAAGTTATGACGCATAAGGACAATTGAATGAATTCCGCTCTTAAGTCGTGACCTTTGACCCCACTTCACCCATTTTCAATAGGGTTCGTCCCCTGGCGGTCCCCTACCACATACTAAAATTTCATCGAAATCGAACCATTTTTACGTGAATTATCGTGCCGACAAACAGACGGACAGACGGACGCAAAAAGCTGGAGCATATACGCTTCTTTAAATTATGGTTGGAAAGCGTAAAAAACCGCAAGACAGTTTTTTCCTATGTTGTGTGCCAAAACCATGATACGATTTTGTGTTTCACTAAAAAAGAAAAAAAACTGCTATGGCGATTTCCACGTGAAGTGAAAAATATTTTATTGAACATTTTCCTATATTAAGAGATGGGAGATCAAAACAGAATTTCTTTTGAAAAGATCGTTGTAGTTTCATGTCTAAAGGAAACCAAAGAAAGGAAAAGTAAGTCAAATTATCAGGAAGTTGAACTTTTGTATCCCAATGTTGTTTTCACAAACAACATTTTGTATTTGTGGAATAAAATGTAATAATAAAAAAATTTCAGTGTTATTTTTATTTATTACAAGCCCAAAACACAACAAAAACCCTATCAAAAAGTTTTCCAATTCCAAAAATAACATTTTGGGCTAGAAAGGATTAAATAATATGTTCATGATTAAATTAATTTATGAAGTTTTTCTTCAATGAGAGTAGCCTCATTTTCTGTAAGGGATATTGGAACTAGGACGCAATAAATAGAAACATCGTATATCGAAGCACAGCAATACATACGTGCATGCATGTGTATGTACACAAGAATTTTTTTATTTTTTTTCAACTGCTGAAAAGTTTTTGTTTCTCCCTTGGCTCAGTTTAGAGAGCAAAAAATAAATTAAAATGAACAATAAAACAAAGCAGAAAAAGAACAATGGGGTCATCAACCTTTTGCATTCCGCGAAAGAAACACCGGCAACTCTTTTCTTCAGATCCAAAGTACGACTTGAGAAAGTCTCAGGCAAACTGCATCCAACAATAGCTGACGTTGTCCCCTAGAGTAAACGGAATTAGCAACAAGCCGACTCCTGATTCCTGGGAGGGAGAAAAAGTCATTGTTTCGTACAAACTTCACTAAGAAGAAATCCGTCTTCCGTAGTAACCAACTCTGCTTTCTAAATCCTGCTGTTTCTATCCCTCCCTGCATTCCAACTCGCGATTACGACTCCTTGCTCCGCACTGCGATTTCAAAAAGAGAAAGCAAGAAAGATCTCTTTCCCCAGTAGTGCAATTTAATAATGGATAATGATGTTACATAAGTAACACACGTAAGAGCAATCCTGATTTCGTAAACTTTGACACGAAGACTTATAAGGACGAATAAGTAATACACACAATTTGACGTGGATTATGAACATCAAACAGAAGTCATCGCTCTTTTCACGTTTATAAGTGAGTCACGGAAAAATTATCATCGGCAGCTACCGGGAATCGAACCCAGGGTCTTCCAGTTACGCGCCGGACACGGTGGGAAACTAGAGGACTAAGACCATCTTTGGTGAATCCCCAGCGTTGTGCAGGGCTCCAAGAAGGAACCTGCCAAATGGTTCAGCAGTTAGTCGTATGTGAGTCTGGAGAATTCGAGGCCGCTGTGGTGCAGTGGTAGCAGGTCCGGCGTGTAACTGGAAGACCCTGGGTTCGATTCCCGATGGCGGCCGATGAGAATTTTTCCGTGACTCACTTATAAACGTGGAAAGAGCGATGACTTCTGTTTGATGATCGAATTCTAAGCTTGTAACGGGAAGATTAGGCATTAAAAATATTCTGCGGAATGCATGGAAACCGTGATCACTGCTACTTAAATCGTATGCAAAAGCAATATTCCAAATTGGACATTTAGAAGCTCCAAAACGTTTAGAAACGCTAATATAATGACACGCCTTCTAGTGGGAAAACAGTGCATCTGAAAAAGTGCATGTCTGTTATTTTGTCATGATCAAACTATGATAGCAGACCTTTTTAGCGCGTCTTTTGTAAGAAAGATCGTGCTTATGTTACCGGTTTGTCCGTCCGCCTGCGAAAAGCATATCTCTGCAACTATTAGTCCGATTTGAAAAATTCTTTTTGCATTAGGGAAGCTTGAAATGTGCGAATGATGGTCCTTCATTTCTTTTATTTTTTACGATGCACAACTTTGCCGCTAGAGGGCGTAAATGAATATGATATGGAATTCAAAATACATTTTATTCCATACATTTGCTTCTAAATATCCGATTGAATAAAAGAATTACCTTTCGATTCCATTTATGTCGAAGACTATTTTAAGTATAGTCACTTTTTTAAGTTACGCATAGATTTTCCGCTAGGGGGCGCAAAAGTAAATTGCGTTTTTTCCGACATATCTGGCTCTAAAACTCTAATTTGAAAAATTCTTTCTGCAGCGTATACAGCTCCTGACAGGAAATCTTTTGCATGCAATTTTTGATTTTTGATAAAGAATGGTTCGTTCACGGGAATGTGCGTAAGTGTTAATTTGTGCTTCTGATGTGTTTTCAACAACATCTGAGCTTTTAAGATCTCGATTGATAAAATTCTTTCGTGGATCGATGCCACTCACGACAATAAAACTTTTCGGAATACTTTCTTCTTAAAATATTGCAAGATTTCTTCGCCAGAGGACGTAGATGTACAGTATATCTTTTTTTTTTTTTTTTTGTCAATATCTCTGGTTCTGATGGTCCGCTTTGAAAAATTCCTTTTTCGTTGGATAGACTTTCCGGTGAGACATGTTCTTCCTATAATTTCAAATTTTCAAGCAATTCATAGACTTTCCCATAGGGGTCATTAAAGTAAATTGCGTTTCCCCCGATATCTCTGCTTATAAAACTCCGATTTGAAAAATTCTTTCTACACCGGATGCAGCTCCTAATGGCAAATCTTTTGCATATTATTTCAAATTTTTGGTAAAAGTGGTTTGGCCATCAGGGGCGTTACGTCCTAATTTCCACTTCTGATGTATTTGCAGCAAAATCTGAGCTTCTAAAATCTCGACTGAAAAAAAAATGCGTTCGTAGACCGATGCTACGCACGCAGATAAACTGTTTTGGAATTTCTTCTTAAAATAATGCATGGTTTCTTCTAAGAGTCCGATTTGAAAAAAATCCTTCTTTGTTGATAGCATTTCCGGTGCAAAATGTTTTTTCATATAATTTCAAAATTTTCAAGTATTTCATAGACTTTCTGCCAGAGAACGTTACAGTAAATTGCGTTTCCCCCTACATCTCTGCTTCTAAAGCTCCGATTTGAAAAATTGTTCCTGTATCAGATACAACTCCTTGTGGGAAACGTTTTACATATAATATCTAATATTTGGTAAAGAACGTTTTCGCCACCAGGGGCGTAAGTATCAATTTCTGCTTCTGATGTATTTACAGCAAAATGTAAGCTCCTGAAAAGTTGTCTGAAAAAATTCTTTTGTGGACCCATATCGCTCACATCGAAAAAACCTTTTGAGAATACTTTCTCCTTAAAATAATGCATGGTTTTTCCGCCAGAGGGTGTAGATCCATATCTTATATTTGTCGATATATCTGCTTCTAAGAGTCAATTCGAAAAATTATTTCTCTGTTGGAGAGCTTTTCCGCTACCAAATGTTTCTCATATAATTTCAAATTTTTCTTAACGTACAAATCTGCCACCAGAGGGCGTAAGTTCACGTTTCTGTTTGGTGCAATATCTGCTGGATTAAAAACCCGATCGAAAAACTTCTTTCTCTCATATACTGCTGTTTCTCATACCGGTTCCATTGGCCTCGAATAGCTTTGATAAATTTAATTCGCGTCTTTTTAGCAGACCGAAGGCACAATAGTGCATTGGTGACGCAAGGGAGGACTTTGAAGGGATATGGGCAAAAGGTAAAGACTTGATACCCGTCTCTTTTTTCATTTTTCAAGAAATAAAGTGGTAGATTTGGATGTATGACTGGTATCCTTACTCTGATGAGTTCTACTCTTTGAAGGCTCTGTGGATAAAGGAATGGTACTTCCTCTTTAAAGATAGAAGTTAAAACTTTATTTTGATAATATGTAGAATTCATTTTTAACATTCTTTTCAACTTTCCTTAACTTTAATTTCTCATCGTATGAGAAACCAGCAATAATAATGAATCCTTTACTGAAACTTTCTTTGGATTCTTAGGACCAATTTTATGTCTTTTTCTGCTCTTCTGCGATAGTTAATCCACCTTTTCCTTTTTTTACGCTTTCCAACCGTAGGTTGAAGAAGCGTATATGCTCCAGCTTTTTCAGTCCGTCTGTCCGTCTGTCGGCACGATGACTCGCGTAAAAATGGTTCGATTTCGATGAAATTTTAGTGTGTGGTAGGGGACCACCTGGGGACGAACCCTATTCAAAATGGACGAAATTGGGTCAAAGGTCAGGACATAGGATCGGGATCCATTCCATCGCCAGTATCCCATACTATTAAAGGACCAATTCTTGTATGTATGTTAATTTTATTTTGAAAACGGCTCTAAGGATTTTGATGAAAGTCGTTAACCTACCGTTTTCTGGTACTAGAAATCGATTTATCTTGATCTCGACTTTAGGAAAATTCGTTTAGTGCGTTAAATACCCCAAATTACCACGTTTTTAGCGTCATGGCGTCCTATTAATGTTACCCATGCTTAGAAATCTTATGACGTCACAATCTCGCGATTGAAATGCTGGCGCGCTGTCACGCCATCTGTCTCATTACGTCACGCGTTGTGTGTGGATCCAATTAAAGTTTTATGACGTCACACTCTTTCGAGCAGATGGTCGCGATTCCCATGTGCCTCATTACGTCACGCGTTGTGTGCGTATGTCCATCCGCCCGATAACTCGCGTAAAAATTGCTCGATTTCGATGAAATTTTAGTATGTGGAGAGGGAATACCTGGGAAGGAACCCTATTGAAAGTGAACGAAATGGGGTCAAAGGTCAGGACGTAGGATCGGGATCCATTCCACTGCTCTTGTGCGTCATAACTAACATAAAAAAGGTTCGATTTCGATTAAACTTTAGTATGTAGTAGAGGACCATTTGGGGACAAACCCTATTGAAAATAGGCGAAATGGAGTCAAAGGTCAGGACATGGGAGCGGAATAACTTCCACCGCCATTATGCATCATAACTTACGTAAAAATGCTTCGATTTGGATAAAATTTTAGTATGTTGTAGGGGCCTGCCTGGGGACGAATTCTGTTGAAAATGGGCGAAATGGGGTCAAAGGTTAGGACACAGGAGCGGGATCTATTCCATAGCCCTTGTGCATCATAACTTATGTAAAAATGCTTCCATTGTGACAAAACTTTATCAAGTTATTTCGGAGGTATATTGAACCAGTTCTGTTGAATATCATCGAAATGGGATCAAAGGTCAGGACACAGGACTGAGATTTATTCCACAGCCATTATCCTCATAACTTGAGTAATGATTTCTAGTATGTTGAAAAGCGTATCACAATCAATGCATTGCATGATTTTACTAACTTGTTTGTTGCTACAGTTATTAAGTTACATCCATGCTTCATCAATAGTCATAATGCATTTTCATCTGTTTCCCGCTAAGCGATTTTCATAAATAAAGCTACACCGTGTTCTGGGCTCAGCCATATACCTAAGTAAAAAGCAGTGAACATTTTTTTTTTTTTTTCAGATTCAAATCCTATTTATTACCTTGTTTACAGTTAATACAGAGATTTTTCATCACTAAGCGATTGCTCTTTGGGCCGGTGGATTTTCTTTTAAGATCCAAAACCTTACTTTTGTAATAGTCGTAAAAGTACGTAACTTCTTTGGATATTCGTTGATGCAGCCCTAAATGTTATATTCTAACATTTTGGTGTAGAAAAAAATCTACATTTTTTTCTTTTTCTAAAATTAAATTCCTAATTTAGAAAAAAAAAATCTTTTTCTTGTTAAAATCTATTCTTCACGTTTCTCCCTCTATTATTAATAATATTGCTTATTTTATCCCTAGAAATGCTAATTCCATGATTTTCACAACGTTTGTTAATTACAGAATAAGAATATTACTCTTCGTAAAGAACAAAAACATAACCTTCTCTATCCACAGCTTGTTTAATGCGCCATTTTCTTAGCAAACGATATTTAACTGCAGCATGTTTCTTTCGTATCCATTTTACACGCTGTTGCCAGTTTCAATTCTTTGAACTTCTTTGATTTTCTGTCATTTCTTATGAAAACGTTCTAAAAATGTGTGAGCATCCGCTTTAATAATAAGAAAAAAGTACCTTTCGCTTTCTTGAAACGTTTTACGCCCCACCCCACCCCCACCCAATTCCTTTCCCACAAAATCCAATCTTTCCTTCAAAAGGTGTAAATTATTTTTGGTACAAATATATTCTGCTTCAATCACATTTTATTTTTTGTACAAATATATTCCGCTTCAATCACATTTTATATTTTTCCAAACAAAAAGTTACGATTGCTGTTCGTCTAATTGATATTGTGGTGCTTATTACGGTGTCCTACAATAAGACAAAAAAAAAAAATGCGTCTCGTTAGAGAACGTTCAGAAAAGAAAACAATAGTCGTAATCTTTCTTTCTTCCTTGATCTTGATACAAATGATTTAGTCCTACTTTTCGCTAATTGTCTCTGTTACACAAAGATTTTGTTCTGTCAGAACCCCCACGGACAAGAATCAATATTATCATCTGTACTGGGAGCAAAGGAAGACGATGTCAAATATCGAGAGGCGTGAATAAAAGTATTGTCGGCAAAACTGCAAATCAGCGTGTTTAAGAAAGCAAAAAAAAAAAAAAAAAAAGGAAAGATCATTGGTGCAAGGCCAGATTTACGAGAGTAATAGCATCGTCGAATGCACGAGCTCACTAAGCGAAGAAGATCGTTTGACCTCAAAGAGAGACGCAATTAATTGGGACATAATTCATAGTTGAGAGATGTGAGAACGGACTGAGAATTCGTCGTGACCACATTCATTTGCATTGTGAGTCAGATGGTAGACATGAATGTAGGGCAGGAAAGGGAGATCGGGGGTGGGGGTGGGGTGGAGTGATTAGATGGTATCTAGGGTTGCGAACGTTAAATAAACTTAGAGATATCTGAAATTCTTCTTTTTCATTATCTGTTGTTCAAGACAGGTGTAGTCAAGAAACTACTGCCGGCCCCGGTGGCGCAGTGGTCTAAGCTATGGCTTCTGATCATTCGTCCAAAAGCGGTTCGGGTTCGAATCTCGGTGAGGCATGGATCTTCTGCTTGCCTTACGGCATTGGCTCTATGCCTTCCCTGGAACCAGTGGCCCTAAATTAGGGACGGGCGACTGTTTATAGCCCATTGAGTTGCTTACGGTGGTCGTTAAAACTCCAATAAAAAAAAAAAAAAAGAAAAAAAAAGAAACTGTTGCCCACATTTACTTTGGACAACAAATATCAAGCAAGGGCTTCATCGAAAAAGAAAATAACAGGCATTCGAAACTCTGCTGAAGTGCATTTGGGAGAAACAGTGCAATTTTCAAGAACAATTTACCATCATATCTTAAAAGAAAAGTACACTGAAGAGCAATTGAATTAGAGACAGCTGGTGTTATGCAAATGTGACGCTGTGGGCGGCCCTGTAAACGGAAACGACATGACGTATGCAGCGATCCTACAATATAGGGAGTGATGCGACGGAAATCAGTAAGAGTCGGACGCAGTATGGGTAAGGTGAAGGATCTAAGCGCATTTGATCGTGGGAAAATTGTCGGGGCCCGACGAATGGGTCACTCCATCTCGGAAGTCGTGCAGGCACTGTGATTTTCACGAGCCACTGTATCACGGGTGCACCGTGAGTACATCGAATCCGGTAAAATCATCCCTGCAAGGGCCAACTACCGTGGACAACAGCGTGTGGATGAGCGGGTCATCGTCGGCTAGCTCGCATTGTAACAGCGCATAGACGGGCCACAGTGCAAGAAATCACTCTGCAATTTAACGCTGGTGCACAAAAATGTGTAAGCAGCCACACCATCCAGAACCATCTCCTCGCTATGGGGTACAGAAGCCATCGTCCCACGAGGGTACCGCTGCTGACCGCACATCACAGGGTGCAAATACTAGCATGGGCACGGGAAAATCGCCACTGGACCCTAGACATGTGGGAAAATGTTGCCTGGACTGATGAATCGAGATTCACGTTGGTACATGCGGATGGCAGGATACGAGTACGGCGCAAACCACATGAAGCGATGAATCCTTCTTGCCAGCAGGGTACTTTTCAAGCTGGTGGGGGCGGCATGGGGACTGTTTACGTGGATTGAAATGGGACCCCTAGTACGTGTGACATCGTCCCTCACAGGTGAACGTTACTGGGATATCCTGGAGGACCATTTGCTCCCGATTGTGTGTCTTCAACATCCCACTGGGAACCTCATCCTGCAACAAGACAATGCAGCTCCCGAATTGTATCCGACTGGTTGGATGAACACTCCACTGACGTGACCTCGCTTCCTTGGCCAGCTAGGTCCCCTGACCTTAATTCCATCGAGCACATCTCGGATGCCATCGAGAGAGATGTTCGAGGCTCTGACCCCCTCCATCAAATCTTCGTGAACTGTGGGAGCTTGTTCAGGGGTCGTGGATCCGTATGGCTTCCCAACGCTTCCGGTGTCTTGTCGAGTCCATACCGAGACGAATCGCCGCCGTCATCAGGTCTTGATCAATACATCGTTCCAGTTTTTACTAAAGGTTCAGAGACATGGACCTTAACTAAAGAGTGATGTGAACAATGAATGCAACAGTGGCAGCTTTAATGCATTTTAGCACGTGGGGATATAGAAAATAAAATATTCATAGTACACTGGAATGTATATACACCTCTACAGCGCGTATCACATAATTACTATTCAACACAATGTCGTACATAACATGTGATGTACTACAGTATATAGGTGAAGCACGTGCCAAGACGACAAATCTGCAGAGATACATTCCGTCGGTGTAGTTCAGTCGGTTAAACAACTGGCTCCGGAGCGAGAAGGGTGCCAGTTCGATCCCCCTCACCGACAAATCTGTGTTTTCACAAGCAAACATATTATATGCCTTCTAAATTGTTTTTAATAATAATACCCACTTGTCTCTAAAGTTTGTCCAATTCGCCCTATTGACAAGAACAAAATCATCAGGTTGATGCAGCCCTAAATGTTATATTCTAACATTTTGGTGTAGAAAAAATCTACATGTTTTTCTTTTTCTAAAATTAAATTCCTAATTTTAGAAAAAAAAATCTATGTTTAATGTAAAGATGAACGTTTAATATAAGGATTGTGTTCAAGCTTTACTAAACACAATACCCGAGATGCATGGTTATATTAATATTTCACAACCACGGACGTACGTAGCTTCATGAGGAGGAAAGAGAAATTGTAACAACGAACAACTTATACAAACACCATATGCAAATTCCACTGTGCTTTCTTGTTGTCTAACACTTTGTTATCACAGACTCAACGCATCAATTTAATTTTTTTTTTTTTTATTGGAGGTTTAACGACCACCGTGAGCAACTCAATGGGCTATAAGCAGTCGCCCGTCCCTAATTTAGGGTCATTGGTTCCAGGGAAGGGAGAGAGCCAGTGCCGTAAGACAAACACAACATCCATGCCTCACCGGGATTCGAACCCAGACCCCTTACGGACGAATGATCAGAGGCCATCGCTTAGACCACTGCGCCACCGGGGCGGCTCAATTTAATTGGAAACAAGAAGACCCAAAGACTACAGAAAAAAAAAACCGGATAAGTGAAATTAGACAGCTTGTTGGTACAGTAATGAAAATTGTTTTTTTGTTCTTTCCATTCTTTTGGGCATTTGTGTCCCACGAAATCCCAACTATCACTCAATCGGTCATCAAGAATGAAAAAGTTACCCACAGTACAAACTTCTGAAAAACAGTACGAAAAATCTTTGTCCAGCAGTGAATGGCTCCTACAAAGGATGATACATTTGTCATTGCTTTTTTTTTTAATTGGAGGTTTAACGACCACCGTGAGCAACTCAGTGAGCTATAAGCAGTCGCCTGTCCCTAATTTAGTGTCACTAGTTCCAGGTAAGGGAGAGAACCAATTCCGTAAGACAAACACGACATCCATGCCTCACCGGGATTCGAACCCGGACCCTTTTCGGACGAATATAATCAGAAGCCATCGCTTAGACCACTGCACCACCCGGCTGCCATTTCTTTGCCTTTGTTACTTTTCCAGTCTGTACGTATGTACGCTGTGTTCCAACATGCAAAGGAAAATTTCATTATTACTTTCTACTGTAAATTTACACCTTTTCTACTGGAAATTCCCAACGTTTTTCCTATTTCTTCTGCATACACACGCATTCAGAAGTTCTACAGAAAAATCAGCAATCAGAATTAGTCTTGTCGCGCAAATCTCCGTAATTCTTTACAAAAACAGAAAGGTCATGATTAGAATTACAGGGCAGGGCAAGTGTCCCCTTTTGACCCCTACATGGGCGCTCATGTTCACAACAACTTCACACAGCTACAAATAAAGCATAAGATGGACAAGGCTACCACATCCCTTTTACAGTTGATGTGTTCACATTACATGGAGAAATAAGCGGCATTTCATCCACGAGCGTCACCAAACCTCTCGAGGTTGAAGGACCACGCAGGGACATTTAAGGTTGTCCCCACTGTCGCATTTTACGCATGCGTGTTCACTCATACTTCTCCAAACCTCTCAAGGTCGAATTATCACTCAGCGATATTTCAGGTTACTCCCACTGTGGTATTCTACTCATGTGTGCTGACTCATACTTCTCGAGTGCTGAGGATCCTTTATTTGGGGCATTACAAACAACGTCATAGGATTCAGGGGATCACTAGCAAACGTCCCCTTTTGTAAATTACGAAGGAAAAGCGTGCGGTGTTCCTCGATTTGATGAAGGGGAAGACGCAATGACAGTGCGAGATAGAACCCTTTTTTTTGGGGGGGGTTAGCGACCACTATGAGCAACTGCATGTGCTATTAGCAGTCTCCCATCCCTAATTTAAGACCACTGGTTCCAGGGAAGGGAGAGAGACAGTGCCATGAGACAAGCACAGCAACATACCTCAGCGGGATACGAACCCGGATCGCGTCGGACGAATGGTCAGAAACCAGTGCTTAGACCATTGCCACCGGGGCGGTGTGAAGCAGAAGTGAGAATGAGAGAGTCTAAGTCTAAGTAGACTCAGAGCATTTGTATCTACAGAGGCTTTTTATATATCACTATTAAGAAAAATAAAGGCTTTGGCTTTCACTATTAAAAAAAGGTTTTGGCTTTCACTATTAAAAAAAGGTTTTGGCTTTCACACTTTGGGTGTGGATGGAACCCATGTCTCCTTGGTAAGAACCGCCACTGGAATAGAGCATGATATAATGTATGCTTGGTATAACCAAGGAAGATAAGAAAAGTAATTAATGCATCAAAAAAATGACAAGAGTGGGTGACATCGTGGTCAAAGTAAAAACCATCCAAGTGAAAATGGGATGGATGTACTGCTAGATCTGACCACAGCTGGACAACTGAAATACGAGACTGGATACCACGGGACAGCGAAAGGCCCAGCAGAAGACTGCATGGCAGATGAGTGCATGAAATTTGAAAGCATGACGGAAGGACATGGAAGAAAAGTGCTCAAGACGCAGGGAGTTATGAAAGAGTCTTGGGGAGACCTTTACCCAAAAGTTTATTGAGAAGAGTTGATGATCTGAAATTCAGGCATAAAAAATTCAGTTTATGTAGAATTCACAAATCATAAAAATTTCAGTTTATGTAGAATTCACAAATCATAAAAATTTCAGTTTATGTAGAATTCACAAATCATAAAAATTTCAGTTTATGTAGAATTCACAATTCATAAAAATTTCAGTTTATGTAGAATTCACAATTCATAAAAATTTCAGTTTATGTAGAATTCACAATTCATAAAAATTTCAGTTTATGTAGAATTCACAATTCATAAAAATTTCAGTTTATGTAGAATTCACAATTTTATGTGAACATTCGTTTGTTCTAATTATTAATGAACTGTTAAAATTGATTTGTTCTTTGTTTCGATAGCTTAAGAACTTACTCGATCACCGAAAGCTACGGCTGTTCATTGTGAATTTTAGGTTTCTGGCTGGCTCTAAAGAAAGAAGCAGAACAAAATCGCACTCGGATCTCTGCATGCGTGACACTGATGAGTAAAATAAATGTTTGTGTCTTTATTCCATTTATTGCGATGACGAAACCTTGTGCCGTCGATAAGACGCGCAAGCGTTTCGCCATTACACAGCCAAAAAAAGGTTAACAAAATTGAAATTTTAATAATTAGTTTTAATAATAAATGAGCAGGTAAGTTTCGGAATGCAGTGTGTAGGTATTTGGACTTAGAACTGAATTTAGAACGTTTATAGTACTCAAGCTAACGAAGATATCGTGTTAAAGTGGAGATGATATATGATTTCTTTTTTTATCTCAGTTATACGATGCATGACACTACAGCATGGAGCTAAAATTTGCAAAAATTAGGAAAAAAAGTTGAAGTTCGTGATAAAATTATTGTACATTGGTTGCAAGTTTGCATAAGTTCAAAAATATTTTTTTCTAAAATCTGATATCGTAACAATTAGGAAACACGTATGCCATCTAGCTTGAAATCATGCGGTAAGAAATAAAGAGAAAGGGGATGTCTGGGTGGGGATTAAACGTAGCAGTTGGATATGAGCTGGGTGCTGGAGTTCCTAATGAGGCAAGAGCGTTCTGCTTGTCCAACAGTTCTGGGTTTTGTCCCTTTCTCGGAGCCCTTGACCCCAAACTAGCGACAGGTGCCTCAGATACAGATGGAGGTCTGTAGTCATCGATGCTCATGGGATCGTTACCTCCACACACCCTTACGCTTTACTGTGTTCAGCGCCTACCGGTTCATTCATTACCACGGTCAAGTTGTGAAATTCAAACTCTCTCTGCCAGTGGCGGACTCGAACTCACATCTTTTTGCTCCGGAGCCTAATGCTTTCCCAATTAAACTGCGTCAGCAAGGGCTTATTTCTGATACTTGCCGTCTTGACATGTGCGTCACCTCTGTGGTTCGTCACTATCCCCCTTACCCTCTTGAGAAAAGGCTGGGACGGAATCGTAGGTTTCCGGGTTAGCCGACAAACCACGCTTGAAGAGGTCACTGCAGGAGAAGTAATTCTGACTAATTCCAGAGGATGTGTGAAGAAACATCACACATTTTTCAAGAAAATTTTTTTAACAAAGTCCGGTGTTACTTGTAACGATGTTCGGTGATATCTCTATTATCTTATACTAGAATAATAAATAAACTTCTTGGCTGGTAAACTCAGGAAAAACAAACTTGAGAATATTCAATGGAGGACATAAAATGTTTCTAATAACATTTCTTTTCTCTAATATACTGACCGAGGCTATCCTACGGTCTTGCTCCGTTGACTCAAAATCCTACTCTCGCTATATTAAAACTTATTTCCTCTTAAATCTCTTACGCGTACTTACTTAGAATCTCTCACTATCCGGTGATCAAACTAAACGGTCTTCGGCTAGCTCGAATGTATATTCCTCCACATACGCTGAGCTGCCGCTTTTTGAACTCGGCTTCCCTAGCTCCACGCTCTTCGCAAAGTTCCCTCCTTCCTTCTTTCTCTCCGATAACTCTGTTCCCCGACAATAACTTCGCCTCTCTCTCTCAAAACCCGCTCTGCCCTCGCGCGAAAGTAAAAGCACTCCCACACACTGCAAGAAAACCTCAGCCACCACCTGACTCCTGGGCCTGGAAAAATCGATGTCCGCTAATCAAAACAAAGTGCTCGCAAGGGTTACAAGAAAATGCCACGTCCTTTTCGGAAGAACAATCAAAGGACCTAAAAGTCAGAAAATGGTTTTCTATCACCAACGATGCCTATCCGAAACAAAGTGTGAGTTTTGCTGAAAGCTCGACTCATTGTTAACTGCCTGAGTAAGGTGTCTGCAAATGGAACAACGAGGCGCCTACCCAAAGATTGCTTATCCTGATAAGGGAAATGTAAATGTTTGTCCCAATCACGATGAAACAAAGAATAATAAATGGCGATATAGAAAATATGTTACGAGGATGGATTAAATATCACTATCTAAACCACCTATATTAAATCCTCCTAACCGAGTTCTCTTTGATTCCAGAAGATGTGCGGAAGGAACATCACACATTTTTTGGAGAACCCAACGTCCAGGAGATTAATTTTTACATTCCGGAGTCAATGTCAAAACACAACCCTTCTCTGCCTGTGGTAGACTCGAATGCATATCCTTCTGCTCCGGAGCCGAATACTTTCCTAATTAATCTACACCGGCGATGGCTTATCACTGCTACTTGCCGCCTAGCTATGTGCGTCACCTAGTCTGCATCTGGTCTTGTTACAGAGGAAATGCTTTCACCACAGCTAGGTTACGCAGATTTTACCTCACACCGGATATTCTTAACCTTAGTGTCAGAAGTGACACACACACTCCTGCTGTGACCTGGGATCATGCTATTTGCACCCTTCGTTTGCGTTTCCCCACCTCTCCGTGGTCTGTTCTATGTCCGTGGACAATTGATTACCGATTATAGGATGTTCCAGATTATACCGAGAGCATTAAATTAACTCTTGCCACAGCTTTATCTGCAGTTCTTTTCTCACCAGCTCCCATTTACAGCTGGATGGCTATTAAGGCTCATCTTGCCTCGGTTTAGGCTTGTAGCTAGACAGAGAAGTTGGGAGAAGCTGCTGATGACGGAGGTCTGGCAAAGGATGTAAAGGATTTCGGGCAAAATATACATATATAAAAGAGATTGGGCACTGTACTATAGTGTGACACTGGGTATAGACGCAAAACATGGCAGGATATATTCAAGAGGTTGGAGCACTTCGAATGATCACTAGGGCTCGGGCGTGGACTCCACTTCGGAACTTGAGGGGAAGACTTGGAATTGAGAAAGTACGAGAGTTTATCATCAGGCTCGCCAAGAAGTTCTTCAGGAAAGCGGAAACTCATCCCAATTAACTTGTTAGGAGTGCGATTGACTATGATCCCAGCGCAGCCCTTCAGCGCCCACGAACTAAGGCAGCTATCATAGTCCCTGCCCCTTGATAGTAACAAAGAGATAGCAGCACTATTGAGTACTGGTTCTTGTGCTGGGGCTTTGAATCAGATGGAGGAGTGGGTCAGAGAGAGTAGTATGATGAACATTTCATGTAGGTGCCAGACATACCACCACCCCCTTTCTTTTTCAGGATGACTTGTAATGGTAAGTACTGACAGCTGCTCTGGCACCAGATGTGGCTTTCTGAAGTTTCACTTCCCCCTGGGTGGTGGTGATGGTGTATAGCTGTTGTGTGCACCTGCTCGCTTGGGTCCTCTTGGCTGGGTGCTTTGCTTTCCTTCCTTTGACTCTGGTTCCGCGGTTACTTCTGAGTATTATCTCACTGTATCTAAATCCTTCCTATCTTTCTTTCTTATCTAGTACACTTGCTCAAATCTCCTAGCTTCTAATTTATAACGGGTAGTTTTAGACCTGAGGTCTAACACATATTTTTTTTTTTTTTGGATTGTAGGTTTAACGACCACCGTGAGCAACTCAATGGGCTATAAGCAGTCACACGTCCATAATTTAGGGTCACTGGTTCCAGGGAAGGGAGAGAGAGCCAGGGCCGTAAGACAAACACAACATCCATGCCTCACCGGAATTCGAACCCAGACCCCTTTTGTACGAATGATCAGAGGCCATCGCTTAGACCACTGGGCCACTGGGGCAGCCACACACTTTTTCCTAAAACTATTTAGATTAATTCTATGTAATTTCGTAGTTTGAGTCGCTAGGTTGGGTAAAAGGAAACGCAGTTCGGGCGCCGCCAGGCCTGGCTACGACCCCGTCTTGGTCACTTTACCTTTGCTCATCAATTCCACTACCTCCAAGATATGGAGGTAACTGCCCTGCATAATCCTTTCCCCAATCTTCCACCAGAATATGAAGCCTGTTTGTAGATTACCAGTGTAGTGCTGTGTTTGTGCAGTGTGGTACAACTTTCATGTCACTTGAAGGTGGAAGCGTTGGTAAAGTCACGTGGACCTTGAAAGGGGAGAATAATGGGAGGGAGTTCCAAAATTACGGAGAAAAATTGGGAGGAGTTGTATCCTATGGAGAATCGAATACCTCGTAGATAATGTGCTGCATTGAATAGAGTTTAGAAATAGGGCGAGCCATGCTATTTTTAACTGCAGGCTCTGTCCCTAGGAAGGAAGCATCCACATGTTGGCCTTGTAGTGATCAGAGGTAATCTTGTAGTCCAGGAATAAAGCACCCGCTTATCTTGGCGGGGAACAGCGTTAATTTTTATAAACAAAAATTAACAGCTCGTAGCTTTACTGTGCAAAAGAAAAATCCGAAAGGGGGTGTGGAACTCGCTGCTACATGGCTCTGAAGAAACCACGTGTTTCGAATTAAGCGCACTGTGTGGCTCATCTGCCAAAGGGAGTTAGTATCTTACTTTTGCAGATGGGGAGGCAGTAAAAATTATCACGTGAGGACGATTGAAGGAAACTTTGTAGCGTTTTTCGAGGGTAAAAAGTGACAACACAAAGAAAGGAAACTAAGAATTTATGCACAGGTCACTTGTAAAACCAAAATTTGCCGCTGACGAGACTCGAGTCCATATCATTCTTCTCCGGATCTTATGTTTTCCCAATGAAGCTACGCCGATAAGGGCTTATTATTTGCTTTGTATTTGCCGTCTTGACATGTGGGTCACTTCTTTAGCACATCATACACGGTGTGATACCTTTGCCACAATAATTCGTACGTAGTGTGTGCCATTATGCCCATCATGCGCTTTAAAAACTTTCTGCAACTGACATGAGATCTGAGGTAAAACAGAAGTTCCAGCGGAGAAAAGACGAAAAGAAGAACGAAGAGATGGAACAGTTCTTTTTGGAACTATCTGAGATACGGAGCCTGCCTTGCGAGCTGAAAACTTGGAGGAAAGCTTGTGATGGTGAAAGAAGGCGGTTTGACCGCGAGTGAAGGAGGTTGAAGATACTCCTTTTTGGAGGCATATCGGCCACTAGAGAATTATGAGGCACGATTCTCTCTTCTCTCCGAAGTCGGTCTTATTGTTAGGCGGCTTGTGTGATAGAAGAAAGTAGGCGACCTCATGTTGTTACTTCGAAACTGAGGGACGATGGTCAAGTCTTGTACCTTGTCGAGAAGTCTGAGTTCAAGAGCAGCCCTTCCGGGTGTCACTCCATACAAATGTCACCAGGTTGCGAAATTATCGCAGCCCCCGGTAGTGTTTGGTGAACGGACGACCTGTAATGCAGCAACAAGGGCTGGAAATTCACCGATACTTGCGGAAACAAGGAAGGAAAAAAGCTTCCTGTCTTAAATCAATTACACGTCGATACTTCAAATGGGCTTGCCTTCATACCGGTGAAGAGCATCTCATCATAAGCGAAGTTCGTATGTCAGTGTCTGTGCGCCAGTTGTGGATTAAGTGGACTGGCATCTCCAGACTGGAAAGTTCACTTAAGTAGCCTATCACATTTTTTTATGCACGGCCGCGTTTCGGATTAGGTATAGGCCCCTGTCAGCCAGAATACTACAATATCGGCTGGTGTACGGGCCTATTAAAGTTCACTGAATTGTACTGATATGTTCATCCTAAGTTCTCAACTAAAAGAGGCGAGGTCATTTGATGCTCCTTCATCTTGCATTGTAGTTTAATTAACGTCTTCATAATTTTATCTGTTTTATGTTAATTAATTGAATGGCTCTCGTGCCAGCCTTTGAAAGTCAGCGAGTCATTTTGGAGTGTCAGAAGAGTTTATTGATTTTTTATTGGCAAGTAGGGTAAGCTGTCTCTTCCAATCAATAAGATTTCGGCGATGAAAGATCCTACGAGCAATCTTTACAATTTTTCTAATGCTTACCTTCTGGTTGTCAGCCGATGCCGAACCAGCTACCAAATTAAACTGTTATTTCGGATTAGTTTAGCACCCCGGTGTGTAACACTCTCATATCCATCTCTTTAATGTATTTCCATTTGTAAGTGATTCCACGTATTTCTTGTAGTTTTATCAATGAAAGTTCACCTGGAAAAAATCTCCGAACGTGCCATGTATTGGACCATGTCGTGGATGGGCTACAACAGCCTCCTTTGGTCCCTCTGTCGCCAGCCTTCTTTAGCCCCTCTGATCCACCAATTGTTTTAGACCACAAGACAGCCGACTGCTGGAAGTTTTATGCGTGTCACGCCTTCCACAGATGACCCTTCCTACGGTTTTATGTGAAAAGCCAAGCAGGTCGGCCGTTTTAAACATGATTGGACCGGCACTCCTGGTGTCATCTATCATGCTATGTTCAAAGTTTCTCAGATCACTTGTTTTGCCCATTTGGACCCTCAGTGGAACGCTAATTGATGCTTGACGAACTGGTCTCTGATTTATACTGTACACCACGATCACGTGGTGGAGTGAGCCATTTATGTGATGAGGGCGATTGTATCCTAATAAACTGGCATATACACTTATGCCTCTCTCTCTTTCTGTGCTTTGGTGAAATAAGCATTTTATTAATGTAAGTTAGGATGCATAATGTTTTTAGCTTTGAAGCAGTTATTTAAGTTACTAATTTGTGTCCTTAGCTAAACATTTTAAACGAAGAACACATCAATTCATTTGAAATAAACTCCAGGGTGACGGCAATCAGCGCTTACGTAATTTCAGCTCGCTGGATTTTTCGAAGCAGTAACGAGCAGGAAGTTTCAGTCACTAAAACACTTCTAGTTGACAATCGCCAGATCGTAATTCAACAGATCGCGCGTAACAGAAAGCTTATGTAATTTTGACAAACATAGACATATCCATCATATATCCACAAGACGCCTTTCATCTCTCCACTAACACTCTCGTCGTCTTAGCATTTTATTTTCATTTGACTTACTGTCAGAGTTGCTTAAACGTGCAAGCTGTTCGGGTAAGTAATCTGCCCTTTAGTGAGAAAATATTTAAACGAGAAGTGTTGAAAAGGTTGTTGTTGTCGTCGTTGTGTTGTGTGTGTGTGTGTGTGTGTGTGTCTGCGTGTGCTGGAATTTTGCGATCGCCATAAGAAACTCGTAGAGTTATACAGTATAAGCAGTTGCTTGTCCCTAATTTATCGCTTGGAAAATGAGTGACCTAGTGATTAGAGGAACCCTTCCCACAAGATGGTTGCAGGTTCCATCCCAGGTAGGTTGAGTTGTTCTGATTCGCTGAATACTGGCCATGCGTCGGATGAGCATGCTAAGCTGTCACCCGTGGGGTCAAATAAGGTCGTCTTCTCTTTTCCTTGCCCTTGTTCTCCCTACCTATACTTGAGGCAAAGCTAACATGATTACTGTTAATAATGTGGAACCGATTCACCGACAAGATATCTCTTGTATATCAGTATCTCTCCGCGCACTAATGGGGTGCCATGTGGGGCGGACCCTTCTCCCTAACCATAAGGGTGACTTAAGATAAGACAAAAGGAAACCCCGCGTTCCATCACAATGTCACCCCTCAACTCCCACACCTTCTCAACCTTGGGCAAAACTAACCTGATTACATTGTTAATGCTGTGAAACCGATTCACTGACAAGATATCTCTTGTGTATCAATATTTCTCCGCGCACTAATGGGGTGCCATGTGGCGCGGACCCTTCTCCCTAACCCCAAGGGTGACTTAAGGCAAGCCAAAAGGAATCTACCCGAATTCCATCACAATGTCACCCCTCAACCCCCACACCTTCTCAACTTTGGGCAAAGCTAACCTGATTACACTGGTAATGCTGTGAACCCGATTCACCGACAAGATATCTCTTGTGTATCAATATTTCTCCGCGCACTAATGGGGTGCCAAGTGGCTTGGACCCTTCTCCCTAACAATAATAAGGGTGACTTAACGCAAGACAAAAGGAAACTTGCCGCGTTCCATCACGATGTCACCCCTCAACCTTTAAAAAAAAAAAAAAAAAAACAGTAACCATGAAGAAAGGAGCAAGATGAATCGTCAAACCATTATCTCCCCACTTACCCTCAGGCTAATACAATTCTCCTCACCCTCTCGCAGTAATATCCTCCGTGTGTACTGTATATTATGCGAATATTTGTATTTTTATAAGCACGACCAAAACTGGGATCTTTATTTTTATAATGTACGTACAACATTTAGAACATCTATATATCCATGTCCTTCTTAGGTCTCAGTTCAGACTCGAACACGGGCTTTTTAACTGGAACTATATTATGCAATGGAAGTACACACTCCGTAACTTTAACTCCATAGACAGGTTAGCCTTGCCCCGAGTACAGAAGAGATCGTTGTGACGTCATGGTCTAGCAATCCCAACTATGTAGGATCATACTTTCAATCTGACACTCCTACCTCTGGGACCCGTCTGTTCCCTGTCGTATCTGAGCCGCTAGGTTCATTCCAATATAAATTTGTTTCTGATAAGCAGCAGGAAAGTTGCATCTAAACCTTCCCTGTGTGTGTGTGTAAACTCTACGACAAATTGCTGGCTGTAATGAGAAGTGAACTAATTTAGGGCCAGTGTGTAAGATAAAACACAATACCAATGGCCATCTCAGACGCATGGTGAGAAGCAAGTCTCTCAAACCACGCGACACTGTGGGTTGGCCCAAAATTTTTGACGTGATTTCGACATGCGTAAGGTAACGGTGTGACAGCGCCCAAACTGAGCGCTGGACATTTAGGTCGAAAACCCATTCCCTAGTTTATTTATTTATTTAATTATTATTTTATTTATTCATTTATTTATTTATTTATTCATTTTTATTAATTCATGTATTTTTTTGAAGAAGGAGTAGGTTTTATTTTGCCATATACTTTCGGGTGAATCTTTTCTTTTTTTTTTTCCTCTCCGTCCCCCCTCTCCCAGCACAAGTCGTCACAGGACAGACCGACACTGTAAGGAGTAAACGCCGGCGACAGCCATCGGCGAGCTGGCTTTGAAGTATGTTTTATTGGGGCAATAGAAGTGTCCACCGTCTATAGCATCAACAATGCGTGTTGGGCCGACTGGAGACTTGTTGGAACCGGGCCTAACAGTTTAATTGGGGTAAGGATTTATGGCCGGTGGTTGTATCAAGCGGCAAACGTGACTTCAGGGGTTCTCAGAATTTCACTGGAGCTGGTAGGAATCTTGACCCCCTAACGAATGGAAGATCAAAATGTTAATTCTCTGACCAGTAAGATCTACACTGGGGAATTTAATTCAGGGAAGCTTGCGTTTGCCAGCAAGTGATTGGATGATGGGATATTTTGAGGTAGTGTGAGTCTTCTTGGGGGTCGTCGAAATTTTTACCAGGGAAGAGAAGAACTTCGTCACTTTCAACTTTTCACTTGTTCTTCTAAGTCGAGGTGCTTGACTTGCACTTTTTCCTTTATTACTGGTGACTTGTCGGGGTTTTTTTGGTGGTCCAAAACGTGGACACAGCCATGAGGTATCAGTGACTGGCAGCTTAATCGCTGCCAAATATTGCAGCAGGACATCCGTAACTACGTACCGTGTCCCGACATGGATGGAGGATCCAAACCGAGGTGCTACGGAAAGGAACCCGGCAAAGGATGACGAGGGCCCGCACCAAGTTTGACGGACCGGGGCAGACATCGCAGACCAGTACCCTATGTGGAGGAACAACGATAACAGTGTTTGGCTGACGAGAATTCTCCCGGCTCAGGAGTGGTCAGCAGCGCGATATCTAGGCCAGATTCGGAGGTTAAGGTAGGAAATCCATCCCATTCTTTTTTTTTTTTTTTTTTTGGTGTCCCCTCATAAAATCTTTATCGGAGCAGTCCACACATAGAGTAAATATTTTTTTTAACAAATACTCAGTTTAGTACAGGTTCCTGTCAGAGAGTCTTAAATCATTTTTGCTAGAATCATGAGCGTATATTTATTATTATGCCAAATCATAACCAATAAATTGTTTTTGTTGTTAATTTTGTCTCAGTCCCATGATGAGTGTATCGTTAACTACAATATGTGTGCTCAACTCTAGATTATTTGGAGAATATATATATATCTTTTGGAACCGGAACTTAGAAAATCACTTCACTTATGTTTTTTATTTTAAATCTAGACGTTCACAAAAATATTGCGGCACACAGCGGACCCTTTGACTCCCAAAGGAAAATCTGCTGTGTGAAACACAACGCCCCGTCAGTGGATTCTGAAGCTGCGTCGGCCCTAAATCAGGGAATCGCAGAATCACAATCCACTCGACACCCCCTTGGCTCCCAATATTACGCCGGGTGAACCCAATTAGGAACCCGAGCGATAATAACGGACAAAATGATTTGCACGAACACAAGGTGAACTTAGTTCATTTCTTTTCATCAAGAAGGTGCAAATAGTTCCCGGAAATGAATTCCGAATGTGTTCTAAGAACCTGTACAGTGATCTTGCCCGTACAGAGACATGTCACAAATACTAGCTCTCGGTTCTAAACGTCACTGACTTTTGGAAGGTTGCCATTCATTTCGTTTTGTGCATGTGTTTAAGGGCAGGAAATTTTATTTATTTTTATTTCCCCCGGCACAGGTGCACCGGCGCTTTCTTTTCCGTGTTCCTTTGGGTGCGGTTTCACAAGCCTTATTACGTCACAGGCGCAAAGATTCCCCCTTTCTGGTTCTAATGAGAGAGTCTTAAAACATGACATCAAAAGTGTTCCACATTGGATCAGCTGATCTTACGGCTTAAAAGAATCATCAGCGAAACGTTTAGAGTCAGGAAGCGATTATTACATCGAAAGTGCTTCTTCTTCTGCGATGAAGAGGGGGGGGGGTTTGAGGAGGAAACGAATCTGTGAGGAGAGAGGGTGGGAGGAAGAGAAAGTGGAAACGGTGAGGGGGGAGGAGTCAGAAACGGGGAATCTGGGCCAATGACCTGAACTTCCATTTGAGCCGACTCGGCGACGGTGTAGCTGTTGGCAGACGCTCTGTCTGGTCTCCCCGTGCTGACTTCGCCTGTCTGCCGCTTGGTAGGGAAAGGGCTTCCAGTCCTTGCCTGCCTGCCACACACGCATACGCGTCATTAGAACCCTATAAGTATTATGTCTCAATTTTTGAATAATTAAATAAGTCTCCTTTCCTTCAGGCGTGCACGCTGCATCGATATGTGGGATGCGGCCCGTGACATTATTTCTGCGGAAAACGGTCAAGCGGCCAAATGCTTTTATTCGAAAAAAGAACAACAGTGGCTCAGCCATCAACCTGTGCAGAGGATTTGGAAATTTGCCACCATTAATCGATAGAATTAATGTCAAGACAGCTTTTCACCTGATCAATCACCCCGTCTGCCTGATATGTTGATCGCAGCGAACGCTGGAAGGGAGAATTAATATTCTGTACAAATTTATCATTCCGTTGAATGGATTATTCAGTAGGCGGCGTATCATCGATTATCACACAAATTTATCATTTAATTTTGATATAAATCGATTTTAATCGAATATTCCTAGAAGTGACAGATACCACCATCTTTCACCACCCTTTTTTTTTTTTTTAATCTCTAGTCGCTTTAATTTACTCGGAAGTCGCGAATTCAATTCTTTGAAATTTCTTTCGTAATTTTCTCCTGAACTATTAAAAATTCTCACTGAAAGGAAGCTACGAATTATCATTATGTTGCTACAGAACGGTTACAGTTTCATCACTGGGAATCGGAATTCTTTTTTTTTTTCCAGTAAATTCCATCCCCTTCAAAATAAATAAATCAAATAAAAAGAAAAAGGCAAAGAAATGTCTCCAGAAAAGTTTCCAACATTGCAATTATTCCTTCTAGTAAGGATTTCCCAGTATATAGATTCCGAGATTATTCTAAGTTTCTTAGCAAAGAATTCACGCTCGAAAGAAACGTTTCGTTTTGATGCTGTATTTATTGAAAAAACTTCACCTCATAATTTGCTCTACCAGAATATCTCCATGATAGATCTCAAAGATCGACAAAGTATAAAGCAAACCGGGGGGGGGGGGATTATATCATCTCCTGTTCCCACAAAATAGCCTTCTCAAGGAAAACTTTCGTCCAAAACTTTTGGTGCATAAATAAATTTCCAACTTGAAAACCTGCTTGAAATATTTCCTGGCAATTTTGTGCTAGTACGCTTTCTCTCTTGACAAATATTCAATCAAACATTATATTTAAAGAATATCTTCCCAGAAAAAAATATCTCCGAAAAAAAGTGTTCGTTACAAGAGATACGAAAAAAGTGAAACATTTTCTAGAAATTTTATCTAAATAATTTCACCGTAAAAAGTTTTGAAATGTTACAGCTCTCCACTTCAAAAAACTCCCATCAACTTATTCACTCGCAAACCTGTTCTACAAAATTCCGCAAAATGTTTTTCACTTGAAAAAAGAGTTAAAAGAAGCTCATAGAAACCCAGAAAATAGCCAAATAAGTTTTTTAAACCTTCAGATTTCCTCTTCCTACTTTTCTTCAACTGGTAACGGTTTCAATGATTTATTATATATCGACTATAGTTTCGCAGATCTTCTGGCTCGGCTTCATCAGGACGAATGGAGCGTAAACATTCAAATCATTGTGACATCATCAGAATTTTGACGGTCACGGTTTTTGGTAAGTTGTTTCCACGCGCTTGAAAGAAATGGAGTCGACGTCATGTCGTTGACAAGCAGTGAAGAGTTCCGGTATATGTGAAAAGCTTCTAATACATTAAGCTTCATCGTTGAATCAGGTTTATCAATGAGCATAGCGTTTCCGAACAGAAATTTATGGTTGTTTTCGTGACAATGCTGGGCTATAGACGACTTCTTCAGTTCACAATTCCGTACGTAGGTCTGGTGTTCCTTCACACGAAAAGTTAAAGCCCTGCGGGTCTGTCCTATATACGAAAGTCCACATTCACAAGGTATCTGAAGCTTTTCACATATACCGGAACTTTTCACATATACCGGAACTCTTCACTGCTTGTCAACGACATGACGTCGACTCCATTTCTTTCAAGCGCGTGGAAACAACTTACCAAAAACCGTGACCATCAAAATTCTGATGATGTCACAATGATTTGAATGTTTACGCTCCATTCGTCCTGATGAAGCCGAGCCAGAAGCTCTGCGAAACTATAGTCGATATATAATAAATCATTGATTGTGGTAAACGTTGATATTTTTACTTTATTCAACACCACAAGTTTGTAGTCATAAATTATATATGGTAACGGCTTCGTTTTATGATGGAATACAATTGTTATGGGGTTCGATTGTAGTGCCTTATAGCTACTCTTTATTTCGTTAGTGAATTACTTCTTTATTAATATTTCATTCGCTTATTGGGTATGTCCTGAAGTTATATTAATTACTGAGTTTATTATGATTATTTGATTTTCCACCTGAAATCTACATGTATTACTCAATTTCTCTTCTGTTTCTTTTACTTATCATTTCTCGCATCGCGGTCCATAGGCCTTCTTCCATTCCACTCAACTTCCTTCACTCGCTGCCCGAATCATTCCCTCTTCTCCAAGCGTCTTTCCGCCACTTCTGTCGTCCTAAACCATTTCTCTGCCCTGCCCCCCCCTCCCCTGCTTAGAGTTCTTAGCTACATCGCTTATGTTCGTTCTGGCTTCAGGTCCATGACGTCTCTGATGCAATAAACTTATTAAGTCCTACATTAATGGGAAACGAATTTTCTCGAAGAAATAATTCTTCTTAAATACATGGAAGGCGATATAAATGTAATCACTGGCACTGATGTGCTGTATTTTCACTGTTGTCCATGTAGACACTTTTTCAGAAAACTTGAAAATTGCATTGCCCCGGAGCAGGAGTTGAAACCGCACCTCCCGATTAGCGGTCGAACATGCTGTCCGTTACACCAATCAGGACAAGGAAAGGAAATTCCAAGCATCTGAAGCTAAGCAGATGTAACTTAGAAATCTCAGAACATTTAGGATTTGCGCTAGTCGAAGCAACTATAAGCTTCATCGTAGCGTCCCATAGAGTAGCTACATGAACAACAGTGAAACTACGGCACATCAGTGTCAGTGATTACTAATTAAGTCCGTGCGGATGATGAAATTAAATTCAATGCCAATAAAATCACTAGGTATTTTAAGTTTTCTAAAACGACCTTCCGCACAAAAGAAACGATTACTTTTGAACCTCGCCTTTACGAGTCCAAATACCGATTGCCACCCGTAGATATTGTTTTCGAACCTACCGCTAGAAAATTCCCTGCTTGAAGAAATTAATTAATACAAAGACGCAAAAAAAAAAAAAGAAAAACAAAACTGCATCCTTTCCAAACAGTTCTTCCGTTCTACGCTTTATCATCCATTACCGAAGTATGACACTCCAGTCCAAAGTAAGCTTAAGATGCGCAAAAGTAAATATGTCAAGAAAAGGGTACATTGTAATTAAATAGATCTCTCAGGCATAACGAGCTTACGGAGTAAGATCTCTTCTTGTATAATGAGCTTATATAAGAAGAGATTATACATCAGAAGCTCATTACACAAGATATACACCAGAAGCTCATTACACAAGATATACATCAGAAGCTCATTATACAAGATATCTTCTTCTGTAATGAGCTTCTGATGTATGATTTGTATAAGAAGAGATCTCTTATACAAGATCTCCTCTTGTATAATGAGCGATCTCTTATACAAGATCTTTTCTAAAAAAAGAGATCTCTTATACAAGATCGCTCATTATTCAAGATCTCTTATACAAGATCTCCTCTTGTATGATGAGCGATCTCTTATACAAGATCTTTTCTAAAAGAAGAGATATCTTATACAAGATCGCTCATTATTCAAGATCTCTTATACAAGATCGCTCATTATTCAAGATATCTTCTTGTATAATACAGATCTCTTATACAAAATCAATTATGCAAAATCTCTTCTATAAGAAGAGATCTCTTATACAAGATCGCACATTGTATAATGAGCGATCTCTTATTCAAGATCTTTTCTAAAAGAAGAGATATCTTATACAAGATCGCTCATTATTCAAGATCTCTTATACACGATCGCTCATTATTCAAGATATCTCTTCTTGTATAATACAGATCTCTTATACAAAATCAATTATACAAAATCTCTTCTATAAGAAGAGATCTCTTATACAAGATCGCACATTGTATAATGAGCTTCTAAAGTATACAAGATCTCTTCTTGTATAATGAGCTTCTGATGTATGTGTCCTCTGGCACAATGGCCTTTTGGAGTGGAGACAATTCTGGCATAATGAGCTTTTTGGAATGCGGCCCATTCTGCCATAATGAGATTCCACATGATCGCCTTTGGCACAATGAGTCTTTTGGAGAATAATCCCTTCTATTATAAAGAGTGTCTTAGTGATCCGTTGCGGTATGAGTACTTTTTTTTTTTTTTTTTTTTACTATAGTCTCTTGTAGATGATTAGGATTTTGGAACGTGATCCCTTTTGGCACAATAAGCTTTTGAATTATGAGTTCTTTTGGCATATTGAGCTTTGTGGGTGTGATCCCGTCTAGCACAATGCTTCCGAGGTATCCCTTGTGGTATGTGCTTTTTGGAGTGTGGTCTTTTCTAGCATGTTCAGCTTTTTGGAATGTGGCCACTTCTGGCATAATGACCTATCGCAGCATATTTTTTTGTGGTATAATGAGTTTTTGGAGTGTGGTTACTTCTAGTACAATGGGCTTTTGTGGTTACTTCTAGTACAATGGGCTTTTGGATTATGATCCTGTGACGTATGTTCTAAAATAACTTTCATTTTTAGTTCCTTTTCCTATGTAAATTTGAGTTTGTTCTCCTTTAAGCTTTTCAAACTTAACGTGATATCTTCTCTCTCACAAGAATGAGATTGGCAACACAAATGAGGTCAGAGTGAGCGACTTATGAATATGATAAGAGCGCTAGATAAAAAAGACGATACAGCAGTTGCTCAGTGTGTGTGTGTGTAGATGTTCGATCGTTGTTAACATAAATGCGAAATTTACAACTTGTAGTGGCTATATTGTGGATGTCTTCAATTTGCTGGACCAATAAAAGGTTATCGTAAGTTGACTTCTGTTTATGTTTCGTCTGGCCGTAAACTAGTGCATCGTATGCTCATTTAGTCAAACATTTCATTAGTCATGGTTTTAGACATAGCGTAACGCCAATATCGCACACGAAAAAGGGTTACGTTATAATCCTTCTTGCAAAACGTTTCCGGTGTATCATTCCTTGTGGCATGAGCTTTTTGGAGTGTGGTCTCTAGTAGTAAGAGTTTTTTTAGTGTGGTTCCTTGCGGCATGAGCTGTTTGGAGTATGGTCACTTGTGGTATCACATTTCTGGATTTTGGTTCCCTTGTGGTATGAGCTTTTTGAAGTGTGGTCCCTTGTGTTATTAGCTTTTTAGAGTGTGGTCCCTTGTAGCATAATTAGCTTTTTGGAATGTGGTCCTTTCTGGCACAATAACCTTTCGCAGTATGTCCCTTGTGTCACAATGAGTTTTTTTTTTTTTTTTAAGTGGTTCTTTCTAACACAATGAGGTTTTGAAGGTGACCTATTCCAGCATAATGCGGTTTGCGAGTATGGTCTCTTTTCATCTAATACTTCCTAAGTATGGCCCCCTCTGGCATTATGCTGCTAGTGGAAGAACTGAATAAGACTTGTGAAAGGGTGCCGTCTTTTCTATAAGGACACATAGCAATTTCTGAAATATTCTGAAAAGGGGCTCCGGAGATGATTGGTCGTTTCACTTGAGCATTGTAGATATGTTCGAATGTAAATCGAAATATCTTGCTAGGCACCTCAGAGATGACGCACATATCAAGACGGCAAGTAGCAGTGACAAGCCCTTGCCGAAGTAGCTTAATTGGGAAAGCATTCGGCTCTGGAGCACAAAGGTATGGCTTCGAATGCTGTCACCGGCAAATTTGGGTTTCACATTGGTGTCCGGACGTAAAAATGGATTTGCTAGTGGTTAGGTTCTTTGGAAAATGTGTGGTTTCTTCCACACATAGTCTGGAATTAGTGATAATTTCTTCTTCTGCAGAGAGTTACTTCAAGGATGGTCAGTGGCAGCTCCGCAACCTGCGATTTTCGTGCGCCCCGCCTTTCTCGAGGGGAAGGGACATATGTGATGTACTACAGAGGTGACGCACGTATCAAAACAGCAAGTAGTAGTGACAAGCTCTTGCTGGCGTAGCTTAATTGAGAAAGCATTCTGCTCCGGAGTAGAAAGATGTGGGGTTCAAGTAGCGCCACCGGCAAATTTGGGTTTCACAGCACTTTCAGATGGAGTTTAAAAACAAATAGTTACACGAAATTCAAAATATCCCTTTAGTGCTGCATTGTAAAATATCTGACTGCAAATATCACCGTTTTGAACTATTAACTAGTTGCTATCATAAAACCGCAATACTAACAGTTTTATGCTTTATACTTTACAGATAACAAATATGAAGGAACAGTTATGCCACAGAAAAGGAGACCCAGAGGTAAATCTTCCATACAGGCCCATGGCAACAATTTGGCTCCTAAAGATCTCAACAGAACAGCGTGCAAGTGGACGGACATGGAACTAAGGCGTTGAAACCGTAACCGTCAGAGTCTTCCATTTTTTTTTTTTTTTTTTTTTTTTGCAACTCAGGTCGAATCATAAGTATAGAATTTTAGGAAGGGAGTGTCTGACCCAAGGTCTTAAACAATCCTTAGAAATAGGAAGCTAGGAGATTTGGGCTAGAGTGCTCAGAAGGAAAGTGACACGGAAGCGAGGTAGAAAGGGGGAGGAAGACACCCTTATTTATTACCGCGGGGCCAGTACCCGGGGCCGCCCCGGTGGCGCAGTGGTCTAAGCGATGGCCTCTGATCATTCGTCCGAACGGGGTCCGGGTTCGAATCCCGGTGAGGCATGGATGTTGTGTTTGTCTTACGGCACTGGCTCTCTCCCTTCCCTGGAACCAGTGACCCTAAATTAGGGACGGGCGACTGCTTATAGCCCATTGAGTTGCTCACGGTGGTCGTTAAACCTCCAATCAAAAAAAAAAAAAAAAAAAAAAAAAAAAAAGTACCCGGGGCCCCATGGCTTAACGTTCCCATCCGACGCACGGCGCATATTTAGTGGATCGAGTGTTCGTACCTGCCTGGGATCGAACCCGAGGTCTTCTCCGTGGCAGTCACGAGCGTTGACCACTTGGCCACCCGCTGCCCCGAGTTTACAACTCTCCGCGTCGCTACTTCGGTGACAGAATAACAACGGCGGTCCCAGCAAATTGTTATTCGGTTCCAAGCGGTGACCGAATAACAATTTTTCGGTTGCTCTGTGTTGCTAAAACGTGGAAAGAGCGATCTCTTTGTTTATTCACTGATGCCACGTATTTGGGGGATTTTCACTTTGGATCTCGCTCTTTGGATTTAACTACTACAATTAATATACAGCCAGTGCCATTAATGCCCACCAGATGGTGACGTCTCAGTAGCTCAGCCCATCTTACGGATTTATGATGTCAGAAACTGACAGAAAAACACACATAGCGCCGTTGATTGTTGGCGACCGTGGTGTAAGGCTAACGCGTTCGACTAGATATCTAGATATCTGGGATTCGTTTCCCCGGCGGTGACCGCATAATTTTTTTTTCGGTTGCTGTGTGTTGCTAAAACGTGGAAAGAGCGATGTCTTTGTTTATTCACATATAGTGTATAGCCGCTGGTATCGTGTCACGTGACAAACGCTATCGTAGTTTCATGTCCGACCACTGGGCCGCTGTTCAAAAAGCGGGAGTTGAACTTCTGTGCAGTGAAACCTCTGTGAGTTATGCATCATAAATCTTACTGTCTTCTACCGTGTAATTTCTGTGAAAAAACAGTCATAAAACGTAAAACCGACAGTTACATATCGTGTAATTTACGGCATACAGCATTAGTCTTTCATTCTTAAAAAATACATGTCTGTATAATCTTTTAAAGAATTATAATTTTTATACCTTCTGTTGCATGATATAGGCCACAAGAAAATTCAGCGCAAGTTTCGGTGAACTTTCCAATGACATACGTAAGCCTTAGTACACGTGCTGGGGAAAGGCCGAATTTCACAACTGTACATGATCTACAGGTCCTCTTTGGGCCATTGAAGCCTTTACGATCTACTTAAAAAATAATGATATTAACAACAATTAAATGCTCACCACACCAAATGAAATGAAATATTTCATTTACACATCAGTAGTCACAATAGTTCAAACATTCAGTGAATACGTGCAGTTCCTTGTTACGTTCCTGTTGATAAAAAATTCGTGTTGTCAACGCAAAAACTGCAAATTCTACAGTTGAATATGGGTACGACATTTTTCTCTAGCAATATGCAGTAGTTTTCAGTAAAAACTACATTTTTTTTTATTTTCGCAGTTTGTTCACCTTAAGTAATTTGGATATCTTTTAAGGAATTTTACAAGAGCGAAATGCTGAAATAAAATAGTCAATAAAATAAAATAGTCAAAATATACTTAGTAAAACTATGCTAGTTATTCGAATTTATTGGTGTAAAAAAGAAATTAAAGTTTCCAAGCTTTCGCACATCAACCTTTTTCAAGGACGGTAGAAAAGAAACTGCAAACCCATTGCTCGGAGAATGGCAAAAGTAATTAATAACTTGTAATTGCACACCAACTATACTTAAAATAGTAAACCATGCTAGTTTTATTCGAATTTATTGGTCTAAAATAGAAATCAAAGTTTCCAAGCTTTCGCACATCAACCAGATGGCTTTTTCAAGGAAATTAGACAGCAAACTGCAAAAACAATGGTCGGAGAATAGCAAAAAATTAATTAATAAAGAACTACTGTACACCAACTATACTTA